>CM067890.1:0-1200000 GCA_034621355.1 Mycalesis mineus | reverse complement strand
GACGGTCGAATTATTGCAAAAACAAAACTGCAGTTCTAAACACAAACCTGTACATTTCAACACATATTTATACACTCTCGTTAGGACTTTTGGTTTAGCCACCCAATTTTACACAACTTTTGTAATGTTATCACACAAATTAACGAAAACATGAGCTAATTCCTATCCATCAATAATTTCTCAAGTTGGACGAGATTCGGATTCCTATTCAAAGGAAAATTATGTTTTATGTATCTAAAACAAAATACTTACAGAATCGGATATTAACTTATAATTCAGCATCGGACATTAGTCCCCAACGTTACATTTTACATTACAACAGCCGAAATAAAATATAAACGATAAAAAATGTAACGCCGGATAACAAACAACGCCGAGAAAACGTGTGAAATTTTGACATCTGTGAAATTGTTGTATAGTAGAAATAATCAATAAATAAAGACTATCCACGCTATCAAGTCAAAACAGTAGAAAATTTGCTCTATGGCCAATAATTTAACACAGGCGCATCACCAAAAAATATGTTACTGCATCAGCATCACTATCAGCAAAATAAAACAGAAAAATTGTCAATTTGACGTTTCAAATGTTTTGCGAAAATGGCGAAAATTTTATACATAAAAACAATAAATAATAATATCGAACATAAATTGTTTAAGTGAAATAGTTCATAAAAAGTCATTTCATTTTCGTTAAATTGTCGTTCGACAAGGTGAAGATAAATTGTGGAAGTAATAATGTTATTCGGTGAGTAATAAGTTGGACCAGCACTTTCATGTTTTAATTTTTTTAACCCTTTACTTCAAGAAACAGATTTTAAGCTCAGTAAAAAACTATGTTAGTAATACAGCGAAATCTGAATACTATTTTTATTTTATTTAAGTAAGTATGATATGCTAGTGAGCACTTGTTATTGGCGATTTTATTATCATATATTTATTTATCGTCAATCAATAAAACTATCACAACTCAAAACGAAAACCAAATCAAACGTTAGTTTACAATATTTTGTAATCAAAACTATATCTGGCATCGTGCCAACTCAATTCCAGAAATAGTTTTATTTATAACTACGCATAAACGTAAAACCGCTAAATTTTCGTACGAAATATTGAAATCTTCGTTTTAAAATGGAGCGGCATTACAACCACTCGAGCGTCCATGGCTCCTACAGGAGCAGGGACTCCACCTCCACCACTGAGAGTGACCCGCGGGAGAAAATCAAAGATTGTCTGAGAAAGTTCATAGCTTTTATGTTCACACAAGTGGGTGTCGGTGCTCTCGTTGTTTGCTACGCGATTCTGGGCGCTGCCAGCTTTATGCATATTGAAAAAGATAGTCCCGATGAGCAACTAGAGAATGTCCGTCAGTGGAGACAAAACTGTGTCGAAGAACTCTGGAATATTACAACTAAATATAATATTCTAAATCACACCGCTTGGATGTCGAACAGCAATAAGGTTTTAAAAGTGTTTCAAAATAATATAACAGGTGCTATACATTTAGGATATAATGGACGCGCTTCTGAAGACATATGGTCCTTCCCAGCGGCACTAATGTACTCACTATCAGTGTTTACTATGATTGGCTATGGTAATGTAGTGCCTAAAACTGTGTGGGGAAAAATTGGCACCATAGCATATGCATGTTTTGGTATACCAATTTATGTGCTCTATTTCTGCAATATGGGCAAAGTCTTGGCGAAGACATTCAAATGGCTGTACATAACTGCCCATGAGTGCAGTCGCAGAGATGACACGTTACTAGAAGATGGTGAGATCCAGCCTATTAAAAGGAAAATCACAGTGCCGTCGACAGCGTGCCTGTGGGTCATATCCTTCTATATATTGACTGGGACTATCATGTTTGGAGCTTGGGAGAAATGGAACTACTTGGACTCAACATATTTCTGTGTTATCAGCTTGTGTAAGATTGGTTTTGGTGATTTTGTCCCTGGTGCAAATATAGCGGACTCAGCTGAAGGTTCCCATTTGAAACTAGTCATAAACTTTATATATGTGTTGCTAGGAATGGGTCTTGTTGCGATGTGCTATAACTTAATGTGCGAGGATGTGAGAGTGAAGGTGAGGGAGCTGAGGCAAGACTTGAAGAACTGTTTGGATGATATAACATTAAAAATCACAGTTTGTATGAACGACACAAAGTATTACCATCAAAAACAAACTAGGAATATTAAATGAAAATCTGAATGTATTTTTTTGGAGATCTTTACTTTTGATACCAATATATTTAATGGCTTTCTGTAGCCATTTGATTTGAACAATCCTTTTATAGTTATGTAAAAATAAGAGGATAAAAGAACAGAATAGTACTCAGAATAAAATGAGTTCATCTTGATTCAATTTATAAGAACTGATCACTCTGTAGTACAACCTGTACCCGTGAGAATATTGGAATACAAAGTTGGCTACATACTATTCCAGTTATAATCTATCCGTGTCATTCAGAATTCATTCGGCCTCCAGGATGGCTGAGTGAAGAAAATAATTGATTTCATTTGTTAATTTTATAATTTTGATGAATTACAAAAAGTAATGTATACTTTAATTCAATTAAATATTATTCTAGCTAGAATTTTATTAACTTTTAACTTTATATAAATAGAAATAAAGGACGCCCACGGTGCCACGGTTCTCGTTCCAGTAGGAATTTTGGTCTTTTGTGTTCTTCTTCTTTCTTCCTGAGTTTTTCTGTACTTAACCAGTAAGTTGACTTTTGTGCATTGGGCCTATGTGTTGTTCCAATACATAAATTGTGTTATTGTGTTGTTGTGAAATTTCATCAAAATCCAAAATACATGCAAAAAATACTGAATTATTAGCGTGAAAGAGTAACTAACTTTTATAATATTAGTAAAAATTTTCTGTTAAAAAATAACAAATTAATATTTACTGGCAAGTAACCGATCAATAAGACAGTTATGATTAAAAGTAAGAACTAATTTTTAATATAATCAAAAATATTATAATTATAACAACAAAAGTGGAATGGAGTGAAACTTTAAGAAAAAAAATAACTGAATATTTTATTTTTTATATACCTAGTATGCAATTTGTTGTGCAAGAAGATATTAGTTATTTATAAAAATATTAATGACAACTAGAGACTAATATATCTTAGCGTTCCATGAATTAACCGTTTGGTGTAAAAAATATAATATGCAATTTGTTGTGCAAGAAATCAGTTTTCTATAAAAATATTAATTAGAACTTGTGACACGGGTGTAGGTTTAAAAAGGTACCCTTAGTGACGCGTGTCAACACTCACCCCCTCTGTTCATGTTATGTTATTTTATAATTAGTTAAGAGTTTTAGTATTTGTGCAAAAAATTAGTTTTTTTTTAAATGTTAATGTTAACTAAGTAGTAAGATACATTTTTCATTCAAAACTAACATTTATTTTCTTCTTAAATAAGTAATGTGAAAAAATGTACAATTCAAATTTTTGTAATAATAAATACTTTCTATTATATGGTTCGTTGGTTTTTTATTTTCTTTTAAAGAATACTTGCCGCATATTTTAAATATTGTAGTTACGACAATAACCTAGCATACATGGGATGCGTAAACAGACATTATCTCGTGTAGAGAAAAACACATACATTCATACAGTAGTGACGAACAATACGAAAATATTGCTGTCCCTTTTAAAGCGGTTGCGCGTAATAGAGAGCGATATTTTGATTTCGCTCCTTTAGAACGACGATATGTCTCTTATTCCACATGAGATAAGCTTATTGAGGCATCAATAACGCACAGAAATGTATATTTCCTACTTTAGCGTCGCATCCTAATGCGAGGTTTCAGCTTATCTAACTTTATTTTTGGTTACACAAGGTATGTACCAAGTATGCGACTCCGCTTCCGCCTCTGCGTGAGCATCCGCTCGTGCGCTTATATTCTAAGTGTTGATGTGTGATTTTACATAGCTATGCGTCGCGAGTGAGCGGCGCGATGCTGCCGCTGCGGCTGCGGCGCGTGGGCGGGCACGACGGCCGCGCCAACGACGTGCTGTTCCACCCGCCCGCGCAGCCGCCGCCCGCTGCGCCCGCTACCGACTCCGCTCCTGCCGCCGCAGCCGCACCCGCACCTGCTCGTGCGCTTATATTCTTTGGTGGAGACGTACAGGTATATCATATTAATAGTGATTGTTGTGTTTTTTATCTATTATAAGTGAGCCCTTGACTATAATCACACCTGACGGTATAGGGAATTATAAGTAGTACATTTATTTTATGCAAAAGTCAACCGACTACATTAAATAGCGAAAGTAGGATGTACTTTCTGATCGCTTTTAAGAGGGCGCCAAGAAAGCCGGCCACTAAACCGAACTGAATAATAATGGTGATATTGAATTGTTACAAAAGACCTTATTGCTTAAAACCCAAGACTGACAATAGCTTATGACACAATAGGTCTTAATCTAATTTATTGCCTGACAGGACTACCCGGAGGTAATGCAAGCGCACCGCGACAACAGGAACTACATCAAGTGGAACCTGGAGAGTACGGCGCGCGTGCTCGCGCACGACTTTCCCACGCACCACGTGCTCGTCGTCAAACCCGCCAGGTATTTGTGACCACTATAGGCTGGCAAGCACATTATTCAATAGTTCATTGACCCCTTGACGGACCAATACTGGCCGTGGGCGCCTAAGTCAGTGGATGAAGTTTCTCCTTACATAAAATCAGTACGTCGACAGAAGTATAACTTTCTTAGATAATTGTGCAGTTTTTCTACAAGCAGCTCTTGTTACAGGATAGAGTACAAGAGCTTCAGCTGCTACGACAACTTCGTGCCCAGCAACAACGCGGGCGTGCCCGACCACACGCCCACGCACAGCGCGCTCCACCATCTCGAAAGGTGAACTGCACGCGAGTGAGGATGACATGTAGTAGTAGCTCTCGTTACAGCATAGATAGAGTACAAGAGCTTCAGCTGCTACGACAACGCCCACGCACAGCGCGCTCCACCATCTCGAAAGGTGAACTGCACGCGAGTGAGGATGACATGTAGTGGTAGCTCTCGTTACAGCATGCTACGACAACTTCGTGCCCAGCAACACCCACGCCCACGCACAGCGCGCTCCACCATCTCGAAAGGTGAACTGCACGCGAGTGAGGATGACATGCGACAACTTCGTGCCCAGCACCACACGCCCACGCACAGCGCGCTCCACCATCTCGAAAGGTGAACTGCACGCGAGTGAGGATGACATGTAGTAGTAGCTCTCGTTACAGCATAGATAGAGTACAAGAGCTTCAGCTGCTACGACAACTTCGTGCCCAGCAACAACGCGGGCGTCCACCTCCACCATCTCGAAAGGTGAACTGCACGCGAGTGAGGATGACATGTAGTAGTAGCTCTCGTTACAGCATAGATAGAGTACAAGAGCTTCAGCTGCTACGAAAACTTTGTGTTCAGCTGTTGCAACATAGTGTCTAGCAGCTACAACTTCATGCCCAGCTGCTACAACTTTGTGCTTGAATACAACAATTTCTCTACTACATCAATTTCGCGTAAAAGAAAAAATAATTTGGACAAATCTAGATGTTAGACAGAAAGTTTCGCGTACTTCTGGGACTGTGATGTGATAGAGTCCGCGTAACACGATAGATGCGGCGCTATAATTAGGTTCCAAAATGATAATCATCAAAATCCCTTTGATTTTACGCAAAAATAATCACGTACTTTTATGTAAAATTAATACCAATAAACAGAATAGTTTATTGCAATAGCTCTGATCCCATAATGTAATGTATTCTACTTGTCTGTCATGTCTACTTTCGGCCATCGGACTTGAGTGGTGGACAGACTCCAGAAAAACTATTAAATTCACTATTCCTATTCCAGATTGTTACAAAATGTAGGGAACAGAATAAAATCAATGCCATCTGCGGAACTGCTTGAAGCGGTGTCATCTGTGTCGCTACCAGAAGAAATTGACATAGAAGAATTGCATGTAAGTTTATCTGCTTTTAAAGTATAACAGCAAAGTAATCGAAACTAAATTTAATGTGAGTAAGAAAGTGGCCATCTTGAATCATTTAACATACCTTCTTGATTTTGAGAGTAACTATAGTAAGGTAATGTTTTCAAAGCGTAGAATACAGCAATGTATCACATCTATAACTGGATACTCATACACTGCTGAACCAATATAAACCAGTCATTACACCTTTCCCGTAAACGACCAATAAAATATATCGCACAGTACAAACCATGCGGAGTGCGGGCACACACAACAGTCTCGAGTGCATATTACGACAAAATAGTTGCTCCTTGCGTGCGCCAATAACTAATGAAAACGGCTCCCTATGGCATGCATAACACTTTCGTGGTTTGGCAGAACGCGTCGATCCATCGCGTCAGTGAGACAAAGTCCAACGGCGCGGGAGGCCAGGCGACCGCCTCGGGCGCGGACACTCACAAGCCGTGAGTAGGTTTAGTTCCAATGGATGTTGTGATATTACCGATTATATTCATAAGATACTTAGCGTGCCGGCACGATAACACAATTAGGGTGTACCTATGATTATGTGCCACCTGACAAAATTTCATTTTAGAAGGTTATGTGGATATTTTCGTAATTGCGGCCATAGGCCACTAATCTTCGATCCCTTTTTTTAAAAACGAAAATTGTCTATGGCCTTGGCTGTTTTATACCTCCAAAGCATAGGGCTTATCGAAATGGTGGATGACTTCAGGCATAACAGCAAACAAAACAGTTTCCTCTTGAGGAAATTATGTGGACCTTTAATAGTTATCTTAACTGGATGGTTGCCCTTAAGAAACACGCCCCTTACAGTCCTCACTTGCGAGATAGAGATTACTTGTGGGTGTATGATGATAAAGGTAAGCGAGTGAAGTACGGGCGGCAACAGGCGCTTCTTAATGAGTGAAGGAAGAATTAGGTTGTAGCCAGTTTCTCGCCTCTACGTTATCAGACCTCTATCATATTGCGGGACCATAACATTTCGACAAGCCTTATGTCTATAATATGACAGAGAAATTGATAAGATCGAATTAAAAAGCTGGTTGCATTATGGTGGGAAACTCGTCACTTTTTAGGGGTGTTGTCTAATATAATCGCTTGAACTTTTCATGTTTGGAAGTTTTTAAAGGAAGGTATATGTCCCATAATGGACGGCGATAGACTGTGAAAATTATGGTGCTGATTCTAAAACCTAAATTTAATTTGCTACCATTTATCGTAGATATTTGGACCCGCTGTGGTGGCGGGAAAAGATAGCTCTAGACGAGTGCGCGCTTACGCTGGTGGGGTTCAGCAAGGGCTGCGTGGTGCTCAACCAGCTCATCTACGAGTTCCACTACACCAAGACCCTCACTCCCGGTGACGTGCATATGATGAGGTGAGAGGAAATGTTTGTTTTAGACAGATAAGATAGCTCTAGACGAGTGCGCGTGGACGCTGGTGGGGTTCAGCAAAGGCTCCGTGGTGCTCAACCAGCTCATCTACGAGTTCCACTACACCAAGACCCTCACTCCCGGTGACGTGCATATGATGAGGTGAGGGGAAATGTTTGTTTTAGACAGATTAAGTGCGCGCTTACGCTGGTGGGGTTCAGCAAGGGCTGCGTGGTGCTCAACCAGCTCATCTACGAGTTCCACTACACCAAGACCCTCACTCCCGGTGACGTGCATATGATGAGGTGAGGGGAAATGTTTGTTTTACCCAGGTATGATAGCTCTGGACGAGTGCGCGCTGACGCTGGTGGGGTTCAGCAAGGGCTGCGTGGTGCTCAACCAGCTCATCTACGAGTTCCACTACACCAAGACCCTCACTCCCGGTGACGTGCATATGATGAGGTGAGATGTTTGTTTTACCCAGGTATGATAGCTCTGGACGAGTGCGCGCTTACGCTGGTGGAGATAAGATAGCTCTGGACGAGTGCGCGCTTACGCTGGTGGGGTTCAGCAAGGGCTGCGTGGTGCTCAACCAGCTCATCTACGAGTTCCACTACACCAAGACCCTCACTCCCGGTGACGTGCATATGATGAGGTGAGGGGAAATGTTTGTTTTAGACAGATAAGATAGCTCTGGACGAGTGCGCGCTTACGCTGGTGGGGTTCAGCAAGGGCTGCGTGGTGCTCAACCAGCTCATCTACGAGTTCCACTACACCAAGACCCTCACTCCCGGTGACGTGCATATGATGAGGTGAGGGGAAATGTTTGTTTTACCCAGGTATGATAGCTCTGGACGAGTGCGCGCTTACGCTGGTGGGGTTCAGCAAGGGCTGCGTGGTGCTCAACCAGCTCATCTACGAGTTCCACTACACCAAGATCCTCACTCCCGGTGACGTGCATATAATGAGGTGAGGGGAAATGTTTGTTTTAGACAGGTAAGATAGCTCTGGAAGATAGCTATGTCTACTCTAGCGGGGTGATAACTAGTCACGGCCGAAGCCGTCCGCTAGCCCGACCTGGATCAATTAAGAAAATCTCAATCGAACACATCCGTTTAAATTCTACCTCGCATACTGCTGTTCCACAGATGCTTATATCATTTGATTAAATATGAATAAGCAAGATACCTTGTGTCGGCAGATTTATATCTCGCATCAAGGACATGTACTGGCTGGACGGCGGACACGCGGGCGGCAAGAACACCTGGATCACTTCGCGGAGCCTGCTGGAGACGCTCACCAGACTCAGTACGTAACAGACCTTTTTTTATCTACAGGAGGGGAAATCCTCATGGACACCTCATTAGGTAGTGCCGGACTCTTACCGGCTAAAACCTCTCCTGTCACCCTGTTGACCGTGTGCCTTTCAGCCTAAAACACGGCAACATTACAGGCTAATTTTTCTTTCTCCTTTTCTCTCATTACTGTCTCTAGGAACTTTGATATACTGATCCAATTATTATCTGTTTCCACCATTTTTAATACGAGGTTTTCTTCCGTTAAATTTCCTACATCTTCGTAAATGTCCCGCCTTGCCTTACTCCATTGCACGCAGTTAAAAATACGTAACAGACCTTCGTTTATATATCTCATAATGGTACTTTTTACTTGACAGCTATAGTTTTTTCATAGAGGAAGGCAGGGTCCAAGGGTAAAAAATCATCATCTATGCTAAGGAGGATAAGAGAGGCCAGACCCCCTAAACAGTGAGCAAACCCTTTTGTGTTGCAGACGTGAACATCTTCGTGCACGTAAGCCCGTACCAGGTGCAGGACGAGGGTCGGCCGTGGATCGGCCGCGAGGAGAAGGCCTTCACCAGCCTGCTCAACAAGCTCGGCGCCAAGGTATGCTAGCCACCTGGCAAGCTTCAGCCTCTACACCAGCGGGCAGGTTATAAAGAGTCAATCTGTGCAGGTGCGCCGATACCTGCACGCACAGAGCGACGCGCCGCACTCGCTGCACATGCACTTCGACGTGCTCGCGCACTTCCGCCGCACGCAGGACTCCGCGCCGCCCGCGCCGCCCCCCGCCTCCGACGACGAGACCTAGACGAATAAAAAACGCTCCCGAGAAGTCTATTGGAGTTTTCTTGCTAAAACTGGCACAACATTAAATAGATATTTTAAGTTAACAAAAAAATCTGGATAATATGTTGAAAAGTGTTCACTTTATCACATTTCAGAAATAGCTCTCCTCAAATGTACATAACTGATTGTCAATGTCATCGCATGTTTCTTAAATGTTTTAAGTTTCGTATCTTCAAGGTTCATATTAGTTGTTACTGCAATTCGGCATTCAAAACCGCGTTCGTGGATTTTTTGGGTGACTAAATTTATCGTCATCCCTAAAGCAGTAAAATAATTCAACAAAAAATAAAACTTATGGTCGCTCTAATTTACTTGTAGGTGCATAATCGTTTAACTAAATTATACATATTTAGAATTCTATATTTTTCTAGAATTTTCAAACTTTGGGCTTTGCAAAAACGTTCTAAAACATGCTACTTTATCTGCGGTTCTGTATGCCGATATAAAAAAAATATTTATTAATGTGAAAAATATTAGGGTTATATAAATAAATTAAAAGTGTATAGAAAAAGTTTAAAATGGCGTACCTAACAAAAACTCGACACACTGTAGTAATTTATCAGATAGATTGTAAATGAAATATACATTCCTCTCATATAGCTAGACTTTTACAGCACCATATTAGGAACTCGGATACCTTGAAAATGAACTAACAAAAAAGACGTGTGGCACTCGGAGACTGCCGCGGTAAAGCTATTGCATAGCATTTTTTATCAACTTACGTTTACCTACCGACGTCATCGGGACCGTGGCTAGGATAGGCGCCACAGTTGCATCAAAGTAACTCTCAATTTTTTAAGCTGATATTATAAAAAGTCGTTAATTTAAAAAAAATGACTTTTTGAAAAAAAAAAATGTTGCGGAGCCGACATTCGAATTCTCTCTGCGATTCCGACATTCTACGCGCCTACCGCTGAGCATGTTCCCCGATGCGCGATTGTGCTTTTGATATTGTTTTTGATACTCAGGTGTTAGGTTTTTTCGTTACGGAATTTCTGTATTCGGTCTCCACGCTCAAGGCCCGCGATAAAAGCTATACAATAGCTTAAAAAAAATTGTTACTTTATATGCAGTTGAAGTGGTTGCGAGAGGTACCAGCAAAATCTCTACAACCTGCTCAAAGACCTTGGCCTGACTAGAGCTGCAGTAAGCTCTATTCTAGAACGAGTGTCATACGCTGCTCTGACAGGATCCTACTAGATTCGGTTGGGCAGGGAGAATAATTTGAGTAGAGAAGGCGAGCGCTGACCGGTTATAAAGGGTACCCTTAACTTAATCTTATACCCGTGCCGCAATTTCCGGATTTTATTCGGCGTTTTTCTGTCTACCACACGATGGGCGATACCCGCACGGTGAATCCATCAAATGCTAAGATATTCCTCTCCCTCTTCTTAATTTTTATAAAATCGTTTATACTATTATGATACTTGCGCCTTTCTTAGGGCCGGCACACACTTGGTCATGTGTGACGAAGCAGCTTTTGTCACTAAAATTAATTAACACTTATTTCTGCGCTTCGAGTTCTATTAACACGATAAAATGAGTTATCGTGTTAATAGAACTTCGACTTTATGTTAACGGCAGCAACGTCGTTTGGCTGTAAAACAAAACAGCTTTTAAATCAGTATTACCTATATTGTCAAAAAGTGGCAGCTACTCAAAACCTACACGTTTCGCGTATTGCTATTATTTAAATAAAACATTTTACCTCAAATCTATATAAAAATAATTTGCTTACTACAAGACAATACCTATATAGTTAGTGCTGTAAGAGTAAATACAATTTCCTCTCGCTGTGCATGTTATGACGTCATAACTTTATGACATACGACATGAACTTGTGACTTAATGGTATTTAATTTTGATTTTAGCGCCTTTCTGCAGTCATCGAACATTGCATGTAGAATCAAAAAGTATCTTATTATGTCAGAATGCCGAGTGTGAGTTTGTTACCGAGCGACTGCGTAAAAACGTAACGCAAATTTGTATGGAATTTTAGTAGCGCCATCTAGTTATAGCGAGAGTAAACGCTTTTTTTGCTATATAATTTGACGTTATGAGTGAATACGTTTTTACGCAGTCGCTCGGTGAAAAACTCACACTTGCCCCACAGGACTACCAAGCAATTGGAATTTTATCCCTAGAATACCGTTTTAAACAAAACTCTCTAAAATACTTGATTTATGTGTATATGTGTATATTGTCGTAGATGCATTCGTCACATCATCATTATCAACCTATTAACGGTCCACTATAAGGCCAGGCCTCCCTCCTTTTGGGAGAGGAAATATGAAGAATAGGCCCACCACGCTGCTCTTAGGGTAATGTTCCATTTATTAACGATCACTATCAAAAGTTGATAGTGACCGGGACCGACGGCTTAACGTGCTCTCCGAGGTACGAAGTGTGACTAACACCACGAATTTCCCGACTCCGGGCTTGGAATAAAATTTTATAGAAATATGAAAAACTCAGAATCATTCCCAGAATTCGAACCAAGGACTTCGTGATCGAAACCACATAGGCTACTAGACCAACGAGGCAGTCAATAGATGTATTATATTTCTTAAAATGACAATGTAGTAGTAGATATTAAAAAAGTGTAAGTTCTTGTTAATTAAATGAATTTTGTTTTTAATTGTACAAAAGTAATAGGTACCTTCGCTATACCTATTTAGTTCTACGGTCGATGTATATATATGAAAATTTTAAAAATGTAAAAGGATTGATTCATGATATACAATGAACCAAAATTACCAAATCCATGCTTTACATAAACTGGTATCTGGCTAGTTATATATCGTGAATCCACCTCTCAACGATTTCGCGAATAAATTATATTTTCTGTCAAATTTGTTTTATTTTTAAAATTCCACAGCGTTCTATAGGGTTAACGCTAAAACTCGCGCGGGCGCACGCTCGCGTGTGTATAATGAAAAATTTTTTAACAAAAAATAGAACCGACTCAAAACGCACTAAAAAGTAAAACATAACTGTGTCATTTAGTTGATTTAATTTACTTAAGCATATCTATGAAGTCGGTGCCAGCCAAGTTTAAGGAACATTTATTTTACGTAGTAAAGCAGTTTGTGGGTTCTAGGTAACGTCCTTGAAAGTAGAAACCTTGGCTGGCACCGACTCCTAGATATGCTTAAGTAAATTAAAGCAACTAAATGACACAGTTATTTTTTACTTTTTAGTGCGTTTTGAGTCGGTTCTATTTTTTGTTAAAAAATTTTATTTCTTACTTTTTAGTGATTTATCGCCAGGTACCGTACTCGTACTATACTGTCATAGTATATTATATGGCACTAGTAGCCAAAAAGCTACCGATACCGAGTCAAAAACCGAAATCGCTGTAAGCGTGCCTCCAAAATTTGAAGAGTTCCTTCAATTTCCCCAGGATATCATCAGCAGATCCTAACATGAGGACAATGGGACCACCTTGGATGTATGCCCTTTCTAATAAAAAAAGAATTATTAAAATCGGACAACACTGTAAAAAGTTATGCGTGGTCATACATAAAAAAAAAAAAAACATACGTGTCGAATTGAGAACCTCCTCCGTTTTTTTTCGTCGGTTAAAAATAGTATGGACAGCGCAGGCGCGTGCGACGGGGCGCGGACGCGGGTGGCCCGTAATCGTCACCCGTGCAGCGGGCGCCCGCGACGGGCACACGCGAGCGGGTTTGTTTGTACAAATCAGACGAGCGCCGCTAGATGCCATGGTCATACGCGTCGGAGGCTTGGTATAATCATGAACATCGATACAAAGCTCGTAATAATTGAGGTGCAATTTCGACCACTATTATGGGATATGGCGAATGAATTATCGAATTCTCTGCCGAGTAACCTACTTGTCAAGAACGGGTTATGCAGTCGACGTTTTTTCCGTTGACGTATTTTTTCCAAATAATAAATTAGTAAATAATCCATGGTAATCTACTCGACACTACTGTACACGCTCGACATCAAAATTATACTAGCAACGCTAACTGAGACGGGGGCACGCGACGGGTGCCCGCTCGCGGATTTGTGGCCCGCGGCGGTCGTCCGACGCGTGCGCCCGCACCCGCCCGTGTTTTAGCGTTAGCCCTTAAGAGTAGGTAGTAATAATTATACAATGGTCAACAACGTGGCCAAATGCGGAAAAGACCCAGGGGTAAAGAATACCACAAATTGACAATATTTTTTTTTATACTGTATAGTGCTTGGCTACTATCTCGCCTGATGGTAAACGATGATACAGCCTATGAAACGGGCTTGCCTAATTGCCTATTCACTCTTGGCTTAAAGATACCCACATTGTAGGTGGTGTAGGGAAAATGCAGGGACAGGAATAAATAGGGACATACAGGAACGAAAAACCAAAACGTTTTGGGTGCAGACTACTGGGATGCCTAGCAATCCTATGGTAGAAAGGTGAGGGGGAAAAGACCAAAATGTTCTTGAGCACACACTTCAAAATATATTCTGTAGAAAAGCGGCAGACAGACAACTTTCCGGCGATAATCTAGTGTTTGCAATTTTGTGGCGATCCACCAAATCCAATGCAGCAAGCTGGTATTTAGCTGACCCATCATATAAATGGGAGCAATAGTTCATGCACGAGTGTAGCCCCGAGCCCAGATTATAGAAAAATAATGCCAGGTTTTGTCTTATCTTTCACCTATAGTCTACTCAGAGCTTACCTTGGCTGATTGGTGAAAAACCTTAAGTATGCTGTATAACATTCAGCTCAGTACTAGGTATATCAAAATTTCGGATAGGGTCTACCAGAATAGGTTCACGATTTCATGACCCTGCTAGGTGGTACTTGGTAGAGATAATAAAAGTAAAACAAATAGCAGTGTACAGCCAACAATTTATTTTATCACAATTGAAAACCGATACATTTATTGAATTTTTATGAGCAAAACTCGTATGAACGCAATTTCCTAAAACCCTTCCAACACACGCAGATCGAAGTATTGAATATACTTCATGTAATTTCTAGAATACTTATAATTTATGCCGAACCACCACGCGCGTTATCGAAGTGTTAACAGGAGCGGTCCACCAGGATCCCCCAGGGCATCCCTGTAAACTCGATAAGTTCATCAGAATCCCCTATAAATGAAATGAAGTAAAGATAATTGCACACTGGGTATTTTTTTATTAAAGATTTTTATATATTTTTATTCAAGATGGTTATCCCCCAAGCTTTGACAGGAGTGATATTTAAAACCGTCCTTTCCACTAGGGTCCCGTTGCCTGATACCCCAGGATCCGGGATCCAGGATGGTTGAATAACCATCTTGGCTTAGGGGATCCTGGTAGACCGCTCCATGTTGGCGTGGTCTGTAACTATACAAACTTAACTACAAATTGACTCACAAGCTTTTATTTAACTTGCCCTTTTAATGAGTAGGTAGTTGTTGGAAGTTTAAACTATTTTGACATAGTAATGACTCGTAGAAGTTCATAAAATATTGATAAAGAGATCAATTTCGTTGCTATTTGTCGACACGTATATTGCGAATTTGTGACAACCCTACCAAAATAGGTAACAATTTTGCACGTTCTTAACAAGCTTTGTCTCTGTTCCGTTTATCTACTCATGTGATGAAGTGTAGCTAGGGTTGTCACCTCAAAGTTTTAAGCAAGTTCTTGAAGTCCTCATATCTCCCTCAAGATAAGGCTTGATAGGGTATTTACCCAACTTTTTAGGGAATTCAAATAAAAGCTTGTTTTAGTAGTAACTTAATAGGTATTAAGTAATTTGGCTGCCTTTGACTGAAGGTGGAAAGGCGACGTTAGTCTTTTCTAGTTCTTAATTCCAAGTTTCTGGTATAAAGGCAGCCCCAAAGGTGGAAAAGTACAAAGCCCAAGCAAATTCAATTAACAATCATGATCCTACTAATATTTTTATAAAACCTAAATTCACATATGCATATAAAAAAACTAAGTTTTTAGGCAAATAAAAATTTATCACCAAATATTTTAAATATTCTAACAGTTGATGGAATGAATACAGGTTCAATATTACAAGGTACAGTATGAATTGGAGATTCAATTCATTCATGAATCAACTAACATTTTTATATCATGGATAATTATATCGCGGGTAGGCAAACCATTTATAATATGTTAATTATAATAATATGTTTTTATAATTTAACATAATTATAATCTTATAATTATGTTAAATTATAAAATGTTTATTAGGTACTAAATAAATAAAATAAAATGACCAAGTTACTTAATAAAATAATTAAACTTATATGTATAAAATAAGTTGCTATTATTTTTGGTGCAGAGATCTTGTGTAGTATATAATGAAAACCATTCAATGTTTTGTTTTGAAACACATTTTGATTTTACTGTTTCATTATAAATAAATATGCATTTTTGTTTAAATACAATATATTGTTATGCAAATCTACAAATTATTATAAATACATTTTTTTTTAAATTCATTTAACGGTCTGGAATCAAGTCCTTTATACATACATTTTAATAGATTATTCAGACATTATTATTAAAAAAAATTAATATCGATGATGATAATGATTTATACGACCAGAGACCAAATACAGATGGAATAGGTCAGCGAGCAAGCTTAGGGCGGAATCACTTGATCAGTGGAAACTTTTAATTGTATTTTTATCCAAATGATTTTTTCCAAACTGTATCTATATTTAAAAACACTGACAAAATGAAAACACGGTTTTACTTTACACATTATTGAACACGAGCCAGCGTCTTTCACCTAATGCGCGTTGGATCAAATATTTGGGCTATGTGCATTGGACCAAACGCGTTAAATCATATATTTGGACCAAATGTTCTGGACTTAAGGCTGCATGTCCACCTGAGCTGAGCGAGGAGTTATGCGGAGCGGAGTTGCGAACTGTGTCTACACAGATGCAGATCGATGCCATAAGTGACCTGGCTCAGCGTCCTGAAACTGTAGCCATGTTTACTTGTTGCTTATAGTAAACGCTTTAGAAAACTTAGAAATGTATGGAAATTATCAAATGGCATATCGATTTCTAATAATTTCTATGCATTTTTCGCAGAATGTAAAAGGTCTCTAGTTTTGTATGAATTAGAAATTAATTTGTAACTCGAATGAAGAGAATATTTTTTAACTTTGGTCACCGCTCTAGTGGACAGAGAGCCTTACTTGATCCAAACGCTCATCGCATTGGATCAAACATTGGCCGGCGCGTTCACATGTTCTCGAACTGGCCGTCCTTGTCCAGCAGCAGGATGTTGGGGTTCTCCTTCTCGAACTCGGTGGGCTTGCGGTCGCGCTGCTCGTCCGTCCACTCGCCCTCGCCCTTGCCCCACTCGCCCACCTTCTCGCCGATCATGTCGTACATTTGCTTGGCTTTCAACTTCTCCACCTGCGAAACAAGTTCACACATCCTAGAAAAGAAAAAACGGTCATTTTGCATTTGTATTGAATTAAAAAAAATATATATAATGCGTTGAAAAAAAATTGCTCCGTCCGTAAAATACATATATGGGGTCAACATTCTTGTCGGAAATTGAGGGGATACCGATCTTAAATTTTTTGAGCACGCAATGTATTGCGACCAATGCAATTACAACGGTCTGCAATCTATACTTAACTGCAGGCGGTGACGTGGCCGCGTAGCTCGCGCCGGTATGTAGGTACATAAACGTAAACTGTGAAATTCTTAGAGCAGCTGATTACGTGCGTTTTAAAGTTACATTAACATTGCTAGTTAACAATCTTTATTTGTTGGTCATAAATTTAAAATCGTAATGAGATGTACTATATTGACGATTCAATACAGTAATTAGTTAAAAAATCTGCAGATTTTTTTTTAAATCATACAAGGAGCGACGAAAAATTTCAACGTTCAGGGACTCAGAGTTATGTACTGGAACTTTGTAAGTTTTTGTTACCTGTTCCTTACTCCCAGTACAGAATGTAAAGCCAGGTTGACATAGACAGTATGTTTACACTTGTCAGTGTCTCACCTGCGCGTCCCGCTGCGCGAACTTGTCGAACATGTTCTTGTACATGGTCTTCTCGCGCTGCTTCTGCTTCTGCATCGTCGCGCGACACACCAGCACCTGGTTGGCAGCCGCCTGCAACGAATATTCAAACGCTAATCAAATGGGATTGAGTAGACTTGACCGAGTCATGAGATTCTGTCTTAATCATAACCAATTCGAAGATATATCCATTTTTTTCAGGAGCTATATATATATTTTTTTTAATGATTACAAGTTGGCCCTTGACTGCTATCACACCTGATGTTAAGTGATGATGCAATCTAAGATGGAAGCGGGCTAACTTGTTTAGGAGTAGGATGAAATCCACACTCCTATCGGTTTCTACACGACATCGTACCGGAACGCTTAATCGCTTGGCGGTACGTCTTTGTCGGTAGGGTGGTGTAACTTAACTAGCCACGGCGAAAGCATCCCACCAGCCAGACCAAGACAAATTAAGAAAAATCTTAAAAAAAAATCGAACCCAGGACCTCCACCTTATAAATCCACCGCGCATACCACTGCGCCATGGAGGTCGTCAAAATATTATCCATATTAGGCAAACAATTTTTAAAATTAACTGTTTTATTTTTGTAAGTCACTTTAAAATAGGTATTGGTTTGTATTTGTTTATTTAAACATACATGAAAAATATCTGACCTACCTTCACTTATGAAAAGCAACAAAGCTCTATGATTTGCTAAGAAGAAAAATCAAAGTGTATCTATTCCTATGTCTGCCAGAAATAATATTTTTGTCGAGTACTGCTTTTAAGATAAGTTTTATTCAGTGTTACCTAGAACCCACAAACTGCGCTGGCACTAACTTCATAGATATGCTTAAGTAAATTAAAGCAACTAAATGACGCAGTTATTTTTTACTTTTTAGTGTGTTTTGAGTCGGTTGAATTGTTTGTTAAACATTTTTATTATTATATTATACAAACTATACTAAAGCCAAACTCGATTGAGAATGCTCGTCAACAAACACTTTTAAAATGAAGGTAGAAAATTCAACACATTTTATGCATAGTAAATTTAAATTTATGTTTTGTTATTTTAAAAAATCTTATTTAAAAGATATTGAATATATTAATTAGTTTTAAGCTTACTAATCTAATTTATTGTCATGAATTCGTCATTAACTAGTTAATTAAAAAAATAGGTATAAAATGAGAAGTGATTTCGGTCTTCATTTTTAATTTGTTTGTTGACAAGCATTCTCAGTCGAGTTTGGCTTTAGTAGTTTTTGTCTAAAGTTTGCTTGTTTACCTAGATTACAGCTGTTTGCTATCTTTTTATCTGTAATGTCAAACTTTGACAGCTGTACTGTAAGACTCTAGTGGCGCCACCTGGTGAGAGGAAAACCGATAGCCCTCATTGTCTTTTAAGATTATATCACAGCAATTCCTACCTTATTATTAGGTTCAGCGTCCACTACCCTCTGGAAGTCTTTCATCGCCTCCTCCGCCTCTCCCAAGCCCAGAAGCGCCTGTCCTCTTCTGAACAAACCCTTCACATTGTTGGGCTCGATGTTCAGCGCTTGTGTGGCCTTCTCCTTGGCCTCGAAGTAGTGTGGCGGCGTCACTTTCAGGTACACCAGAGCTAGGTTAAGGTAGACTGGCACTAGGAGAGCTTTCGCGCGTTCTATGTCCTCCTCTTTGTCGACAGCGCTTCTTGGCATGTCTGTAAAAAAAAATTAAGCAATAGTTGTTTGATTTGCGAGGCACCAAGTATAGTTTCAAGTTAGTCCTTGACTGCCATCACACCTGATGCTAAATGATGCAATCTAAGACCTGAAGGGGACTAACTTGTTAGGAGTAGGATGAAAATCCACACCCCTTTCGGTTTCTGCACGACATCATAAAGGCTGCTAAATCGCTTGGTTGGTAATTCTTTGCCGGCAGGGTGGTAACTAGCCACGGCCAAAACCAGCCGGACTAAGACCAATTAAGATAATCTCAATCGGTCCTGCCGGGAATCGAACCCAGGACCTCAATCTTATAAATCCATTGCACATACTGCCATCCTGAGCCCATTAACCAGGCAATAGTGTTAAGTGTTATGAGCCAAATCGAAAAGCGGCTTTATTTCACTATGTGAGTTTTTTCACAAAAAGCTGTTTAAACATGAAAAGAGATACAGCTCATAGTGCCTAAGCAACTTAATTACCATGTGTGCCGTGTGTCAGCGTAGCTAATACAGCGAACAACTATTGAAACAGCTGCCAACTGGCACTCAGTTCAGTTTTCATTTGTTCTAGAAACTTTTGTGCAGCAAAATCGTATAACGATCCTAATTTTAAACTAGCAGTTTTCATTGCTGCCGCCAATCAGTAATACTGTATTCCGATAAGTGCATGGTCGCTGGGGTAATAACATCTCTGTCCCAGGGAGCCATTTCATAGGCAATAATAACTATACAATGTGTTAGCTAAATTATGTGTCATCCAGAAACACGGATATATTTCGATTTTATTAACACAATTTTATGCATATTGCATTTCTGCGGAATGTTAATGAATAATAATTCTTGTTGCCTGTCTGTCTGTGCGTCTATCCACACTATTCATATGTTCCCTTACAACTTCCAAACAGCTTGGCCGATCCCCGATATGATGACATATTCTTATAGGAAAAAGTTTGAGGAGAGTTCTTGCATACTTCTTTTTTTTTAACAAGACTGATTCAGAAAGAGAAAAATGTTTTTTATGTGGTTTCGCGGATAGCTTCGTTGTTTAGGAACCGATTTTAATGATTCTTTTTTTTTTTGGAAAGGGGCCCACCAGAAAAACCAGATTCCCTGACTTATATTAAAATTATTATTATAATATAAGTCAGGTTACCAAGCTTATATTATAATTAATTTATTAAAAAAAAAATTATTTGCCTGGCCTATCCAATGCGGAAATGCAGCCAGTATACTTGTCACCATTCCATGTGGGCATGATTTGTATGGGATTATTAGGATAAGTTAGTTAAGGAACATAAGATAACCTATTAGGGCAAGTTAACTTAAGTTCTTTCTCAATAAAAAAAATAAAAAAAAATACTAAATTTTAAAATTATTAATTTAAAAATGATCCTAACTGCCCACTTACAGACAATTATGACTAAGAGGGCGTTAACCCGGCAGGTGACTTTTGTGTATAGTAGGTGCGTCTAGCTACGGTTGTCACCTAAAAGTTATAAGCAAATTCTTGAAATCTTCTTATCTTCCTCAGGATTCTGTCTATTAAGCTATATTTTTTCTAGAAATGTTTTCCCTCTCCCTAAGCCCTGGTTGACGACAGCCTAATAAGGTATTTACTGAACAGGAAGCAAATTTTTTTTATCTACAAATTTTTTCTCTTTTCCTAAGCCCTGGTTGATAAGGTATTTTTAAGAACATAGTGTATAAAAAGGCGGAAATATAAAGCTCCTAATCTTATATCATCAGTAAGAACTGTTGCACAGATCACAAAATGTTCAAATACCACACTTACCCGCAATAAAAGCCAATACTTTCATGTATTTCTTCATGGCCATTTGCAGCTTGTTCTCCTTGAAATAGCTAGTGCCACTCTCCTTCAGTATCCTGGCCTGTTCCAGCTTCTCCTCGGCATCCATTTCCCATATTTCCTTCCCCTTCTCAAAGCTGACCAGTTTGACAACATACTCCACTGTGGAGTTGGGTGGTACCCCCAACTCCTTGTTCCCATCAGCTTTGAAAGCGTATCTGGGTGCGATGGTTAGTTTAGACTTCTCCCCCTGGTTGAACTTTTCGAGCGCTCGTTCAACGCCTTCGCAGACGTTGTGCACACTGCCTTCACCGAGGACGAAGGTGAGCGTGCGAGAGTCGAAAACTGTGCCGTCGGGGAGTTTGCCCTCCAGTTCAACTAGACGGAAAAAATATTAATTATTACTATTGATGCTTATTATGGCTGAAAAACAAAGTCCCCCACTTAGTATGTCTGTTCGCGATAAACTCAATAACTACTGAACGGACTATCATGAGATTTTCACCAGTATAAAGAGTACCTGGTACCTGAGGAAATTTAAACTACCTGAGAGCTTTAATTGAAAACACTGCTTTATCTATTTGAGGTATAACGAAACAATTTATAATCTAAACTAAGGCAGGATTTTTTCTCTTTATTGTAGTACAAAATAGTCTGCAATGGCATATATCTATCTATTGAGGATATATCCATTTATCTTACAAAAGGATATTTTTTAATTTTAGTGTTTTTGAAAGGCTACAACACTCTATTTACCATGCGGGCGACGTCGCGGGCGTTTTTAGTAAGAAATTAGAGTTAAATTATTTTAGTAAGAAGATCAAATACCAGCAACCAAAATATCAGTAGTCAACTTACCAGTAACTTGAGCACCATCCTTAGGATAATTGCTGGTATCAGTTCCCTCTTCAATTTTTCGTCGCAGGATGCCCTGGTTTTTGTTCGGACTCAAATCTTCCTCTTGCCAGCTGATCATTTCAATCTAAAATAACATATCATACAATTTTAGTCCCGATGTCTTTCCGTTTTTCTATCTGCTAAACGATAAACCTGGCAATCGCAACTCAAGGCCATGGAAAGCTTAGATATTCGTCTCTTTTACCTCAAACTGCAGGGTAGAGTTGGGCGGGATCTTGGGCGGGCTGCCTTCGGCGCCGTACGCGTACGCGGGCGCGCACGTCAGCACGCACACCTCGCCCTTCTTCATCGTCGCCACACCGATGTCCCATGACTTTATTACTGTTCCTGTTACAACAAATAAATAGGGCTATAATACGAACGAAAGAGATATCTCGAAACGCGACAGGGCACGGATGCACCTTACGTCGCCTGCCTTCGCGACTGCAGACATAGGACGCAAATAGCGAAGCATTCGGGAAACCTAGTGCACTGATAATAATGATAGTTGCGGAATACAGAGACCTGCCAAGACCCACTGGGGCAGCTTGGGTTTAATGGGTTTAATCTCCAAATCTCTCCTTACGCCCTAATATAACAGCGCCTTGTGCAAGACATTAAGGGCATTTCTATTCTAAATAATTTTATTTCATGTAGGCTTTAAAAATGTCAAGTTTGACTATTTGCCTCAACCACCGGCTCGGAAGGCAGATTCCTGCATATTATGCATATTCTGCAGCATTTAGATGTTAATAGAAGTGACGGCTCTATGTGCTCCATGAGACAAGTGTGTAACATTTTTAATAATATATAATAGCTTTCCAACTCCAAAATTATCTTTTAATTTGAGAAAAACTCATTGAAACTTAGGACTTAATAACAAGGAAATAAAGTAGCAAGTTATGCCAGCAGATGCTTGGCTCTACTATAGTTTCATATATGGAAACACTACAGTTTGGACATAATACATCACACACTCATTCATATTTAATTAAATAAAGACTTAATGTACTTGAAAGTAACAATACAGTTAAACATCATGGGAACCACTACCTTACCGCAGACCACAAAGATAAGAGTTATCATAAACTAGCCATTTCCCACAACATTGAGACATGCTAATTCAGTTTAAATATTTAACATTGAAAACATCTACTTACTATTATTATTGTTATTATGGTGAAGCCCGCCATAGCGGATGCACTTCGACCCTTTTGGATCTTTTGTACTCGCCCCGCCCTCACCTCCCCTATATCAGTTCAAACACCCACTCTAAGAGTTGGGTGGTTGCTTTCACACAATTTGCACAGTAATCCTCTGGTAGTGGATATGCCACCCCCCAGGAGATCCATTCGCTTTCTAGCCAAAAACATCTACTTGTTACTATCTTTAGATTGATTAAAATAATTCTTTAATGACAAACAAGTTATCATTTAAAAATGATTAAAGCTACATTTCTTACAAAGATCTTGAAAAAAAAGGCATTTAAACAATTAAATTTTTTTCAAGAATTAACATAGATACTGATAACAATTATTTATTATGACATTATCGTTTATAACAAGGAAAGCCAAGACCTGGTGAACAATGCACCTCCCAGTTCAAAAATCTCCACAAGTAGTGTGGAACGAGCACAAAATTGTTGTTCCGAGTTGACACCTCGAAAGTCAAGATAACCATAATCATCACCTCCCTAGTGGAGATGGCACTTGAGGAAGAAGTAGACAAATTTAAATTCCATAGTTGCTGACAGTACTAACTATAGTAGCAACATAGGCTAAAATCTCTCAGCTTTTATAAAATGTTGAAGGTTTGTCCATCATAGGCTCTAGCCCATAACCAGCAATATATGACTATGCTCTTCAAAACACATATAATAGAATGAACACTCTTGTTAGCATAAAATAGTGTTTATTGACCTTTCAGTGCCCGTGAGACAAAGTCAAGTGAGATATTGATTTATGCACATAATGCAGGAAGGTCGGCCGACTTAGCTACAAGTGGCAAACTTTATAAATATTCATAGTACATGCATAAATTGTTTTGTAATATTATTTTAATGGAACTATTTATTTCAATTTTACATTATATTTTTATATACAGTACTAGTAAGCTTCAATATCAGCCCCTTTAGTTAATTGGTTTATTTATTCAACCTCAGAATATATTTATTTGAAACCCCAACAAAACCTTATAGATAGTTTTTTAAAACAAGTCAATAAGCCATGTCTTCCATGTACAACCCTAAAAAGCCTTAATGGCTAAATGCAGAGAAGGTCCAGATTAAAGAAGAAAGAAGCCATGCCTTGTAAATATTGCTAACTAGAGGATGCCCGCGGTTTCACCCGCGTAGTTCTCGTTCCCATGGGAATTTCGGTATAAAATGTAGCCTATGTGTTATTCTGATATGTAACCTATATTATTGTGAAGTTTCATCAAAATCCATTCAGTAGTTTTTGTGTGAAAAAGTAACAAACATCCATACAAACTTTCCCCTTTATAATATTAGTAAGGATATTTTCCTATTTTATCCCATCCCACTAAACACTAAACAAACAACGAAAACAAAAGAGTGAAAGTGAAAGTGGAGGAATCTTTTCTTGTGGAGATATTGAGAATGAAAAGAATTAAATAATGCAAGTATTATTTTAAATTATTTTATGACATTTTTTGTGAAATATATTACAACATTCAGCAAAGTTCAATATTTCTGTTCTGCAGGTGTGGCAGTTAGGTAAATGGGAACAAATTGCAACAACCAACCATTACTTAGAGTTTGAAGAAATAAAAATGTGAAGGATGTTATATGTCATACACTTTTACAATACCACCACACACTGAAATTAACATAGATGTATCCCTGAAGATCTTCAGGTACATAGAAGTTGGACAGTGTGTAACACCAGTGGTGGTAGAGTTCAAAATTCAGTTTTTCATCCAGTTTCATTACTACTAATATTCAACTTATTCTCTCAAATGCAAAAGGTAAAATGTAGTCTCATCCTGACCAATATTCGAGCAGATAAACTCTTCTCCTCACACTCAAGAGGAGATAAATGAGTCTAATATTAGTCATTTTTATATTTAAAAAACAAAAAATTTAATATTAGTTAAATAAATAAATAATTTCATAATATTAATAACAAATAGAACGAAATAACTAATAAAACTCCTCATTTTTAAGAGCGAAATTAACGAGAAAGTTCTAGTAGGTTCCGATCAAAAGTTTGTAAAATACTAAATTACGAAAAGTGTTCGAACCTTTGCCAAGTTGAAACTCGAAAGGATCGTTCCGGTCTTTGCTGGAGTCGAACTTGGTGCCGTCGAGGAGAGTTCCAGTGTAATGAACGGTGACCATGCACCCGGCGCTTGGGGTTTCCGTCCCTTCGCCCTCCTTGATAATACGTTTTAGCACCCCGCCGTCACCCACTTTGGTAATATCAACTCCTTCATTCACCGTCATGTTGGGGGCTTTGTTATTTATTTAATAAAGTAAGATTATCGCTCAATAGAATTTAATTTATTATAAATCAGCACAGCGCTGCGCACACCTTCCGGTATTTTTTTTAAATTAAGTTACCAACCACAGATTAAATGTTACTTTTGTTCTAACCATAGACTATTGTAAACTTTTTTAGGAACCTCACGGGTTCTAGCATTTTAAAAAACACAGAGTAGAGAAGTAGTTTGGGTACTGTAAAATAATTATATTATAGACTGAAATCGCTCGGCAAATTAATAGTTAATTCATAAAAATCATATCACATTAAATCACCTTATCGCGCCCTATTTTTGCAATCCTTTTTATGGGTGATTTTGAAGCTTTCTCATAATATTTAGAAGGAAATTAAAAAGTATATCTTTTCAATAATTGGTCAATTGAAGAGGGTATCTCAGAAACCTGCTATTTCTTAAGACCATGTGCCATAATTTCCAACCCAGTTGCTTTAACATACTTTTTGCGAGTAAAAGTAGATACCTAGATAAATTAAGACTTTAAGTAGGTAGGATTAACAAACTTTCACTTTTAATTCAACAATAAAATCACAAAGGTCTGGCCAACCAGTACGTGGTTTATGATATAGTCTCTATAGTCTAGACTCCGTGACGCAGTGGTATGCGCGGTGGATTTGTAAGACGGAGATCCTGGGTTCGATTCCCGGCGGTGCAGATTGAGATTTTTCTTAATTTGTCTTGGTCTGGCAGGTGGGAGTCTTTCGCCACGACTAGTTACCACCCTACCGACAAAGACGTTTTTGTTATCTTTGTTAATAAATGTATTTTTTTAATTTCAACACTAATAAGTTGTAATTATGTAAACATTTTATATGAAGTAATGAAAAATAAAATGGAACAAAATGTTTATTTGCATTTAATTTTCAAACTTAGAATAGTATATTAAGAAGTACATATATGTTTATTTACATATTTTATCATATGCAAGGAATATTGATATTGATTGTGAAGTTTCTAAAATAGTTATCAGTCTTTTATGCCTTAAACTACAGTTTTAACTGTTTACCAAGAAAAAGAGTTAGAAGAGAACTTGGAAAATACATCAATAGTGTTCTTACTTGAGTAATATCATATTATATATACAAATATAGAGTTGAATTTAAAGTAGCAAAATAGTATATTCTTATATATGTATAGTAATTACTGCATCTGAAGATATTTTGCTATAATTTATATACTGACTGAAGTAGTGAAGTAGTGTTTTGCCTTTTAAACAATCTACTGATACTACTGATACATCTACTAGATAGACCAAAAGTGGATGTTGGCACTTTCAGCTTTATGAGGGCCCTATTATTTCCATGTGAAGAATGAAGCCATAATTTAAAATTGTTATCATAAACTAATCACAATTTTTACTGGTCTTAGCCTGCCTCAGTCCCAGATGTTGCCGCTGAAATCTACATGAACATGCCTAATTGTTTCCATTAATTATTATCAATTGAAAGTACCATATTTTTTGTTGGCTGGCACTTTTAGAAATGGCCCAAAAATCTATGGAGCCTAAATGTTCTCCTTTGACATTGCAAAATCAAAAAACACCAAGTCAATAATAATGAAGTGGTTCAAAGTTACTTTTATTGTCCATACTTGTTTACTAAATTTTTGCATTTTATAATTCGACCACCAGTCCACCACACAACTTGATTCCACCCAAATTATTACTTGGTAACTTTTGAATAGCTAATGTTTAGGTACTAAGAAGTATGTATAAACTAAAACAAAACCATAAATATTACAGATTGTTCATCTGACTAAAAAGAGCTGCTATACATTTTGTATCATAAAAAATTTTTGACTATTTACAACCTTTGAGCCTTTGACTACTTTTTACAAACATTTGGACACTTAGCAACATAATATCTATAATAATTTGAAGAACTTTGACTTAGTAATTTATTCCCATTATTCAACCACTCATCTGACCCATCGCAGCAATCACAAATTCCATCATTAACTTTACTAGATGGCACTGTAAATATTTCTTGCTTCTTTTGATTTTGGGTATCACAATAGAATATGCCGGAGGGGCATGCGTTGGTACTTGGTTCATCGGTACCATCTTCACAGTCACAATAATCATCATTCAGCTGCTCGTATGGTATACGTTCGTTAGACGTTCTACATTTAAATTCATTTTCCGAATTCGGCCTGTAGTCCCCGATTTTTGTATAGAACACACCACGGATCATTCCGTTTTCGTTTATAAACTTATCTTCTTCTGAACGTAGGTGTACGACGGCTTTGATTGTATCATGGTCCAGGACTGGAATTACTCTGTTGGTTTCGCTAACTTCTGAAGTGATAGTTAAGAAGAAATAAAGCTGATACAGAATGTAGCACGATACCATACATGATGTGATGATGATAACGTTTTTCTTCTTTTTAAGCCCCATTGTAGTAATTAAACAGTTTCAAAATTTCTTTACATCAAATTCAAACCTGTTTTAAATGATTGATATTCATGATGTTTTTGGTGATATTGAAATCTTATCAGTTTTTATTACGGATGATAGGTATTTTTATTTTGTAAATATTAAAAATCAAAATATTTCAGTCACAGACACAGACTGAAAATTGAAATTCTTAATCTACAGGTAATGTATTTTTACTTTCTCTGTGGGCTACGTATATTCCTTTGAATATAGGTATTTCAAATAATTTATAAGCTTCTTAGTCCACTTTAAGTTAAAGAGAGCTCACATTTAATGATTGAGTCCACTGAAAAGAACGTATTATAATAATTTGTATCAAAATAATATAAAAAGTAGGTAAAACTAGTCTGTGGAATAGACTCTATGCTCTAAATAGAACAAGAAATGACAACTCGATTTGACAATTGACGTTTGACTTAGCTTTTATTTTGGGAGTGTAGTGTATTGGTATTCGAAATCTAAAATTTTAATTTTTGTATATACAAAATGTTATTGCGAAATACAACAATGATCAATAGTGTTTTTGTGTGTAACTTATTATAAGGATCCTTTTGTTTTTGGAGAATAATACTAAACAGAGGCACGATGAATTACTTGAACACTGAATCTCCGATATCTGCAAATTCTGATACTAAAGATGAAATAAACAATGAAGATCTTGAAGTAAGTTTCAGTAGTATTATTGTACGATAGTCCCATATAAATTTGATAATTAACAGATGATGGAATCCACGAGAATATTATCTAACTCTTATTGGTTAAAGTTATAATAAAAATTCTTCAATACTTCCATTATTAGGAGGCCACACTCAAGGCCAAGAAGCTCTAGATTTTATCCATGCAACACAAGGGTGTATACAAGTTTTTTATTAGTGGGTAAAGGGAAGATAGATCTAATTTTAAAAGACATGGCAAGATGTTTTCTTTTTATATAGAATTTGTTTACCTTAATGTTTCGTTTTTAGACAAGAATATATAATCCTTTTCAGGTAGACAATTCGAAAAGTGTACTCCTGAAGATAGCAACACTGTATGCAGAACAGTTGATGAGTGACCTGGTGTTAGAAGTGGCAGGTGTTGGCTATCCAGCTCACAGGTTGATACTATGTGCCAGCAGCGAAGTCTTCCAGGTAAGTTTTAACATAAATATATATATATATATACACATAACATTTAACATAAATATATAATATAAGGTAATATGACAAGAACTGCCTTGTTAATCCAGTAGCTTGCATATCTGGCTTGAAATCATATAATACTTTTATTCTTTCTATAAAATATTTGGTAAAAATTCTCAGAATTAAGAAGTGGTTGGCTTTACACACTATGCTTAGGAGAGCAAGTTAAGTTGTTGGTTCTAATCATTTTCACTCTTTTAGTACTATCTTCTATTGAAAATTAGCAATCATTAAGGCCATTTTAACTTTATTGGTTGTTAAACCACTAGTGTAAGTTCTTGAGCCCGGATATATGCCTAAAACCAGATCTTTATTTACCCTTTATCTAGCCATGCATAATGAGGTGGAGCATATCATGTTTAGATGGCCAAGGTGTTCAAGAATCTCTTTGAGCTTTCCATTTCATTTAATTTTGTTGATGATATATACATTTTCACCCTAGATTCATTAACCAATAGATTGAAGAAGCTTGGTTCTGGCTTAGATTTTTAGCTCAGGCCAATGCGTTTATATTACTAGTTGGATCTAATCAATTCAAGTAATTCTTTATTATAGACTATCTCTTATAATGTAATAAAATAGAACTATTGTGACAGGTAATGTTAATGAACCGTGAGTGGAGTGAGTGGAGAGAGAGTCGCATCGTGCTGCAGGAGACACCCATTGCTGCATCCGTCTTCCCACACTTCCTCAAATACTTCTACACCGGACAGATTAAGATATCCCACCAGACTGTGCTTCCAGTACTGTCGTTAGCTGATAAATATAATGTTAAAGTGAGTATAACCTTGAAAATTGATCACACAATAAAAGTAAATAGGTGTTATGACCCAACAAGTGGACTGACTAAAAATTACTATCAGCTTAGTTTATTGAGACAAATATCTTAGCATTCCATGGCTTTACCGTGCAGGTGCCAGGTCTATCACATGGCTTGTGACACAAGTGTATATTTGTAGAGTTGGTCATGGATTTTAAACTATTTCAAGGAGTTACTGGTCACTAGTGATCCAATGCTATTGTGTTTGAAAACCCTTTAAAGTTTGTTCTGCAGTAAACAATAAGAACAAAAGTTTATTATAGGTAAAATATGTTTCTTTCACTATTCTTGCACTAAAAAACTGTAATTTTATTGTTCCACAACTAAAATAGCATTTGTAGCTCTAGGGGCTAAAGTGTATATATTTTTTTCCAAATTTATATATCAATATCACAAAAAAGGTTTCATAAAATAAAAAAAGTTTTATTTGTAAATATAATCAAGGTCCTTAATGTTGAACATGGAACTGAAAGTGGCGTTCTTGTGTATGCCGAAATCTCCAGAAATAATTGAAAAAAGCAGAAGAGGCTTCTTTCAACTTTTCTAAAATTTAAATTACAAAATTTTTATATTTCTGCACAATTATAGTGAAAAGTAAAGTGGAACAAGTGGGGCAAAAACTATATATTATAAAATGGTATCTACATAGCATACTTGCCGAGGGGCTTGGGCCCTAAAAGTACTTTGCATATATTGGGTCTTTCAAGCTCCTTATATAACAATCTGTATATTTCTGCTTGTAGTTAGTCATTATTGCTATACATTTGTTGACAGGATCTAGTCACTCTGTGTTTAGGCTACATGTCTCAGCATATTGCACAGGCGGCCAAGAGAGGTCACCTCATTGCCTGGATGCAGTACACAATGGCATGCGGTCACAATGATGTTGCTAAGGTAAAATATATACTCAATACATAATACATCTAGTTTTGAGCTAGACTTAAACTGTATATCCTATAATCTTTGATCCTTGACCATAGAACTGTTGTCATCCCTAATTTTAGTATATATGTATATATTGGGCAAGGCAAAATATTAATACCTGTTCCTTTTAGTCAATATTTATTTGCTTTAATTTGCATGGGTATAAAATCGTTCTGAATTCTACCTCCAAGTTCAGATGATCCTCCATAGAGACATGATGATGTGTTGTGTACAGGCTTGCCAGAACTTTGTCAAGTGGAACATGGAGTGGGTGGTGGACAGCGAGCTGGCGGAGCTGGAGGATGACACGCTGCTGCTGCTGCTGCAGCACAGCGACCTCGTGCTGCACAACGAGATGTCACTTTACCAGTGCGTATACTTTACTGAGCACAGGCTTGCCAGATTTTCGTGAAGTGGAACATGGAGTGGACCTAGACCTGGCAGAGTTGCTTGATCTTTTTTTGCCTGCCCAACCGATTATAATGACTGCACTGAACGACTAGTTGAGTAGCGAGCCGGTATCTCGACATGTGTGCGCTGACCTGAACTTTTGAACAGGCCTTCGTGTGATGCGCCTTTATGCAGGCGAGGGATGTGTCAGGGCAGTAACTAGCTACTAGCAAAATCAATTGAAGAGCCCATTCTTTAGCCCATGACCTGTGCTGACGTCCCCCAATCCCCCTCCCGCATCTAAAGTCACAACATGCAAAAATGGCTAATGCCGATTCTAATCTACCTTTTAAACTGATAGTAATCGACAAAGATTTAAATTTTGAATTGTACACTTGTATTATAATGCTGGTTGGACTTGTGTTACAATTATGGAGGGTAGAGGAAAGGAGGATCATCTGTGTATATGAAAAAGTGTCCGTCAAAATGTATTAAATTAGGATGGCGCCACAGTTGCATCGAGCTAAACTGCACTGGAAGCGATTACTGTCACAATAGTGTTCTCTGATTTCAGATTTGTCCACTTCAACTTGTAACAACACAAATTTTAGCGACAACTGTTCACTATTCACCACGTTGTCTAAAATTAAATGTTTATATGTGAAAACCGTATTCTACTGTTGGGTACTAAAATCACTCTAATGGCACGTTTGGTTATAATTCTGTAAGGTTATATTTACCACGACTTGTGTACAACGTAAGGAAGGTTAACTACTTTAGTCGATAATGACATTAAATTTTTTAACTCGGCATACTTCAATTCATCTACGATTGCGTATGTATGTATGTATGTATGTATGTATGTATGTATGTATGTACATTTCTTCGGCTTTCTCGCTACAGCCTATACGGCTCAACCCATTGTGACATGTGAGGTATCTGCAGGTTTGTCAAAATTGTGGTTGACAAGGCGAGAAAAATTTACAAAATGGCGGGTGAGGCTGAGGGAAAAAGCAGGGGGATTATGTGTATTCTTTTTTTTGTCTTACAATATGGATAGCAATCTAAAGGTCGTAAAATGACCATTTTAAAATTATAAAATCATTTCATGTTCATGGTACTTTTATTTATCTAAAAATGGCAAAAAGTGTACTAAGTGTCTGTCTCATTTCTATGCCACAAATTAAAACTAAAAAGTCTCAAATAAAATCATTATTATAAAAACAAAAAACCCGACTGCTTTCGTTCCCAGGTAGTAAAGTATTTTGTCCACGCCTGTAGCATCGTAAAGTATTTATAATTTTTTATAGATATAGTGATCCTTGTTTTTCTCTTTTCAGTTCTTAAGACTAAGCAGTCGCGTTTTTTGTTTTTATAATAATGATTTTATGTATAAAGGAATTTCAACATACATTGAACAAAATATTGACACTTATAAATTATTTTAAACTGAGAACCTCCTTTTTTAAAGTGGACAAAAATGATTTTTTTAATATACTGTTAGGATAGAGATAAAAGCAGGTTAAACAAATGTCTGCCACTATTAATAATGTTGAATTGTTATTTAATAAAAAACATAATGTTATCAAATAAAAATTTTCTTTCCCTTTTAGTAGTAATCTATAAAGTCAAGTTACCTTGCAGGTTCCCCATGATGTGCCCCAACCAGCTGGCCAAGCTACTGCTGTGTCCGTTGACTCAGGAGCACAAGGAGTTTTTCATGGAAAGAATGGCAGTTGCCATGAGCTATCAATCAGGTACCTGCTGTAACATAACATTTATTATGTCGGCGCCAGACATAATTTCAAATATTTGAACATTTGAATTTGGCTAGAACTTTGAATCTTTGGTCAAATAAATGCACTTTGCCATCATGTTTGTGGTTTGTCAATGTACCACTGTGACAATTTGGGAACGTATTTATACGTATTTACATTTGGCATATTTTATTTTTAAAAAAGTATGTAGACACACTCTGTTTGACGTGACAACGTCTTATAATTCGATAGAGCCGGCTGCACGCACGAAAAAACATGACTCATGCGGCGTTACCTCGCTTTGAGGCGTTCCATGTAAGGCTTGAAGTGCAAGCGAGAGCGCGGAAGGAGCGACAAAGAAGCACAATCGGCCTTTACGTTCGGCAGCGTTCGACATCCGTCTATTAAATATAATTATTAAATATATTAATTTTAAATTAAAAATTAATATATTTATAAATTAATATATTTATTATAAATTTAAAATATAAATTTATAAAATCAAAACCAATTATTTTATTAATTTAAATTAATATTTATAAAAATATACTTAAATTAAAAATTTTAATAACCAATTAAATGCTACCATTCCATCAGTATTTTCTTCAGAAGTTGTCACGTTCAACTATCGTCAGTAAACCGACTTTACAGACAACCAATTTTTTTATCCAACTTTTTACTTACGTTTAAGTGTCACTTAGTTATCATACAAATACGGCTAGAGAGAGAGAGGAAGAGAGAGCTGCTACCGTTGGCAGCGCTGAAATCGTGTAAGAAGTTATCACTTCAAAAATCTTTCCGATTTATTTATAACAGGACAATACGAAAGGATATCAGAAGTACAACAAACCGAAGCTGGGCGTATGCTCTTCACCCCCCGGTTGTACACGGAAGACATGTGGGGCTCGGTGCTGGCCGTGGACAACTTCCACTCCCTGCAGAGCTACCACACGAGGACCTTCATCTTCTCCACCAGACCCTCGATAGCTGACGTGGCTACCGATAAGCTGACGGAGTGGACTGTGGATCTCTATCCTAAGGGAGTGTGGTTTAAGAAGAGCATGCTGATTGTTTGGTCTGGAACATATGATGTAAGTCATAAGCCTAACGGCCGAATACTCAACAGCAAATCAAATTTAAGTACCTCGCGGGTAAAAGATTTATTTTGAAAGATTTCACAGACCGACAGTGTAAGCCAACTCAAGATGTACTTAAAGGACATGGCCAGATTCTGCCCCCAAATTGAATAGAATTTGCAATATTTATTAATATGTTAAAAAAAATAAAAAGTAAAGCAATATTTAAGGCAAAAATTATATTGATCTATAACATTCGAGAAATACGTATTATTTTGGATATTTCTTTGACTCGCATTAGCTTATGAATTTGGATACACATATAATACATATTCTCACTGTATTTAGAACTTCAGTTTGTAATTAAATATAAAAAATACGACTAACAAAACACTGTAAACTGAAGTAAATATCATAAACATAATTATAATAATAAAATAAAGATTTACGTTTTTTTTATTGTATAAATATGTTACGATTGTTGATGCGGCTGCATGGTTTTTTTTATATGGAACAGTCATATATTATGTAATAATAATGACCGGGATGAATTAATTCGCTTTGATAAACTAGAATAAATGTTTAATACCAACTCAATCTCCTTATATACCAATGATCTTAACCCATATAGCCTAACTATTGGACCAGTGAGGTATTATTTGCTACTAACTATATAACACTTTGGTAAACGACAGTAAAATCATTGCTATTTAAAATAGCAATGATTTTACCTTTATGCCTTTTTGTAACATGTTATTGAAGTGTCTCGAAAGTTCTTTGACCACAAAACTTAAATAGGGGTATTCTAATACTCGTAAGCTTTAAAATAAGGTCCTATATGTCACTGCAAACGATTTTTTTTTCAAGGTACAGATCCATACTAATTCCGGCCATGTCCTTTGGTTTAAGTTTGAGTATTCGGGTGTAAGGATACCGGTTCGTAGCCAACTGTAGACCAGGCGATGTGTCGCGCCGACACTACTGGTTTGTGTGTAATTCTAAGAAATAGAAATACCTTCCGTTGCTAGCAATCAACATAAATATATAGAAACCAGTTCTACCGACTGCGCCACTTTTGCACTTTAGTCCCATTGCAATGAAAGAGTAAGCGATACCTTCGAATACGCCGTTTTGATTGTGAAAATGCATCTTAGAATTCTTTCTACAAAAGGCCATGTCCAGTACCAATGCTGAATTAACTAATATGATAATGATAATGCTTCTGGTGGTGCTGCCGCTGCTGGTAATGACGATGATGATGACGAAGACGACGATAATAATGCTTCTGTTGCTGCTGCTAATGCCGCTCACGTGCGCAGGTGCCGGAGGTGGTGTTGCGCACGGTGCGCATCTCGATCACGTGCCAGAACTGCCCCGAGCTGCGCGCCGACGAGCGTGACTACGACTACTACGAGCCCGACGTGCGGGTCAAGGTACCGCTATCAGATTTTTCAAAATAAAATTATTTTTATGATCGATTTAAAATTTTTAACTTTTTACTTAACCATATAACAGAATAATACTGTCCCCAGATAGGCATTCTCGTGTGGGGCGTTCAGAACGGCGTGGAGCACGTGGCCTCCGTCGTGGAGCGCGTGCATCGCTTCTCCGCGCAGAACAGGTATTACAGATAGACATCCTCGTGTGGGGCGTTCAGAACGGCGTGGAGCACGTGGCCTCCGTCGTGGAGCGCGTGCATCGTTTCTCCGCGCAGAACAGGTATTACAGATAGGCATCCTCGTGTGGGGCGTTCAGAACGGTGGGATCGTTCGCAGAACAGGTATTACAGATAGACATCTTTCGTGGAGCACGTGGCCTCCGTCGTGGAGCGCGTGCATCGCTTCTCCGCACAGAACAGGTATTACAGATAGGCATCCTCGTGTGGGGCGTTCAGTATTTTTATATATTATGTTCTTCTATTATAGAGTGCTGAATATAGACGGAGCACTTGACTTCGACGAGTTGAACACGCCGCTGTACACGCCGCTCGCCGACCTCTCCGCCTCGCCCACATCCGTCGCGTCCGCCTCCACCTCGCTTAGCTCTAAGGGGAACAGGTGAGTTGAATAGAGCAAACAAAGAGCTAGATTTTAGCAAGGAGGTATTTTTTGTGACGGGGGAAATCTCTTCTAAAAATACCCAACCTCCTGTAGGAGAGTTCGGGTTATGTGGGATTTTTATTCACTAAAATCTCCTTGGTGGCCATTCTCAGGGCATTTTCATAGTCCCCGGGCTCTCGCGAAAACTGAATATCGGTGTCCCCCTTACACTCTGTCAGTAAAGCTCATCTTGTGGAAGGTCCCCTGCACCATTCTGCGGGTGCAGCTTGTGCCACTGCAAGACAGTTTCCTCCCTAAAAAATCCCCTCAGAACGGAACTATTGTTACGCCTCCTAACTAACTACTCTCTAACTCTGCTTTAAGGGGAATGTGCATCTAAAATGATTTAATGTTTGTGTATAGTGTAATATTGAAGTTGATAGCTTACATAATTTTTTAATTTTGTTTGCAGTCGTTGCCCAAAATGCTCGGACAGTTGCGACTCGCCCGAGCCGAGACACCTGCTTGGACCCAATCGTGACCAACTACGGGTGAGTATCGTTTCTGAACCCCGGGTTGCAAATGGGAAATCCTTGGAAGAATAAAAGTTGAGAGGTGTCAGGGGACACCCGGATGGAACGAAGTTGTTATATATTTTGGTCATGTTCGGGGTGACGTACGTGTTTGTTGTTTGTTTTCCCGCTGTGTGTGTATTGGAGTGCTGTCGAGACGACGACAGCACAGAGCAGCAGCGCAAAACAGGTGGCTTTTCCTTCCCAAGCGATACAATAGCTTACTATAGCAAAAAGTGTCGTTACAACTTTTCGTGTGAATTTTTTCCGTCTAGCCCCCTTTCACAAAGCGCGATAAGGAATAATAATAATATGTTCATCATTTTCAAATTCTTGAATCAGTAATTAACAAAAATGTATTTCTTAAAATGTACAGTTCTGTTAGTTGAATCGACACAATAATGACATAGAACTGCAAAAAACTGATAGCTTGTATCTTGTAATCTACTACAAAACTTTTTGTTGTAGATTATGAGTCCAATCCTATATATTTACAAATAAGTCCTTACTATATATTAAAAAATATAAAATATATACAGGGTGTCCCAAAACACAACGATAACCTGGTACCTGGCGAAAGGCCAAGTTATATCAGTTTTGGAAAAAATAAGAAAAAAAATCCATGTCACTTACTTTTGTAATTATTGTCATTTTAAAAAAAAGTTGGAAATCGACACTTTTGGTCGCATTTTTATGTACTGTAATCACAAATATCAAAATTTTGCAGTAATTTTTTTCATTACGTAATCTAAGATAGTGGTGCTACTAATTGCAATCACAAATTTATAGAATAAACATTGTTAACTTAGTAAAATAAATTAAGTTTCATTAAGTCATGGTTTACAAAAATATGGTCACTTAACTTTGACACCTCATTTTATGAAAATAAAGTACTACACTATGCTTGGCAAGTAATTTCAAAAGATGGCCCATTTTGTCAAGATTTCAAAATAGTGCAACACTTGCCACTTTTCTTGCCATTAAAATATTATTTATAATTTTTTGCCAAATGCGCCTCATTTCGAATACTTTTTGTATATATTAATATCGGTGTCCACATTATGCGCATCTCCCATAATCGTTTGTTTGTGCTCTGCAAACTGTGTGTGAATGACATGTCATATCTGTACTCAGTAGTAAAAGCCATTGTAATGGCTTTACCGCAGCCAGGTTGTACCGCGAGAGGTACCTGAATGTGGAGCGTCATCCATTAATATCTGTCTTTCAATATGTGCACGCGTCATACTCGGAAGGACTACTGCCCAGTGCTCCAACGTCTGGTGGGAGACCTAGAAGTGTTTACGATGATGTAGTTTTGAATGAAATTCTAAATGATCTCTATATTTCAGCACTTCAGTAAAAAAGAAACGGAAGTACCGAAAAATAACGCACATCGAATTTTAAAACAATACAAAATACATCCTTATCATGCACAACGTGTAAAAAGTTTGGTTTTGGATTGATTTTTGCAGCATCAGAAATAAATTTACGAAAATTTACGCGATTAGTGAAAAAGCCTTTTTTGAGGTGTTGCACCTACATATTGCAATAGATTTAAAAAAGATATAAAAAAAATATAATTTATTTTGTCATTTTATTATTATCCATGATAAGATTAGTCATTTAGACTCGTATAAATGTCTTTTAGAAGAATAATAATAATTTAACTTCAGATCACTACTATTTATGGTTATAGTAAATAGACCTGGACTAACTCAAGCTTCCCTATAAGTGTAATTACTCTAACATTCCACACGGTCCATTTGGCAAAACATGAGAAATAATATTTTTAATGACAAGAAAAGTGGCAAGTGTTGCACCATTTTGAAATCTTGACAAAATGGGCCATCTTTTGAAATTACTTGCCAAGCATAGTGTAGTACTTTATTTTCATAAAATGAGGTGTCAAAGTTAAGTGACCATATTTTTGTAAACCATGACTTAATAAACCTTAATTTATTTTACTAAGTTAACAATGTTTATTTCATAGATTTGTGATTGCAATTAGTAGCACCACTATCTTAGATTTCGTAATTAAAAAAATCACGGCAAAATTGTGAAATTTGCGATTACAGTACATAAAAATGCGACCAAAAGTGTCGATTTTCACCTTTTTTTAAAAATGACAATAATTACAAAACTAAGTGACATTGATTTTTTTTCTTATTTTTTCCAGAACTGATATTACTTGGCCTTTCGCCAGGTACCAGGTTATCGTTGTGTTTTGGGACACCCTGTATATATGTAAAGAGATTAAATAATTTCTTTAATGAAGATTGTATATGTAGATAGTCAATAATTCAGAGTCACAGATCGAGCTGTTCGATGTTAAAGCAGAGGACAGCTGTCATGTTTAATTTTATACAGCAGTATAGAAAATAAACTAAAAAGAATATTAAAAAGGAATTGAGAATAACGAACTTTAAATGTAATATTTCTAATTTCCAGAGCAACGTCTTTGTTATTATCATTTACAAATATAAAAAAGAGAAATAATGTTCGTTAGAATAGAAAGAATAGAAAATTCCTGAATTGCGCGGATGAAACCGCGGGCGAGCTGTAGTTGTAAGTAATATAGTCAATATGTTTTGTTTCAGATACAAGTAGTGATAGTACCTCTAACAGACTTTTGTCACGTGGGCGCGCCCGACGCACGCGTGTGACGCCACCGCGCACGCACTGCGCAGCCTAACAAATTTGTTATTATTTGTATTGCAGCTCACCCTTGACTGAAGTCATACCTTATGGTAAGTAACGATGCAGTCTAAAAACTCCTCTTTACGATGAGCCATCGCTGGCGCATCTAAGGACCGATGAGATGGTTGTACGATGTTGGCTAAGAATCCACTAGATGAAGGCGTTCAGTGCTACTTTGTCGTTGTAAAAAGATGTACTATTACCGCTGCCTCTCTATTTAGCGCTATAATTTTTACAACGTGTTAAAAGAAGAACAACAAACCTAATAGATTCGTTATTTGACCTATAACAAAACATATTACGTACAAACAAACAAACCTTAACCAGTGGCCCACAATAATGGCCCATCTTAGTGGACCACCGTGATTGACCATTAGATTTTAAAGTTCTATTATATGGTAGTGGATTAACTTTTTAGGGGAGAATGAACCACACCCTTATCGGTTTCTACACGAAATAGTACCGGAACGCTAAATCGCTCAGCGATACGTTTGCCAGTAGTTGTAACTAACTAGTCACTAGCCAGACCTGAATTAGGAACATCTCAATCGACCCAGCCGGAATCGAACCTGAATACTCCGGCCTAAGGTCGTGGAGTTCTTTACGATAAATGTGTGTTCTCTCGGTTAATTGGCATCATTGTATTTTTTCTTGATATGTTGGTATCACTGTTTTTCTTAATTTTATTTTGTTTAACTTGGTGAGAGTTTATTGACAGAACGTTGTTGTTTAAAATGGCTGCTAGATTATCTATGACTATATTCTGAACCGTATAGATATGATGGATGAAAGATGGCAATAAAGGTCGTTGAACCCACACTCTCAGAGCAAAGGAGTAGACAAACTACTATCTCTCCCTTACCTATGTATTTGCAATACACTGTGTGAATTTCACTCCTAAATAATAAGTTTTGCGCTTTGGCAACATTGCCATTATGGGAGCGAGGGTTCAACGACCTTTATTGCCAATCTATATGGTTCTGATTATAGGATGTCGATGACGATGTTCAATTTCAAAGTGTAAATGTTGATGCTTTTGTGTAAATAATATTAAAATCCTATAAATATATGTGTGTGGTTAAATTAGTATATTATTCAATAGTTAGGTATTTGATGTGAACGGCAAGCAAATATAATCTATGAATGATGAATTTATTTTGTTTTATTATCGAGGTAATAGGTTCGATTTTTAGTTATGTATCTATACTAATATAAATGCGAATGTAACTCGTGTCTATTTTTTACTCAATCGGAACGGCATGTAAGAATTTCATTGTTTTATATCCAAATGCGGACGGGTGAGTACAGGTTGTTGTTACAGGTTATGTATTTTTGTGTAAATTAATTCGATGATGTGAAAACTTCTAATATTAAGACTAAAACATACTTCCAGATGGACCAGTCTGTCCTGTAGGTACTTTTTATTATGTCATATAATTGATATGGCAACCTCTCACCTATGTCTATTACTTGAGATTTTTCTAAATTTTGAATCATTCATTATTTAATTAATAGTGATTTTAATTTTTAATCAATGATTCTAAATGTATATTGTATAAAAATATATTTGTGAATTTGGTGTGCAATATTAAACGAATCTTCGACACGGGGTTGAGTTTAGAAGTATTTAAATGATGCCATTTTAATAGTTAAAATGGCCTTAAATTAAGATTTTGGAATAACAGCCAATGTTATTTGTTTAAGTTTGCGTTCCATTACGTATTGCAAATATTGAAGTGATTGTGACGGAAATATTATATTTCTTGTTGAATAATATTAAAAAAACTTTGGGATTGATAAATTATTTTATTTGTTTACCTACCCTGTATACTTAATATAACATGGTAATTATTCCTTTTCTTTTCCTGAGCGTCCCACTTCATCCATACTAGATATAACAAATATAGGAGATTAAATTGAAAAATTTAAAACCTCCTACAATTCAAACATTCCATAGTTTGTAGTAATCTACTTAAGCTCTTTCATTTGATACCCATATTGAGGGAGTTGTGAAAAATATATAATCCGCCATTTTGACCAAGTTTTATCAAACGTAGCTAAGAACCACTGCCAGAAAACTGGCATTCAAATTAAAAGATTCTTATCGAAATCGGTCCATTCGTTGCAGCGCTGCGGGGTCATAGACAGGTACACAGTTCGACATCGACGTGAAACACGTAACACCACACATTTTGCGTGGGGGTTAATAATAACATAATAAATTCGCAGTTGGTTAAATTACTTGGTAGGATAGAATAAAAGAAGGTATGAATTAGAACCTCTTGCTATCTAGATTATTTCTACTTTTAGCAGTGTTCACTTTGTTATGCTCAGAATTATATATATTGGCAGTAAAGGGCGTTGACCCCTCGAAGGTAATAGAAATAGATAGTATTTTGTAAAATACTTTGCCCTCTTAGCGACTTTCGTAGGTTCGACGTTCGAAAACTCTAAAAAGAAAACTAAATGTGTTGAGTTTTCTTTACCGAATGTAAAAAAAATAAATAAGTCTTTAATGATAAATGGTGAAACGCTAAGAATGGAGAGTTCTACAGTCTTTCTAGGAGTGACCTTGGACTGTAAACTTCAGTGGAGCGCTCATATAGAGTCACTGACAGCTAAACTTAGCTCAGCAGCATTTGCAGTGAGAAAAATAAGACAGTTTACCGATGTAGAAACAGCTAGACTGGTTTATTTTGCTTACTTCCACAGTGTGATGTCTTATGGCATCTTGTTGTGGGGAAAGGCTGCTGACATAAATTCTGTCTTTATACTTCAGAAACGAGCAATTCGGTCGATTTATAAACTTAAACCACGCGAGTCCCTTCGAGTCAAATTTAAAGAAATAGGAATTCTTACAGTAGCCTGTCAATACATATTCAATAACCTAGTTTATGTTAAACAAAATATAAATATGTATAAACAGAAAAAGGATTTAAACGACCGTCTTCCTAGAAACGGACATAAGTTAGTCATATCAGCTTATCGCCTCCGAAAAGTACAAAAATCTTTCGTAGGATTGGGTGTACTCTTCTACAACAAGATGCCCAATTCAGTTTTAGATCTGCCATTGCATAAGTTTAAACAATGTATTAAAACTCACTTACTGAGTCAGGGTTATTATACTATCGATGAATTTTTAAATGACAAAGATGTTCAAATCCAATTGGATAGGCTTTCAACTTCACACAGGAAATAAAATAAATAACTTTATGTAACAACACACTTAATATTGTAAAATTGATAATATTATAAAAAGAGCAACTGTTGAGTTTCTTGCCGGCTCTTCTCAACAGGGCCTGCCTTCCGAGCCGGTGGTAGAGTCACTACAAATAGTCCAATTTGACGTTTCAAAAGTGCTTGTAATAAGCCTACTTGAAATAAATGATTTTGAATTTGAATTTTGAATTTGACGAGTACAGTATGTATGTATGGTATGTATGTAAGATAGTCATGTTTTGATAAACGATAATGAAAAAAAACAACAATATTTAATATTTTTATTTCGCATGAAATGTACATAATATCGCAGGTCTGGTATTTATAATAATTTTATAAAGCGATAAATTCTTGTGGAACTTCGTTTCTAATACATCATTTCAAGTATTAAAACAAATGACTTAAAACAAGCGGTTTTTAAAACAGGAGCTTTCCAAAATTGAGCAATATACATAAGTATTAATAAACAAACAAATATGATTACCAAAAAATGGAATATATATTTTTTGTATAAAACAAAGAATGGGACTTTTGTATTACATATTGTATATGACGCGACTCACAAAAATAAGTAAATTTTTTGTTATTTACTTAAAACTATAGCGTAATGGTAAGCAAAAAGAAATTACCAAAAGATAATCTCATATTATGGCGATCCAGTAGGTAAGTTGCCAAGATATATACGTATTACATTATCGTAAATAATATAACTCCAGTAGGTAGTAGACTTGGCCTTACTTAAGGAAATAATTATTTTTACCAGGCATTTATAGTAGGGGAGTCCAAGAGCAGATTTTCGAAAATACTTGAGCATACTCGTAAGAGATGAACAAAAGAGAGGATACCTCCAAGTATGAGCCTTTTATGTTGGGGCGTACATTCAGGGCAATCCAAAAAGGCAAGGGCAAAAAATGTCGATCGTCAGAAATACTTAAACAAAAACGTTCATCTGGCGCGCTCGAGTCCAATGCTTCCAAAAATTCCCTCTTGGGTTCTCCTACTAGTAACACGGGCATTTGTGAAGGAAAATACGTAAAAAGTAACTAAATAAAATATATTGCGTTAATTCATAATAACACAAGTTGTGAATATGTTTAATTTACATAAAGCTAACTTTTTCACACAAAAGATATTTACCTACCTACATCTGAAATTTAATTTTATATAAAGCGCAATGCTTTCTTGAACAGCATTTGAATTAAAGGACTTAAACCATCGAGTCAACTATCCTATTGAATTGGTAATTTATCGCTTACATAATATATGCTAAAATCTAAGAAAATGCATGTTTATGGAAAGAATAAACACATTAAGTACCTACTAAAAATAATTATTGTGATACACTCACGTTTAAGTACATACAGAAAATCACTAGGAATTTCACAATATTATTAGTATTTTATTATTTATTAGTTTTTCGTTGGACAAGGAAGTGGTGTCATATCAAAATGTTAAAAGTTTAGTCGACAAAAAGCAAACATGCTTTTTTGTATCGCCAGTCTTTATTTTATCCTATAGAATATTATTATATTGTGTTTTGACTATCTTCCTAACATTCTTATTTTATGTCTGGAAGCAACTTTTGTTTTTAATAAGATTTTTTACAAATATATTTTTGGTAAATTTAACATCTTTCTTTCACCTACACAAAAGTAAAAATCGATGTGGAATGCGTAACAACAAACAAAATTGAATGTAGAAAATGAATGTCATTTTATGCCTAACAAATTTACAATAATTAATTTTCTTTTTTTTATAAAATGTTATTTAATAGATAAGAACTATATTTAGATGTTGAAAGCATTTAAGTTAATTCATTGTCATTTAAGTTAATTCAAAATATTGACGTTTAAAATGACTGGAGTTTTTTACCTTCTTTTTTAATTTATTTGTTGATAGAATTCCACATCGAGTTTGGCTTTAGTATAGATAATTTTAATAATATTTTATTATTTCTCATCATGGTACAGCAATTAGAAGATAGCCATCATTTTAATGTTATTAGTTTTTTCTAACCTCGGGCCTAAAAGTCGAACTCTATCGAGTTCATAGTTAATTTTATCACAGCACGATCCGTTCGTTTAATTATTATTTATTATTATTATAACCCTGGACGATTTTATACTTATTTTATAATTTCGATTTCGTTTCATTTAACAACACTAAAAATAGTTTCACAATTTTCAATTTCCTGTTATCAATTTTATGTAACCATATTATTTTTTAAAAGGATTGTATATTGTATAGGTCAAAATCCTCCTGAAGTAAGACCAAATGTAGATATTATAAAATACTCTTTTTCTTCTTTAAGTTCAAGGTCAGACTTAATTTTTTTTACATCTAGGACAAGTATGAAATTTGCAAAAAATCTGGCAAAGGCTGAAAATTTCTTTTAGTGAGGGGTTCTTGTTATTTCAATTAATTAATTTATTCTATTCTTTCAACTTCTTTAAAAAGAAAAATGATCAAAAAATTGACATTAAAATGATACAATTTTTATATTTTATGATTTTTCCGTTTAAAAGATGAAAAGTATTAGATATACTGTACTAGAATATATTTGGCCGTGATAGTCACGAATAAGATTCATTTTCTCGAAAGTAATATACTGTTAAGTTCACTAAAAGTAACATGAGTAGTTAACCGTTTATAATTCAGCATTGCTTTTCATTGGCCTTACTTTAGAATATGAACAGATAAGCTTAAAATAATGTCGTTTAAAATTTTACAACGTATAATGTCTTTCGTAACATTTAAGCTCTTATTACACACCACAGCTTAGCGATCGTACAGTTTGAAACTCTGTCTCAGTTGAAGTTCTGAGTCGAATTGACTCTCTAAACTTAGCAACAAATGCATTTTTCTGGGTCACATTTGACTTGGTAAACGAAGTTACACTTACAGTTATTTTCTACATTTATGTAATTAATTTTTTGTAGATAATTTTTTTATGCCTTAATATATTCATTCAGTCAAAATAGTCACGTAACACAACTTATAAATGCAAAAATATCTTAATAAGCAATCATAACTGACAAAATTGAATGAAATTTGGCACACAGGATAGCGTGAAATAAACACATAGGACACTTTATTTCGGTGTCTCTTTAACCTTTTAAATAATGAAAAAATTGTAATAATTATGTTATTCATTGGAGCAGTGTAGTGTGTCATCCTCTATCTATATCTCACTCCATATCCCCAGTCTGATAATGATGTAATTCTAATAGAGCTTTAAAAGCGCAATTTACGAGCTTTGTTTGATTGAGATCATGGTTTTTTTTAATAAGAAATAGGCTCGCGCTTGACGACGATCTCACCTGAAGAGGGTAAATGTAGATGTAAAAAAGTGTAGGTGGAACGAATTTGCTTAGAAGATGTTTATTATTTGCGATAATTAAAAAATCCAAGCGGACCCTATTTTGGCACATATGTATGTCATACCGACTCAATCGTCGAATGATTGCTAAGCCGTGGTACACAGCAGTGAATGAGCGCAATATACACATATAAACACTTTGGAAGCGACTCCCTCTTGCTACTTACACTGGTCACAGCAAAAGCTCTTTCGGGAAGAGATTCATTGAAGCGTAGTCTTCTAGTACCTGGAACATTACACAATTCATATTTATACTTGAATTAGTATGATAATATTTATAAGAATAATTATGAGTACTACACTCAAATCTGTCAATCATCAGTGTACTAAATTCCTTTTCAAAATTTTTTGCAAATATTACAGCTATGAAAAATTTAAATAAATAGATTAAATCAAAAAGTTAAGGATAAAAAGGATATAAATATTTTTATTATAGACAGCCGACGTGACTCACATGAGAGCGACGGCGACGACTTTATACGGATCCACTGGATTGAGATTGACTCGAATGCAAAACAGAAAAGACATCGGTTTTAAAAAACAATTACGCATTCATTTACACTGTGTAGTGCTAAAGACAAAAGGGGCAGCGAGCCACCACCCTTCCTCTATCTGTAGCTGAACTCTAGCAAGTGCCATTGCGGAGCCCACATACACGCCCTGCCCGCTGTGCACATTCGTGGCTCTTCGCGATCTCGAGCAAGTACTTACCGAAAGAACCGGGTCCGGCAAGCAAGTGCACGAGATAATACGACAATGCTTATATTTTCCATTGCTCTAGGTAGGAGACCAGCTTGTGATCTGAGCAGTACCTCGAGTAGCCTGTCTGAGGTGGGCGCAGGCACTGTGGGCGGCAGCAGCGCGCGCAGCTTGCCGCCGTCGAGGCACAGCTGGCGGTTGAGCAGCAGCTCGGCGCCCGCGCTGGGCTCCAGCGGCGTGTGCTGCAGCGCGTACCGCCGGCAGATGTCCGCCCACGCTGTCAGGTGCTTGTCGTTCGCCTCCTCTGCCACCGACGCTATGTCGTTCTGTTGACGAGATAAATAGAAATTTATTTGGAAGTATTCCATACACTTGTGTTTGTATGTTTGTTTTTATACTGGGTGTAAAGGACATGTTTACCAAAAATTTAAACCAGTGATAAAGTGCCGGATTTAAGTCCCGCAGTATAAAAAATTTTCGTTACTCTTTTGAAAAATTGTTTTGAGTGTTTTTAGTTTGATGTCGAGAGATGTTTGATGTCGAGATATGTTTGATGTCTTAAAAGCATGTACTAATTCACTGGTTTAAGATTTCGTTATCAATTCCCTAACACTCTGTTAAATAAAGTATTCTTGCAGAATCAGTCTCTTACCTTAGCCAAAGTAGATATAGTAGTGCCATAGTAGTCATGGTTTATCTTGAATATCTCAGCGACCAGCTCGGCCAGGCTGCCCTGACTGCTGTTAGCTTCATCCACTACGTTGTATATCTGTCCGCGCGCGTCCGGCTTCAGGCCCAGCGTCCATATCGCGCGGCAGACGTCCCTCACGTGGACGGTGTTCATCTTGAGGTCAGCCGTCCACAGGAGCTTCATGGTTTCTCCCAAATGCTTGTATATGCCGCCGTAGAGGAGACGTGGGGCTAGGATTTGAACAACACAAAATTAAGGGATTGATTCAACTTAAAAGGTCTTGTTAATGATTTGTATAAAAAAATATCTTTAATTCATTGAATTAATGTATTAACAAAAAATTCAGCCATGATAATTTTAAACAATATAACAGTTGCTCTTTATTAAATTGATTACGCATGATACCCGTATATAGCAGTATAGACTCTTCTGACTAACTATAATTCGCTAAAATCAATAAGTTTTACTGTACGACCTATATTAAGTGGTATAGTTGAAAAAATAGGGCAAGTTGTGAAGCTATTTATAGTTAAATGAGGGTTCGAGAATTATCTTTAACTCAGTGAGCTTAAACAGGGGACAACAAATGCCTACAACATGACTAGTTTGAGGGTGTTTTAACAATATCCCAAGGGTCCACCCCATTTTTTATGTGTTTGAAGACGTGACATTTTATTAGTTACATTGTACAATTTACGTTAATTTGAACTACAGAGGACATACTCACTTAAACTCCTCCTATCTCCGATGCCATAGACAATTGCTGGCCTGAGGATGGTGTAGTCTAGTTCCCCCTCCATGTTCTTGAACTCCTTTTCCACACGGCTCTTCATACGCCCTTCCACTGTCCATGGCTCAATGGGACAATCTTCTTTCTGGGGCTAAAAGGCCAATAATAATCTGGTCTAGAAAATCCAAAATCTACTTTCCAGAAGAGATCTACAGTTGAGTTAGCAAATATATAGTTTAAAGCCTAATATATTGCCAAGAGAATCCTGAATCGAAAACTGGTTATAAAACAACCACACCACACACTGTGAGGTAGACATAATAAACTTGCGCTGGTTGCTTGGCCAATACTTCACCTCACCGTACGCGTAGATGTTGCCTAAATTAGTACATGCGTGCCTCGTCTCGTCTCGCCCGCGCATTACCTTGTCGCTACTGTACATGTGTCCGCTAGAGATCTCAACCAGGCGTGTGCCCAGCTTGCTGCACTGGCGCGCCACGTTGACGCTCAGTGTCACGATGCCCTCCGCGTACACCGCCTCGGTCTGCCCGCCGCGCGTCTCGCCCGCGCAGTTGGCCACGAACGCCCACGGCTCGCCATTGGGTTCTAAAGCCGTCGCGCATGACGCTGTCGACAATTTTTTACTGATACTGACAAATTAAGCAGAATGCAGATGGCCCACTCAAAGAAAACCCACCTATAACAGAGCGACACTTTCCATGGGACAATCACTAGGAGCATGTCCCAAAAAGAGGTGCCCTGCGTTACGTGTGAAATGAACAAGCAAAGACAAGAAGCCTTCATTAAGCCCAATCCAAATCCGAGAAAAAATGTATCCTAGGATTTGGAAAACGTAATTGGGATGTATTTCTCCATAATTTTTTTAACTTTATTGCTATTTCAAATCTAGGAATCTCAAAATCAGATCTGACACGCTAATCACTTAAACCGATTTCATTGATTTTGGTGTCAGGTAGTTTATTGTAGTTACTAATTACCAGTAGGTATATGGGATGATGCATTGTGAATGTTCGTCGTAGCAAACGCTTATTGTTCTATGAAGCGGCGTGCGAATACTAAACGCCTCAGATAACTACATTAATAGACTAGTCTTTATGCTTAGATTTGGTTGCTTTAATGTAGATAGATTTGCGCAATCAATTTTATACCGGGAAATTATTATTCTATCCCTCTATTGTTTTCGACATTGACGACAGAATCGCAACGAGTGTCGACTATCGTTGAGTAATCTTTCGCTGTACGATAATTTTGGCTGCGCGCAGCGTATCGTCAATGATATCGCACTGCGATATTATATTTAGCATTATGGCCCGACTATAGAGGCGATTATTTCGTCAGTGAACACGGCACTTTGGGTTTCTTTGTAATTTCTGAACAGCCTTTCATGGGTAAGGTAAAAAGCATAAATTGGAAGCAATAGGTTTCTTTTTCTACGCATATAAAATAAAAAATAAAAATTGCAACATTGATTTTTAAAAGTGTAACTGCTGAGCTTCTTGTCGGCTCTTCTTGACAGAATCTGCCTTCCGAACAGGTCCCTACTTGCTGACAAACTTATCATTTCCAAAGCACTTGTAAAACAGCATACTCGAAATAAATCATTTTAAATTTGGAAAGTTTGTAAAAGTTTATTCAACACTACCTATATTCTTTTTTTAACTGAAGAGGTTGAAATAGGGATTTTAAATTAAACCAATATAAACAGAAGGAAAATATTGAAAAATCATCATTTCAAATGCAACACAAGTATAGTTGCAAGCTAACATAAATATTATACATATAGTTTAATATTATACAAATGTACACAAACACTGCAGCACTAAATGAGGTCTCAACCAAATGACTCATACAACTACAATAGTCCTCTAGACAAGCTTTAATATGAATATCAAAACACTTAACAACAATGCACACCGACTACAGACAGGAAGAGTCGCACAATAATGTATGTAAATGAGTCATCCTCTGTGATAAGCTATCAGCGGCCAAAGTCAACACTGCGTTTGTAATTAACTTACTGCTATAACATGTAACACTTAATAAGTTTTCAGAAAATTACATTGAGGAATCGACAAGGATTCAGAACTGACAGTATCATGCTAACATTATAAATGCTAAGATTTATGTGTACATGTTTATCGTTGACTTATTTTTTATAACAATTATTAGGCTTGCACTTGACCACAGTTATGCCTCAGGCTGAAGAAAAGCAAGAGTGAGGTCTAGGGCATCTTTTAACCAAGCTTGCTTAGAAGATGCCTGATCGCAGTTGATAATTTCTTATAAAATCACTTAATAACGTTACACTTTAAGGAACCAATGTGTTTTTATTCTCTCTCAACATATAGCACTGGTAGAAAGGCTCCTCGCAGAGACAAATATCTTAGCATTCCATGGTTTCAACGTGTGGGTGCAGGATGCGTCGTGTGGCAGAGAGAAAAACGCTGAACAGAGTCTGAGACTTAAGGGTACCTTTTGTGATGGGTCCACAGTAAGACTAGTTAGTCAAGCATACTTTTCTAGTCAGTTAATTATCATATTAAAGGTATTGAGCAGCATGTTCAACTATCCATGAAGCCAGCAAAACAACACATCAATTGCAATTTATTTCAAACTGCAATTCAGTATAAAAACCTGAGCGCTTGAATAACATTTCCAATCCACTACACTTATTGTGCAATGGTAATTAAGTTATATATCACTTTAATTAGGCTTCACGTCGTATCAAATTAACACTTGATGTTTTTTGGCTTCTCTGTGCCTTGTATGGATTGCTTTGAGCATTGGATTTCTCATGGCTTTCACAATACTAGTATTTTAATATAAATAAACTGTTTCATTGATTTAGTCTAGAGATTATATGGATTGTAAGGTTTTGGGATTGAGTTTGGATCTTTTTGGGTTCTTTTTTAACCAACATCAAAAAAAGGTATGTAGTATGTATGTATTTATGTTTGTGGCATATCTCCGGTAGCACAAGTCTGATTTAAGTTATTCTTTTTTTGTTGTACTAGTTTTTGTTTTGTTGTTATTGTTTAACTTAGGGAATACTGCAAGTTTTATAAGAATTGGTTCAGTAGTTTTTGTGATATGGTTTTTTTACGCATAACTTTTCACAGAATAGAAAGATAGGAAAATTCTTTTTTTATTGGAAAGGGTCCTTCTTCCAAGTCCAAATTCCAAAATGGTCCCATAGTCCTCATGTTTGGATCTGATGATGAAATCTTGGTTAAATTGAAGGAACTTCATAGGCACATTTGCAGCAATGTCGGTAGTTTATAAATGGCTGGCGAATATAATATTAGAACGAGTAGGTTTTATGTATGTTCGTCGTCAATAGAGCACTAATAAGTATGAAAAAAAATTTTTAATAAAAAATTAGTTTAGAACGAGTAGTTTTACATATGTTCTTCGTCGATAGAGCACTAATAAGTATAAATTAAAAAAATTTAATAAAAAATTAAACTGACTTCAAAGCGAACTGAAAAGTAAAAAATAAATGCATCATTTAGTTACTTTAAGTTACTTAACCATATCTATGAAGTCGGTGCCACCTGTAAGCTTTCTACTTTAAAGACGGTACCTAATTCACACAAAGTGCTTTGCTACTTTGTTGAATAAACTTTCCTTAGGCTTGGATGGCACCAAGTTTATAGATATGCTTAAGTAAATTAAAGTAACTAAATGACGCATTTATTTTTTACTTTTCAGTTCATTTGGAAATTGCTTTAATTTTTTACTAAATTTTTTTAAATTTCAATTCAATCACGGTAAGTTTGATCAGTAAGTAGTAGGTTGGTATAACTCAAGCCCAATAACTAGACCAATATGATGTTGTAACATGGCTAACTGAGTAAGTATAATAATTCCAGTAAAAACATATTTTGTTCTAGAGGATACCCTCTGTTTCACTTGTGAAGTTTCTATTCAGTAGTTTTTGCGTTAAAGAAACAAACATTCATCTATCCATTGAAACTTTACAAAAGGCGCAGTTATGTCCCTTGTTTAGACTGGACTAATACTTTAGTGAAATATATAAAAAAAAGTTATTGGCTGTGTCCAAATGAGAATGTTAAGACATTTTTCCCTATGGTGATGTTTACAGAATCAACAATTATGTTTGATTTGTATTTTTCTGGTTTGAAAATAAAATCTTGCCTAGATTCACAAATTATTTCAAGTTACTTACTCATCCTTTAAACAGTAAACTGCTTCAAATATATTTTCTACAATTAGTAAAACAAATGACTTACTTGGATTTATGAGGTTCGCACTCCTATACTCCACACGGGGGTCCTCAAAGCACTTGGAATGCTTAGGATTGAGGAAGGCCAGCTGGGGTGGAGTCTTGTCAACCACTCGCAACCCACTCACTAGATCATTGGTGATCAAGTACTCCACAAGGTTGCGGCCGATGAACCCGCAACCTGCAGACAACAGTCATTATAAAGTATTCGTAGCATTGGGAACCAGGCATCTTTTTTAAATTTTTGACTACAAAAGTCAAATTCATCTTGTTTCATAAGGTAAAGCTGCAATTACATTAGTCTGGTGATGCATCATAAAGCTATTTGACATAAAGTTGTGCACTGTTCATGATAGAATCGAGCTGTAGACCAGCTGCATCACGACACTTTGTTTGAATCACGATTCAGCTTTATATAATGCAGCAGTCTTGAGGTTCAGGATTTAATCCCACGTGCTCGTGCTATGCATCCACGGCTACTATCACGGCTCATAAAACAGTATCAGATAGTAAAAAACTCATAAGTCACCCAATGGGCGATGACTAACACCCTGTAACCGTTACACATTTTCGAACAACATACTTGTTATCGGGCTGGTTATAATTTTTATAAATGGATAACACATTTCTAAGGTTTCTGACTAAATTACAGTGATATATACCTCCTAAAACAATTACTCGAGGTTTTGAATTATCGCCGGCGGAATCGGACATCTCGCTTGCGGTTTTACAAAAGTTGAATGACAGTTTGACAGCTTGTCAGTTGTCACTAGCAGTAAACTGACACTACTAAATGTTGCCGTTATATTTATTGATTGTAGACGTATATACTTTTTTACCTATATTCACGTGCGAATCGTGCGCGAATCCATGAACAGCCTGAGAAATAAAAGTTAAAAAGATGGTTTCTTCATGGATGTCAGTGATCTCTAGGTAAAGTAGATAAGAAATTTTGCGACTGTGGAACATGACGTCTCACAAACTGCATATCGATTCTAAATTCTTTCGTCGTCACTATTTCGCTCTGTCTAACACGATCCTATAGAGAGAGATGTAAGTCGAAGTCGAGACCAGACTGTCTAAATGTCTCGTGACAGAATCGATTTGCTGTCGTGTTTCGCCTCGTAAATTCGCATGAGAATATTGAATGGCCTTAATTTTTCAAAATCTCACATAGGATTCATAAAGCTTTTAAAGAATAAAATGTAGGTGAATAAGAAATCAAAATCACATAACTTATTACATTATTTATTTGACTGTTGCTTAATATCTTGTACTTAAGTCATATTTACGTTAATTTTATTAAATTAAATTAAAATTCTAAAATTTTATTATTTTAAACATTCATTCTTAATCTTCTTCTTCAAATCTAAAATGTTAAAGTAATAGAAATATTAAATAGATATTTACAAAAGATTATGAATAATATTAGCTGAAATAATGAAAAAGAAAGAAATAAAAAAAATAATAACGAAAAAAATTTGCTGGTGGGAAACTTTCACTGCGGCTAGTTACAACCCTACCAACAAAGACGTACCGCCATGCGATTTCGCGTTCCGGTACGAATTATTAATTTATTAAATTGCAGTTGTTACTTATTAGAAAATATTATAATTGAGTAGATTCGACATTTTCATTGTCTTTCGTCGGTATGTCTGGCGGCAAGAAGAATGACACGAACAGTCCAGCTGAAACAAAAGGAAAAATATCTATTACATATAAAATAAAATTGCCAAAAAGGAAACTTTTAAAATCATCATCATCATCATTCTCATTAATGGCCCACTACAGGGCCAGGTTTCTCTCTTGGTAGGAGACGGAGTGTAGATCCACTACGCTGCTGCAATACAGTTTGGCGGGTTTGGATGATGATGTTTAATTTACTAACGATCATGTTTGATGATAGTGACCAGGAACGACGGTTTAACGTGCTGTCTGAGGCAGGTGTAACACCATCATCGTCCAATCTTAGAATTTACTGAAAATTTCTTTTGACAGAAAAACTTAATTCCACGATCCAACTCAGGATCCAGGAAATCGTGATCAAAGACAACTAATGCCAGTGAGGAAGTCTATGTAAATTGTTCAAGTACATTTCTTATAAAGTAGTGATACTCACATGTGATAAGCACGATGTACCCGGCGATCATGGGCGTGCAGTGGTCGGCCAGCAGGCTCGCTATCAGCTGCACGCTGAAGAAACCGAAGCCGCGCGCCACCACCACCGACAGACAGGTGGCCATGCCTCTGCCAACACAAACAACAAGATAATGATGCCGTAACAAAGAAGCCTTATTATAATGTTATAAAGAGTACTCATGGTGACGTGCGTCAACACTCACCTAAGGTCCCTACAAGAGCAGCTTTGGACACTCGTTCCAATATGGAGCTTACTGCACTTCTAGTAAGGCCCAGGTCTTGAGTAAGATATAGAGAGACTTCGCTGGTATACCCCTCGCACCCACTTCTACCGCGTATAAACTAACCACATGCGAAAATTTGTATGTATTGCAATTTTGTGCAAATATATTAACAGTCGATTGACGTCCACCGTTGGATATAAGCCTTTTTTAGGGACCAAACAACGATCCTGAGCCGCCTGTGGCCAGCGACTCCCTGTGACTCGTTTAATGTCGTCAGTCCACTGAGTGGGAGATCAGCGCCGGTCTAGCACGTTGGTCCCCCAACGTCCATCAGTAGTTCGAACCACGTGCCCCACCCATTGCCACTTCAGTTCTGCGACTCGCTGAGCTATGTCGGTTACTTACGTTCTTTTGTGGATCTCCTCATTTCTGATTATTTCATGCATTTGATACTCCGAGCATTGCTCTTTCCATCATTTAGCATTACTACAAATTTTTAAACTAGTAGAGGATAAGCAGAATTACCAGAAACTCCAAGTAAGGAATACCTACAAGTACTTCGCCTGCACGTCCTTACATAAGCCTGTACAGCTCGGATAAACCAACAGATTCGAATACGAAGTATGTAAGATCCATAAAATAACTTACCTAAGATAAGTAGGATTCAATTCCACTAAATAAGTGTTAACGTTTCCTAAAATCAGCGCCACGTAGAGAAAGAAGTAGAACAACGCGATGCTCATCATGGGTATCTTGATGAAGAGTAGAGCAATTCCGCAGACTATGGCAATTGTGAACACCAGCACAGTGGTTCTCCTCTTGCCCAGAGGTCCAACGATGAAGGTTAGGAAGATGTTCAGGGTGCCAGAAATGCCTGAATAGCACATCACTGCATATAGAGTCATTGGTTTGATTACACTGTCGCAATCTGTGGTGGACTGTAAAGAAAGAATAATAGAATTTTAATTAAATTAGATAAGGAACATCCTGTATGTTCATCTTGTATATATTACACATTCTGTATATATAATTATCAAATTCAAGTGTTTATTAATGCTCTCCCTCTCTATTTCAATTAGAGTTACGATATCTTACCACTTCAGGTTGTATAATATATTAAACTTGTACAATGTGTTGAGTTACGTATCTCAAAATATATTTAAAGTGCAAATGGTTTTTTTGTACCGCCTCAAATGTTTTAGTCTATCTATCGCATGTCGCTTCATAGCAGAGTGCCTAGTGTGAGATTACTTCAAAACAATCGAAAACTTCACATTCGCGTTAAGGGCAAATTTTATATGGAACTGAAGCAGCGCCCCTGGCGGAAGTGAGAGAAAACTCAAATGGGCGAGTGTCAGAACGCTTTTTTTGCTATATAATTTGACATTATTAGTGACAACGTTTTTACGCCGCGGAGTACCGCCCCCGGCACTAGGGGTAAGTGAATTACGGTTGGTAGCGCAGCCAAGGCCAATATGATGGCGCCTATGGTTCGCATCAGCAGGCCGTATTTCATTTATATTCACACTAATTCATGAAACTTCTCTGCAGTATATATTTTATTAAAAAACTTGCATCGTGGTTTCATAAATCACAACTGTTTTGTTAATTACATAATTTGTGGCAGTAAGTATACTGCGGTAGGGTATATAGATTAATCTTTAAAAGGATAAAAAATTTGACGAATGAGATGCAGTCGGTGAGTTAACAAAATGTTGTTAAACTTAAGAAGTTCATTGATGTTACTCGATAAATTGATTATACTACAGTGTATACATATTATTTCTCCAAACTACGCGACATTGGCAGGCAGTAATCTGTGCTGTCTTGGCATTATTTAGTTATGCCAAGACAGCATAGCCAATAAAATAAAAAAGATGAAGAAAAATACATACCGACGATGTGGACGACGATGCAGCAGTGCTGGCTACCTCGCAGAACACTTTGCCACTTCTGTCTTCTCCATCAAAGTAGGCGTTTGTCATTGTAGGCACCCACATGGTGTAACCTGTGGACCTATACGGACTTGCTTATTTTAAAAATCAAAGCTTAAAACCTACCTATAAGGTGGCCACATGTTTTGGGAAACAAATGTCCAACTCTGGTAGTCTGCCAATCTAAGTATATTTATGACGCGAGGGCGAGATGAAGGGGGAGGTGTTAAAGGAATGCTTGGACTTATCATAGAATTATCTCAAATGTTTTCTAACCCTTGATTTTCTAATAGAATTATAAAATGTTGTTAGACAAACAAGAATATTAAACTCACGTCATATAAGCGCACAGTAAGATGTAGTAGAGCTTAAGAGAGTTCTTGAGCAGCGGCGGCTGGAAGAGCGGCGCCGTCTGATTCCACATTTTGCACAGAAATGACTTGTTGGAGTGATCTGGCATCGCTGTCTCCTCGAGAAATATTGACTTCACCTGAAATATATTTATTACCCTTAGTAGTTTTAACATATTATTATTTTATGGCTAGGATTAAAAGGGTTTTAAAAAGGATTAAATTAGATTCCCAAAAACTAAATGGGTTTATAGGAAATCTCAACTCTTTAGGGTTGATATTGGAATCACAATCGGTTAAATATAAAGTCTTCTTAAAACGATCTCTCAGTAAAACTGATAATATTAATCACGACCTATTCTCAGTAAAGCTTTCAAAATTCTTCGTGCTTTTTTTAAGGTTTCTGGGAATGAAACCATTCTTGGTAAAACATCTACCTGTCATCGAAACTTACCGGGAATGTATCTTTATTAAGTCCTCTGTTCCACCTATAGATGACTTTCAAAACGTTAATGGCACTATCCTCTTTTTCCTTGCTCAAGAGGAACTTGGGACTTTCTTTCAAGAAAAACATGCCAATGACTCCGATGATGCCCGGTATGCTGATAACTTGGAGCAGAAAGCGCCAGGGTCGGTACGTTAAGGCCAGCCAGGAGACATCAATGGTGAAAGACATACTGGTTATTGGTAAGGCTATAACTGCAAGGAAGAACAATTTATTATATAAAATTTCCCTGTCACAATGTTAGTTACCGCACTCCTCCGAAACGGCTTTACCGATTTTTACCAAATTTTGTATATATAAATATTCAGCAGGTTTGAGAATCGGCTACCATCTAATTTTCATCTAATTTTCATCTTAACTTTTTTTTCAATTTTTAATGCAAAACAACGTTTGCCGGGTCAGCTAGTCTTATATATAGAATTCTCGAGTCGCAGTGTTAGTTACCATACTCCTCCGAAACGGCTTGACCGATTTTTATGAAATTTTATATACATATTCAATAAGTCTGAGAATCGGCTACTATCTATTTTTAATACCCCTAAGTGATAAGGGTTATCCACCCCTAACATTGTATTTTAATTTTTTGGACAATTTTTTATAATGTGGCATTAATACAACCCTAAATTTTCACCCCTACACGATCCACCCCTATGTAAAAAAATGTTTTTCAGAAATAATATACATGGCAAAACAACGTTTGCCGGGTACAGTTAGTAATTATATAATACGAACCTTAATGAAGGTAAGAATTTTAGTTGTAGAAGGTTGGGCCACCAATGTCGCCACAATTTGTGAAAAAGTCATTTATTTGTATGGCCTCCGTGGCGCAGTGCTAGGCGCGGTGGATGTATAAGACGGAGGTCCTGGGTTCGATTTCAAACGGGGCAGATTGAGCTTTTCTTTATTTGTTTTGGTCTAGCTGGTGGCTAGTTATCAATCTACCGACAAAAAAGCGCCAAGCGATTTGGCATTCCGGTAAGACATCGTGGTGAAACCGAAAGGGGTGTCGAGTTCATCCTACTCCTAAACAAGTTAGCCGGTTTCCATCTTAGATTGCATTATCACTTAACATCAGGTGTGATAGCAGTCAAGGGCCAACTTCTATTAGATAAAAAAATAGTATTGCCCAAAACCTAGTGTTCAAGCTTTCATGTCACAAGCTACGGACTGTGGCAATGCTCACTATTAGTGACTGCCTTGCAGTCTGGCGTGTGGCAACACAAGTAGATTAATTATGCGTTTGCTGTAATTCACGTCGAAGAAAAAAAAAATGACATTAGCGCTTTCCATATTTCTTTTAACGCTTACTAATGTTGTTGTATGAAACAAATCTTTATATACTAATTACAATTCACCGTGGAAATCCTGCCTCATGTACTATTTATTATTGTGTTAGGGAAGACAGTGCAACAATTACATTACAACAATTAGATTTATAAGTTACTAGAAAACGCCCGCGGTTTCACCCGCGTAATTCTTGTTCCCGTCAGAATTTCGGGATAAAATGTGACTTTTGCGTTATTGTGATATGTATGCTATATTATTGTGAAGTTTCATCAAAATCCATTCAGTAGTTTTTGCGCGAAAGAGTAACAAACATTCATCCATATATACAAACTTTCGCCTTTATAATATAAGTAATGATATAAAAACAAAATAAAAAGAAAAGATAGATGATAACGTTACGATTTAGTAAACCAATAGAATATTAAAGTAATAGATAATAATAGCGAATAATTTATGTTGACGTTTAGTACAATTTTAACATAAACTATTTGTTTTACTCGTAATTGTTGTAACTCACCACATATGATGAACTGCACGTACATGGTGGCGCTCGCCATGAGGAACATAAATCTTCCTCTGAACCTCACAGGCACGCTCTCTCCCAGGAGAACAAAGCCAGCAGCGTTCGCTGATGAGGTGCTGAAAGATATCATCATCATTATAAGCCTATTAACGACCCACTACAGGGCCAGGCCTCCCGCCTTATAGGAGAGGGAATGTAGAGCGTAGACCCAGCACGCTGCTCCAATGCGGGTTGGCGGGCTTAGGGTGATAACGTTTCATTTATTAACGAACATTATCAGATGTTGATAACAGTGACCGGAACCGACTGCTTAACGTGCTCTCCGAAGCACAGGGGTATTGTTATACCCAACCAACCATCGACTTTCCGACTCCGGGCATAGAATGTACTGTAAATTTCATAGAAGAATTAAAAAGTCAGAATTATTTCGTGACCCGACCCAGGAATCGAACCCAGGACCTCGTGATCGAAGCCACATAGGCTAACTACTAGACCAACGAGGGAACGTCAGTACTGAACATAGTTAACATTGTTTTTAATTTGGCAAGCACAATTCCGCTTTATGCATGTGTAGGGAATGTGGGAGCCCGCACACACCTTGTAAGTTAGCCTTTAAATATCAGGTACTATCATAATTTTGCTGGACCACCACTTACGTTACGTTGCGACTTCAAAAAAAACTGTTTTGTCAAATAGAAACTACACAAACACAGAGTATATACTGTATGAGCCCGGTTAAAATAACCGACTTTTTTTTATTCATTACAAGTTAACCCTTGACTTCAATCACACCTAAGATGGAAGCGGGCTAACTTGTTATGAGTAGGATGAAATCCACACCCCTTTCGGTTTCTACACGACATCGTACCGGAACGCTAAATCGCTTGGCGATACGTCTTTGTCGGTAAAGTGGTAACTAGCCACGGCCGAATCTTCCCACCACCAATTTAGAAAATCTTTATCGGCCTAGACGGGAATCGAACCCAGAACGTCCGTCTAAAATTCACTGCATGTCGTATAAATCCAATGCTCATACCGCAGGACGATATAACATTTGTTTAAAGTTTTTTCTAGATTTTATTTTCTGACTTATTTATGTTGAATAGTAAAGATACTTGGTCATAAGTAGGTACTAATTTCTGGTTTTAAAGTAGACTCAATCGCACAATAATATTTCACTTACAAGCCCGCCGAGAAGAACTTGAGCACAGCCAGTGAGGCGTAGTTCGGGGCGATGCTGGCGCCGAGGTTCAGCAGCATACCCACAGGCATGGCGATGAGCAGCGTCTTCCTCCTCCCCAAGGTGTCGGCGCACAGACCCCACGCGTATGATGATATCATCACACCTAGAAGGAAACAATCGTTTTTGTACGATGTTTTAGTATCCTATCGTTGTGCCTAACTGTCTTGTCTGTGTGTCTGTTGGCGATAATTTCAAATATCATTAAACAGATTTATATGCGGTTTACATTAATAGATACTCAGAGTAAGTTAGAACTAAGCCTTAGTGTTACGTGGCTAAAATGATGATAATGGAGAGAATATCGGAATTTAATATCTGTATATCACAATCGGACTTATCGCTAAGAAAAGGCACCCTAATTTCAGCTTAATAGGATTAATGGAATGGTCATCGAAGTGTAGGGATTAATACTTGTACAACGAATTTACTGGAATGAATAATATGTCTCAAAGACAATTAATAGTTAATTGTGAATGCATATTATGGGAGGCAAATTGTCCAGTGACCACCCCCTGTAACTTTTGGAAGTAGATAAATTGGACGGAAAACTTTTACTCCAGTGTACTTGAAGTCTCTACTTTCCGATGATGAAAATATATATGATACCATAGTAAACCTCCTCAGAAAAAGCAAAACTAGGCTAACGGCTGACATTTTGACGGTAAATTTTTCGGTTGAAAATAAGTTTATTTTTTCGATATTCATTAAAAATAAGGTGAAAAAATAAATATTTCAAATTAAATAAATTATAGCGTGTCTGGGACATAAGAAGGCAAGTTTTCACCAAATTTTATGAAAATAAAATTTTATTTGTAAAAGATTATAATAAAAAACGAAAAACTTGGTTATTAAATTTTTCACATAAATTTTGAGGTTATGTGAAAAAAGTGTAAGAACAGAGATCTTTTTATTACCTACAATTTTGCCATTTAACTGTTTTCCGTAGGACTTTTAGTTTTGCCAGAAATCGAGAAAATCCGTTTTTTACACCTAAACCCTCAACCCCTACCCCTTCCCGACCTCAGATCGCCCGTAATTTATTTTACCTTTCATTTTTATGATATTCTCTTCCTTTTGCAATGGGCTTCATCCTACTGCGATTTTTTTGGTTTCAAAAGCTATCGGCACTGGTCTATTTAGTTACTTAGTTGGTTTTTACTTTTATACGTTTTACTACAATGATATTTTTCTACGTAATATATACTTATATCTAGATTGTTAGCACAAAAATCCAATATAGAGAAGTTCAAGATTTTATTCAAACTTTGTCTAATGTCTGCACGTGATGGAGTATAAGAAAATAGTGCAAGATTATTTGCAAAACTTGTCATATGTGGATTGAAGCAAATCAAGGCATCCTAAAGCGCGAGTCTTGTGAGAAGGGATTGTCATATCCCTTTAAAACGCCACTCTTATGGTTACATCAATATGAACTAGAACTCAGAAGAATTTATAAATATTTTAGAGGCCTTTATGACCTAACAGTTCCCTCACCGATCAACGGCACAGCAGAGAGCAGACCCTGCTGTGTCGTGTTGAGCTGCATGTCGCAGGCCACGCTGGGCAGCGCCACGGAGAAGCCGAAGATGTCGATATACATCGCCAGGATCAGCAGACAACATGCTGCCAGCTATGCGTTTATGAGCTAACAGTGCCCTCACCGATCAACGGCACAGCAGAGAGCAGACCCTGCTGTGTCGTGTTGAGCTGCATGTCGCAGGCCACGCTGGGCAGCGCCACGGAGAAGCCGAAGATGTCGATGTACATCGCCAGGATCAGCAGACAACATGCTGCCAGCTATGCGTTTATGAGCTAACAGTGCCCTCACCGATCAACGGCACAGCAGAGAGCAGACCCTGCTGTGTCGTGTTGAGCTGCATGTCGCAGGCCACGCTGGGCAGCGCCACGGAGAAGCCGAAGATGTCGATGTACATCGCCAGGATCAGCAGACAACATGCTGCCAGCTATGCGTTTATGAGCTAACAGTGCCCTCACCGATCAACGGCACAGCAGAGAGCAGACCCTGCTGTGTCGTGTTGAGCTGCATGTCGCAGGCCACGCTGGGCAGCGCCACGGAGAAGCCGAAGATGTCGATGTACATCGCCAGGATCAGCAGACAACATGCTGCCAGCTATGCGTTTATGAGCTAACAGTGCCCTCACCGATCAACGGCACAGCAGAGAGCAGACCCTGCTGTGTCGTGTTGAGCTGCATGTCGCAGGCCACGCTGGGCAGCGCCACGGAGAAGCCGAAGATGTCGATGTACATCGCCAGGATCAGCAGACAACATGCTGCCAGCTATGCGTTTATGAGCTAACAGTGCCCTCACCGATCAACGGCACAGCAGAGAGCAGACCCTGCTGTGTCGTGTTGAGCTGCATGTCGCAGGCCACGCTGGGCAGCGCCACGGAGAAGCCGAAGATGTCGATGTACATCGCCAGGATCAACAGACAACATGCTGCCAGCTGCGCGAAGTTGTACTTGCCGAAACCTACACAGTACATGTCAACCTATTTAAGAGATTCCTAAATAAAACTTTTTAACAAAAAATAGAACCGACTCAAAACGCACTAAAGAGTAAAAAATACTTGTCATTTAGTTACTTTAATTTACTTAAGCATATTATCTATGAAGTCGGTGCCAGCCAAGTTTAAGGAACATTTATTTTACGTAGTACAGCAGTTTGTGGGTAGGTAACGTCCTTAAAGTAGAAACCCTGGGTGGCACCGACTCCTAGATGTGCTTAAGTGAATTAAAGCAACTAAATGACACAGTTATTTTGTACTTTTTTGTGCGTTTTCAGTGGGTTCTATTTTTTGTTGAAAATTTTGATTTCTTACTTTTTAGTGATTTATCGCTACGTAACTATACGGCGCTAGTAGCCAAAAAGCTACCGATACCGAGACAAAAACCGCAATCGGTGTAAGCGTGCCTCCAAAATTTAAAGAGTTCCTTCGAATTTCCCCAAGATAATCATCATCCGATCCTAACATGATGACAATGGGACCACCTTGGAAGTATGCCCTTTCTAATAAAAAAAAGAATTATCAAAATCAGACAACTCTGTAAAAAGTTATGCGTGGTCTTACTAAAAAAAAATGAGAACCTCCTCCGTTTTTTTTCGTCGGTTAAAAATTAAAAAGAAATCTTTCTTTCTATATGTACCTAACCAGGTCCTCCCGAGAGCGCGGAGGCATATAATTCTTGTATTCCCTCATTCAGCCACTTTCTAATGCCATCTTAGATAGTCGTACTATGAGACTGCAGGACATCTTACGTTTGATTTATAAGCTATAAGTGTTTTATAATTGAGAGTTACTGAGTTTTACTAAATTACTTACCCGTTATGTTCAACGCAGTTTCAAAATCACACTTCTTCCCAACATTGTTTGGCAAATCCATTTTCATAATTCACAGATTATTTTATTTATTTATACACACAATTAAATATATATTTTTTTATTTTTATATAAAATACTTAAAAAATTCACAATGAAACAAACATAACAATATTTAACTATGCTAGGAGATTTATTTATTTTTTTATTTGAAGAGTAAAAGCTCACACTAGGTACATTGTATGTTATGTAAGTAGTTGCAAGGTATATTATATGAATGTACTATAATGAATTATGATATGTGATGTTTACAGCGGAGTCGTCGCCATGCTAATGAGGTGCATTCAAATCATTTCTCTGTTGTTCACTTACAAAAGTTTGTTACGGGTTTTATCAGGTCCTTTCGAAGAGCACAGAGTACTTAAGTAGTGCATACTGCAGATATTTTGGTACATAACATATCCGTATATAGATTAAAGACAACTAGATAGAGCTCATAGCGTGTCCACTCGTGAGACAGCAAATCAGCCTTATTGACATGACATGTCAACATTTAGAGTACATCATAAAACGTTATGTTTTAAAATATCGTAAAATACGAAATATTACTTTATATAAGATAGTTTAGTAAACGCATAATACATGAAATTTGTTAAAAAATAACATATCTCAGCTTTAAATCATCAATCAATGAAGTTTATGCCTACTTACGTATGAAACGTAATTCCTTCGATTTTCTGTTCGCTGCGACTGTTGCAGCCGAAAATATTACAACCCACCATAGCACGATAACGTTAAAATTAATATCGTAACCGCAAAGTTATATTATTTATCAGCAAATTTAATAAAAAGCTAATAATTGCTCAAATATGTCCCTTGTGTGTCACAACTCCACTCTTGACAAACAATAAAAACGAACACGCTGAAAGGAACAAAAAATAATCTTGTGTCACTTTCTAACAAAGGCCGAATGAAATAAGTCTGTCACGCTCTTGAACCTACAGCCGCGTTATGACTCCATCTAGTAGTCTTTAATCTATGATATCCGTACGTCAACAGACTTAAAATAACTGTAATAGTTAGACTATATGTCACGTTTTGGAACTGGTTGTGAATTTAGAGCTTTTTTCTTCCAAAAATCTTAGTAAAATTTTTTCAGGGTACCAAAGTTGGTAGTGGTTCGTGCCTGTACTTCGGAGAGTACGTTGAGCTGTCGGTCCCGGTCATTACTAGGGCGGGATGCAAAGTTCCTGGCCTGACAATGAAAGATAGCGAATTTTAATTAAAAAATAACTTTAATTTTTTTTGTTCCCTCCCTTATTTCACATGTACTCTATCTCTATCGTCTGATAGTGATTTCAAAACTATTTTTTCATTAATCGCATATTAGCATCATCCCAAATTGGCTTAAAAGAAACCGTATGAAAATCCGTTCAATTGCTCTAGACTCTAGAGACTTACAATAGCAATACTATTAAAAAAATCATTTGATATGTGTTTTTTTTTATCGACTACTAGTTGGCATTTGACTGGTGTCACACCTGATGTTAAGTGATGATGCAATCTCAGATGGAAGCGGGCTAACTTGTTTAGAGTACATTGAAATCCACACCTCTTTCGGTTTCTACGCGACATCGTACCGGAACGCTAAATCGCTTGGCGGTACGTCTTTGTCGGTAGGGTGTTAACTAGCCACGGCGAAAGCCAGACCAAGACAAATTAAGAAAAATCTCAATCTGCCCCGCCGGGAAGCGAACCCAGAACCTCCGTCTTATAAGTCCACATAAGTCGTCAAAAATGTGTGTAATTTATTTTCATTTTGACCTTTTATCGTCCAAACAATTTATGAAAAATTTTATTCAAAGTACAGAATTTATTTAAATATCGACCCGTGGAGATCAATATCAAAATTTAGGTACTTGGTATAAGCGGAAAAATGTGTGAACTCTATCACAAACTAGTCTGTACGCTGAAAAGTGTTGTGGAAAACACAGTTTCAGTATGAATACACTTGAATAGCTTCCAGTGAATAGATTGCGCGTGAGTGCGCCTATTCGTGCCATTTTCACTTCTATGAGGAAAATCTGCGGACAAGCGGCCACATCTAAAGAGGCTTGTGACTAAACTGCTATATATATTACAAGTAATTTACTAATTTTGAATAAGTAAACAAGTAAGTAATAATAGAAGATGTGTATAAAAAACATAATCGGATTTCGGGGAAAATTGGCAACTTGAAATTACATAGTCAATTAGAGAAGGTATGCCGCATTCTAAAAAACGAAAAGCCCGATGCTCGTAATTTTTTATTTTATTTATTTATTCTCACAACTCTAACTTAAAGAAACAAAAATATTTTTGTTATTTTTTATTTTATTAAAATTTTATCTTGATACTTTATGAAGATATTTTATTAAAGTAGCTTTATTTAATATCTCTGACATTATATTTTTGTACAAAACTAATTACGTACCTACCTACCAAAATTCCAACTTGTTGTGTATGTTGTACGTACAACTAATAATTCAATTAATTACCAGCACAACTAATTGATAAAAATCCCATTGCGCATAGTAATCATAGTTACCTTATCTAATCGTTTGTTTTGGAACAAAGTGCTTGAAGCTGAAGATGCCTCCTACTGAATGAGTGGGGATGAAAAACCACTTCCGTCACGGTATTTTTTTTTATCGACTACAAGTTAGCCTTTGACTGCTATCACACCTGATTTTAAGTGATGATGCAGTCTAAGACCGCATATCGCATGCGCAAGACGCAGTCTTGACCAGAGTACTTATGCTAGTACTGTCATAGATTGTAATATATCTTTAAACTAGTTGATAAGACAAAGGAGGAGCTCTGCAACTTGAACATTGTACACCAAAATATACAGAGCCTCACCGGCAAAGACTTAGAAATTGAACTATTTGTTGAAAAATTTAATGTGCATATTCTATGTATTACGGAGCACTGGCTCACTAGCTCACAGTTAGCAGTTAATATTAATAATTTTTTATTGTCAAGTGTGTTCTTCAGAACGACTGCAATTCATGGTGGATCTCTAATTTTTGTACGTAACAACCTAAAATGTAAAAATCGAAAAGATATAGTTGGTCTTTCTGTTGAACGCATTGTTGAACTATCTTGTGTGGAGTTGGAACAGTTTGTTGTAGTCTGCGTGTACCGCCCACCTACTGGGGACTATGATTACTTTGAGGAGACAATGGAGGAGGTGATGAAGCGATTGAGTACTTCTACTAAAAAAATACTGATATGTGGTGATTTTAATGTTGATATTTTACAAGTAAACTCAATGTCTCTAAGGTTTCTTAACTTATTTAAATGTTTTAATTTAAGACACGCTTTTAATGAACCTACTAGAATTACAGCCACTTCAGCTTCTTGTTTAGATAATATATTTTACAATACTGATATAGTTGACAAGGTGATAATTAACAAATTAAGCTCTGATCATTGCGGTCAACTTATCACTATTCTAAACAACAAACCCATGAGCAACCAATGGTTAAACATCAGGCCAATAACTGAAGGTAAATTAGAGAGATTCAAAAGCGTAATTTGTAGCAAAATTCCAAGTCTATCTTTTGTTAATCGTGACCCTAATATTCTTTTTGGTGCACTTTTTGAGACAATAGACAGTGAGTTTTCTAAAATATTCAATTTAAAACATGTTAATTTAAGCCAAAAATTAAAGTTCAGTGACTGGGCTACTGTAGGTATTTATAAAAGTAGAGATAAATTGTATGAGTTGTATGATGAAAAACAGTATAATCACAGCCAAAAATTTTCGGAATTTGTTAAAAATTATTCAAAAACATTCAAACGCGTATGTATTAATGCAAAATCCATACACATGAAAGAGTTACTAATTAGAGCTGACAATAAGATACAAACCTCGTGGAACATAATAAATAACGCAACTGGCAAAATTAAACCTCGCCATATGAATTATGAATTAATTGTTGATAATAAAAAAATAAACAATAAAAACGAGGTTGTTAATGCTTTTGAAGACTTCTTCCAAAATGTACCTATCTTATTAACAGATTCGCTAAATTCGTCTCCTACGTCAGCCCAGAAGTTACTAAGAGACAATGTGAAAGAGTGCAACATTCTATTTAAATTTAATTATGTAACTGCTTTTGATATTATAAAAACATTTAAACTACTTAAATCAAAGAGGACTGGCGATCTGTGGGGGATGTCAGTAAAAGTAATATCTAATATAATAAATATCATTGCTCCACACTTAGCTGTCATTTTTAATGAATGTGTGGACTCAGGTACTTTTCCAAACCTAATGAAACATGGAAAACTTATTCCACTTTTTAAATCAGGCGACCAAGCAGATCTCAATAATTACAGACCGGTTTCAATATTGCCAACACTAAGTAAGGTCTTTGAAAAAATAGTTTTAAATCAACTGCTTAGTCATTTTAACTTAAATAACTTACTTCATCCTGACCAATATGGTTTCACTAAAGGTCGCAATACTACTGATGCAGGTGCAAAACTATTAAAACACATCTTTGATGCCTGGGAAAAGTCTAAGAATGCTATTGGCGTATTCTGTGACTTGTCCAAGGCTTTCGATTGTGTTGACCATAAAACTCTTTTGCTTAAGTTAAGCCACTATGGCATTAAAAATGTTGCACTTAATCTCATTGCCTCTTATCTTAGTGATAGAACTCAAACGGTATGCATTAATGATATAAAGTCACGTGGCTCATCTCCTAAAATGGGCGTTCCACAGGGTTCAATTTTGGGTCCTTTTCTATTTTTAGTGTATATCAATGATTTACCATACCATGTTAGCGACATTTGTGAAATTGTACTGTTTGCTGATGACACATCTTTAATTTTTAAAACTGATAGAAATAAAAGTGACTTTGACGATGTAAACCGTGCTGTATCGCATGTGTCGCATTGGTTTACTGCTAATAATTTACTATTAAATGCAAAGAAAACTAAATGTGTTGAGTTTTCTTTACCGAATGTAAAAGAAATAAATAAGTCTTTAATGATAAATGGTGAAACGCTAAAAATGGAGAGTTCTACAGTCTTTCTAGGAGTGACCTTGGACTGTAAACTTCAGTGGAGCGCTCATATAGAGTCACTGACAGCTAAACTTAGCTCAGCAGCATTTGCAGTGAGAAAAATAAGACAGTTTACCGATGTAGAAACAGCTAGACTGGTTTATTTTGCTTACTTCCACAGTGTGATGTCTTATGGCATCTTGTTGTGGGGAAAGGCTGCTGATATAAATTCTGTCTTTATACTTCAGAAACGAGCAATTCGGTCGATTTATAAACTTAAACCACGCGAGTCCCTTCGAGTCAAATTTAAAGAAATAGGAATTCTTACAGTAGCCTGTCAATACATATTCAATAACCTAGTTTATGTTAAACAAAATATAAATATGTATAAACAGAAAAAGGATTTAAACGACCGTCTTCCTAGAAATGGACATAAGTTAGTCATATCAGCTTATCGCCTCCGAAAAGTACAAAAATCTTTCGTAGGATTGGGTGTACTCTTCTACAACAAGATGCCCAATTCAGTTTTGGATCTGCCATTGCATAAGTTTAAACAATGTATTAAAACTCACTTACTGAGTCAGGGTTATTATACTATCGATGAATTTTTAAATGACAAAGATGTTCAGAGGCAATTGGATAGGCTTTCAACTTCACACAGGAAGTAAAATAAATAACTTTATGTAACAACACACTTAATATTGTAAAATTGATAATATTATAAAAAGAGCAACTGTTGAGTTTCTTGCCGGCTCTTCTCAACAGGGCCTGCCTTCCGAGCCGGTGGTAGAGTCACTACAAATAGTCCAATTTGACGTTTCAAAAGTGCTTGTAATAAGCCTACTTGAAATAAACGATTTTGAATTTGAATTTGAATTTGAATTAAAGATGGAAGCGGGCTAACTTGTTAGGAGTAGGACGAAAATCCACACCCCTTTCGGTTTCGACACGACATCGTACCGGAACGCTAAATCGCTTGGCGATACGTCTTTGTCGGTAGGGTGGTAACTAGCCACGGCGAAAGCCTCCCACCAGCCAGACCAAGACAAATTAAGAAAAATCTCAATCGGCCCCGCCGGGAATAGAACCCAGGACCTCCGTCTTATAATTCCACTGCGCATACCACCGCGCCACGGAGGTCGTCAAGTACAGTAAGGTATTTTGTACATACTCAAAAAGTTAAGAACAAAACTTTGGAAAATATCGATACTATTGAATTTAGCTAAAGTGCGGCACAGGCATCAAAAGAATAAACGTAAATATATAGGGTCGATAATTATGTGAAAGCGGGCCAGTATTATCTCTGTCCGTATCTGTTGTAAACAAAAATGTTGTCAGCTTTTCAAGAATGATTTGTTTTTGTTTTAAACTATAGAATATCGACTCTTATGTCAAAATCTGATAAAATCTCTCCGTAGTTATTCAGAAGCATAACTGATCTCAATAACAATAAATACCTATGGCTATCTACTTAAATTAACGTTTTTAACTTTTATTTTTTAGCTTGGACTCTTGCTCTTGCCTTAAAACAATTAAAAGCTAAAAAAATTATATTAACAATAAGAAATGAGTTCCGTGATTCAGTTCCTTTTGTGTTCTTTTGTTGTTCTTATTTTCATTTGGTGAGCGATGATGTTGGGGTGTCCGGTGGTAAGAAACACGCTGTTATCAGACCAACTGAAAAATAAAATAAAAATAATGACTTAGCTATTTCCTGTCACGCTAGTCCAATCATCTTGCTAATTAACAATATTTTGATTTGTTTTGACTTTTTCGGGGAAAGCACCTCTACCTAGCGAAACCGTATGCACATGACTCCGTCCGCGAAAAATTTTGTCTCGTCATAATTCGACCAAACGTAGCCTAAGGCTATATTATAGACTATCTATGTACTAAACTTAATTTGAATCTGTTCAGAAGGTGATTGCGTAACGTACAGGCAAAGTTACTTTCACATATATATTATTAGTATAGAAATATAGATATTATACAAGATCGATTGCAAATCTTTATTTACAGTTAAATATGTCCATTAAATTAGATATTTACAATAAAATAAATAAAAAGTAAAAGCTTAAACACTACAATAACCTAACCTATATATAATACATAAAAAAACAGTAAAAAACATAGGCGTCATAATATTCCTCCGAATCGGTGTCGAGTGGTAAAGTGCCCAGAAGACTTCAGCATTGTCATGTTGAATGGCAATGCTGATCCTCTGACCTAAAAAGAGACCAGCCCTATGGTCACGGGAGGCGTCGATCAAACGCTTTGAGATTTCTCTATAAAAAAAGCGAGTACTCGGACCCCACGGTTCCAGCGTTTCAACTCCCAACGGCTCAAATATATAATCTCCGACGAGGTTACTGTACTTGCGCCGTTTGAGAGTCTCTGCTGATGCAGCCGCAGCGCCCGCACAGCCCATCGTGCTAGGAAGATGTGAAGGCGCAAGGGTGTCCACGCAAGTTGCGTCCCACACCAAAGGCCTTCCCATCTTGCATGGCATCAATGAAATGCCATCTGGTCTCTTGCCAGTATTACAAGTACAGTATCTTCTGCAAAGTAACGCCTATTTAATGTGTTCTATAATTTACTCAACTTACATATGACTAGCACAATGTAGCCGGCCATCATCGGCTCACAGTTGCTGATCAGCAGTGAGCCGATCAGCTGCACGCTGGCGAAGCCGAAGCCGCGCGCCACCATCACCGACAGGCACGTCGCCATGCCTCTACAAACAGAAAATGCAATTAGTGCATGACTATATGAGTAGATCGTCATGACTTTACAGATATGACAGTCAAAGCTGACACTAGGACGATGTGACCGGTACTCATCGTTTATGGTAAAGTAGTCAATCGGTAAAAAGGCATCTTCCTTTACGGGAAATTGTTAATTAGCAATGTGCCGATCAGTGGCATGTTATCAGAGTCCAACAGAGACAGGTAGCCATGCTTTTATACGCAAAAACGGCAGTTGCAGCAGTCATTATCATCATCATTATCAACCTATTTACGGCCCACTACAAGGCCAGGCCTCCCTCCTTATAGGAGAGGGGATATGGAGCGAACACCCACCACGCTGCTCCATTGCGGCTTGGCGGGCTTAGGGTGACAATGTTTCATTTATTAACGATCACTATCAGATGTTGAAGATAGTGACCGGGACCGACGACTTAACGTGCTCTCCGAGGCACAGGGGTGTAACACCACCAACTTCCCAACTCCGGGCTTGGAATGTACTGAACATTTCATAGAAGAATGAAAAAGCTCAGAATTTTTCCATGACCCGACCCAGGAATCGAACCCTGGACCTCGTGATCGAAGCCACATAGGCTAACCACTAGACCAACGAGGCTGTTGTAGCAGTAATTACGGTTAATTGTAAAATATGTTATGTAAAAGTTCAAAAGTCATTCGTTGGACTGGGTGTACTCTTCTACAAAAAGATGCCCAATTCAGTTTTAGATCTGTCATTGCATAAGTTTAAGCAATGTATTAAAACTCACTTACTGAGTCAAGGTTATTATACTATAGATGAATTTTTAAATGACAAAGAGGTTGAGAGGCAATTGGATCAGCTTTCAACTTCACACAAGTGGTAGAATAAATAATTTTATGTAACAATACAGTTAATATTGTAAAAATTAATGATTTTAATAGAGCAACTGTTGAGTTTCCTGCCGGCTCTTCTCAACAGGACCTGCCTTCCGAGCCGGTGGTAGAGTCACTACAAATAGTCTAATTTGACGTTTCAAAAGTGCTTATAATTGGCCTACTTGAAATAAATGATTTTGAATTTTTTTGAATTTATATAAGAACAAAATCAGCTCTATGAAGCCGGCTACCAATTGTCTGAGAATTGAGGGTTCCTTGGAAGAAACCATTTCCTTGCTAGAACAACGAGGCGGTTTCTCAAGGAGTATTTAATTTTTAGTACAACTCACCTCAAATATGTCGGATTTAACTCGACCAAGTAACTGTTAATGTTCCCCAATATAAGAGCCACGTAGGGGAAGATGAAGAACATCAGCATACTCAGCATGGGCACTCTGACGAACATGAGGATGATTCCGCACGTTATGCACACTATGAACACCAGGAGCGTTGTCTTCTTCTTTCCCAAGGGACCGACGATGAATGTGAGCAGGAGGTTCAGAGTTCCGCAGAGGCCGGAGTATATGATCACAGCATAGAGTGCCAGCGGTCGGATGACGTCGTCGCAATCTTTGGTTATATTTGATGTCTGAAAAAATAAAGCATTTTTTAGAACTGGGAGAAATCATTGGGACTTCCACCATGATAAAGGTAACAAATAAAAGAGTTTACTAATATAATTAATCCATGTAGGAACCAGTAGTATACCTAGTTGAAAATTTCGGAGCTCTTACGGGTCAGCAAGTACCTTCAAATGCGTCATAATTTAAAGTCAGATGAGATCGCAATCAAGAAGAACTGGTATTTGTTTTCCAGTAAAATAATTTATTCGTATTCCAAATTACACTACCACGCTGCTTCAAAATGAACTGACGAGTAGTATTAAGTAGCATCTGCTACCACAGATTTCTAAATGTTATGCTTATGACACTATCCAAGCCACGCCATTTTCGAAATATAAATAAAGACTGTAAAGAAAGACTTAATAATATAAAAAAGAAGAAATAGAGTAACGTACAGAATTAGTGTATTTCGAGGATGAAACACCGATGGAAGCGGTCAGCACTTCACAAAACGTCTTCCCCGTCGTCTCTCCGCCGTTGAAGTAAGCGTTGCTCATCGTAGGTACCCACATTGAGAATCCCGTGGACCTGGCGATTTTTATCATTATTTTGTTATTAAATAATAGAAAGAACGAAACCCGAGGTTTTATTGGCGCCGCCCAAGGCCTTGATCGGAGCCCCTCAATACTGCCTTCTTTAATTTGACCATTGGTGTGGTGGAGACAAAACCTATTTACCCAAACATTTTTTAAAAGTAGGAGAGCTTTTTGTAGCAGAGCTTCTCTGAGGAAGTACTAGCACTGTATACATTTAGCAGCATCGGTATATTCTGGTCTGAAGGATAACGTTTCTGGTGCAATTACTGGCACACATGGGGCGTAACACCTTTCTAGAACCTTCCCTCGGTGCCCTGCAAAATGTTGCTCTGTTTGTAGGCAATAGTTTTTCATTTACCAATCCAAGTGGGCCTTCTGCTTGGCCCATCAATTGTTATCATTACATTGTATAAAACTAAGTCTCTTTTTTATGTTTGTCCGGATGTATGCTTTAATCTTTTAAACTAACATGCATAATATAGCAGAGAAACACTGATAATTTTAGAGGTTTCTGATGTGATGTCGTAAATTAACGCATTTTTTGCGCTTACATTGTAAACGCTGGCTAAACGTTAGGTGATATATCAAAATAATGTTCTACAGTATTGCACAACTTAAAAAGGTAAACAAAACAGTCCGCGATGGTATGTCTATCTTTTAGGAATAACCCAAAATAACCATTTTTTATCTTTTACTTTCAAACAAAAGTAATAGATTTTTTACGAAGTGATTTTAAGCAATACTTTATTAATCCTTATACAATTGAATATCTTAAATACTTTGTGCATTCACTGTAGATCACTATTGCCCTTTACAGCATGTAATTTAAGTGAATATTTTTCAAGATATGTAAGATTCAAAATGAAGGGAAGAGCGATTGGGAGTCTATTTATATATAAAAAGCAAAATGATTATTTATTATTATCCTATTTATAACACCAAGATCTATTGTGATACCTCACAAGTATCTACTTGATTTTCCACTTACAACATTCGCTAGCGATTATTGTAGAGCATCTTTTAATCTACCAATTAACATGTAAAGGAATTAATCCTACTGAAGACATATCACTTCAAATCAAAGTATCTATGAGATTATAAAGAGATATTTTACAACTTATCCGCGTTTACGTAGATTTGGTCAATTCATTTGTCACGTTGTCACGTTCGAGAAATCCATTCTTAGTGAGCGTCTATATTGTGAAATAAGTGACGATGCTAAATATCAATAAATATTGAGAGCATACGTTTTGAGATCTCATGATGAGTCAAAAGGTCAATTTATAGAATGTCACTGTTGGAGAAGAACTTACGTCATATAAGCGCAAAGCAGAATGAAGTACAACTTGAGCGAGTTCTTCAGGAGAGGTGGCTTGAACAGCGGCGCCGTCTGGTTCCACATGTGACGGAGGATAGAGTCCGACGAGTTCGAGTTGCTTGTCAGCTCCGACTTCTCGAGGTGAAGGGTTCGGACCTGAAAGGTTCAGTGGTATAATTAGTTCTGGGACTAAGAGTTCATGCTAGAAAATTAGTACTACAATATGTCGAGAATATGTTATAAAGTTAATGTCCTTTTTTTAACCGACGAAAAAAAACGGAGTAGGTTCTCAATTCAACACGTATATTTTTTCTTTTCGTTATGTATGACCACGCATAACTTTTTACAGAGTTGGCCGATTTTTATAATTCATTTTTTATTAGAAAGATGGTAGATGGATAGAAAGGTGGTCCCATTGTCATCATGTCAGGATCTGATGATGATATCCTGGGTAAATTGAACTCTTCAAATTTTATAAGCACACTTGCAGCGACTTCGGTTTTAGTGTAAGTACCGGTAGCTTTTTGGCTACAAGTGCCGTATAATATACTATGACAGTATAGTACGAGTACGTTACGTGGCGATAAATCACTAAAAAGTAAGTTAAGCATATCTATGAAGTCGATGCCAGCAAGTTTAAGGATAATTTATTGAAAGTAGTAAAGCAGTTTGTGAGTTCTAGGTAATGTTCTTAAAATAGAAACCTTGGCTGGCACCGACTCCTAGAGTCCTAGATATGCTTAAGTAAATTAAAGCAACTAAATGACACAATTATTTTTTACTTTTTAGTTCGTTTAGAGTCGGTTCTATTTTTTGTTAAAAATGTTTTTAAAGACAAAAATCATTGAATAAATAAATAAATATTATAAGACAATTACACACATCGCTATATAGCCCCAAAATAAGCATACTCGTAAGTAGCTCGTGTTATAGGTGCTGAATCTGCTTTATATTCATCTCGGGGATACTAATATAGCGCTTTCTATAAGAATTCGTCATTCTAGCACCTATCTCCATCAATCAAACGTTCATCAGCTCGTTAAATAATTTGACAGCCGACTGCCTCTTCGGCTTTGCGACTCGTTGACTTTCGACAGCGGCGTATAGTTAGTGACTTATCCGTAAGTCATCACTGGCAACATGCATTTCACTGGCATTGAGGATGAAAATATGTCAATTAAAAGTACTCACTGGGTAATTATCATAATCTAGTCCCGTATTGGAGTGATACATTTTCTTCAAAACATCCAGAGCTCTATCTTCTAGTCCTTTGCCAAGGAGGAACTTTGGACTCTCTTCTAGTAGCAGTATTCCAATAATTCCTATGAATCCAGGAATACATAGAACCTGCATCAGTAGCCTCCAGGGTCGGTACTCGATGGACAACCAGGGGACGTAGATGTGGAATTTAAGAGTGAATACTCCTAATGCTGGTACTGTGGAAAATAATTACGTCAACATTAATCAGCTGAAGAGAGTATTTGAAAATCATGACTAATGACTAGTGTGGTGTCGTCCTTTCGACGATGGTTTTAAGATAGCTGCTTGGCAAGTTAGAATTCGATTAAAAACATTTTTAACAAAAATTGTAACCGACTCAAAACTAACTGTGTCGGTAATAAAGTCCCTGCCAGCAAGTTTAAGAAACATTTATTTAACGTAGTAAAGCAGTTTGTGGGTTCTAGGTCTTAAAGTAGACACCGTGGCTGGCACCGACTCCGACACCGATATGCTTAAGTAAATTAAAGCAACTAAATGACGCAGTTATTTATTACTTTTTTAATGCGTTTTGAGTCGGTTCCACCTTTTGTTAAAAATATTTATTTCTTACTTTTTAGTGATTTATCGCCTATACTGTCATAGTATATTATACGGTACTTGTAGCCAAAAGGCTACAGATATTTTCCCATAATTATATCATCATCAGATCCTAACATAATCACACCATCTTGGAAGTGTGCCCATTGCAATAAAAAAGAATTATCGAAATCGGACAACTCTGTAAAAAGAAAAAAATATATACGTGTCGAATTGCGAACCTCCTCCGTTTTTTTTGTCGGTTAAAAATATAGAGAAAAAACTAAATTTCATAAGAAACATACTGATTTAAAGAGATATGAGCCACTGCCGACAGCGGATCACAAGATAAGTTAATTTGTAATAGTTTTATCTTTTATACTTATTTTAATACAGTCCTGATCCGAACATGCGTTTCATTTGGCCAATCAACCTTTGCCCAAAAGAGCTATAGAAGAAACGTTCTATTTAAAGTAATAAGTTGTTGATGCATTTCATATAGATTTTGTATATCTCAGACCGCGTGTCTGGATACTTACAAGCGATGGACAGCTGTCCGATCATGGTGGCGCTGGCCATGAGGAACATGAACCGACTGCGGTGCTGCCGCGGTACTGTCTCCCCGAGCAGTACGAATGCAGCTGCGTTAGCTGATGATGAACTGGAATTAATCGGAATAAAAGTGTAAAAAGATGAAAAGATAGATTAACTAATTATTTCTACCTAAGTATGACTTTAATGGTATGAGGCTTAATACTACAGAAGTAATATCAACACCGAGCACTGCTACAAAATTTTTTAGAAGAAAAGGAATCTCAATATTTTATGGCACGACCCAGGTAACGACTCTAGGACTTCATGACCCGTATTTTGTTGTACTTTAGGGATTGTTTTCTTTAATTAAACGCGATTGTAAAGCAAAATGACCTCTTTATTCTTTATCATATATTAAAAATAGTCCTTTTTCTGAAGAAAGTCAATTACTCACAATCCAGCTGACAGCAGCTTCAACAAGCACAGACTAGTAAAGTTTGGCGCTATGCTGGTCGCCAAGTTGAAGAGCAATCCTATAGGCATCGCTATAATCATTGTCTTCCGTCGACCCAGCGTGTCAGCGCACAGGCCCCAGGCGTAGGAAGACACCATGATACCTAAAGACAATGAAATGAATTGCCATGCAGTTGAATAGTTAGAAGCAAGACGGCATCTTAATATTATCGCTATCATCATCATTCGCCAATGGACGTTCACTGCTGGACATATGTCTCCTCTAAGGGTACGAAGATGCCAGTTTTAGGTTGACACTATCTATCTACTACAAGTCGTTAAAAGTGGGGAAAAATCCGACATTGCACTTTCTGGTACAGGATCTCAATTCCTGCTCTTTATACCACAGTCACCGTTGTCACTTTAACTGTAAGCTATGGTTCTTTTTAACTTTGGTTCTTTTGTGAATCTCATAATTTCACCATTGTGATAATATGAGTTTTTCTGTGACTTTTTCTACGAAATGCCTTATCTCTGATTCCATCATGCCGAGATACCCTGATCATAACTCGTCCCATCTTCTACTACGTGACTCTGAGCATTCTTATCGTCCATAATTCTCCACAGTTCTAGCAATATAACGATATAACTAATGTTGTATCTTACTTGTAATACGAACCTATCAAGGGTATAGCAGACAGCAGTCCCTGCTCGTTGGTGGACAGGTTCATATCGCAGGACACGCTCGGCAAGAGGACGGAGAAGCCGAAGATATCGATGTACATCTCGAGGATAAGCAGGCAGCACACCGACAGCATACCGTACGTGTATTTGCCGAAACCTGATAGATCAAGTATTATTACAGTTAACAGGAGTTTAAAAAAGTAATTATTAAATTTGAGTATGTATGTGCGTGTTTTAGAGTGGAGAACACGTACTAATAAGCGCAGTGTAGAAAATTGATGTGCCAAGTTTCGAGATTTTCTCGAGACATTTTAAAGAAATATTGCGTTCCTCAAGAGCTTTGTAACGTACTTCTTGCCCTTGAGAGCTTGACTGCAAAAGCTTCCGAAAGAATAAAAACTTGATACCCATTCTAACCTAAAATTAATCAATCAGATAAGTCAAAACAAATCTCCGACATGTAACAGAAGTTTCCACAATTTAATTGATAAGAGAAGTTTTTGCTAGATATGTATGATATGTTAATTATTTGTTTACTCTGGTAGACGTGTGTAGTTACATAGTAGAGTCATTTACTGGCTTACAACAGGAGCTCAGTTCCTTTGTGAAGATATCTATCACGCTGTTTGCTAATAGGTAATATTTATTATCAGAGTAACGATCTATCTGCATCGAACGTCAACACAAATTACGTAATATCTAAAGTAGGTATCTCTGATGGTAAATAATGAAGGCATCTCTTGAGATGGTGAAAGAAAATGTTAACTTTCGCAATTTTCCGTTCACATGTACAGATAAAACGTGTTAAAAAGTCGTAAAAGACGTCTTTACAATTACTCGTAGGAAGACTCCTGAAGAAGGTTTAGTATATAATTTGTTACGATTTTATCTAAATTGGCTTTCATTGAATACGCTGCCTAATCTATATATTTGTAAAAAAAACAAGGTTTATTCATCCTTAATTTGGAAAAAATCTTTGAAAATTTATATCAACCTGTCTTTTAAGGATAGCTTGCTATTTTTTTGAAAAAATGGTAACATCGATTTTGTGATTATTTTTGGTATTATTTTAAGATTGCAACACGCTATTTTGTTCGCGGACGAAGTGACGGGCGTTCACTAGTTTTCATAAAATGTAATTTCCTAAATTGTCAATGTTCAGGCGGCTTCTAACCGTACCTTACTCTGTGACTGTAACAGTAAACTGTGGACATCATTCAGTGATTGATTTCCATTAGACGTATTGTGATTGTTCATTGATATTGATAACTTGTAAGAAATCAAGATGGACACAAATAGAACATTTATGTTTGTGTTTACAAATAATTAAGAAAAATACCTTTAATAATATTTTAATAATAAGCTTTTACACTGAAACGTGTAATATAGAGTTTATCCTTACTACGATTATAAGCGTGAAAATTTATATGTATGAATAGATTATTACTCTTTTGATTTTGATAAAACTTTACAATAATACAATTTATTCATCAGAACAACACTCAGGCTACTTTTTATCCTAAAATTCTTACTAGAACGGGATATACGCTAAAGAATCCGCGGGCGTTCTCTTTTCTCAAATATATTGTTCATGTAATTAATTTTCCTGGTTTCCAAAACCCGACAAACCGAAGCCACTTTATACGAAAGAATTCTCTCTACTAGATGTTGGCATCACTCATTGCGAAGTATCTTTATAATGTCAATTGGATTCGTCGATGTTTGAAGGAAAATTGACAAGTAAATAAAATATTAACTATTTTTTTATTTACAACCAATTGACTGCAATCACACCTACTGGTAAGTGATGATGGAAGCGAGCTAACCTGTTAACGCCACCATATCCCTTCCGTTTCTACGCGACATAATACCGGAATCCTAAATCGCTTAGCGGTACGTCTTTGTCGGTAGGGTGGTAACTAGCCACAGTTGAGGTCTACCACCACCCAAACCAGGACTAGTTTCAATCGGCCCTGCCTGGAATCGACTCCATGATCTTTGTCTTAAAAGACTGTCAAAACTACCGCCTACTTATTATGAAATTCCACAATAGAACGCCTTTGCTTTCAATATCGTTTATCTTGTTTAATTTATATGTTTTGTATGTATTTATAAATTCAGAAGGAGCATAAAAGTAAAATAAATGGGGTAGATGAAAGCATTGAGGAGTAAGTCTGGATTGAAATTGAGTTACAGAGTTAAGGATAGTATAATAAGAGAATGGTGTGGCGTGAAAGAAGATGTAGTGACTAAAATTGAGAAAGGGAAGCTTATATAGTTTGGGCATGTAGAGTGAATGGATGAAAGAAGATTAACAAAAGAGATTTATGAGACGAGAGTGAATGCAAATATTTATAGAGCAAGTAACTAGATCAAATTTAGGACATTTTATATAATGGCAGGATAAGGTAACCTAAATCGACGAACTGTATGAAAGGATTAATGAGAGTGGAAGAAGCTAAGGAAGTATTCAAGGACCGTGGCAAATGGAAGTATGGATGTATGTATTTCTGCCTACCTATGGGAATGTAGCGAATATGAACCAATATACAAAATATTTTTTCAAAAAGCCTAGGATGTACATATGTATTAAACAAAACAGGCTCGTTTTCAATTTTTTTTATGTGTGTTCAAGCCTTACTCAAAAACTTGTGCACCGACTTTCATGCTGGTTTGTGGCTAAAAATAAACATAGAGAAGGAATCATTAAATTTCAACCTAAAACAAATTTCTGGAAAAAACATTAACGTCCTTGTGGACGAAAAAAACAAAAACAAACTTACCGCTAATATCTAAAGCTTCTTCAAACGAGCATTTTCTTAAACATTTGTCACTGCCCGTAACCTCCATTTTTTTACAATTTTTTAATTTAAATAAAGTTTCACTGAAATCTTATAGCTGTTTCGCGCGTGCATTCAGAAACGCGACTCAATCAAATTGTAAACGACTTTGGAAGTACGAGATACATTTAAATTGTAGTAGAGCTCTATGTGATAAAGCTCAACCGAGATAGTACCTACTACACAATTACTGAGTTAGAGTTCGTTCCCCCTTGTCGAGTTCGGATAATAATTAATATTTAGAATGTTCTGCATGTAAGAGACTTTAGTGTGCTGTCGAACATCCGATTGTCCTTCCCCGGATAATGTTCTAAGATCCTTGTGATAAATAAAACTAAATTGAAACAATTGTTGAGGGAGTAAGCATTTTACTAGCCTATTAGAATTGCCTAAAAATTAGTCACTATTAATTTTTGATAAATGAATTTGCTGATATTAATTGCAATCACAAGTCTTTTTAATTTAGTTTTTGTCATTATTAGGGAAATGTTATAAATATTTGAAAAAAGAATGGTTGCTCTCAGTCTGGGTTGCCTGATTTAAACATTTCATTATTGTAAATTACTTACACCTGGCAACTATTTCTTATTTTAATTATTTATATAATTTCTTTTTAAAAGACATATATAATTGCATTTAATATCACAAAATAATCATGCAACATAAAATGCATATGCGGCAAATTTTTGAGAGGCAATCCATTGCATACTCTCTCAACATTGAATTAAAATTGGTTATATCAAAAAATACACCTACCTGCAGAATCAAGCAGTAGTATCTCAGGATATTAGCTGTGACGAGTGAAGAATTTCCATTAAAACCTAAAGTCTTAAGTTTAAGCTTTTGTTGTGAACAGATATTTGGATATCATGCGCAAGATGGCTCGATGCTGAAAGTAGTTTAGACTTTCTAAATTTATATTTTTTGTATACTAGCAGAAGCCAACGACTTCGTTCGCTTAGAATTGTTTTTTTTCATTTATTACAAATTAGCCCTAGACTGCAATCATATCTGATGGTAAGTGACTAAGTCTGATAGATTGTATATACGCAATTTTCACGTGGGCGAAGTCGCGGCTGTCAGTTAGTATATGGTTAAGGAAAATTATATAACTGTAAAATTATTTATTTTGGATTCAGACACGTTATTTGTGGATGTGATACTGTGACGTGGGTACTAGTATTGTTAAGTTACGGCAAGTCATTAATATTTGAATACTTTGTCTGTTACTATGAACAAAGAACGTAGTTTGTAGATTACATGTTGCCTGCTGTCTGCTGTTGGGAGACAGTTGTCGAAATTTCGAAAAAAAAAAATTAACAAACATTCATTCATTCATCACAAAAAAATACTGGGTGTCTATACTCAGAAACGGTCACAAAAGCTCAAGAAACTATAATATTAAAATGTACGAGTATTAATACTTCTAATGCCATCTGGTAAAAGTTTGCGGTAATATTTCGTAAAATGTAATCTGAGGTTGTTTAGGATTTGATTTGAAGTGGTTCTTAATTTACTCGTAGTTGAAGACAAAAAGTAGACTACAAGAAAATATCAAACATTTTTATTTCCCGCGAAACGTTTGGTAACGCAAAATGGCGTAACTTTGACGCGCGAAAGAAAATCAATAGTAGCGAGTGCATGCCTCCGTGTCTATGCTGCCCTGGTACTCGCGAATGTTTGGCGACTTGTTCCAAAGAACTTCAGAAGGAATTTCCAATGGCATTTCGTTAGGAATTCGGAAAGGAATCGCTCTTAAGAATGCGACGCACCGCGCCACGTGGTTTCTGTTTTTGTTTACATCGGCATGTCATAATGGACATAATCAAAATGAAAATAAGTTAATGCAATATTTTTAATAAGAATCTCAAAATGTGTATGTAATATGTATCCATATTACATACGTATAAATGAATACATATAAATGAAATTGGAAGAAGCGAGAGAGATATGCAATGATCTTGACAAATAGAAAGATGTAGTCCCTGCCTACCCCGTACTATATGGGAATGAGGCGTGAAAATATGTATGTATGTAGTGTAGATAAAATAAAACAAGTTACTAACCGTGTGTTCAAAATAAAAAATATACTGTGTATTCAGTGGTTTGATTATTTACTGCTTGTGTAAATAAAATTCTCATCATGACCAATTATATATTTTTTATTCAAATTAATGATAGTTTTGAGTAAACATTTACAATAGATAAGTAACACGATGCGCATATTTAACAACCTGATTGTGAAAAAGAAAATATCGTAACGTAAAACAGTAACAATAAGAATAGAAAATAACAGCAGTCCATCATCCGGTGAAAATTCATATCCTTCGTTCGTTCCACGACCGGTTGAAAGGGGAAATTCCGCATTACATCCGGAAATTCCCCCAACAACCCTGACATACAAGGTTTCTCTACATCCGCTTTACCAGGGGATCATACGACGTTAGAAACTACATTCAAACAGCTAGGATGTATAAAACTCATTGAACAAGTGGATATGTTTCTGAAGTGCAATACGGAGAAACTGTATAACTAAATTGCTTCATTGCTCCCGTGGTTAGATTTGAAGACGAGATCTTGCTATTGAGGTTCTATCAGGTTGCTATCAGGTTCGAGTCCTAGGTGAGTAACTTATCTGTGGGTATATTTTTGACGTGACAACGTCTTATAATTCGATAGAGCCGGCTGCACGCACGAAAAAACATGACTCATGCGGCGCTAACTCGCTTTGAGGCGTTCCATGTAAGGCTTGAAGTGCAAGCGAGAGCGCGGAACGAGCGACAAAGAAGCACAATCGGCCTTTGCGTTCGGCAGCGTTCGACATCCGTCTATTAAATATAATTATTAAATAATATATTAATTTTAAATTAAAAATTAATATATTTATAAATTGATATATTTATTATAAATTTAATATATAAATTTATAAAATCAAAATCAATTGTTTTATTAATTTAAATTAATATTTATAAAAATATACTTAATTTAAAAATTTTAATAACCAATTAAATGCTACCATTCCATCAGTATTTTCTTCAGACGTTGTCACGTTCAACTATCGTCAGTAAACCGACTTTACAGACAACCAATTTTTTTAGTGTGCAGGTTAGTCTTGAATCATCTCAAGTAAAGAACCAACTATAACAGCTGCGCGTTTACACGAAAAAGTACTTTCCACTTGCCTTGAAAGTGAAATGGTCTTGGTTACACCATTTTTAAATTCTAACCTGCATGTTGATTCCTGAAAAAACGTTAGTTTTGAAACCGATGTAACGGTTGCAAAGTGGATGTAAAAGATATCGGTAATCTCCAAGGACATATTGCCATATTGGATTGATATATTGAAGACAGTCAAACTGATGCCGGGATGATCGACGTGATGTAAGACAAGATGTTCGTACGATTTTACAAGACGTATTTTTTTTTCAAGAAAGAAACGACATACTGATTCATCATTATAATGACGACAATGTAACAATGTAAAATAGTAATCAGAGAACAACTTTTTTTTACAAATATACGCACATTAATTTGTAATGTGACTTCTCCATTGGTTTTAGTATACCAATGTTTAACACAGGGGTGCGGAAAATCAATAGTTGCGCGCGTGCGTATCGCGGGGATAAGCAACAGTTGCTTAGATCAACCGCCTAACATCTTTGCGCTCCTAGTACTGCCGCCCACAAGTCAGAAATTTTCCTGCCCTCCTCCAGGTTTTCCCGGAAGCTAAGACCTTAAGCTTCCGGTCTCTAGGGCGGAGAAGATTTCCCATTTTCCGTTCAAGTTCAAGTGGTGTTGACATTTTCCCGAGTTTATAAACGGTACAGAAATTGAAGGTTTTTAGTTTTCGTCAGTTTGCGCATCTTTCTGCGCAGATCGAATCAACAAGTGACATTTTGTTCTACAAGGAACTTTGATATGGACAACTATTTGTTTTGCTTATAGTTTTTTATATTTTAATTTAGTTTTTTATGAGATGTGCTGAGTTTTCACTAATTCGCTGATCTTAAAGTCAACGAAACAAATTTGACATTAATATGTTTTGCTCTGTTTGTTTATTGAAATACTTTGTCATATTTTCGACGGAAATGAGAAACCATTAATTATATAATTCAGTGTTTGGTTTATATTTTCTAAAAGCTAACCAGTTACGGAACGTATACAATAGAGATATCGGAAATCTAAGTTTATAATGCAAGGCAATCTGACATTGCGACGTTTTGCTACTCTCAGTTAAGACATTGCGGTAAAATATTGTAGGCGCCTGAATATTTTATTTATTTACATGCTCGTACTTTAATATCTTTCAAGTTGGTCATCTAACTTTGGCCATATAAGGAGGCTCAGACGCGTATAGCGGGCGACGGAGAGAGCAATGCTCGGAGTATGTCTGCGTGACTGAATCAGAAATGAGGACATCCGCAGAATGACCTAAGTAATAGACGTATCTCAACGAATCGCGAAGTTGAAGTGGCAATGGGCGGGGCACATAGTTGGAAGATTGGATGGATGTTGGATTCCCAAAATGCTGGAGTGGCGACCCCGCACTGGAAAGCGCAGTGTTGGTCGACCCCCAACTGGGTAGGCCGATGACATCAAACGGATTGCAGAGGGCCGCTGGATGATTGAAGAGGATTATGTTCAGCGTTGGGCGACCATCGGCTGTTAATGATGATGATGCGATGGCTCTTCATAGCGTACCTATATCTTTATTTTAAGGTTAGGTTTTGATACTGCGTAGGCACTTAGGAACATAAAAGAGTCTTAATAAAACGTAGTTATTGTTTCTAAATAGTTTAATTTTAACCATACTATTTACATTATTACAAAAAATTATATCTAAAAAATTTTATCACAGTTTGTCATTATTTGTTAAGACTTGCACATACTTGCGTTTGCTTTTGCGTTCAAGATGTTTAACCAATCACAGGACAGTATTGAAGACTGATGGACCATGCATTGGTTTGCAGCATGTCGATTCTTGAAAAAAATACATGGTACGAACATCCCACTTTCAAATCTACTGCCAGTCCAATATGACAAAATGTTATTGGAATACGAATACAGATTTATGTTACATTCGCTTTGCAATCGTTGTAAATTGACTTCGAAACGCATTTTTCAGGAATCGACATGTAGGGCTCAATCTAAAACGCAAACGAGAACGCATCAATGCGTGCGAGCGATCATGAAGTGCCAGATTAAACTAATTAACGCATAAATATTTACACTTAAAATTATTTTAATAAAAACTTGACTTTAAAAGCCTTGACGAATTAAAAACTATAATTTAACAAAATAAAATATTTACCACAAATTGAGAATTTGTGTTAATATTGTATTATATTATTTTATATTTCTACTATGTTGTGGCTTTTCAAGACTATATTTTAGGAGAATTTTTGTTTTTGGTTTTTAGAGTAACCTTAAGGATCAAAGTAACGTAAAAATTAAATTTTCAAAATTAAGTCTGACTTAACTACTTACTATAAAATAAAATATTCCATCGTAACTAATATATACATTATTTGTGTACTAATTTCCTACTATGTACAGTAAAAGCTAAATTCTATATTATGTTTCAGATACCATAAATCAAAATGTTTTCACTGATGTTGATAAAATTTTCCCGAAAATATAGTGTGTCTTTCTGAATAAGTTCTTATATACCTGCACATGGATTTGGTTTTTTTGAATTAGGACATTGGTCTTTTTGAAGGTTTAGCTGGCGATGTAGTGAGCTATGCTCTGAGAATTTCTACTTTATTGAATTATGAATAAGGAGATGCACAGAAGATCCAACGTACCGACATAGCTGAACGATTCGTAAAGCTACTGATAAATAAAACCGCAAAGCGATTTAGCGTTCCGCTAAGAATTCGTGTAGAAACCGAAAGGGCTGTGCATTTCATCCTATCCTTACAAAAGGCCAAAGACACCTAAATTTTTATTTTTACGATTTAACTGAAAAAAGAAGCATTGAGTGTAACTCGATTAACCAGGTACTGAAGATATTTTACTAATTTACATTACACAAACTCCAGTGACAGAGGTTTAGAGAGTTTAAAGTTTAAAATACAACTATATAATAATTGCACACCCTCTATATCTACACAATTTTCAGTTAGTATGTACAAATAGGAAACATCCTGTAGCTGCCGAAGATTTCCGACCACGTCCGAGAATATCCGACTGATTGATATCAACTCCTAATGCAGGTTCGTGAGTTTGGTGTTGAGTGGCTTCCGTCTTCTGTTTTTCGAGAGAGGGAGCATTCTTCTTGGATGGCAGAGTGAGACAGAATAGTGAACACACTGAAACAAGAGAGGATAGATTTGTAGTCTAAATAACTAATCTTATAAATAATAGTTTGCTATGAATTTAGTTGTTATAGATACCTATAACAATGGATCCGAAGAGGTAGAAGCTGGCGCCGCAGTTGATGGTGAGGAAGAGCCCGATGAGGTTGGAGCCCACCATGGACCCCACGCGGCCCATCATCATCGATAGGCACACTGCCATCGCCCTGATGAAGGAAATATCATATCAATCAAACATGAACTATTCTTTATTCTATTTAGGTCAGGTGTAACTATTATTTATCCTATGGGTAGACCTTTCTCTTTATGGGACAAGGGAATTGGAGCTGAGATCCTCCATGCTTCCTTAATGCACATAGTATATCTATAGAACAGACGTTTTTCCTGTAACGTTTACTACCTAATAAAGATATTGTTTAATGTGTGCTCTTTGAGGTAGGTACGGGGTTGCAATACTATCACTACCACCATCGATTTCACGTCTCTGGTCTAAATTTTGGACTTGGTAGAAAGAAAGGCTCTTAATTTTGACGGTCGAATGGCGCAGTGGGTAGTGACCCTGCTTCTGCGTCCTAGGCTGTGAGCTCGTTTCCTACGTCTAGAAAATGTTTGTGTGATGAGAATGGATATTTTCCAGTGTCTGGGTGTTTATCTATATACTATACTATAAGTATTTATGTATAATATATATAAAATATTCATCAGTTATCATAGCACCCATAACACAAGCTACTTACGAGTAAGCTTACTTTGGGGCTATATAGCGATGTGTGTAATTGTCCTATAATATTTATTTATTTATTTATTTTAGAACCTAGTCTGTCTATCTCGTTTAAGCTAGTGAAAAATGAGTTATTCACCCGACCCAGGAATTTGACAAACCCTCGTGTGGAAGGTAAATAAATGAATAAATATACATATTTTTTTAACTCACCTATATTTAGTAGGGAACAGTTCCACAGTAACAGCGTTCGTGAGACCGATACAAGCGCCGCACATTTGGAAGATCGCGAACAGAGCCACCGCCAGCTGCTGGTTGGAGGCGTGGTGGGCTCCGATCCCGCACAGCCCCGTGCTGGCCAGCAGCACCACCAGGATCAGCTTCTTGCCCAGGAAGTCCACCAGGAAGCCCACCATGATGTACATGGAGCAGAACACTAGCCCCGTGTAGATTGACATCTCGAAGGTCGCTGTGTTCATTGTGTCGTCGCATTTGATCTAAACAAACAGGTTTAATAAAATTATTTTTTTTAATCTTTGCGGCAAAATTTTAATTTTATTTTGAAAATATCATTACATATTGTAGAAGTCCATCGCGTCTGTCTGTCTGTCTGTCTGTTTGCTACTACTCGGAAACTGCTGAAGGTTTTATGCGGTTTTCTTCAATATTTTGTGTATAGTTCATTTTAATTTTAGTTCACATTAATTATATTAAGTCTTGGAATTTTCGGAAAAGCTTTAACAAAACAACGTGTGGTTGGATTGTTCCTCTATATTATAACCACAAAAAGTTTGTGAATGCATATATATTTATCTTTTAAGGATAGCTGAAGTAAGAAAGTCACGCATTTTCTCTTTCGGTGAGTGGTAGACAGTTGGCAGGCAATACAGCATCATCACGGCATCAGCTATAACTATTAAATATTTTCATAATTTCGTACCACGGTCCCATTGGCAGCGCTGGCTTTCTGTTGATTGGCATCCAGCACGGCGCATATCCTGGTCTCCGTACCCTCGTGGTTGGCAAGCGAGTTGAGGATCGTGGGGAACCAGATGTAGAAGCCGTTAGTGCTGGAATACAAACATTTTATGATCATTTGTTTCAGTTGAGAAAATCGACTCATCTTCTTTACTTCTTTGACATCCAATTATTATGCAATGGAAAGAAATATAGTTATTTTCCAGGTCGAATATCACTAAATATTTATACTCCAATTGAAATAAATAGCCTCGGTTAGAGGTTAATCTATACAGATCTTGAGATCCTGCTGGGCTCTAGTCCTTTTCTTATTTGCAAGAAATTTTTAATAGTAGTCTTGAGATAAAAAGATGGTTGTGTACGTGCCTCGAAAAACCAGTTTTAATTCTATAACAGTTGACAATGATCGTTACAAATTCAAACATTACATTCCTAAGTCCGCCAACCCATATAACCTCAAATCCCCTCTTCTATAATGATCGGAAACTTTGCACTAAAGTAGCATATTCAAATATTGATGATTTCGGTTAATCCATGGTTTATTTTTTTTATCAAGAAGATTTTTCGATGCAATTAAATGAACTTACGTAGCAAATATTCCAAATTGTACGAAACAGGTGAGACACGTCCAGGGCAGCAAGGGAGAGCGGAACAGAGGAGCGGTCTGGTCTCGCATCGATGCAAAGATGGCCGCCAGACCTTTGCTATCCTTGGACTTGGTGTCATGTCCTTCCGATACTAACGTTTTTACCTGAAATATTAAAAAAAACTGATTAAAACCTAGTTAAGGCTCAATCCTCAATACCCACGTAATTTAGTACGGCATTAATAGCCAAAAAGCTACCAATACATACACAAAAACCGAAATCGCTGCAAGTGTGCCTATAAAAAAGTTCTTTCAATTTTCCCAGGATATCATCATCAGATCCTAAAATGATGACAATGGGACCACTTTGGATGTATGCCCTTTCTAATAAAAAAAGAATTATCAAAATCGGACAACTCTGTAAAAAGTTATGCGTCATACATAAAAAAAAATATACGTGTCGAATTGAGAACCTCCTCCGTTTTTTTTTTCGTCGGTTAAAAACTGATTCAAACCTACCTAAGGCTCAATCCTCAATACCCAAGTAATTTCTGCAATAAAAAAACTGACAAACCTACTATTTCAATAAATTTCAAGATAATCGTATGTTGGAAAAAGATAATTTGCGATTTTTTTTAAGATTAGGATAAGTTGGAAAAAACTAAGTTATTAGACTACAACAAAAAATCGTTCGTTCAACTCAAAATAAAAATTTCTAAAAACAAAATTATTAAATATAAAAGCATAGACCATAATAAGACATTGGTTTCGCTTCGTCTAGTGCAGCAGACGTATCAGTAATCTATGGAATTAACTAAATATCATAAATATAAAATATATAATATAAGTATAAAAGAGGAAAAGTACCGTTGTTTGTAATAAGTAGGCTCAAAATCTACTGGAGCAGTGATATGCGCGGTGGATTTTTCACCGAGGTCCTGGCTTCATTCCCGACGGGGCACATTGGATTTTCTAAATTTTATCGTCTGGCTGGTGAGAGGGTTCCGTAAAATATTTGGGTTGTTCACCCAACCGAAAAAAACAACCGAAAAGCTATTTTGCGTTCGCGGTACGATAAAGTGTAGAACCAAAATGGGGGGTAATGGAGATCTCATACTATCTACAAAAAAGTCCGTGACACACTTACCATCTATGCATCATCACTTAACATCAGTTGTGATAGCAGTCAAGGGCTAACTTTAGTCGATAAAAAAAAGTATAAAAGTAGTAAAAAGTACTTACCGGGTATGTTTCTTCTGGTAGTCTCTTATTAACTGCATAAATCTTCCTTAGAACTACTAAACATTCTTCCGACTGGCCCGAAGCGTTAAGGAACTTGGGGCTTTCCGGTGCGATGAGCAGGAGCATAGTTCCAAAGATGAAGGGCAGGGTACAGGCCACTATCAAAAGCCTCCACGGCCGGTATGCGATACCCAGGAACGGCACTGGGAGGGAGAACTCCAGAGGAAGAATCAGCCAGGATATTGCTGCAACAAAATAATTGCACATCAATAACCAAAGACGTTTTCAGTATAACGTATTATAACGGACCTCTTCCAGTCATTCTCTATTGTCTCTTACTGCCAATCCAGACAGGTATGAGTGCCAGTCAAATTGCTGCTACATAATGCTTCAATTTAATGCCTTAAGTTGAGAGTAGAAGGTACATCGCACGTCTGACGAAGTGTTCCTCTGTTCTTGGCGATGATTTTTTTGAAACTGGGTTGCCAATCTGCATGCATTGTTAATTTTACAACAAAAAATATTCGCGACGTCATTTGCGCGTAATGTCCTAAACAGTTAATTATTCATTACATTTTTATAGAGTTTTGCGGTAAAATTAGATGTAGGCGCTTTGATATTACTGTACTTGTGCTAAGTAATAACAGTAAAAGAATTTTAATTAGTCTCTCACTGGACACAGTGTCTTTGTCAGACTGGGTTAGTGGATTTAATCATTGGGATTATAAACATGCTTTGATTGTTATCATATTTAAAAATATCAAAACGCTAACTACATAAGCACTTTTGATAGATCAGAAAATCTTTTGTAATAAATATAGTCGTAATACTCGTACTTTCGTTTCAAAAGTTGCAATTTGATTGAATAACTAAGAATTAAATGTTATGTAACATCAATGTAACATCGGCAAATAACCTGATCAATATATACATGCTCGATACTTACACGAATAGCTTCTTTATCCTTATTCTTTATATTATATGCTCATGATTTATATTATATAATTCAATGTGATTGATCATTAATACTCTACATTCCGATGTAATGATATTAATAACTATCTTCACCATTGGATCACCCGCATGATTTACATTATCGGTATGAGGCCTTGCACTATCTTGGCTCAATATCTCATATTGCGCATCTTATAATGCAATATGTGCCTATTGTAACATAAGTATTTAAGGGGCCAATAAATCATTTCCTCAAAAGTCGGTAACGCGTTAGAATTGCCTCTGGTGTGGCAAAAGTACATGTATTTGTCGCGGTAATCACTTAATATCAGAGTGCCTAGTGTAAGATTTTTTCGCGTAGATATCGGAAACAGTAAACGCAAATTTTAAGTAGCGCCATCTAATTATAGCGAGAGTAGCTTTTTTTACCCGACTGCGTCAGAAGGAGGGTTATGTTTTTCGAGCGTATGTATGTATGTATGTCCATTTCTTCGGCACGCGCTACACCCTAAACGGCTGAACGGATTTTGGCATGTGAGGTGTCGTTGAATTTGTCAAAATTGTGGTAGTGACATAGGCTATATCAATTTTCAAAATGGCGGCTGTAAATGGGGGAAAAAAGGGGAGATGTGTGTATTTTTTTCTCTTATCTTAGCAATATCGTAAAAAGACCACTTCAAAAATATAAATATCATATCATGTTCATATTACTTTTTTAACAAAAAATGGCAAATAGTGTACTAAGTGTACCGTCTCATTTCTATACCATAAACTAAAACTAAAAAGTCTGAAATAAAATTATTATTATAGCAGCACCATAAAGTATTTAGAATTTTATACAGATATAGTGATCCTTGTTTTTCTCTTTTCAGTTCATAACTTCTAAGCAGTCGGGTTTTTTGTTTTTATAATAATAATTTTATTTCTATAAAATTTGACGTTACGAGTGCCATACGTTTTTACACAGTCGCTCGGTGCATAATTTCGTACTTGCCCCACAGATGATCCGCATACTGATTTTCCCTATTCAAAGCGATAAAAAAATCTATCATCTGAGAATCCGACATTCACTTTTTTATAAAATTTCAATTTTCTATGACAACAACTGTAGAATTTAGGCATAAGAATAACATGAACTAATTGGTATCCAGGCTAGAATCGTAGGGCGTAATCTTAGCTAAAAAGCTCTGTAAAATGATGCTCTGTAATATTGTCATCTGATTAAAACTGTAAAGTACAGACAAATACACTAAACTATTCCATAATAGTAGAGTATCTAGTATACACGTGTATTGATGAATGTACAATCAGCCCATATGATATACGTAGTAAAATTGGCGCACGCTGCAATTAGTTCTCCTGCATATTAACGATATGATTATGTCAGTAATGTATTTTATAAGGTATAATTCGAGGAAAAACCCACACTAACATTGTTTCTTGTGCACATTTAAACCGATTGATTATTGAACAAAAATAACTATTGTACCCTATGACAGAATACATAGCTAATAATACAAGACTCAATGGTTACGAGATTTTTTTTGGTAAGTATTTATATAACTAAAAATATAAAATTGCTAGAGGACGCCTGTGATTTTACCCGTGTTTTTCTGGTTCCCGTGAGAATTTTGGGATAAAATATGGCCTAAGTGTTATACACATATATCGGTAAGCTTTTCAAAAAGATTATTGTGAAGTTTCATTAAAATCACTTTAGAAGTTTTTGTGTCAAATAGTAACAAACATCTATCCATACATACATACTTTCGCCTGTATAATATAAGTTAGAATTGAATTTTGGAAACTTTGTTTTAATTTTGATGACGAAATATTGCTATTTAAGAAAGTCGTACAAACACATTTTGTTCCCTTAAATTATTAAAAAATAAGATGGACCGTTTCATATTATGTAAAAAAGCATTGCCTGTAAAAGAGCAACACCTCAAAGACACGATAGGAATCTCAACTATAATCTCTGTATTAATAGGGACAACCCACCACCAATGGCCCTTTCAATCTCTCGGTCATTTGGGCCCAATCATGGGAGGGCAACCTGGAATCCGCACTTCTCTTCGCGTTTCATCACCGGGCCGCTACAAGTTCTTGGTCATCTCGTCCTTGTCCCTAATGTACACTCTCCCCCTTCTGGGGCATGCACGTCACACAACGCGACTCGCTCGCGACGCCGCGATCCGTAGCAGCTCCATAATCTCTGTATTGCAGAAGTCCAGGAGAGGCTTCAACCTTGCTAACATTTATTGAATGCAAAAAGTCAATATTGAGGGTTTGCGCTCCTCAAAAGAGGCCTAACGGTAGATAAATAATTGCAGACAATAGACATGATGATGATGATGATCGCCACGACGATAAAATCGATGATCATGATGATGAATTATTTTGGATTTCAAAAGTACCAATAAAATTTGAATCTCATACAGATGTTAGGCTATTCACAAGTAAACTAGTACCGAGTTATACAGGTTTCTAGGAAACATGTTTTATTAAACGCAAAAAGTGTTGCGTCAGGATCAGGCGAACCGTCGAGAATAAACCAGCTGTCGACAAAAAACAAAAGGATTAATACCTGGCAGGACGACGGTGCCGATGCCCACGAACGAGGACCCGAAGGCCACCATCTTGTCTCGGTGGCGCAGGTTGGTGAACTCGCCCAGGAAGGTGTACACCACGGCTGACGGACCAGACATGCTGTCAACATTTAAATTAAATCAATAGCAATAAAAGGGTAAATCAAACAAGTCATATAAATACATTTTTTAATTTAGATAATTAAGGCTCAATAACGTTTTTTTTAATTTAATACAAGTTGGCCCTTGACTAATATGACATCTGATGTTGAGTGATGACGCAGTCTAAGATGGAAGCGGGTTAACTTGTTAAGAGTAGAATGAAATCCACACTCCTTTCGGTTTCTACACAACATTGTATCTACCGGTACGCTAAATCGCTTGGCGGTACGTCTTTGTCGGTAGGGTGGTAACTAGCCACGGCGAAAGCCTTCCACCAGCCATACCAAGACAAATTAAGATAATCTCAATCTGCCTCGCCGGGAATTGAACCCACTACCTCCATCCTATAAATCCATCGCTCATACCACGAAGGCAGTCAAAAACCGTCTTATAAAACAAAATCAATTATAACCCTGAAACCTTCCACCCCATAATGGATGGGTAGGTTTCCCGTAAGCTCCATAATATCCCTCCTCCTATAAGAAGGGAAGCCTACATGCCCGTTACACCAGGCTGATTATTGATGAATCAGAATACTTAAAATGTACTCTAGATTTACGAGCACAAAGTAACTATCTTCGTTAGGTTAATAAACTCTCACCTAACTATAATGTTTAACAACAAATCAGTCGATCTACGACATTTGACTGAGTGGCACCATTAATTAAAATATCACTTGATACGGGCTTGATACACAATGTAACAGGTAGTGATTTATGTGTTAACAACTAGCAATTACAAATAACTAAACATGATAATGGAATTAACTGTCTTGTTAGCCCAGTGCTTGGTCTATGTGGTTTCAGATCTATATGGGCTACGAAATATTAAATCTTTCTTAGTTTTCATCATGATACTATAGACGAAGAGAGATAAAATATAATTATCATGATCTCTCTTTATCTCTGGTATCGCGTTAGACGGAGATAGATAGAGATGAATTTGCTAGTCACATGTCAACTAATAAAAACATAGTTATATATGGGGGATAGATAGATAGACAGGTAGAGAAGACGACAGCGGACTAACTTGCAAGGAGTAGAATGAAATCAACAGCCTTTTCTACCGATATCGTATGTTAAATCGATTGAGTACGTTCCTGCTGGAAGTTCCAATAAATTATCAGTTAAATACTAGATAATTGAAGAGAGAATATAATATAAAGTGAAAAATAAGATGCGACCGAAACTTTATGATTGCAAAAGGGTACATCAAGTCGAACATATTTTAACTATAATTGATTCATAAATAAATTCACTATTACATTACAAATTGCGAATAAAAAAACTCCTAAATTATTATAAAAAATAAGTAAGAAATATACCTACTTAATAATCTAAATGAAATATTGGAATTGGAGATTAATTTACCTTGCGAATAACAACAATATATAGTTAAGGTGCATAAAAACCAGTTTAGTAATTTATACGCCTACATTGTTATGTAATAAACAATTAGTAGAAGTAGTTCAAACCGTATCAAAATAACACAGATATTTTTGGAATTATTGACATACATAAGATGAAGATACGCTAGCAACGCAATTAAAAAACAAATTACCTATTCTAAACATGTTAACAGAAACAAAGGTCGGCAAAAAGTGATGTAAAGTCCTTCAAGACGGGCAAAAATCAAGATTTTGCTATAGAATCAAATATTAAGTTTGAAATAAAGATACGCTAATTGACGTAATGATATAATATATAAACTAATATATTGACTAATTGACGTATTCGTCTGTACAATGAAAATTAACTGTTAATTTCGGAAAATGTTTTCGTTTTAACCTTAAGGGAGTACTAATTTTAATGAACCAACAATAATAGATCATATATTAATATGAAAACAAATCAAATAGATATTATAATAGAGAAACTGAATTCTAAAGAAAATAATTACTAAAAAGTACATGGAAACAACATGGGAGAGTTATATAGATTAATGAACACCTAATAAAGAATACTAAAACCTAATAAAGCATACATTGTTAACGGTCGGTATATAATTTTAATGTTTTAATGTTTGCTTAAAAATAAATAAAAGTCAACAAAGTCAAAAGTCAGTTCATTAAATATTTTATTATAATTACAGCAAAATCTCTCTATAACCTGCTTGGTTAAACTGGCTTGCTTAGCACTCTAAACCTTAGCCATATTAGAACGAGTGTCCAAAGCTGCAAAGATGTTTTTTTCTGGCTGGGCAGGGAGAATAACATGAACAGACGAGATGAGTGTGACGCACGTCACTAAGAGATCTCTTTTAAACCTACACCCGTGTCACAAGTCTCGGGCTCTGTTCGGAGTTTTTCTCTTAGCCATGCGATGGACCCGGCACTCGCACGGTGAACCTAAGAAATGCTAAGATATTCGTCTATCTGCACCATGAAATACACGAGTAGATGAAGATGAAGATAAAAAAGACCATCCAATGAAATATATATATATAAAAAAAGCCGTTGGTCATTCGTCGCGCAGAACTATTTTTTTGTTTTGCCATAATACAATGGTGGTTAAAAAAAGAATTATATGGAAAACCCAAGGAAACAGTGAAAAAATCGAAACAATCGGCATTGGTAATTCGGTACGGAAACATTCAAGATTTTTGATATCGATTCATGGTACGGTCCACCATGGACCAACCCGTAGGAGCGTAGATATAGAGTTGTAACCACCCTTAAGTACGTTTGTAAAACTAATAGAAAAAAAAAGAATATTGGTCTTATTTTTATTCAAAATGATCATAATCAGCCCGTGGTGGACATATGGATATGGACTTTTAGAAACTTCCAAACGCCACAGCATCCAACGGCTCCTATGACCCGCTTCGCTGCGCTTTCCTTCTAAGTTCCTTCCTCTTCAAACCATTTATATGTTTTTTTATTTACTACAAATCATCTCTTGATGGCTATCACATCTGATAGAACGTGGTGATAATAAGAAGGATGTGGGCTGACTTGTTGGGAGTAGGATGAAAATCTAAACTCCTTTCGGTTTCTACGCGATATCCTGCCACGAAACGAAAGAATGCTAAATCGTTTGCTGGTACATCTGTGCCTGTAGAGTGTTAAATAGCTGCCGCCGAAATCGAATGAAGTGTCTAGTAGTAATAAACAGACCTGGACTAATTAAATATATCATCGGACCAGCCGGGATTTGAAATCTGGACTTCCCTTTTTTTTGTTCAGTTGTACCACGGAGACCATTAAAATATAGAAATTAAAACAGCTAGTCGTAATAAATGACTTACAAAATAGAAGAGCAGAAAGAGAGAAGGCCGAAAGAGATGATGTCCGGTGCGAAACTCGCCAACACAGAGAAGACTGCTGAGATCATCATAGAGAAGAGCATGACGAAGCGACGCCCGCGCGTGTCCGCCAGCCAGCCCCAGAAGTATGACGTTAGGATGATAGCTGGAATGAAGTCATCATAATTAACAACACACTAAAGGGTCAGATTCTTGTGTGAAGATTTTTAGGGGACAACTAAACTACATTCGGTCCACTCCGATTAACCCAATTTACAATATCTTGCTTACGGTGCTGATGAGATTTTTCAATATCTAATATTTTTGTTCCACCTATTAGGGGATTGAACAAAAGTTTAATTGGATACAAACATCTTAAGTTGGCGGTGTTACACCCTCGTCCGTAAGGAGGGAGGCCTGGCTTTGTAGTGGGCCGTTAATAAGTTGATAATGATGATGATGATGATTTTTAATCTTCCAAACACTAGTTATAAAAAAAAAAGTTCAGACACGGCATGGCTAAATTGTTTTGAATACAAAAAAGGAATGCAAATTGTTACCAAGAAAGGGTATGGCTGCCAGCCAGCCCCGCTGCGTGAGGGTCAGTTCCAGGTCGCACTGCGCTGCCGGCATCACGTAGCCCATCACCAGGCTCTGCATGATGACGCCCATCAGGATCAGCCCGCTCAGCAGCATGTGCAGGATGTTATACATGCCGAAACCTGAAACATGGAAGAAAATTCTAATTTACGAGTATTTGCATGTTTGAGTTAGCTATGCTATTTTAGCATATGTTTTGAATTATAGAAATTGACTTTTCTGTATATTCTTACCAATATTATAAATGCAAAAGTTTGTATATATGGATGAATGGATGTTTGTTACTGTTTTACGTAAAAAATACTAGTAAAGAAGATCGCAGCAGAAGACTCCAAAAAAACCAAAATTGTCCTTAACTCAATTGATTACTTTTAGAAATTAAAACTAATTACAATTGGAGTTGAGTCGCTGGGATCGTGGGGTCCGAGTACTCGCTTTTTTTTATAGAGAAATCACAAAGCGTCAGAGGATCAGCATTGCCATTCAACGTGGCAATGCTGCCAGCCTTCTGGGCACTTTACCGCTCGACACCGATTCGGAGGAATATTATGACGCCTAAGTTTTTTACTGTTTTTTTTTAAATTGTTTAATATATTATATATAGTTTAGGATATTGTAGTGTTTAAGCTTTTACTTTTTATTTATTTAATTGTAAATATTTAATTCAATTACAATTAATATTAATACTGAGAGTGCTCCTACCAATACGCGATGTATAACAAAAATACCTTGCAATTACAATATGCATTAAAAGGTAAATTGCCCAATTCGGGTCGATGTCCCAATAGCTGACTCTGCGCCTCGTGCCACGGGTGTAAGCAAGCAGTCAACGATTCTCATTTGGCAACGTGCTGTAATTTGCTGAATGGATTTTGGTGAAACTTTACAATAATATAGCTTACATGTCAGAATAACACATAGGCCACATCCACGGTACAGAGAACTACGTTATCCTTTTTCTGCAAATTGGCGGAAAGCCATTGTTTTATGAATAGGTGCTGGATGGATGGATAGTTTGATAATAAATTTGTAAATGTAAGGATCATTGTATTTAAATGGTAAAAACCGGGATACTCAATATACGATCTGCTTTACATCATCAATATCCGAACGGGTTTCTTTATTCGAATTTCTAAAAAATTTGGAAAAAACAGATAAACGCCTAAATCTAAAATACGAAAAGAAGAATAGGATTTGCAAAGACTTTTTACAAATACGACGCTACCCAACTATACTAAAGCCAAACTCTATTGAGAATGCTTGTCAATTGTAAATGCAACACATTTTATGCCTAGTAAATTAAAAATTATATTTTGTTGTTTCAAAAAATCTTAATCTTAAAAGATATGATGAAGATGAAGATGAATATATTAATTAGTTTTAAGTTTACTTATCTAATTTATTGTCATGAATTCGTCATAAACTAGTTTATTTAAAAGAAAATAGGTTTAAAATGACTAGTAATTCCTACCTTCATTCATTGTACGTCGGCTTTAAAATTGCTGATTTTTTCTAGAGATCGATATACATAATGTAATCGCCCGACCTGACATATAACATTTAAATTGTTTCCACAATTTCATTAAGATACAAGATGACAACAATAAATAAGTCTCCGTATCTTGTTAATTATTGCGATGTTTTTTGCAGCCGATGTCTTTGTTAATGACATAATAATAAATGTATCTATAGGATGTTTCGTTACAGCGGTTAACAGTATATAATATAGGTAAAATAAAAAACAAAATTCATTTATTTTATGAAGGCTTAGTTTACAAGCACTTTTGAAACGTTAAATTCATCTGTTTGCAGTAACTCTATCACCGGCTCTGGTTGCTGAGTTAGTAACGATTTTTACTTTAATGTAAATAAATTTATTATTAGCAAAATTACCTTCAATCAAGATGAAAAGCTATGGGATATATTTAATATTATTGTGTAGGTGATTGATGCAAATATTAAGTACCAACTATAATTCTTTTCCTCTTCTTTCTTTTTCATTTTCATTGAGACCAACTATTTAAATGTCTTTTTTAAACGACTTCAAAAAAAAAAAAGGAGTTTCTCAATTCGACCGTATATATATATATATATATTTTTTTTTTTATGTGTGTTCGCGCATAACTTCATCGTTTATGAACCGATTTTGATAATTCTTTTTTTGTTGGAAAGTAGATAGTCCGGTGGTGGTACCATGACAAGGAAACCAGGATCTGATGATGGGATCCTGGAGAAAACGAGGGGAACTTTAAAAAATTGTAGGGACAACAAGTACGTTTGTTAATTTTTCCGGTAAGTATTTAAAAGCACTACAATTTGATGAAGGTCTGGAGTCGATCTGATGATGGAGCCGATCTATATATAAGAGAACTCCGTAACGTTTTACAGTAGCTACCTTGTGTTTGGGCTCGATTAATTTGTCTCAATGAGAACTTTACATTTTGATGGGCTGTGACTGTTATTGAGGGTCTGGTGATGAAGACGAAATACAATTAAGGGAGCTCCGTAACGTTTTACAGTAGCTACCTTGTGTTTGGGCTCGATTAATTTGTCTCAATGAGAACTTTACATTTAGATGGGCTGTGACTGTCATTGAGGGTCTGGTGATGAAGACGACGTACAGTTAAGGGAGCTCCGTAACGTTTTACAGTAGCTACCTTGTGTTTGGGCTCGATTAATTTGTCTCAATGAGAACTTTACATTTAGATGGGCTGTGACTGTCATTGAGGGTCTGGTGATGAAGACGAAGTACAGTTAAGGGAGCTCCGTAAGGTTTTACAGTAGCTACCTTGTGTTTGGGCTCAATTAATTTGTCTCAATGAAAACTTTACATTTAGATGGGCTGTGACTGCTATTGAGGGTCTGGTGATGAAGACGAAGTACAATTAAGGGAGCTCCGTAACGTTTTACAGTAGCTACCTTGTGTTTGGGCTCGATCAATTTGTCTCAATGAGAACTTTACATTTAGATGGGCTGTGACTGTCATTAAGGGTCTGGCAATGAAGACAAGGGACAGTTAAGGGAGCTCTTTAACGGTTTTGCAGTAGCTACTTTGTGATTGGGCTCGATTAATTTGTGTCTCAATGAGAAGTTTGAAAGGTTATAGTTTCCAGTTAGTTTAATGTTTACTATGTCATGATCCAATGATGAGATCTACGAAAACTCGAGGAAACTCTTCAAACTTTATATGCACTTTTGCAGGGACGTCGGAATGATATAAGTAGCTAGTGAATATTGGTACTTATGGTTTAGTTCGAGTAGGTTTATTAGTATGTTCGTTGTTGATAAAGCACTAAAAAGTATGAAATAAAAAAATTTTAACAAAAAATAAAAACGCCTTCAAAACGCACTAAAAAGTAAAAAATAACTACGTCATTTACTTACTTTAATTTACTTAATCACATCTATGAAGTCGGTGCCACCCGAGCTTTCTACTTTAAAGTCTTTACCTTAACTTGGATGGCACCGACTTCATAGATGTGGTTAAGTAAATTAAAGTAAGTAAATGACGTAGTTATTTTTTACTTTTTAGTGCGTTTTGAAGGCATTTTTATTTTTTGTTAAAATTTTTTTAAGTTTAAAACTGTCACATAAAAATAAATTAACCGAATATAAGAAAATATGACTTGTCATTTAAAATTTGTTTTTAAATGCAACAATTAAAAACTTTAACAACGCAAAACATTGGTAACGTTACATATTTGTAGTCGTAAGGGGAAGTGCTTTCCAAGTTTATATTAAAGGAGGATAGTTTCTTTCTGAACATCCTGTATACGAGTATTTATTAATAATGTATTTATTAACACTATCTTGTACATGTATGATCTGCTATTATTACTTGTAATGTTATTGTACTTAAGTATGCCTGATAACTTCAATGAATTGTACTTGTGAGGACTTATTTGGGATAACATCACTTTCACATCTTGCATTTTATTGTATTTCATTTGTGTTAGTGATGTTTTTCTTAAATAAACATTTTTCTTTCTTTCTTTCTCTTTTGACGTGACAACGTCTTATAATTCGATAGAGCCGGCTGCACGCACGAAAAAACATGACGTCTTGCGTCGTTACCTCGCTTTGAGGCATTCCATGTAAGGCTTGAAGTGCAAGCGAGAGCGCGGCACGAGCGATAAAGAAGCACAATCGGCCTTTGCGTTCGGCAGCGTTCGACATCCGTCTATTAAATATAATTATTAAATATATTAATTTTAAATTAAAAATTAATATACTTATAAATTAATATATAAATTTAAAATATAAATTTATAAAATCAAATACAATTGTTTTATTAATTTAAATTAATATTTATAAAAATATACTTAAATTAAAAATTGTAATAACCAATTAAATGCTACCATTCCATCAGTATTTTCTTAAGACATTGTCACGTTCAACTATCGTCAGTAAACCGACTTTACAGACAACCAATTTTTTTTTCTTATACAATAATATAAGGCAGTAAAATACTTTTATGTCTGACATTTTTGTTCAATTATTAGAAAGGTTTTTATATCTTATGCTAGGATTGTCTGCAATTCAAAGAATTGAGATCGACTATTGAGAGAGGACAATAAATTGAATGTGCTATATTTGTACTTTTGTGTGGTTGAGTAATATATTTCCTATTTATTATACCTACTTACTGTCGCCGGCGACTTCGTCGGCGCCTTATTTATTGAAAAGACTTTTAACTTAAATAATTACCTTTTTTGAAGTTAATAATGCCAATAATGCTAATTTAATTTTAGATACAAATTATTATGTGGTTTGTGTTTTAAGAGATCTACATTTTTGCAAAACATTCCATTAGATTAGGTTAATTGCCTATACAGGATTACTACGGGGAAGGGGACCTAAATGTTGGAAGGGGAAGGGGAAGAAGGGGGTCTTAGGTGTATGTTCCTAGACCAAAATCAGGACATTTTAAATAATGGCCAAGTCAAGAGTACTCCAAGCGACGAACTTGTATGAAATGATTAATACGAGTCAATGAAACGAACGAAGTGTGCAAGGACGGTTGCAAATGGAAGGATGTAGTCTCTGCCTACCCCTATGGGAACGACACGTGATGTTATGCGTGTATATGTCACCGGAAGATAACAAGACTCGCAAGTTTATAAATTTCCTAGGAAAATTATAAACTTTCGTAGGATTCTAAACGAGAGATAAATTATATTATTTTACGCCAAAATTTATCAATTTGCGACGTCTCGTGGTAAACTTATAAATTAAACTTATAAATTTCCTAGGAAATGTATAAATTTGCGATTTTCACTAATTTCCGGTGACATATATAAGGGCACCTAAATTAAAAAAATAGTGCTTAATATAAAGTTTCACTACATGTTTTAAAACTATTAAACTCTTGCTAAAACAATTAAAAGTATCCGGATATATAACTAGTTGTCAAAAAGCTAAAAACACGGAATGAAAAGTCAAATAAAACATGCACTGAATACAATTATTAATTAAAGAACTTGTTTATAAAACGAAACAAATAAACCATGATGAAATTAATTCCTTTTGTAACTCATAATATAATTAAATTACTTAGATATTTATTTATTCTGTATCGGTATTAGAAGAATGACTGCCTCGTTGGTCTAGTGGTTAGCCTGCCTGGCTTCGATCACGAGGTCCTGGGTTCGAATCCTGGGTCGGGTCACGGAATAATTCGAGTTTTTCATTCTTCTATAAATTTCTCAGTACATTCCAAGCCCGGAGTTGCAAGTGGGCGGTGTCACACCCCCGTGCCTCAGAGAGCACGTTAAGCCGTCGGTCCCGGTCACTGTCATCAACATCTGATAGTGATCGTTAATAAATGAAACATTATCACCCTAAGCCCGCTAACTCACATTGGAGCAGCGTGATGGGTGTACGCTTCATATCGTGTCATCATATCGTTCAAAAAATATACGTGTCGAATTGAGAACCTCCTCCGTTTTTTTGTCGGTTAAACAAGAAACAAAACGAAAAATTATTATTTACATTACACGGTAACAAATTAGTTTTAATTGGTTAAGTTCAAGGTTTATATCCAACACAAGCTTAACTATCTAAATAAAAATCTTGTTATAGTATGTAGAGTTATATAATATACCATTGTATTTAATACGAAGCTTGGATGTTAAGTAAGTATGTCTATTACGTAAAAAACCAATCCTGCTTGGTGGCAGGAATAAGTATGGTGGTAGTACATACTAGGACGACTCTACAAAAAATCTTCATAAATAAAAAAAAGATTAAAAAGTTTTGGTCTAGAACATATACAGCTAAATGTAATTACTGAATCGTGCCCGACAATATTTTAAACCATATCTATGTAATTGTTCAAAAGTTAATTCTAAGCAGGTTCAATCGTTTATCTATTAAAGGAAAAGTTCATCTGTAAGAAGATAAAAATTTTTAACAAAAAAGAGAACCAACGCAAAACGCACTAAAAAGTAAAAAATAACTGTCAGTAAGTTGCTCTAATTCACTTTTTGTGCATTTTGAGTCGGTTTTATTTTTTGTTAAAAATTTTTATTTCTTACTTTTTAGTGATTTATCGCCACGTAACGTACTCGTGCATAGTATATTATACGACACTAGTAGCCAAAAAGCTACCGATACCGAGACAAAAACCGAAATCGCTGTAAGCGTGGCTCCGAAATTTAAAGATATCATCATCAGATCCTAACATGATGACAATGGGACCACCTTGGAAGTGCGTTCTTTCTAATAAAAAAAGAATTATCAAAATCGGACAACTCTGTAAAAAGTTATGTGTGGTCATACATATATAAAAAAATATATATACGTGTCGAATTGAGAACCTCCTCCGTTTTTTTTCGTCGGTTAAAAAGAAAACGCATACGCAATAATATAAAAATAACATCCACAAATATAAAATAAATATGATCTAATGTTTTCAGCACGTTATATTTTATTATCTACACTCCATAGTGGGGTTTCCCATCGCAAATATTGGTAGAGCACAATAAAGTTAATGTAAATAGCAATAAATAGCTGTTAAGCTTTTAAACACTACGTCAATAGCCAACGCAAAACAAGATTACTTGAACTACAACTAGAATAATTACGCCAACGACGTCATTTGTTGTTCTTTACTATACTCCAGCAGGGAGATTTATTGGCTACTGGTAAATTATACAGCCTTGATCGTCGTCCTTTGGTTGGTTATTGCCCTCGTACCTCCTTCACCTTTTTATCACCGCACTGCAAGACACCGGGTAGGATTTAAACCCTATGTCATTCAAAGCGTTTTGCATATTTTATTATACGCATAAATAAGGTCTGGAATAGCTGTCCGAGGCCAGTTTTTCCTTATTCCTACAACTTGAATATCTTGGAAACAAGAGTGAATAGGATTTTTTCTATGCAAGCGCGTTCCACCTTAGACCACATCTAATTTTACCATCAGGTGAGATCGTGGTCAAGCGCGACCTTATTAAAAAAAAATTGGTTGTGTATAAAGTCGGTTTACTGACGATAGTTGAACGTGACAATGTCTTAAGAAAATATTGATGGAATGGTAGCATTAAATTGGTTATTAAAATTTTTAATTTAAGTATATTTTTATAAATAATTATTTAAATTAATAAAAATTTTTTAACAAAAAATAGAACCGACTCAAAACGCACTAAAAAGTAAAAAATAACTGTGTCATTTAATTGCTTTAATTTGCATAAGCATATCTATGAAGTCGGTGCCAGCCAAGTTTAAGGAACATTTATTTTACGTAGTAAAGCAGTTTGTGGGTTCTAGGTAACATCCTTGAAAGTAGAAACCTTTGCTGGCACCGACTCCTAGATATGCTTAAGTAAATTAAAGCAACTAAATGACACAGTTATTTTTTACTTTTTAGTGCGTTTTGAGTCGGTTCTATTTTTTGTTAAAAATTTTTATTTCTTACTTTTTAGTGATTTATCGCCACGTCACGTACTCGTACTATACGGTCATAGTATATTATATGGCACTAGTAGCCAAAAAGCTACAGATACCGAGTCAAAAACCGAAATCGCTGTAAGCGTGCCTCCAAAATTTGAAGAGTTCCTTCAATTTCCCCAGGATATCATCATCAGATCCTAACATGAGGACAATGGGACCACCTTGGATGTATGCCCTTTCTAATAAAAAAAGAATTAACAAAATCGGACAACACTGTAAAAAGTTATGCGTGGTCATACATAAAAAAAAAAAATATATACGTGTCGAATTGAGAACCTCCTCCGTTTTTTTTCGTCGGTTAAAAATAATTGATTTTGATTTTATAAATTTATATTTTAAATTTATAATAAATATATTAATTTATAAATATATTAATTTTTAATTTAAAATTAATATATTTAATAGACGGATGTCGAACGCTGCCGAATGCAAAGGCCGATTGTGCTTCTTTGTCGCTCGTACGGCGCTCTCGCTTGCACTTCAAGCCTTACATCGAACGCCTCAAAGCGAGGTAACGACGCATGACGTTATGTTTTTTCGTGCGTGCAGCCGGCTCTATCGAATTATAAGACGTTGTCACGTCAAAAATAATCGCTCTAGAAAATACCGATTTAAATATATATAGAGGCAGGCGTTACTTTTTAATGTGGGTGAAAAAAAACCCAAACAGGAGTTTGTGACTCAGGTTTAGATTTAATAGGAGATCTTATGGGACGCGTCAACGTTCAAATTGCCTTTTTGTTTTCCCTACCCATCCAAATTTCGTTGGATCCGACTGTAGCAGTTTTGAAAACTCGTAATTTCGTAAGAAGTGGTGTACATTGGGATAAGAAGACCAATTCAGGGACTGAAATTAGTCTGATTACATAACAGACACGAGGTCCCTTCACCTTGGCCCAAAGTGTATACAATAAAAAACTAATCAACTTGCAAAAAATAAGCAAAGTGGAACGAAGCAGGCATGCTATTGTGAAAAAACCGCTAATTCATGCGCACCAATTTAAAATCGAACTATTATTTTTTTGTTGCAATAAGGATATTATTTTTGTAGATTGTGTCTCTTTAAATAACTCCTCCTTATTGAAACCTATTTTTATAGACTAATTCACTATTCTAGATTATTTTAGTGCACAAGCGTTTGCTTAACCACGGGTGCATTTTTTATTACTTCATTTAAATGTAGTACACCTTAAATAAACATGATATTGATATCTTGAGAATGTACTACAACTAACATTCCACATTATTGATTTATTGTTATTATTATACCATTCTATATAATTTTTCAAAGAAGGTAATTTCTTTTTGTTAAATTTAATTCTTATTTTTTTTTAATTATTTTATTTTAATTTAAAGCTTATGCCCTAAAATATGAAAAAAATTGTTATAATATATATTAACAAGTAATAAAATTATTTCAGTTTGAAAGATTCTTAAGAATATTAACTAAAGTATGTCTAATATCTCCCTCGAAGTCGTATAGACTTTAAAATTGGATACGACAACAGTAGGGCAGCGATCGAACCTATGATCTCTCGGCGTTAGGGTCTGACTTTAAGCGAGGAGCTATTGAGGATTCACTTTTCTTTGCAAAAGAAATATTCGTAAGTTAGAACTTGAGTCCTTGCGATACGCAACCGCTGTACCAAATAACTAAACCAACACGACAAACAGTTTTTAACCGACGAAAAAAAAACGGAGGAGGTTCTCAATTCGACACGTATATTTGTTTTTTTTTTTTTTTATGTATGACCACGCATAACTTTTTACGGTGTTGTCCGATTTTGATAATTCTTTTTTTATTAGAAAAGGCATACATCCAAAGTGGTCCCATTGTCCTCATGTTAGGATCTGCTGATGATATCCTGGGGAAATTGAAGGAACTCTTCAAATTTTGGAGGCACGCTTACAGCGATTCCGGTTTTTGACTTGGTATCGGTAGCTCTTTGGCTACTAGTGCCATATAATATACTATGAAAGTATAGTACAAGTACGGTACGTGGCGATAAATCACTAAAAAGTAAGAAATAAAATTTTTTAACAAAAAATAGAACCGACTCAAAACGCACTAAAAAGTAAAAAATAACTGTGTCATTTAGTTGCTTTAATTTACTTAAGCATATCTAGGAGTCGGTGCCAGCCAAGGTTTCTACTTTCAAGGCCGTTACCTAGAACCCACAAACTGTTTTACTTCGTAAAATAAATGTTCCTTAAACTTGGCTGGCACCGACTTCATAGATATGCTTAAGTAAATTAAAGCAACTAAATGACACAGTTATTTTTTACTTTTTAGTGCGTTTTGAGTCGGTTCTATTTTTTGTTAAAAATTTTTTTTATTATGATGTTAAATTGTATTATTGTTTTTGTAACCCCAAGATAAATATTTGGCAAGTGTCGTGGAAATGTACCGAGAGCAATCAATGCAGGCCAATTTGAAGCCTTATCTATAGAACTAAAACAGTCCAGAGCAAAACTTTAGAGGTCTACTATCTCAACGGTTAAGTAGCTGGATTTAACAACGATAGGTCACGGGTTCCGTTGAAATATGGTCGTATCCCCTCCTAATACAGTCTTTATACAACTACCCAAAGGAGATTGCGAGTATTGGTTTTAAAGACCCACCGGTACTGCCTACGTTCTAGTTCCTAAAGACTCCTCTAAAATCTTTTTACACGAAAGCCTCATTAATAATTTTTTATTATTTTAAATTTTTAATTAATATTTAAGTTACTTAAACAGGACAATAAAACATAAGTACATGACTATGCAACTAACCGACAGGTTCCAGATAGTTTTTTTTTATCGACTACAAGTTGGCCCTTGACTGCTATCACACCTGATGTTAAGTGATGATGCAATCTAAGATGGAAACGGGCTAACTGGTTAGCCCAGTTAGGCCAGTTTATTTTCGCCGCTTTATGTATCTCTAAAATAATTATAATTTGTCCTCTGAAATAGAGTTAGCCCTTTGTAATATGCCGCTCCCGCTCAGTCTAGCTGACTAGGTAGTTACTTTGTTATTCAACGTAGTTAAAGTTGGGTAGGTAATGGTATGGCTCTAAGCAACAGATAGGTTAGATAAGACCATATCACCTACTCGTCACCGGTCACATCTCAATGTAATCTCTCACGTGAAGAGCTACAGGGGTCTGCATGTCTCGCCAGGGGGTCAGGTCATTGGGATGTTATTAATAAAGTAATTAATGACCACAATCGGACTGGTCACATTAATCGTTAATAAGCCGTGTGTTTTGATAAATGCACTCAAATCGTTTATCTATTTATCTATGTTTGGGGGCAAATGTCTATATTATTGACTTATGTAAGATAATTATGATTAGATTCCATTGGTGTTATTTATTTATTTTGTATTAAGCTCCTGTTTTGCGACCCCTTAGAGGCAGAGAGGCTAGAAGAAGATAATACTTCTAACGACACGAGGTTGTGCTGAGTGGATACCAGGCTTTATTGAGCTAAGATATTTAGTTCAGACATTTTGGTCGCAGATACAGGATGTGTGGATAAGCATGTGTTAATTAAAAAAAATTAAATTAAGTTTGTGATTCCCCACTTATTTATTGGACCCGTTTAACTTTAATACAAAAGTAGTATATTTGACACAGATTCTGAATTTGTAGAAAATAAGCATGTTTTATTTTACGAAAATGTTAAAAAATTTTGCAACTTTCAACAACAAACCGTTGAATTGCAACGCAACCCATATCGAACTAACGATCATAAATGGACGATTAATTCCGATACATTAATATTTAATTACTCTACAATGTGTTAGTAAATATTTTATAATAATGTTCTCTTTTCGTAACAAACACTAAAATCATACTTTTAAATACATTAATGTGTTCATATAAAATAGTCGTCTTCTTTAAACATCTCAGTTGGTGATTGAGCGTCAAGGCCGCTTCAATTCGGTCATAGACAATATCAACGATAATTATGGCCTTCGCGGAATTAAATTGTTTCGGAGCACGCTGTATATACTCCAGTTGCATTACTGTGATGTCCTCATTAGAATTAATTAACTGCAATTACTTATATCTGATAACCTAATATAATGAATTGTTGTTTTACTATGAAATTGTAGTCTGTGTGTTTGTTTCGTTGAGAAAAAAGAGACAAATATCTTAGCACTCCATGGGTTCACCGTGCGGGTACCGGGTCCATCGCGTGGCTGAGAGAAAAACACCGAACAGAGCCCGAGACTTGTGACACGAGTGTAGGTTTAAAAGGGATCCCTGAGTGACGCGCGTCCACACTAACCTCCTCTGTTCACATTTGGAAAGATCTAGAGCAGCTCGGGATACTTGTTCTAATATGAAGCTCCTGTATTTATAGTAAAGCCAGAGGTCGTTTACCAGATTATAGTATGATTTTGATGATATACCTCTCACACCCGCTTCTACTGTGTATAAACTAACCACATATAATAGCCATTTTTAGCCGACGTAAAAAAAAACGTATTTTTTTGTTTATATATGACAACATATAACTTTATCAGAGTATTTTAATCATTTCTTTTTTTTATTAGAAAGAGCACATTTCTAAAATGGTCTCATTGTCATCGTGTTAGAATCCGATGATGATATCCTGGGAAATTCGATGGAACTCTTCAAATTTTATAGGCACACTTGAAGCGTTTTCGATATTTGTGTAAGTGTCGGTAACTTTTTGCCTAAAAGTGGCATATAATGTGCTCTAATAGTATATAACAGGAGGTTAAGTGTCGATAAACCATTAAAAAGTGAGAAATAAATATTTTAATAAAGAAATTGAACCGACACCGACTTTATAGATGCGAGTTTGCTTAAGCAAATAAAAGCAACTGAGTGACGCAGTTATTTTTTACTATGGTCGTGGTATTATTTAATATTTTTCTCTATAAAAAGTTTAATTATTTTTAATGACTTCGACTTTTTTGACTATCTATTGTTTGTACTTGTACCTAATTTCACATATTTTTAAACATCCTGTATTTCTTAATTATAATTGATTGCATTTTAATTTTGAACCGTGAGTATTAGAACCATAGAATTTATAAATTTTTTCAGTATTAGTTATTAATGAGAATATCTCTTTGTTCATATTATTGTTTTATTTATAGCGTCAGTTTCGCCACATAATTCAACTATTATGTTATGAATTCGACAGGTTTACCTGTTAGGAGTAGAATGAAATCCACACACCATTCGCCTTCTGCACAACATCGTCTCGGAAAGTTAAATCTCTTGGCAGTACGTCGTTGCTGGCATGGTGGTAACTAGCCACGGCCGAAGCCGCCAATCCATTCCAATAGCCAAAAAAGAAAATCTCAATCAGCCCAACCGGGAATCGAACCCAGGTCTAATATCCACCGCGCGTACTGGTTATTGTTAGGTAGCTCCTAAATTAAGACAGAATGGCTTGACACATAGGACGCTTTCATTCCAATATTAACACAGGATCGAGATTCGGGAGTTACATAAGCAGGTTCAACTGCACGGCGTAAGTAGTTACAGAATAATTGTAAAAAATTTTAACAAAAAATAGAACCGACTCAAAACGCACTAAAAAGTAAAAAATTAACTGCGTCATTTAGTTGCTTTAATGTACTTAAGCATATCTATGAAGTCGGTGACAGCCATGTTTTCAAATAGATTGTAATCATGATCCGCGTTATCGAAACCATTTTGAAGTATATCTTTGTAAAGTGTATCATTGACTGCATATAAGTATCATATATAAGTGCATAATTGATTGCTTCGTATCTAACTTTCTTTTTTGGTTCCTTCTTATATCTCTTTAACTCACAGTAAATTTGTTTATGGTCTGATAAGGGACAGTCAATTATGGCTAGGTGATAATCATTATTAATATTTGTGGACACATGGTCAAGAATTGATTTTGTTGTTTCTGTTTCCCTAGTACAATATCGAGGGTCAATTTTATTTAATAATTTGTAACCAGCTTCCTGTAGTAGATACTTATAATTTTTGCTGCTTTTGTCCTTATGTAAAATATTGATATTAAAATCTCCAAAAACTAGTGATCTTTTTCTTTGCTCCAATTGTGTCGAGAATATTTCAAAAAAGTTTTGTATGCTAGTGGAAGGCGGTCTATAAACCAGTCCTATGTTTAAACCATATTTTTACAGATAAATCCATAAGAAGTTGTTTCCGTTACCGATACTTACACAAAAACCGAAATCGCTGCAAGTGTGCCTATATAATAAGTGGAGTTCCTTCAATTTTCCTAGGATATCATCATCATATCTTAATATGATGGCTATCGGAAGTATGCCCTTTCTTATAAGAAAAGAATTATCAAAATCGGACTACTCTGTAAAAAGTTATGCTTGGTCATACATTAAAAAAAATATATACGTGTCGAATTGAGAACCTCCTCCGTTTTTTTTTCGTCGGTTAAAATTAGTAACACGTGTTCGCCAATAAATGCAAAAAACAACTGCTCAAGGAAAATATACGGATACCAACATTTAGAATGGTACAGAACATAATTTTATAACAAAAACGAAGACAAAATGGTATAAATGCTATAAATATATGGCCACAAATCATATTCTTACATATATTAAATGAAATAAAATTTACCCGTCTGTCTATGAACTTACTAAATAATTTTCTGTTTGTTTATTTGCCTAGAAAAAGTATGCAAGGGCCGTGGCAAATGGAAGCATGTATAGAAATTGGTCCCCCTAAACCTAAATACTTCGTCCTCGTACGAAGTTAATAAAGCAAATAATATGGACGTGAAGAGGTCTTTGGTACGATTTTATTTTTCACTTTTTAGTGCAGTACATCTGCACCTTTGTGTTGTATTTGCAGTCGCCCGCGACTTCGTCCGCGTAAAAACCTCTTAGGTACCCTTCTAATTTTAAAGACAGACATACAAAAAAATGCTCATTCCCCGCTCTCAATTTATTTTTTTATAGTTTCCCGTGAAGCAATATCGTCCGTCCCGTCCCGTGTACTAAAGATCTACACTTTAGTTAAACATTGTACGACATTACAGTACATTAACATTAACAATATATATTTATGGCAATCTGATATTTATAGCTTGATATTAATATATATTCTAGTCTTTTAGTCTCTTGAGTCTAGCTTTCAAAATAAACAAAAATAATTTTACAATCCGACACGCAGATCTAGCCCGTTTAAACAAACGAACAACTTTATTTTAATGGTATAGATGAAGTCAGTTGATTTTTTTAAAGGTTTTATTTAATCTTTATTTGAATTATTGTCAAAAAACCGCAGGACGCAAGGGTAGAATGGTACCAAAGAGTGCAGCTGTGCACAAGTTGATATGATTTATGGTATATATTTTTCATTGATATTTTCCGAGAAACGTGCCAATATTAATAATATGCTAATTAAATGCTAATCAATATATCTATAAATATATAACTTGTCTATGTTCTATTGATTACTATAATAATAGAAAAAGTTAAAACGTTTGACGACCTCCGCGGCGCAGTGGAACGCGCGGTGGATTTATAAGGCGGAGGTCCTGGGTTCGACTCCCGGCGGGGCAGAATGAGATTTTTCTTAATTTGTCTTGGTCTGGCTGGTGGGAGGCTTTCGCTCTGGCTAGTTACCACCCTACCGACAATGACGTACCGCCAAGCGATTTAGCGTTCCGGTACGATGTCGTTTTAAAACCGAAAGGGGTATGGATTCCTTCCTACTCCTAACAAGTTAGCCCGCTTCCATCTTAGACTGAATCATCACTTAACACCAGGTGTGATAGCAGTCAAGGGCAAACTTGTTGTCGATAAAAAATTAGTTTGTAGATTATAAGAAATTACCAAAAATACTTACCTATTTCAAAAACATACATTTTTGATGCCGCAGTGAGAGGGATTGAGATTTTCTAAAACGGTCCTGGTCTGGTTTGTAGGAGCAACCTACCGACTTAGACGTACCGCCAAGCGATTTAGCGTTCCGGTACGATGTCGTGGAGAAACCGCTTCCGTCTTAGATTGCATCATCACTTACCATCAGGCGTGATTCCATCATATTTAAGACATTTAAACATACATACATACTCGTACCATCACGCCTCATTCCCATAGGGGTAGGCAGAGACCATGTCCTACCAATTACCACGATCCTTGAATGTTTCCTACGTTCCTTCCGATTCCATGAAACCTGTCATACTAATATGTCAGTTTAGGGTGCTTTTGACCTGTCCTTAAAACAGAATGCCCTAGATTTGGTCCAGGAACGTTCGCCATTTCCCATTCACATTCACTCTCGCCTTAAAATCCCTTTCTCTCATTCAAGTCTCATTTCGTTCATTCTTTCTACATGACCAAATCATCCATTAAGAATAACCATTTAACGCAATTAAAGTAGAATAATGCTTCTAATCACAATTATATTAACCATTTAAGTAATTACCCTGATTATTAATTAATAATCATCATTATTAATTTTTATAACGCTGTTGCTACAGCCACAAGGTGTTAATTGGTGAAACAGGAAACAGAAATAGCTTCCATTCAACTAGTTGAATTAATTTTCTATTCTAGGAAACCATATTTCATAATTGCTTTGTTCTATTTTCATGTTGTTCATAGAATCACAAATGAAAAAGTAAATACTATTTTTACCCTATTTACTCGTATAAAGGCGAAGCTCCACTTAATCGCAAGTAGCTTTTCTTCAGAGAGACAAATATCTTAGCATTCCATGGATTCACCGACTTAGCTATTTCGACATCTAGACCGGACATATTTCTTTTTTTCAAACAAATCAAACGTATAGTCCTTGTTGAGCTTACAGTGCCGTGGGAAACAAACTTCCCTAAAGACCATGACTTCAAAGTGAATAACCATTATGACCTTACTAATGAACTAACTAAAAATTGCTATGTGGTTAGTTTATACGCGGTAGATGTGACTGCGAGAGGTATACCAGCGAAGTCTCTTTATAACCTGCTAAAAAACCTTGGCCTTACTAGAAGTGCACTAAGCTCCATAATGGAACGAGTGTCCAAAGCTGCTTTAGTAGATTCCTTCCGAATTTGGCTGGGCAGGGAGAATAACTTCAACAGAGGAGGTGAGGGTTGACGCGCGTCACTAAGATTACTCTTTTAAACTTGCACCCGTATCGCAAGTCTCGGGCTCTGTTCAGAGTTTTTCTCTCAGCCACGCGATGGACCCGGCATCCGCACGGTGAATCCATGGCAAAGGGATCTAAAACTACATAGTAAATTCTAGTAAAACGAGAGAACTTAAATAGTAATTAAAAAAATAAATAGAATAGAAAAAGAAAAACAATTAAGTAGGTATTATCAAATTATATAATTAATGCAATTTAATATTAAAATGTTTAACTTTTTAATAAATTCAATTAATAAGAAGGATACTCGTTTATAATATCATGTTATGTGTAGGTATAAATCGGTTATTTACTATTTGTTATTATAAACTAAATGTAATTTAACAGCTCTACGACTTTAATAGCAAGTAATACCTTTAACATAGGCTAGCAGTGCTTTTATCTATACTAAAGCCAAACTCGATTGATAATGCTTTTCAACAAACAAATTTAAAACGAAGGTAGAAAATGTAACACATTTTATGCCTTGCAAATTTAAAATTATGTTTTGTTATTATAAAAAAAAATATTTCAATTATATTGAATATATAAATTAATTTTAAGCTCACTAATCAAATTTATTGTCGTGAGTTCGTGATTAACTAGTTAATTAAAAAGAATAGGTGTAAAATGACTAGTGATTTCTACCTTCATTTTTAATTTGTTTGTTGACAAGCATTTTCAACCGAGTTTGGCTTTAGTATAGTATTGTGATTTTACTGACCTCGTGTTTGCATTAGCAATTTGATCCAATCTACGCCTGAGATCTTTTTATTGACTTTATTTGAATAACTTAATATTTTTCTTAATATGTATCTACGGAGACAGGATTCTATTTATAAATTATTATATATTACGATAAAAGGTCTTTGTCCTACCGAATATAGTCATAAAAATATATTGTTTAGTCAAATTCATACTTTTGCATAATCGAATCATGTTACGCTTACTTTATTCCCTAGCGGTAAAATTTAAGATGGTTGTATCTTGATAGATGTCCACAGCTAATGATCATTACTAAATAAATAAATTTTTAATGTAGTTGGAATACAAAACTACGTTTCAATTTACCTTAATGTATAAGTGGCTTAATTGGTAACATAATACGAGCCTCTTAAGTTAGTAGAGTTTAAAGAGTTAAGTCACGTTAAGTACCTACGCAGCGACGGTATATCGCCTTAACAATTGACAATGTATTTTATGACGTCTATTAAATAATTACCTAATTAGCTTGAATGCTACTGCATTTTTTAAACTTGAGGATAACTGCTAAATCAATACTAAATGACAAAATATGGCCTCTATGCTTGACAATAATAATTGATGCAATTAAATGGATTTTCCTGATTTTAGAATGGTTTTAAGATTTACGTACTTATCTATGTTGTCGCTTTGATTGTATGATAGTAACAACCTGTAGATTTTAATCTATCTAAAGAGATTTGAAACTGGAACTTTGAAGTATCAACAGCTTTACTGGGCTGAATTCAACATCGAAAGGGCATGGGTTCGAGCCCCTCACTTTGCAATATTGTCGTACCCACTCTTAACACAATCTCTGTGACTAGTTATTTTCTTAAATAGTTAATAATTTATTTATTTTGCTATTTTCTGTGAAAAACCGATGAGTTCAAGCGACTAAGGCCTGTATGCACCAAGATTTCGGTTATCATAAGCTAAACGTAAAATTTACTGTTCACGACAACCCGTACGCCGGTTAAGGACGTAAACCAGGCGGTTATCTTAACCGAGCTTACGTCCTTAACCGGCGAATGGGTTGTCGTGAACAGTGAATTTTACGTTCAGCTTATATTAACCGTTGGTTATGATAACCGAAATCTTGGTGCACACATGCCTAAGTCACCCAATTTCGACAGAAAATCCTCGACGTATATTTCGCACAAAAATCGGAGCATTCCAGTTAGAAGCGCATTGTTACAATGTGCTGATGTGTTCAACAGTTAAAATAATCAGAGTAGTAATTAAAATCAAGATCATTTAAAAAAATAATTAATTCAGAGGCAGTGTATGTTTATTACAAGAGTTAAGAAGGAAAAACATATAACAAAAAATTATTATTTGTGATAAAAATGTACGGTTAAGTTGCTGTGCTTATTACCAAAGTACCAATTGTAGTGCGCAGTAGGTCTGTTGCGACATTGAATTTTAAAATGTTATATTTTTTACCTTTTTCAAGTCAATTAAGAAATTTTATGTATTTATTCAATAGGTTGAACTTTCACTAGACTCATCCATAATAAATAATAATAATAAGTATAGGACAATTACACGCTACGGACATCGCTATATAGCCCCAAAGGAAGCGTACTCGTAGGTAGCTTGTGGTACTATGGTAACTGATGAATATTTTATATATATTATACATAAATACTTATAATATATAGATAAACACCCAGACACTGAATAATATCCATGCTCATCACACAAACATTTTTCCAGACGTCGGAATCGAACCCACAGCCTAGGACGCAGAGGCAAGGTCACTACCCACTGCGCCACTCGGCCGCATCCATAATGTTTATGGTAAAGTTATGCCCTATAATATTTGTATATTTATTTATTTAGACTTTGTTTATCTTAATTAATTCCGCATAGACATTACTTTAAAGTATAATGTTTAAAAATTATTCACAATAATGATTTAAAAAAAGCAAATAATTGAAAAAAAATAGACTTTTAACCAATTTACTAACTGATGCCCGTGACTTCGTCTAAGAGTGTGATGAAATGATTACGGAAGAGTTCTATAAAAATAGTGCGACACGAGATTTTTATATAGTAATTTTCTTTGTTTTCGATGGTTTCGATGCATATTGTTATTGTACCAGTTATAAACAAATACATTAAATGCCAATGCTTTCAATATAGCATTGATCTTGACCGTTTGGAGGTAAGTTGTAAGACGTGCACGTGTGGCACTCACCGGTCAGCAACATGGCCTCGTCGAGCGTGGCGATGGACGACTCGCTTTTGACATTCTTCTCCGCCTTGCCGTTCGCCGTCATGATTGCCTGAGACATTGAAAAAATGTATTAATATCTGACTAGTATTAGATAAATAGTTATACACCTAAGCTGTACCTAGAGGCGTAAATCATATCTAGGTACATTTTTATCAGGATAAAAAGTGTAATAATATACTATGGCATACATAGTAATGTATTTTTGTGCTAATTCTTTTTAGCGTTGGAAACGTGGCTTAGTAACAAATGACCATAAACTAGGTCGTTAATTTTTCTGTATTTTATCGCTATTTTCGCTTAATTTTTATATTTGTAATGTCATGTAATGGTTCTTACGGTACAAGAACCTTTTGCAAAGTATTAGAAAACAAGAAAGATGAATGTAGTCTATTGTCGGCTTAGAAAAAGAGGGATTCTTTAATTTAAGTAAAAGAATACAATATAATTTTAAAAAAACGTGCGTCTTCCTACTTGAGAGTACTGTTCTATATCTTTATATACTGCCTTCCGAGCCGATAGTAGAGTCACTACAAACAGATGAATTTTGCGACTAAACATAGCTTTCATGAAATAAACGAATTTAGAGTTGGATTTTGATTTTATTGCTAACACTACCTACCTCCTAGAAAAATAACATTGATAAAGTTTTAGATTGACCTGTATATTTGTCCGTGATTACCTCGCTTTTGATTTAATTACATTATATGCGGTTTTTAGAAAAATAATTATATATTAATTTACAAAGTGATAAATAAATGAAAAAAAATAAAAAAGTATTTTAGAACTATAATGTTGCACATTTTCCAATATTTTTAATGCTAATATATTGAAAAACAGTATTTTATACTTTTTAAATTAAACTTTAGAACAAAGCTCGAGATATTAGAACTTAAAACTCAAATATATAACGAACAAACGTGAGAATAATTAGTCCAATCAAAAAAAAAAACAAAGCCAATTCTAGAAATATTAAAAAATTAAAACTATTGCTCCTTTTTTGTCATGATATACAAAAGATATATACCGAAAAACAGTTTCTTTCGTCTAGAAATAGGCGAGAGCACAGCACAGATTAAATTTTAGTATATGAACGTCTGTCCTCTATGGTTTTCCTACAGAAAATGTATGTTTTATTTAGAAAAACAGTTATTAATAACGTCGCTGAGATAACGAATGATTGTAATCTCTGGTTGTTCTTACTCTTTCGGACAAAGCGAAGCCTTGCTTTATTCAATAGTCTAAGAGCTTGTGATAGCCATGCTTTTGACATTTTATAAAGGTAGAATGTGGTGTTTATTTGATGCGAGCTTTGGAAGATACCGAGCTTAAAACGTTGAATTTAAACGTTTTTCTTTTGCAACATTTTGCCAGATTATTCTAAAAAGAAATTTAAAATCATTATATTGCATCGATTTGAAAAAATATTTTAGATTTGGATAGCCCATTGAGAATGAACCTATATAGCTAACTTTAGGCTATATACGCGATATTAATACTTGTATGTATGTATATGTAAAGTGTCTCGGCGATATAATTTCTTATGTTACTCAAAAAGAAGTATATATAAATAAGTTTTAGCAGTTCAGACCACCGCAGGCTCTTACTCTATAACCTAATTAATTATGTTGTATGTGAATTCAAACTTTGTACAACAAGGAAAATAATAATTACTGAAATTGTAAAAAACATTGAAATTTTAAAACTAAATATTTTAATCAAATTCGCGTACAACAAGTAAGCTTATTTAGATTAAATCATCACTTCCCACCAGGTGTGATTTGGTAAGGGCTCATTTGTAGTAAATAATAATAAAAAACATCGGTTTAAGTATAAACTCATTAAAATAACTAAATAATGAAAGATTTTTCTTACAACGTGAAATCCTAATCAAGTTTACAAGTCACAGTTTTCACTCAAAGTTAAACCACTAGTTTAAACGATAGCACAGGACAACCGCTCTTTAACAGCAGAACTAAGAGTATGGAGATATTTTAACCGTGAGATAGTTTTTATCTCATAAATCACAACAAATCAACATGATAATACCATCATAAGCCCGCGACTAATTGGCCTATTATCTAAAGACGCGACGAAAATATAATATTTACTAGCAGTCACCCGCGTCTTCGTCCGCGTGATAACCTCTTAGGTAATCTTTTAATTTTAAACAGACTTTCATATAAAGTGTGCTCTTTTCCCGCTCCCCCTCTCAATTTAATTTTTTTATAGTTTCCCGTGAAGCAATATCCTCCGTCCCGTCCCGTGTACTAAAGATCTATATTTTGTAAAACATTGTACTATATTACAGTACATTAACATTAATAATATATATTTATGGCAAGCTGATGTGTATAGCTTTTAATAGTCTATTTCACTTTTGAGTCTAGCTTTCTATGCATGCAGATCTAGAGATAAGCCCGTTTAAACAAACGAACAAACTTTTTTGTATATTATATAAATATGGTCTGCGATGCCAAATAAATTGAAAGAAAAGATCAAAGATCGAGTTCTCAAAAAATATCAGTACCAAAATATTGACACCTATTCAGTACGTATAACATAACACGGAGGAGGTCAACTTAATTTGGATGATATAGCGGCATTGTCATGTTTGTTAGAAATTTTGTAATATCTCCGAAACTATATAACTAATTAGCATACTATAAAAGGCAAATCTTATCTCTATAATATTCTTGTGATTATTAAATAATTTATTTTGATAAGGATTTAAGTTTAATTGTATAAATAATGACGTAAACGTAAGCATACGAATTAAACGATTTTTTAAAACACAAAAAGTTATATATCTGCCAAAATATAAAAGATAGATATATGCTATCGTGGACTTTTTTGTAGAACTTTTTAAGACACATAAAGTTTTCATACAATATTTTCAATTATGTCCAATATCTAAGATACGTACGCGCATAAAGCTAAATTTAATAAATTTCATGGTTAGACTCGCGCGACAAACTGTGATAACTCGGGTAATATATATAATACATATATAGAATATAACCTATAACACTCACCGATTACGTAGCATTCTACTGGTGAAAGAATTTTTAAAATCGGATCAGTAGTTCCGAAGATTAGCCCCGACAGAACTTTATTTACAAACTTACAAACTATACCTCTTTATAATATTAGTATAGATAATAGCTCGGCATTACCGTACCGGAAGAGAGGTTTGTACAGATGTAGTACTATTTTTATCTACGTTAATATTTACTTTTACCACTGCCTTTATAAAATACAACAACGTTGTTGGTGCAGTAGTCCATATGTTTTCCGATGATTGAAAAACATACTTCGTACGAACATCTCGTCGACCATCCCACCTTCAGTTATACTGCCAGTCTTTTATTTCTGTTATTTCCGCTTTTTAACCGTTGTACATCAGCTTAAAATTGACGTTTTTTTCAAGAATCGACATAGAGCTACTAAAGATTTTTAATTGTATGTACTTTAAGGAGGTGATAAGCTGATACCATCAATTACTGCTTCACTGCCAAGTGGCGTAGTAGTTGTCATCAAAGGCTGTGGTTTCGACTCCGACTTCAAAATGATTCGAATAAAATTGTCTTAAATACTGAGTTAAAAATCGTCTACTGAAGGTATTCGGCTAACAGCGGGGTTTGAACGCATTAATTCTGATACCAAAAACTGTGGACCCATTGAGGCATTGTTATTAGTGATAATTAAATAGGCCGTATTAAAATCCGGAAATTTCCGCTGAACTGTGATAAGATTCTTCACTATCACGCTTACATCAACATTACGTCGCGGGTCGGAGTATGGACGTGATAAACAAAATAATTGATCAACGCATCGAAATAATTTGAGTGTATCGTGGTCAGTAACTCTGCGTAATGTACTTGTTGTGACAGCTTCGTGTTATACTTACATTCGTCAGACAACTCGTAATAATAGTCATTAGATTAATCTAATGATTTTATTATTTCATCACAGTACATTGTTTTGTCCTATCCTCAATACTTTTCGTAGCGCACGCGACTAAAGCGATCTTTTTTACAACTTGGATTACATAATTCAAATTCAAGTAAAGATGCATTATTAATTTTGGAATTTTTTATACCCTATGTATGACACTCCACAATAACGTAGCTATTGGTGAAATAAGTTTGAAAATTGGTTAAGTAAATCCAGAGATTGCCCTCTTACAACTTCACAAGATCACAAACTCACGAACGCTTCCTCTTTGTAATATTAGTATAGATTATTATCATCATTATAATTATCAGCTGACTGCGTCTTTGGTCTAGTGGTTAGCTTACGTGTCTTTGATCACGAGATCCTGGGTTCGAGCCCAGGGTGAAGTCACGGAATAACTCTGATTTTTTCATATTTCTATGAAATTTTCAGTTCATTCCAAGCCTAGAGTCAAGTTGGTGTTGTAACACACCGTGCTTTCCAAAGCACGGGATGCTCTCCTGAGCATGTTAAGCCTGCTCCATATCCCCTCTCCTACATGGAGAGAAGCCTAGCCCTGTAAACATCTTAAACGCGGGCAACGCATCAGTGGCTCCTCTAGTGTGGCAGTTGTTCATGGGCAGTGGTAACCACTTATCATCAGGTGAAAGCGGATGTTCTCGTTTGTTCGCTATTTTTATATATAAAAAAATGATGATGATTAAATATCAGTTCATTTTAATGACTCGCTTCACAGCCAGACCAATAGGTGTGGGGTGCACTTTCTTTAGGGGTGTAAGAAAAGTTCAATACTGATTACTTAGAGTAAGTTAAAAAAATGTTTCACTGCCCGAACCAAGACTCGAACTCAGAACCTTATCTAAAAACGCATGATTAACGAGGAAGCTATCATTATTATCATTTTGTATAATACAATAAAAATATACATTGTGGGGCTCGTACAAACTGCCTCGTTAGTGCCAGTGTAAATAAAGGGTAAAAGGTTCGACTCCTGGTTTTGGAATACGAATTTTTTTTCTTTTATTTTCTTTCCGCAAAATTCTCGATAAAAAATCTCAGTCAATTAATATATCTTTAGACACTAAAGCAGCCGTGGGATTTAAATTTAAATACCGTCCCTTTAACTATACGCAGACATAAACAGAACCAGTAGAATGAAAGCTGCTTTTGTAAGAGAAAACATGGAGCATTTTGAAAGAAAAACTAGCGCAAATCCGAAATTTTCACAAAGCGCTAGGTGCGACAGAGAATAATTTTAAGGCCTTTTTAAAATAAAACCTATCATTTTGTTAAAATAAAAATGGATGCTATATTTTGAATGCTTTTAACTATTTGGATAAGGATTTTATAAAGTATTTATTACATTATTTTTCTTTTTTTATATTTTACATCCATCTGTAGCCCAGAATTGCAATTAAGATGATTTGATTTGATTTAATAAAATAATTATCAGTAGTTTGTACAATACTCTAATACAAACATGGTTCTGTAGTTTGATTTGACTGTTTTATCTTTCTTCAGCATCCAAAACTAATTCGCAGGCTCCTAACGTATCGCTGACGATTATTCCTCATTTTCCAAGAATATCAGATAAACTATTGAAAGCCCAAAATTCCTAGATTCAAATTTTCCGTTGCAAAATTGTCGTAATTTCTATCATCGGCTTTTAGTTTATCTTTTTTTTTGTAATGTAGTCATGAAAAGAAAAAAAATAGTCATGTCCAAAATTTTCGTTTCAAAAATCACTGCTCTCAGCATTTTACGAATATGCATAACTTTTGTAAAACAACACATCATACCAACCTTTTCTATACTTCCATACGATTGAACGAAAACACGTAGGTTCGACTTTTCGTCGACAGATGGCGGTGAACAGATCGACCGGAGGATATATTCGAAGGCCCTCCGGAGGGACGCGCGGCCACGAGGTCTGCTCTCGACTGGCCGGCATCTTGCTGAGCCATTCATTATATCACGCACTGGCTATCGGAAAAAAGCGCCACAAAAACAAGTCCGCAGTACAATCAGCTTCAGTTCAAACACATGTACACTAAATTACACATTTTTAATGTACTTTTCATATAAATCGGCACTTTTTATTTATTATTTGTACACCACAAACAAACAATGAAACGCAATGAAACTAAGCGATTTTTCCAAGCAAGTTTAGAATTAGGAAAATGAGAGGATAAGAGTAAGCATATGCAATTCATGAATTTCTTTTTGTAGTTACACGTAAACTATAATATACCTTTTTAATTTATTTACGAAATTTACTAAAATTAGACAGATACTAATGGTGGATTACCAATTAAGAACTGTAAGCTAAAAACATAATAATAAGGCAATAAACAAATATGGTAAGCTGCTTTGTATGTTTTACTTCGTTAGAAATATTAATTAATTGCTATTAATTTAGTAATTAGTAGATAGTTTCATGTTTACGAGACGTCCAACTATTTTCATAACAAAAGTTCTTGAATGTGGTAGGCAACAGGGGGAGGCAGACAGCAGGGTCAGTAATCATTTCTGAGCCTTGGAATGACACAATTTTTAGAACAGTGTGAAAACTAATCTATATAATTTTTTTATATAATAATATTTGATATTTGTGGGATTAAGATCAAACAGGTAATGGAATGGAACATACTCGTACACACAAACATTCCTTTTTTTGATTAAAAGGATAGTAAGGAAGATAAGACAGGTGATCAAAAATAAAATTCAGTTTTTTGCAACTCCTGCGGATGTCATGATTTTTTGCGGATAAAAATTAAATCTATCTGATTCAAATTTCAGGCAATTTGGGCCGATAGTTACGGTGTAAAGATGGAATAAACAGACTAGCACACATAAACTTTCGCTTTTATAATATTGGTACGATTGTTTTAGTTACAGTAAAAAATCAGCTGGTTAGTAACAAGTGTTAATGACCTTCAGTCCTCCTCATTTGCAATCATAACAAGGTCAACATTGTAACGGATTCATATAGAAATGAACTAAGTCGATCATCAGCTATAAACTTTCTTAAGCATGAAAAATTTTTGTAGATGTCTAACTTTACAGGCGTCACAATGTAAGGCTATATCTACCTAATACTATCATAACTTGTACTATTAGTATTCTGGTAGTAATTAAACATATTATCATTAAATCATTTAGTCGTCTCGTTCTAGAATGGAGCTGCAGTTCTAGTCAGGCCAAGGTCTTTGAACAGGTTGTAGAGTGATTTTGCTGGTATACCTCTCGCACACACTTCTACTGCTGTAAACTAAACTACATATGCCTATTATTCTGTCTGTCTTATTTCGTAGGTATTCAACTACAAATACATTTAATTACACTTCAAACAAAAGCAAGTAAGTAGTATTTCAACGTACAAAGATTGTTCTGACGAACCTGAAATCATAAAATTTTCACGGACTGCCAAAACTGCTTTTACTCGAAACCTAAAAACTATATCACAGGTTTTATTTCGTTAAAAAATCGATAAATTCAAATGAATTTATGTGCGAGTACCGCATGCACTCTCTCCCACAATCGCGAGTAAACTATTTTTTTATTATTACAAATTAAGTGTCTAAAGTGTTTAAAAAATTGCATATCTGACGACAGCAATTAGTGTGCTTTGCTAAATGCACTAATACATAGTTAATAATTTATTTATGTTACTATTTTCTGCGCAAAAATACAACGATCCCAAGATCCGACAGCCCTCTACGTATGTTTCACTCCAAAAACCGGAGCATTCCGGGAAATGTTGCATCTGGTGTGAAATGTTGAATCAGGTGTGATATTTCGGTAACGGGCTAACTTGCAATGAATAAAATAAAAATAAATTATTTTATATAATCTATTAATTTATAGTGCAATTCCGCAAAATAACGCCTGCTACTTTTCAATATTCAAGAGTTTGACTATGTTGATCTATATTAAATTCAGTATGTTGTTATTTTGATCTATATTATTTGATCTCTTGATCTTGTTTTTCTTTTGGTCTATTCGACGGCCAAGTGGCGCAGTGGGAAATGACCTTGCCTTTTGTATCTAAACTCGTGGGTCCGATTCTGACCCAAACATTTTTTTCTTTTTATCGATTACAAATTGGTCCTTGACTGCTATCACACCTGAAGTGATGATGCAATCTAAGATGGAAGCGGGCTAACTTGTTAGGAATAGGATGAAATCCACTCCCCTTTCGGTTTTCTACACGACATCGTACCGGAACGCTAAATCGCTTTGCGGTACGTCTTTGTCGGTAGGGTGGTAACTAGCTATGGCGAAAGCCTCCCACCGGCCAGACCAAGACAAATTAAGAAAAATCTGCCCCGCCAGGAATCGAACCCAGGACCTCCGTCTTATATGTCCACCGCGCATACCACTGCGCCACGGAGGTCGTGGAAATCCAAACATTTCTGATTTGGGAATGTTTAGGAGTTTTCCAGTGACTAACACTTGTACTCAACACTCACACAGCAACGCTCACTTTGGGACTAGGTGTCGATGTGTTTATTGTCCTCTAATATTTATTTATTTATATACACTAGCACATCACATCACTTTACACGCACATAAATCACAAGACACAGTTCTCTCGCGTCTTTTGTCACTGATATGGGATGCTGTGGGGTTGACAGGCGTTAGATTAGGAGGTCAGAGTGTAGACCTGATGCGGTAACATTATTATAATTGTCATCATAATCTTTCTTGTTCTAGCTGATGTAAGAGTGCGTGATAATATATCAATCGCAGTTACAGACATTTTAGCTCAGATCATAATGAAACGCTGTTATTGATCTACCTCATGATTTTTACCCGACTGCGTCAGAAGGAGGGTAATGTTTTTCAAGTGTATTTATGTATGTTGGTATGTGTGTATGTATGTATGTCTATTTCTTTGGCACGCACTACAGCCTAAATGGCTAGACGGATTTTGACACATTTGATGACACGGAGTTTTCTTACACAAAACGTAGTTTTAGTAGATCTTTCTTTGCCCGTAGTAAAAAGTATTGTTTGTTCCCGCTTGCAGCAACAAAGTATATAATATTTTATATAGATAGATTGATACTTGTTTTTCTCTTTTCAGTTCATAGCTTCTAAGCATTCGGGTTTTTACCGGACTGCGTCAGAAGGAGGGTAATGTTTTTCGAGCGTATGTATGTATGTATGTATGTCCATTTTTTCGGCACACGCTACAGCCTAAACGGCTGAACGGATTTGACATGTGAGGTGTCGTTGAATTTGGCAAAATTGTGGAAATGACATAGAATATATGAACTTTCAAAATGGCGGCTGTAAATGGGGGAAAAAAGGAGGGATGTGTGTATTTTTTGTTTTTATAGTAATATTTTATTGGTTGAACGACCGATATTATTTTTTAGTTATACTACCAAAATATCTTTTTTCACGAAGCATATTCTTCTTACATGAACTCTGTTTTCCCAATTATTTGCACCACTTAGATCTTTGAGATGTGTTTTCGTCCTAGAGTCCTAATTCCTTGAAGTCTTTTTGCACCGTCGTCAGCCATAGGTTATACTCTACTCTTACCTCTCTTATCCGTGGCGAAGCAAAGACATCTTTTTACAAAATAATCTTCTGGTCTACGCACAACGTACCATCTTAGTCTGCTTTCTTTTATTTTCGCGATTATCGCACGCGCATCTCAGCCACATGTACATGTATGACAATAAGGTTTGATACAAATAACAATGCAAGTGTAATCTTATCCCCTCTCCTATAAGAAGGGAGGCCTGGACCTGTAGTGAGTCGTTAATAACCTGTTAATGTAATCAAATTAAAAATCACGTGTATAATAATTACTAAAATTATGATTTTGATGAATTTTTCCTTTATCTGTATTATAAGAAATTGCTGGCCAAATTTCAAGATTCTAGGTCAACTAGAAGTACCCTTTAGATTTTGATTCCCGTGCAAGTAGTTGCGAATATTTTGTTACAGCTTAAATATATTGATAATATGAATTTCAATTGAATACCTTTTCAACCTCAATAACTCATGAGGAAAGCGGCAGTAAGATAAACATTGTTAAAATATTTTTATTACATGATGTATCTAGAATTTAGAAGATTCGCAATTTTTCCTTTATCTGTGCTATTACGTACTACGATACTTTGTGACGAAATGATAAAATTCAAGATTCCAAATTCACGGGAAGTACTCTGTAGGTTTGGATTTCCTTGCGCTTGTCGAAAATTTGCGAAATTTTTTGGCATCTTTTGATTGCGTTGCCTTCGAAATTTGATTTTTTTAACAGATCCAAGTGACAGTAGCCCTGAGTATTTGTTACTTTCAGCTTGATAAATCCACGTTTTTCTGAAAAAAAGGGTCTTAATAGACAAACGGACAAACAACAAAGTGATCCTACAAGAGTTCCGTTTTTTTCCTTTCTAGGTACGTATCCCTAAAAATGGTTCAAAATAACCACCTGGCTGGTCATAAATTTGTCAATTTTAAAAACTTTATAGCAATTAAATTGTTACATAATATTATATTAATAGCATGCCTAACTATGTTTTTTAATGAGAATACAAGAATAGAGCAATAAACTGGTTGCTAACGCGACATTATGGACAGCGTACCCGCTAGTTTAAGCTGAAAACCTGTCAGATTATTAATTAATTTATGCGTTTCCATGTTAATTAGGCCTAGCGTACGCAGTTCTTATATATAGTTGTTCAATGCGTGGTAAAAAAATATAAAATAAAAACTGCTACACGTACGTTGAAAACAAAACAAAAACTCAAATTGTTTTTTGCTATACATGACGAATAAAGCAAATGTTTAAGATGCCATTACTTGATAGAGAATCTCTTCATCGGGAATGCAAGAAAGACGTTGTACTGCACCTGTCAATCTGAGGTATATCTGTATAAACTTATCTATATTAGTTTGTAATAATACCACGCTAAATATGGAGCAATGGGTCTAATGTTTGTGTGATGAGTATGGATGTATTCCAGTGTCTGGGTGTTTATCTATCTATATCTATAACCACCCCTGATGTGACGACCACGACCACTCTGTCAAGAGTGTAACGACGGAGAAGAAGAAGAAGAAGAAATATTATAAGTATTTATGTATAATATATATAAAAATATTCATCAGTTATCATAGTACCCATAACACAAGCTACCTAAGCTTACTTTGGGGCTATATAGCGATGTGTGTAATTGTCCTATAATATTTATTTATTTATTTCTTGTTCATTTGTATATCACAAATAAGAAAAACATAAAACAGGGACATAAAATACAACAAGTATAAAAGACACAAAAGGCAGTCTTAGTGATTTCTTTCAGGCCACCTTATTGCATTTCTGCGGAATGCTATAAATTCTTGGTTATAGGGTAACGTTATGACGCTAGTCGCTGCTGGGCACAGACAGCTCAGCATCATTGTAACTCCCTAAAAAGGCCAACGTCTACCAGTGGACGTCTACCTACCGATGATGATGATGATGTCCTAACATCATTCAATTATCTCTATACAACACTGCGGCGAAAAAATGTTCCGGTGCGTGTCCACGCGCAATTACAAAGCTGAAATGACAATGTTCGTGGCACATCGTACGGAGCGACGATGGACGTTGGATTTCCAAGATGTTCCAATGTTCATTCGGTGGAGACCCAAGATTAGATGTGTTGCAGGCAGCCGCTGGTCACAATTCTAGACGGTTGTGTTTTGAAGTCTACAAAAACCATAAAAGTGCAGCAGTCCATTGCCAGTGTTGTCATGATGACAAGATAGCTTGTCTAGAAACGAGGTTGACCGTCCACGAAATTGGGTCGTCATCATATCAACGGCCAGGCGAGGGGATGTGGATCTTAGAGTCACCACGCTACTTCAATAGGGGTTGGCGGGCTTAGGGTGATAATGTTTTATTAATCACTATCAGATGTTGATGATAGTGACCAGGAAAACGGATCAGAAGGGTATCATTATTTTAAGTATCCAAATTTTACTCAAATCCTACAAGCCGTTATCAAAGCCGTTAGCCGTAAGTAAAAACACCATAAAAATAGTTGAGGTCAGTTGTTATACGGTAAACCGTACATATAAAAATAATAATACATATACGAAACTTAGTATATCTCTAAAGCTTCTGTTAACAATTTAGGTAAAAAAATAAAAGTTCATGTTTTAAAATAATAAAATTCAATTTATTTATATGTAAATGCATTGTAATTTATTTAAATATAAATTATTTATAGACACACACGAATACAACTAATCATCTCACAAAGAATGCTATTTGAAAAATATATTCGGTGATATTTAAAGAAACAAGATAATTAATCAAGATCGTCTGTAAAGCGGTCTGGACCAGATGGTCTGACAAAGCAATCTGTGGTCTAACAGGTTCATTGTCCAAGCTCCGGAGAGGCGACAGCCTATAAATATATCTTAGTTTACACCAAACTATTGTTACCTATGCTAAAGCCAAATTCAATGTGCAATTGTGAAAATATTAGTTTATAATTAAACGTAACAAACTATACTAAAGCTAAACTTAATGGAGAATGCTTATCAACAAACAAATTTAAAATGTTGGTAGAAAATGCAACACATTTTATGCCTAATTTAAATTCATTAGGCATAAAATGTGTTGCATTTTTAATTTGTTTGTTGATAAGCATTCTCCATCGAGTTTATGTTTTATTTTTTTATTTTAAAAGATATTGAATATATTAATTAGTTTTAAGCTTACTAATCTAATTTATTGTCATGAATTCGTCATTAACAAAAAATTAGGAGTAAAATGAGTAGTGATTTCTGCCTTCATTTTTAATTTGTTTGTTGATAAGCATTCTTTTTTTTATCGATTACAAGTTGGCCCCTGACTGCTATCACACCTGATGTTAAGTGATGATGCTGTCTAAGATGGATGCGAGCTAACTTGTTAGGAGTGGGACGAAAATCCACACCCCTTTCGGTTTCTATACGACATCGTACCGGAACGCTAAATCGCTTGACGATACGTCTTTGTCGGTAGGGTGGTAACTAGCCACGGCGAAAGCCTTCCACCAGCCATACCAAGACAAATTAAGAAAAATCTCAATTTGCCCCGCCGAGAATCGAACCTAGGACCTCCGTCTTATAAATCCACCGCGCATACCACTGCGCCACGGAGGTCGTCAAATTCTCCATCGAGTTTGGCTTTAGTATAGTAACTATACTTAATAAATAACTTATTTTATTTATTACATATTATACACACCTGATGGTAAGTGATGATGCAATCTAAGATGGAAGCTTGCTTACTTGCTAGGAGTACAAAATCCACACCCCTTTCGGTTTCTACACGACAACGTATTTATGTTTTAATTTTCTTAACAAACTTCCATTTAGGACTTGTCATTGTCAAAGCGTCACAAATAAAGATTAAATTTTCATTTATCTACGCGAAGTACTTCCTAAATATGGAAATCTGCTTGAGTTCACAATTCCAGAACTCATAGAAACCATTTGGGTGACCTAATATGTCTAGGAAAGTGGTCCAACTCCAGACCACATACAGTCTAGGGACAGTTAACCTTGACAACATTGGTATGTAGAGGATAACGTAGTAAATGCTTAAAAAATACCACTATATATTATACTGTACTTCAGTCAGATGAGGTATATAGCACTACAGCAGTAGGTGACTTGTGCACAGATGTAATTCACCCTACTTTGCTCGGCGGCTGGTCTCTGGGTAGAAGGAAACTGAGGCCTGCACACACTGTAATAAATATAACATGTTATTAGTTTTCAATATATGAATTAAGTAAATAATTTATTTATTTTTCTATTTCCGCGAAAAATCTATAAATTGAATCAACAATATCACCCAAATTTAAAAGAAATGTGTTAAGTATTGTAACAAGTTTCAGTTCATATATATTACAGGCCGTATACCTGGATGTCAAAAACATAATATTAAAGCACAATTTCGGCACCGACGTCATCGGGATCGTGGCCTAGCGGTAAGGCGCTTGGCGATCCGGGCACTTAGAGCGCCTTACCGCTAGGCCACGATCCCGAACCCGCGTCTCTCTGACAATCCAGGCACTTAGGAGAGACGTGGGTTCGAATCCCGTCGGTTCCGCAACTTTTGATATTATGTTTATTCTTAAATATAAATGTGTTAACGTACGTTTCACTCTGAAACTGGAGCATCATTTAGGAAATTGACTCTACAAGGTTTAATTGCAAAGAAAAGTACCAAAATAAATAAATTATTATTATTGACCATCTATCCAATATATCAGGAGTGTTTAGATTTGTCTCAGTTGGAGGAATAGGAGTTTTAAATCCTAGATTTCCCGAAGAAACTTATAGTTGTAGCTTTTAGTACAAAGTAGAGCATACTCATGAATAACTACCGCAGTACTTGTTTCTGCCATGAAGTACCATTGCTATGTTCCGATCTGTGGAATATTATAACCGCTAAAGGTTCAAGTTGAACTTAATATGCATTAGTTTGAAAGTCGCAGAGCAGCTTAGTAGTTTAGGCTAAGGTTAGTGGTAATTCATTCACCTAGTAGTGTTTAAAAGTAAGAAATAAAAAAAAAACAAAATATATTTCTCACAGAATAAAAGCGCCGCGAACCCGTAGAACGTAGCTATGCAGCATCCTGCCAAGAAGATCCCGGCAGCGTTGGCACCCGCCACCGAGCCCAGCCGACCGAACATCAGCACTGCGCCCACCGCAGTACCTCTGTCAACAACATCATCATCAGTTTATTTTAATAGCCCAATACAAAGCCAGACTTTTCGCTTCGGTCTGATGTCCTTTCGAATGATTCAGTGCTTCACAGGACATGGCGTGTTTATGGAGTACACGTACGTATAAAAAAAGAGACCGTGCTAAATGCCCCCATCGACGATGCAGAACATACAATGTTTCACTGTCCTCGTTTTGCTAAAGATAGACATAAATTAAGGAGGGATATAGAACATGAGATTACCGTGGAAAACATAATTAACGTAATGTTGGAAAGTTCAGAGATATGGGATAGAATAAAAAATTACCTTGACGATATAATTAAGATTAAAGAAGAGGACGAACGAAATGGAGGTAATTAAAACAGACTGCGGTGTTGGTGGTAGGCTACAAGGCAGGTACACCAGCACTCTGAAGAAAGAGTCCGGCACTACCCGGTAGGGGGTGTCCATGAGGATTTTTCCCCCCCTCCGAGAAAAAAAAAGGCTTTTCGCTTTATAGGAAGGGCAATTTGAAACTTAAATACAAATAGCATTAAGGCTCTACTACTTCTAAATTGTCTTGATTCAGCGAAACCCAGTTACATATATACATAACGTCACGCCTCATTCCGACAGGGGTAGGCAGAAACCACATCCCTTCACTTGCCACGGTCATTGCATACTTCCTTAGCTTCTTCCACTCTCATTAATCCTTTCATGTAAGTTCGTCGGTTTAGGTTCTCCTGATTACATTACGCTAAAATGCAAACAATTGTATGTCTCTATTAGCACCATAAAAATTAAGTAAGATCTTAGGCGTTAGATAGAATAAATAGGGTATTTGACACTAACCAAAATATTAGAGTTTAAATTTATTTTTTGGAACTTGATTCTATAACAAACAAAAATATGATAAAACTAATTAAATTGATCAAATAAATGAAAAGTTATAAGCATTTGAATATTTCTGATTAGACAGAGAGACAGCCATACTGTGATGTGACGTCACACTAAATTATCGTCATATTGGCTAAGTACAAATATTCGTTTTGCGAGAAAAGGACAGAAGACCCCTACTCTAAACATTTAAGGGCAATATATAAATATCTTTGCAGATCTTTATCTGATTTTTAATATGTTTGAAGTGTACGTTATTATTTATATCCTAGTTTATGATAAACCAATAAAATAAATTGAGTCAAATACCCAATTACTATAATCCTAGCATTCGTTGCCCGCCAATACGTATTAGTGCATTTAGCAGCACAATAGATGTACTCATACGCTCCATATCCCCTCTCCTACAAGAAGGGAGGCCTGGCCAAGTAGTAGGCCGTTAATCGGCTGGTAATATAATAACATAATTATTATGACACGCCGGTAGGTGACTTATAGACTTTCTTAAGACTTTTATACAATTTTCATGATGTGAAATATTTGGCAAATGAAAATGTTTCGGTACATTTTCATTTACTTTTTATGTAACATGGAAAGAAATATTCTACAAAGGCAAACAAGTTTGAAACAATATTGTGAAAACAGTTTCATTAAGTAGTTTATGATGTTTTGAACAAAGACAGCACTCACTATTATTTAATTGGATATTTTTTAACGATTCATGCTTCGCAGTATTATCGTGCAACGTCGTGTTGCAGTATACCTACATTGAGTCACGAGAAAGGAACGCTGAGGAATTTAGACTGTTTATCGATATTAAGTTAAGCACCTAATCTAAAAAATATAAATTAATCACTAAGAGAGAGAGAGACAAAGAGCCAGGAGAAGAAAGAAGATTCTATTTCCTGTTTAAAATACATTTCTAGACAGTAAATAAAAAGTATTTTTTCTAAAAACAGAAAGATAAGATCTACCTATATAACTAACATATTATAAAAAGGCAAAAAATATTCTGGAAAATAAATTAACATATTATTATGAACAATTATTATAATTTAAACATTTAATAAATTGTATTTTGAGTTTTGTTATGTGCTGAGATGTAATGTAAGTATGAACTAACAGAGCTCTTACACCGGTCTTACCGGTACACTGCAGTGTTCTTTGCTTTGTGTTACTTTACAAAGCAAGAAACACTACTGTGTACTAGTTTGAACACTAAAAAGTATGTTAGCCAGTGTAATTATAGGCACATCTAGCTTAAAAATGTAAACAATTAAATTAATGTCAAGTTCACTTTTTAAATGAAACGACGTACAAGATAAGAAAGTCTGCAAACATGTGCTTCTCGACACTGGGAGGGAAACCCCAAATCTGTGTAATAAATTAAATCTCGCGATGTTTGCAGACTGTATAATGTACCCCGCGAATACACATTTGCTTTAGATAATTCATTGTTGTAATATACTGCGATACAAAAATGAGATAACACAAATATTAATTTCCCACCACGTGAGCAAATACTTGTGTTTTTCCATCATATAAGGGGTTTTAGAGACGTTTATTTGCATTGTAAACTTACTTTGACGTATAAAAATCAGGTGACCCAATCCTTACTAATATTACTTACTATTGTTACTCTTTCACGCAAAAACTATTGAATGGATTTTGATGAAACTTTACAATAAATAATATAGCACATAAGCATACTAAAATAACCAATTTAGAAAATCTTAATCGGTCGGGAATAGAACCCAGGACTTCCGTCTTAAAAATGCACTGCGCATACCATAGCACTGCGGAAGTTGATCAAGTCGGCCGTCATTATAATAGACTAGTGCATTTAATTTTTGAAACAAAAAAAATCGCAATAGGATGAAATCCATTGGAAAAGGACGATAATATTTTAAAAGTGAAAGGAAAAATAAATTACGGGCTATCTGGGGGCGGGAAGGGGGTAAGGTTTTAGGGGTAGAAAATGGATATACTCGATTTCCGGCAAAAATAAAAGTCCTATGGAAAAGAGTTATATGGCGAAGTTGTAGGTAGTAAAAAGATTTGAAACTTTTATATTTATACTTTTTTCACATTACCTCAAAAGTATGTGAAAAATTCAAAAAACCTACTTTATTTTTATTTTTATCTTTTACAAATAAAATTTTATTTTCACAAAATTTCCTTTTTATGTCCCAAACACGCTATAATATATTTGATTGAAAATATTTCTTTTCACCTTATTTTGAATGAATATCAAAAAAGTAACCTAATTTTCAACCTAAAATTCGGCCGTCAAAATATGAGCTTTAATAAAGTTGGTGTGCTTTCTGTTCGTTGAAATAACTACTTTCCGATGGTGAAAAAATATACTTACATAATTACTACTATACGTGTAAATATACTGTAGTAAACCTTTTTTAGAAAATGCAAAAACTATGCTAACGGTTTTTACAGATGTAATGAAATACAACGACCAAATATTTGAATACGATCACGAATTTGCACTAGTGCTGTAAATTTTTTAGCTTTTATAAATGGTCCCAAAAAAATAGGAAAATAATAAATCACAGTAAATGAACTTAAGAAAGAACATAACAGTGATGTGTACTAATCTAGACAAGCCCTAATAAATATAATATTTGTATCAATTCGTTGTTACCTCAAGCTGGTGGGGAAGAGCTGCACGGTGTAAGCGCACAGCGGTCCGATGCCCAGAGCTGTTATCTGGAGAGCTGACATCGAAATGCCGGCTATTATCCTGCAACGTCGAAGATGGTTTTTATATTCTATCACGATAGGCTTGGGGTATCAGGATGACACCAATGCATTATTCAACATTCAAATTCTAGCAAAGTAGACGCAGTTAAACTTGACTTTTGACAAGTGATTGTACACTAAGTTTTTACTATGTCATTAAAAATCATAAGAAAGTCCAGTCTATTTGTTTGGAGGCAGAATTTACTGAGAAGAGCTGACAAGACACTCAGAAGTTTAGTTATTATATACAATCTTTAATATACCAATGTTAATAATGTACGTTAGTCTGGGTAACATTCCTAAAGCAACTATCGAATAGATCATGTCGACAATGTGAAGTGGAAGATACCGAAGCATATGGTGTTCATGAAGCGTTAGATATCAGGCACCTGTTGGTCGTCAAGGCGGAGATGAGGCTGCTGGCACCGACCACAGCGTACATGCCCACCAGCAGCGTCTTCTTGGACAGCGGACTGAGGCTCACCAGCAGCACCAGGATGCCGTAGATCACTGACGTCAGCACTGTGATCTGGAAGGTGCCTGACGATATGCTGTCCACGCACGTTGCGTTTGAAGTCTAACATACCAAGGAAAATGAGAAAATGTTTATAAGTAGCAGTTCAGTAACTCGGTGATAATACTTTTGTGTCGTTTACTTGAAATGCATTGATACAAAAAATACTAAGGCAAAAGTTCGCGAAAAATTGCACTGCGTGAAGTCAATAAGAAATGCATCAAGCGCTTTTGGAAAATGGGAAAATTATTACATGTTGAGATCATTACCTCATTTTCGGGCTGGCTCATTAACATGCAGATAGTGGCGGGCTGGTCATCTTGTGTCATCATCTTGTTTATCGTGTTAGGAGAAAACAAAAATAGCCCGTTTAACCTGTAAATAAGTAGTTTAATGACACAATAATATTTAAAAAAAAAACAAAGTGTAATCTAAGGTAGGGTGGTAACTAGCCACGGCGAAAGCCTCCTACCAGCCAGATCAAGACAAATTAAGAAAAATCTCAGTCTGCCCCGCCGGGAATCGAACTCAGGATCTCCAACCCATAAATCAACCGCGCAAACCGCTGCGCCCCGGAGGTCGTCAAACTCAACCCATATAATATATTTTTTAGAGAAAAAGCTGATAAAATTATTTCCAGAACTCACAAAGAAAACAATCCGAACATCAGAAATCCCGTCAGTGCCAGCCACTTGACATGCGGCGGTCGCAGCAGCGCGAAAGCTGTTTGTTTGTCCTCATCTGGCTTGTCTTCATCACTCTTCAGAGACGTCACCTGGACAAACCGTCTATACAGTCATTTGGAAACAAGCGATAAAACGCTATAAGTAATAATATAAGCTATAAGTCTTTATCATCATAGAATTTCAATAGTAATTTTAATGGAACTTTTTTTTTAATGCTAGTGGCTACCGCTTGACGCCTGATGGTAAGCGATAATGTGATACGCGTTTGTCTAGAAGATACCTATTCACTCTTAAGTGTATCCCAAAGGAGAATGCCAGATCCTAACCCAGAAAGAACACAAATTGTAAATATACTAAAAATATCCTATTATTATATAAATGTTTTACAATAAGCCATTACGTTGGACGCGCTTGTCATAAAAGATTCCTGTTTTTACACTCTTGACGCATTTTTAAATCTTTATTGTTTCACTAGGTTCTAGCCTTTCAAATCGTTTTTATTGTTTTTTCATCAAATGTGGGCTTTAAAAGTATATCCATAGGGTTAAGCCTGGTAAAAATGTCTTGAAGCTGGAATGGCATTTCATAGTCAGTGATACGGAACAACATACGAGAAATCGAGAACCAATCCCTTCGAATACTCCGAGTTCTAGAGCTTTTAAATGTAATCTATATTAAATAGTAAAAAATGCAATAAAATGATGCATTGTTGTACAATATATTTTTATAAGTGGGTTAAAGTCCTATACATTGTCTGGCTGTCCAAGGGATATCAACGCTATTTTTATTTACTTGTTATTTTGATGATACTTCAGCCTTATCAGACTTCTTTACGGTGCCCTACAAGAGCAAACCTATCCTAACCTATCCTTATAGGAAAGGGGATATAAAGAATAAACTTATGGCCTACCATTGTACTCTAATTGTAGTTGACAGTTTTTGCTTACCCCAATGTAATTTGGCGGTCTTATGACCGCAGTTTGTTGATTGCCGTTAACAATGTTAAATTCTTATAGTCAACTGTTAGAAATGGATAATGACCAAAGAGATTTACAGGCGAGGGTGAATGATATTGGAAGGGGAAGACCTACATTTTAACGTGCTGTCCTAAGCACGGGTAAAGTATTTCTCCAGACTGGAAGAAGCTAAGGAAGTATGCAAGGACCGTGGCAAATGCTCTCTGCCTACCCCTATGGGAACAAGGCGTGATGTTTATGTATTTATGTAATGTTAGGTAATACTAAAAAGAAATCTCTAAAAATTTTGAAGAAGAAAACAAAACTTAATAATTCATAGCCCAACCCAGGAATCGAACCGAAACCACATAACCTAACCACTGGACTAAAGAAAAAGAAACAAAGATACTTACACAATAAGTATTTTTCGCACACCGGCTGTTAAAAGCAAAGATATGCCTTAGCACTTCCAGGGCTTGATCCGCGTGGCCCTTCGTCATGAGGAACTTCGGGCTCTCCTTGGTCTGCGTAAGCCACAGTGCCACCAGCAGAAGAGGCAGAGCATACACTGCCGTCAGTACGCGCCAGGGATGGACCCCTAATACTAGCCAGTCGTACGAGAGGACACCCCATGCGAATACTATAATATGATAAAACAAAAATATAAACCAGTTATACAACAGGGCAGGCTTATTTTTACTTCCTGATATTGTAGAGCCTCGTTGCTAGTTGCTAGGGTTTATCCTGGCAAAAAGAGGCGCTGTTCGAACGCTCGTTGGGGCACTTTGAACCTTCTTAGTAATAAAAACACTCAAAAATTCTCAAAGAATATAAGTCAAAAATGTTGACCCCTATTCAGTACGTATAAACATAACACGGAGGAGGTCAACTTAATTTAGACAATATAGCGACAATGTTGTTTTTTAGAAATTTAGTAATATCTCCGAAACTACATAACTGATTAACATACTGTAAAAGGAAAATCTTATCTCTATAATATCCTTGTGATTATTAAATAATTTATTTTGATAAGGATTTCAGTTTAGTTGTATAAATAATGACGTAAACGTAAGCATATGAATTAAATGTTTTTTAAAACACAAAAAGTTATATATGTACCAAAATATAAAAGATAAATATATTCTATCGCGGACTTTTTTGTAGAACTTTTTAAGATGCATAAAGTTTTCATACAATGTTTTCAATTATATCCAATAGCTAAGGCAGCGTACGCGAAATAATGCCGATTTAATAATTTTCACGGTCTGACTCGCGCAATAAAAACTATGGTAATTTGGGTAATATATACAATATAAATATAAAATATACCCTATGACACTCACCGATAACGTAGCATTGTACTGGTGAAAGAATTTTTAAAATCGGATCAGTAGTTCCGAAGATTAGCCCCGACAGAACTTTATTTACAAACTTACAAACTTTACCTCTATAATATTAGTATAGTATAGATATAGTGATGCTACTGCCGAAAACATACCCCAAGATATACCTCTCTCATATCACTAAGAGTATGGTATAAAGTTCATTGTGGACTTCTTCTGAGATGCATAATAGAAGAACATTCCAACTGAACATGTACAGAATCACATAAAAGTAAGGCTCATCAATTGTATTATCTTCCTGGATCTACAATAACAACAGCTGAAACGTTATCTGTCGATTAAAAAGCCGTCCATCTTAATGTTGCCAACTGTCTGCTCATAAACCAATTAAAGCATCTTAACTGCGGCTCCTTTTTTAATTCCTCTTAATATTTTAGTACCTAACTATTAATCAACAACTGCGCGTTGGGTGTAATTAAGCGGACATTTTGCTAAAATTAGTAGAGGGATTTAATTCATTAAGATTAAGACTCGTTATGAAGAACGGTGAAGGTCTCCGTATAGCAAAAAATTTAATGTATTTTTTAAATATTCATTAATTTTTATTGTGATGTCATCTGATGACAATGCAGTTTAGTTTATACACGGTATCGTGCTGGAATGTTAAGTTGCTTGACAGTATACGTCACTCTAGATTGAGATTTTTTGACAAGAATTTCTTGGAGGAAAGGTGACCTTAATATTTCATTAATGTTAATATTAATGATTAGGACCAACGGCTATTTGTAAAATGTAATGTAATTCAAATTCAAATTCAAAATCATTTATTTCAAGTAGGCCAAATATAAGCAATTTTGAAACGTCAAATTAGAATATTTGTAGTGACTCTACCACCGGCTTGGAAGGCAGGTCCTGTTGACAAGAGCCATCAAGAAACTCAACAGTTGCTCTTTTAAAATTATTAATTTTTACAATATTATAACTGTATTGTTACATAAAATTATTTATTCTACTACTTGTGTGAAGTTGAAAGCTGATCCAATTGCCTCTCAACCTCTTTGTCATTTAAAAATTCATCTATAGTATAATAACCTTGACTCAGTAAGTGAGTTTTAATACATTGCTTAAACTTATGCAATGGTAGATCTAAAACTGGGCATCTTGTTGTAGAAGAGTACACCCAGTCCAACGAATGACTTTTAAACTTTTCGGAGGCGATACGCTGATAAAACTAATTTATGTCGATTCCTAAGAAGGCGATCGTTTAAGTCCTTTTTCTGTTTATGCATATTTATATTTTGTTTGACAAAGACTAGGTTATTATATATATATATATTGACAGGCTACTGTAAGGATTCCTATTTCTCTTAAATTTATCACGAAAGGACTCACGGGGTTTTGGTTTATATATCGACCGAATTGCTCGTTTTTGAAGTATAAATACAGAATTTATGTCAGCAGCCTTGCCCCACAATAAAATGCCATAAGACATCACACTGTGGAAGTACGCAAAATAGACTAGTCTAGCAGTTTCAGTTTTTAATGTAAAAATTATGTTACATTTTGTTGTATGATAATTTCGTTGGTGGTTGTCCACTGCTGAACTTACACCTTTTTTTATTCATTACAAGTTAGCCCTTGACTGCAATAACACCTGATGGTAAGTGATGAAGCAATCAAAGATGGAAATTCGCTAACTTGTTAGGATTAAGAGTAAATCCCCCTTTTATACACGACATCGTATCGGAACGCTAAATTGCTTAGGTCAAAGCCTCCCACCAGACAGACCTGGACCAATTTAGAAATTCTTAATTACCCTGGCCCGGAATCGAATCCAGGACCTCCATATTATAAATTCACTGTGCATACCACTGCGTCACAGAGCCCGTCAGGAAGGGACCAGCTGTGTGTCATCGACTCTTTAAGACTAAGGAGTATCCTTAGGTAGGGACGAATGACGACATTAAGCATGTCGTAGGATGTCGTTTTCTGGGGTTGACACTTAATTGTGACAGGGACAGACTCACTGGGACAAAACGACGCGAACAGCATGAGCAGCGCGTTGCAGATCAGCACGGCGAGATCTCTCCTCATTCGCGGCACCAGCTCGCCCGCGAACGCGAACCCGAGGGACGAAGGGCACGAGAGGCTGGAACATTACCAAGATGGGGTAGAGAAGAATATTATATACAGATTATTTTTATTTACTACCAGGTGACCTTTAACTGTAATCATACGAGATGGTAAGTGTTGATGCAATGCTAAGATGGGAGCGGGCTAACTTGTTAGGAGTAGAATACACATGTTTGTCAGTTTTTACACAACATCGTACCGGAACGCTATTTGTCGGCAAGGTGGTAACTTCCACTAGCGAGACCTTGGCCAATAACAAAATGTCCAGGGTTCGATTCCTAGCTGGAAACCGTGACCTCCGTCGAATAAATCCATCGCAAATACTGCTGCGCCACGGTAGCTAACAAAAGTTAACTAGTGGGGTGTAATTTGAGCGAAAATGCACCCAGTTTAAGCTGAATTCCCGAAACATATAAATAATAATATATAAATATAGGACAATTTCACACATCGCTATATAGCCCCAAAGTAAGCGTACTCGTAGGTAGCTTGTGTTATGGGTGCTATGATAACTGATGAATATTTTATATATATTATACATAAGTGCTTACAATATATAGATAAATACCCTATATGTACTGAAAAGATAGAATCCTACTAAAACATTTTCATGTAATATTGACTCATGTTCATAATCGTTGCTTACGCTTACGAGTCAACTCTATCAGATCTTTTTTAGAGCCAAGCTCTACACATTATAAATATGCAAGCGTTTTCTAGAGGTTTAGAGTTTATTCTAGTTATACTTATATAAGTACAAGTTATATCGAAGGACAAAATGGCAAAAGATCCCAGGTTGCTTAGGACGCCACTGCCTCTAATGGAGAACTCAGACCGAAAGGTTGATGTGACTGATCATGAGGTACTTACAACAACGAGGCCAGAAACTTGCACAGAGCAAAGCTCAGCAGATTGGGCATGAACGCAGCAACCATGGCTATCACTCCGGACACTGCTGTTGAGAACAGCAGCACCGGTTTCCTGCCGAAGGTGTCCGCTGCCCGTCCCCAGAACGGCGCAGTGAGTATCACTCCTGAAATATATGAAAGATGAACATCGTTATCAGCTTAATTTAACCTACGAAAAAAAAACGGAGGAGGTTCTCAATTCGACACGTATATATATTTTTTTTATGTATGACCACACATAACTTTTTACAGAGTTGTCCGATTTTGATAACTCTTTTTTTATTAGAAAGGGCATACTTCCAAGGTTGTCCCATTGTCATCATGTTAGGATCTGATGATGATATCCTGGGAGAATTAAAGGAATTCTTCAAATTTTGGAGGCACGCTTACAGCGATTTCGGTTTTTGTCTCGGTATCGGTAGCTTTTTGGCTACTAGTGTCGTATAATATACTATGACAGTATAGTACGAGTACGTTACGTGGCGATAAATCGCGTAAAACAAATGTTCCTTAAAAGTTTAAGGAACATTTGTTTTACGCGATTGTTTGTACCGACTTCATAGATATGAAGTTAATTAAAGCAACTAAATGACACAGTTATTTGATACTTTTTAGTGCGTTTTGAGTCGGTTCTATTTTTTGTTAATTTTTTTTTAAAAAGTACAGTAATACCAGGCCTCACTCCTTATAGGCCAGAGGATTTTAAACTTAAACCTTAAGACTTAAGGATTATTCTAGTCTTTGACTCTGAAACAAGATGACCGAGACTGACTAGTTAACCGACTGAGATACTTAGCTTCGTCCTGATAATTTCTCGAGAGTAAGAGAGTAATACTAATATTTTGGCACAGACCTAGATACCAGACAAACGAAAAGCTCGTATGTATTTCTATAATTTCAAAAGTATTTTTTAAATTATAGAAATTTTCATAGAAAAATTCTACCAAAACATAATGGATTATTAAAAACGATAAAACTAAAGATAAATTTAGTTTTATAAAATTTGTAAAATGGTGAAAACAAAAAAGTAGGTAGCTATTATTTTCTCAGATTAGGCGCGTTTAATTAAATAAATAAAATAATATAAACAAAAATATTTTATTTCAGACTCAGTTGGTTCATATGTTAGTTAAACACAATCGATTATTTTTCATGAACATAAACACAATTACTAGCAAATCGATTTAACCTAAAGAACATTCCTAAATTCATCATAAAATATGTCAAAAGTAAATAGTCAAATTAAATTAAATAAATAAATTTACAATGTAAAATATGAATTATAAAAATATAAAAAAAATTACCATATAAAAAGCCAAATATAAATTTCAATCATGTTAAATAAAGAATTTCTGTATATTAAAATGGTAAGCGCTGAGCGTTATTACTATTTTATTATTAGGTACTATTATAGTTAATTCTCTTACATGATCTCTCTTTACATGACATGGACCCTGGCAGGGCGTTGCTAATATAATGTAAACTTACGTAATTAATATTAATTCTATAAATAGTAAAAATATATAAATAAATTAGAATTATAATTAAATATAATTTCAAACTTTAAATAAATAATAATAATAATTTACAGTCTACTCAATTCTTTTAAGTCAAATATTCTTTTAGGTCATAACAGCATTTTTGTAGAAGCCATTTGTTAATTTTTATTTTTATGTTAAGTAAATCTAATCGTTCGATATCTTCTGGCAATTTATTATATAATTTTACAGCCATACAGTATGGGCTTTTCATGTAAGAACAAGAGCTAAGTTTTGTCACAACTAATCTGTTAAGATGTCTGACTTGCTTATTGGCATTTATTTCATATCTTCGCTGAAAATATTTTGGATTACGCTTAACGAAAACACTCATGTCTCGTATGTACATACATGGCAATGGGAGAATGTGTAATTGTTTGAATAATGGTTTACAACTGTCTAATGGCCCAATATTACAAATAGCTCTAATGCATTTTTTCTGTAGTCGGAACGCTCTTGTGAATTCCACAGAGTTACCCCAAAGTATCAAACCATATGATAACACTGAAGACACATGGCACATGACCGTGATAAGCGCTTAACGCTGCATTTATTGAGATGATTGTCTGTATGAGTCGTCTTAATGCATAAACGAATTTGTCTAATTTTGTACAAACATAGTCAATGTGAAATCTCCAGTTACCTGTTTTGTCATAAATTAATCCTAAAAATTTTACTGTGTCACATTCTTCAATTTTAATATCATTATATTTAAGGCTAATTGGAACTGTTTTTGAATTATAGTAACTAAATTGCATCATTTTAGTTTTATTTACATTTACTTGTAAGTCATTTTCATTCAGCCAAATTATAATATTTTTTTAAGGAATTGTATTGCACTCTGCGAGTGTCAAAGCTGGACTTAGTGTAGTTGTACTGTACCAGAGCTGCGAGGTGTAGAGCGCCTGGCAGTAGGTACGCTTTGTTTTTCACTTGTCGAGAGCATCAAGTAAAACGTCTAACCAGCATGTTACTCTTGGCGGCAAGAGATCGTCTTTGTTTGACTAAGTCTGCGTTGTCATTCATTGAATCATTTATGATATGTCATAGATATTTTTTCCAGACATATTTTAACATGGATCTACATAATTTAATGGGCAGTAAATGTAACGGTCCTTTCTTTTATTTAAATACCATAACTTCAGTTTTCGCTACATTATAGGTACAATAAAGTATGGCTTGCAGCATACTTTTCGCACATGCCAATCAAGCCAAGTAGTCCGCAGACAGAAGGGCTGAGCAGGACCATGTCATCAGCGTAGTTCAGGTTGTTGACGCTAACGCCTCCAATCTGGTAGCCTGTTCTGGACCCACTCAGCGCCACTATCAAGTCTTTCACGTAAAGGTTAAACAGAACTGGGGACGTCAGTCCTCCCTACCTAACACCGCAACTGAGTTTAAAAACTAAAGTTAGCAGATTTCTTTGACAGCTTTAGTTTTAAGTTTCCCTTATAACTCTCATAAATTTGGCTAGTAGGAGGCATCAGCCAGGGCTAGTTACCCCCTTACTCGCCCCGGCCCCGGTGGTACATCTTTATGTACTCGTACCACCAGCGATTTAGCGCTCCGGTACGATGTCGTGTAGAAATCGAAAGAGGTGTGGATTTCATCACATTCCAAACAAGTCGGCATTCTTTGATCTCAAATTACATTATCACTTACTATCAGGTGTGATTGCAGTCAACCGCTAACTTGTAATCGTACTTGTTCTCCAAAGAATTTAACAATAATATAATAATGCTTGTAAATCCATAATGTTGTCTGTACCCACCTATATTGGGGATAGAAGTTATAATTCCTCTCAAATGGTCAGGGATATCCAGATCACAGGCAGCAGCTGGCAAGATGAAGGAGGACCCGATCATTTCCAACATGGCGGCGCCGAGCGTAGTCACCATCAGAGCACAGTGGAAAATCTGATATCTACCGGTGCCTGGAATAATTAAATAGCAATTAATTAATCCAACCGTTATTGTTCCGATAAAGTTGTTTATTTTAAAATCGATTGACTTATATTTTAAAAAGTTTTATTCAACTTCTTAGGAAGTTTTGACGTAGCTGTTGGACACAGAAGTCAGTTATTCTATTCTAGTATTGAGCGGAGGTTCCTCAATCTAGAGCATCCGCTCTAGGTTGATCATAGGTTGCGTGGGCCAGCTCTTCAGCAAGGGAAGCCGCGAAGGCAAGGATAATTTTTATTATTTATTATTTTATTAATATGTACATTTATAATAAATATTGTCAAAAAAGAAAATCATTTATAAATACACAAGCCTTTTATAATTAAATAGATGTTTAATTCAATACGAACGCGCCTGAAATAAAAGTAAAGCAATAATGTTTATGTCATTGAGTGCTACGAATTGCTTGTTTTGTTTTCATATTTTCGAGAGAATTATCAGTCGAAATTGATTACCTACTTTTATTGAAAATGAATGAATTATAATTGTTATCCCTTCCTTTTAAAACGCTTTTCAACATTTATTTAATAAAGCAAAGAGTGTTATGTACCTAAGTATTTTTCTCATACATATTATTAATGCAACCAATTCACAAAATTTAATTCCGAAAAAATAAACGTACCTCAAATTAGTGCATAACTTAAAACAAAAAAAAAACATAAGCACTGAATAGACAACTTCCCTCTTGGTATTCGGTCAAGATAGTTAATGGTGGTGTTAGATTTGTTTTAAAATTTAAAAAGATATCTTAAACTTAAGTAAAATTTAATTTTAATTATTATTTTTCATGTACAAAGCATTAGTCATCAAAACGGAAAAACCTGAACTTAGCTAGAAGTTAAATTTATTTATTTTTAATATTATAAGTATAGTAGGTTTAGAGATATCCTACTCTTAACTAATATTATAAATGTATAATATGAGTTTATTCGTGTGTTCTACTTCCACCATTTGAATACCACGAGCCCTCGATTTGTTAATTATTATTATTATTATTTAGAATAGAGGACGCCAGCTACTTTGTCCGCGTTGAATTGAATGAAAAAATGAAAAAAATACGAAAAATAAAAATAGCCTAAAAATAAGAAAATGAATATCTGAAAGTTTAGAATTTAAGTTTAGATCAAAGAAGAACAAACAGATAGATAAACAAAAAATTTAAAAATTGGTTGTCGATGGAAGTAGTTTCTCCAGTAGTTTTAAGCAATTTTTTTAAGATATTTTGATTTCAATATTTGAATTTAAAATATTCAATATAAACTTTCAATCCCTTTATAACCCTTTAGTTTAGGGGTAGAATTTTAAAACTTAATGAATCACATTATATTTTAATTTGAATTAGTACTTTACCAACTTTTATAAACATATCTTGAAAAATTAAGAACTTTTCATACAAACTTTCAACCCCTGTTTAGCCCTATAGGGGTAAAATTTTAAAAACCTTAAATCACATTTTTTATATTTATTTAGGTCTTATACCGATTTTCATAAACATAACTTAAAAAATGAAGGACTTTCCATAAAAACTAACGACAAGAAGGATCCAATGTCCTACCTTACCATATGAACTAAAATCGTGCCAAGTTTCATTGAAATCCATTCAGTAGTTTCGGCGTGAACTGCGGCCGATAAAAATCCAGGCAGACAGACAGACATACAGAAAAAATTTTATAAATTACATTTTTAAATTCAGTATCGATTATATAGTGCCCTCCAATAAAATTTTCAAAAATATATTCAATGTACCTACAGAATTTGACCTGATACAGTATTATTATAAGTATTCATGACAGCGGCGAAAATAAAAAGGGCCTACATTCATCAAAAATATAAATCCGGACTTGCCAAATCAACCATCAGGTGGTAGGACTTGTTTTTATCGTAAGCGATGATATATAGGTATTTAGATCATAGGTATTTTGCTCTATCATAAGCGATGATTTCTATTTTGACGAAGTCAGTTGGACCGAATGCTAAGTGCAAACAAATAACACTCCATCGAACGATCTAGAGTTCTTCAACTTGAAATTGAGTAAATTACAACATAATCTCGACATTTTAAACTTATAATTTCAAGCTGTTCCCTCGAGTAGATGCCTTGGGAAAATGGGAAAAAACGTAATTGTCAACGCAAAATGTCGTTCACATTCGTTCAACCGTCGAGATTGAGTAGTAGGTAACCAACATCAATAAATTCCATCGTTAAGTTTTATAAATTTTTCTAATTTTATTTCCAAATATATTTTTTAAGAATAAGCGAAATACATCCAGTCGTTTATGCATGCTGCCGTGATGAAGCCAGAGATCAACTTTATATAATTTTTTTTTAATTTTATTTCCAAATATATTTTTTAAGAATAAGCGAAATTCATTCAGTCGTTTATGCGTGTTGCTGTGATGAAGACAGGGATCAAATTTATATAAAATTTTCTAATTTCATTTCCAAATATTTTTTTTTAAGAATAAGCGAAATTCATCCAGTCGTTTATCTTTATATAATTTTTTTTTAATTTTATTTCCAAATATATTTTTTAAGAATAAGCGAAATTCATCCAGTCGTTTATGCGTGTTGCTGTGATGAAGACAGGGATCAAATTTATATAAAATTTTCTAATTTTATTTCCAAATATATTTATTAAGAATAAGCGAAATTCATCCAGTCGTTTATGCATGTTGCTGCGATGAAAACAGGGATCAACTTTATATACAATTTTCTAATTTTATTTCCAAATATATTTTTTAAGAATAAGCGAAATACATCCAGTCGTTTATGCGTGTTGCTGTGATGAAGTCAGGGATCAACTTTATATAATATTTTCTAATTTTATTTCCAAATATATTTTTTAAGAATAAGCGAAATTCATCCAGTCGTTTATGCGCGCTGCTGTGATGAAGACAGGGATCAAATTTATATAAAATTTTCTAATTTTATTTCCAAATATATTTATTAGGAATAAGCAAAATTCATCCAGTCGTTTATGCGTGTTGCTGTGATAAAAACAGGCATCAACTATATATACAATTTTCTAATTTTATTTTCAAATATATTTATTAAGAATAAGCGAAATTCATCCAGTCGTTTATGCGTGTTGTTGTGACGAAAACAGGGATCAACTTTATATAATTACGAGTATAGGTTAAAAATAGGAATAGCTTAAAACAAGCCTTACCGCAAAGTTCTAACGCTCTCTCTAGGTCCACTTCCATGTTGATTTCCAACTTGTCCACGGATATCCTCTGCAGGGGGAAGTCATCTTTCCCTTTCTTCATATTTCTGGAAAAACGTTCGTAGTTCATATCACTTTATTTATATTATATTTATTACCACTATAAGGCACAATAACCACCACTGTTCTAAACCGAATTTGAATAACTATATGAGGTAATTTTTAAGACTGACTGTAAGACTAGTAGGTAATATATTTGAAGAGCAGCCAACCGCCGCAATAACGTTTGTTTTTGCATATAGTTAAGAAAATTGTTGATTTAAATTTCCACAACGACTTACATAATCATCGTGTTCGTATTAACTTTATGTACACAAATACTTAATAATTCAAGTTTAAAATGTTTATATTGTGCAAATAAATTAGTTTGAATAAAATAAGAAAAATAGTCGAATTTACGTGTTCTGTACACAAAATAGACTGTTGTTAAAAATACTGCATTTTTGTCAACACTACTAGTTAAATCTGTTTCTATAAAAACACGTAAATCACACTTGGCCGTTTTTTTTTCTATTAAACTATAAATGTACCTTAAGCCCTGGGGAATCTCAAGCAAATTTAGGTTTAAATAGTGAATTTTCTTACGTGCCCTAAACATTTTCAAGCAAATTAAGTATTTAATTGATAAGTCACAAGATCTTCAAAACTTTTATAATCTATTTGTTAAATTTCGATGTTAAAGTAGTAAAATCACTGAGCTATTTAAAAATTAAAATGTGTTGTGGGAGTAATCAAAATAAATCGATTAAGAATATAATAATGTTAAAAACAAGTATCTATGAGTACAAATATAATTAGATAATTAAGAGATTAGCTAAAAGGATAAATTAGTTCACGGATCAATTAACGATTTTCATAGAGATTAACGATTGGAAGACGGCATTGCAAAAGCAAAAGTTTGTGTGTTTGTATGTTTGTTACCTTCACGCCGCAATTATTGAGTCCATTAAGATGAAGTTTGGAATGGAGATAGATAATTCCCCGGATAAAATAAAGGGTACTTTTTAATCCTGATATTCCTACGGGAATGGGAAGCACAGGGGTAAAATTGCTGCCACTACTAATACTTCAGAAGACGTAATGAAGGCTCTGATTATTTATATTATAAACGTACCCATTTAAAATTTAATTTAATTATATTTATAAACGTACGTTTAGTTGCATAATATAATCACAGCTATTCTAGTTAAGTTACATCAGGTATGTAAATTGAATTGAAACATTTATGTAAGTAATAAAAAGATAAATATTCGTCTTCTAGACAATAAATATTACATTCACAAATAATATTTAAGAGAGTGAGCTCTTAGTGGTTGGGTTTTAGAATTTGAATTTACTTTTTATAATAATAAAAATAAAAAATAAAACCCACCTCAAGTAAAAGTAAAATTAACCTTACTATTTTAAGGCTCTCGTAAATTGTAGCAACTTTACCACCTATCGAAGGGCAGTTTCGAACGAGATGAGACGGTATGATCGACCTGATGGTTGGCATGAAGAAATGTAGTGCGGTTCCGTGCCAACCATAAAGTCCAGAGGAAGTCGTTTTAGTCCGTGCAAGTCGGACATACCCTGCTGACAAGCAGAAATCCGAAGGGATTTTTTCCTCCTCACATTAAAAAAATATTTGATGGTAGAGTCACTGCAAATAGTTCAATTTGATCATTTAAAATGTTTTTAATCAAAGGTTTCGATTCAACTGTTTGCTAGTACCACTATAAATATTTTTTTAAAATAAAAAAACTTACGCTTTCTGTGAAAAGTATCTAGAAGGTAAATAGTGTCTTGCAAGATGACACTTCTGAACTGAAGTCAGAAGAGTTTGCCGTGTACTTTGAATTAAGACTTACTCGTGACACAAGTGACCAATAAGTAAACAATAATAAATAAAATGTATCAGCGGACCACCTACTCTCTGCTTTCTCGAGGCCGTGACACTGTTTGAGCTATCTCTGTATGAGTATACTAGAAAAACAATCAGGGAGTGTGTTTGTATATTAATTTTTATGTCTATCAATTATTTATTTACATATAAAACTATAAAAATTATAAAAATATCCAGTCCGCCTGCTGCAGGGCTCGGGGGTCCAAGCAACTGATGGTCACGGCTAGAGAGTGAAGAACTTCTTCACAATACGGGCCGTCTCAAGAATTACCGACCCTTCATTCAACAAGCAAGCGAAAGCTTTCTTCTTTTTTATTTTGACGTGACAACGTCTTATAATTCGATAGAGCCGGCTGCACGCACGAAAAAACATGACTCATGCGGCGTTACCTCGCTTTGGGGCGTTCCATGTAAGGCTTGAAGTGCAAGCGAGAGCGCGGATTGAGTTTTTGACAAAAATTTTTGAGTTCAGACGTTCGACATATCTATTAAGTATAATAGTAAAGATATTAATTTTAAATTAAAAATTCATATATTTATTATAGATTTAAAATATAAATTTATAAAATCAAAATCAATTATTTTATTAATTTAAATTAATATTTATAAAAATATACTTAAATTAAAAATTTGAATAACCAATTAAATGCTACCATTCTATCAGTATTTTCTTAAGAAGTTGTCACGTTCAACTATCGTCAGTAAACTGTCTTTACAGACAACCAATTTTTTGAAAAAAAGTCAAAGATCATCATCGAGTGAAATAAAAATGAAAATTAAGAATGACTGAAATTAAATACAAAAAAGTACATGAGGAAAAAATATTATTATAAAAACAAAAATCCCGACTACTTTGAAGTAATGAACTGAAAAAGGGAAATTAAGATATCTATATCTCTATCGATATAAAATTTTATATATTTTATGGTGCTGCAGGCGGGGACAAACAATACTTTTTACTACGGGCAAAGAAAGATCTACTAAAACTACGTTTGGTCCCGCCTGCAGCACCATAAAATATATAAAATTTTATATCGATAGAGTGATACTTGTTTTACTATTTTCAGTTCATTACTTCAAAGCAGTCGGGTTTTTTGTTTTTGTAATAATATTTTTTTTGAGACTTTTTAGTTATAGTTTGTGTTTTAGAAATGAGACGGTACACTTTTTGACATTTTTTTGTTGTAACAATGATATAAACATGATATGATATATATTTTTAAAATGGTCTTTTTACGTCCTTTCATATGATACCCATATTGTTAATATAAGAAAAAAATGTACACATACCCCTCTATTTTCCCCACTTACAGCCACCATTTTAAAAATTTATATAGCTTATGTCACTATCACAATTTTGACGAATTCAACGACACCTCTTGTGTCAAAATCCGACCAGCCGTATAGGCTGTAGCGCGTGCCAAAGAAATGGACATACATACATACATACAAACATATCCACATACATACATACGCTCGAAAAACATTACCCTCCTTCTGACACAGTCGGGTAAAAACAAGCATAACTATAATAATTATCTACAAAATACTGTTGCTAGGTAAACTTTAAAAGTTACATTATGTTGACTAAAGATAATATCTTGTACCTTGACTTTGACCAAGGTAAGTGAGTCTAGGTTGTTAACATGCCTTCGTTTTTGAACCATGCAGTATGAAGAGGAATACATAATTTATTTATGTAAATGAAAGTCAAAAGTTTTACTCAGCATAAAATGATTTTCCAAGTCAATGAAAATGAGGAAAACAAGAGATGCAGGTAGCCTAGACCCAAGTACCTATGAGAAAAATTCCTACTCTAATTATGGGACGTTGTTCGGGGTATAATACACCAAAATCTCTCTACAATCTGCTTGAAGACCTTGACTTGATTAGTAAGCTTCATTTTAGACAGTGTCCAAAGGAACCTACCAGATTTGTTTGGGCAGGGAGAATATATCAAGTAAAGAAGGCGGCCGTTGACACATCAAGCCTACGCCCGTGCTGCAAGTCTCGGACCCGGCAACCCCATGGTAAATTCATTCAATGCTAAGATATTCATCTCAAGTATTTCAGAAGCGTCGTAAAGTCATGACAGAGTTCATCTGAGGAAGTTCACCTTTATTCCTGCCTGAAGAGCATGGTTGCCCGTGTAATTACAGGCATGTACTTTCTTGACGTTATATAGTTAAACTTATAACAGATTTAAAATTATAATACGTTTTATGTTAAACAAAGTCACGTCAATAAATAGTTAAGAAAATATCAAGTCTATTTATTTAATTAATTATAATTACGGAGGGTCATAAAAATAAACAATCAATTAATATAATTATAATGTGAATAATTTATTATAAAACGATTCCGTATACATTTATAAAAAATCGTACTGGAACGCTATATCGCTTACTGCCTACGTGACTGTTAACAGGTTTAACTTGCCGAGGGTGGACCACCAGGATAGATCCGAGTCTCTTTAATAATTATAAGGCACGCTAACACTTATGAGGTTTACAATCTGTTCAAAATAGGTTTATGCGCCTTGCCACGGACAGCCTGTGTTTTTTTCGCAACAACAACCTCCACAGAGATCAGGAGGATCTACCCGCCATTGCCCAGTACAAAAGTTTTAGAAAAACTACTTTTCGAAAGCCGCCATCATAACCAATTGCATCAAAACACCCGACCCAGACGCCGATTTCACACGCAGACGCCCGAAAATGTCCTTCACTATCCTAACGACAACATAACAACGTACGACGCCTCCATAGAAACGTTCACAACGTCTTCGCTGGCGAAAACAAGGGCCCCACTTCTTAGCGTCACCTGGATGTGGTACTTACCCATATCCAAGGGAACGCCAGGCTTGATTTAATAATCACGCCAACACATACCCCTTCCGAACGTCCCCCTAAGCTGAGGTCCGAGTCTCAGAGGAGACGCCCTTAGAGAGACATTACGCGCTCTCCATGGCAATTACACAATTAGAAAAACTTATGAGGTGTATTCAGGTCCGCATTATGCTCCTATAAAGTTACTTAATGATGAAAAACAATGCTGAGCTCATACTTTATAATTATTTGAAGTAACATAACAGTGTTGACGACCTCCGTGACGCAGTGGTATGCGCGGTGGATTTATGAGACGGAGGTGGGTTCGATTCCCGTTGGGGCTGATTGAGATTTTTCTTAATTTGTCTTGGTCTGGTTGGTGGGTCTTTTGCCGTGGCTAGTTACCACCCTACCGACAAAGACGTACCGCCAAGCGATTTAACGGTACGATGTCATGTACAAACCAAAAGGAGTGTGGATTTCATCCTACTCCTAACAAGTTAGCTCGCTTCCATCTTAGATTGCATCATCACTTAACATCAGGTGTGAGAACAGTCAGGGGCCAACTTGTAGTTGATAAAAATAAAAGTGTTAAGTTAAGAGTTTCTGGTATAGTTATTGACAGGCGCATGAATTATGTTGAGGGCTCAAAGCAACGCATTGTTAGATGTGTTCCTTGAAGTAACGTGACCTGTAATATGATAGGTACTCTGTTACAGACGAAGGTTTTCCATTTACCATAAGTTGGGCCATGTGAAATAAATGGAAATGAATTTCAAATTGAAATTGAATGTAGAACTGCAGTGTTTCAAACCCATCATATGCTAGATGTCGGATCTTGTAGCATATCATAAACAGCGTGATGAAAAGACAAAGACCTGAAAGATTATTTTTTTTATACACACTACATACATACTACAAGTTGGCCCTTGACTTCTATCACACCTGATGTTAAATGATGACGCAGCGGGCTAACTTGTTAGGAGTGGAACGAAAATCCACACCCCTTTCGGCTTCTACACGACATCGTACCGGAACGCTAAATCGCTTGGCGATACGTCTTTGACGGTAGGGTGGTAACCAGCCACGGCGAAAGCCTCCCACCAGGAAAACATCATGGCTCAAAGATGTCAAACATCGTGGCTCAAAACCTTGAAAAAGGAGAAGATAATTTCTTTATGATAAATTTTGAGACAAAGTATAATGTTTCTTTTTTTTATTTTTAAAAATATCTTTTATAAAATATAATAATAATAATGGCCACGCTCGTAAACTTAACGTTTATGCAAAGATGTCGAGTTCGTTTTAATAAATTAGTGTGTTAACTTAATTAATACCACAATTAAATTTGTATGTAATTCTAAGTAGGTAGTTTAAATTAAAACATACATACATAAAAAAGTAAACATTATATATAAATGTATATAAACAATATCTATATACATAAAAAAATACATATAATTATTTTCTATTTAACGACAAATACAACAGTTGTTCGTTTTAAAAAAAATGTATACGCATTATAAAAAACTTACTCGTGTACCACATTTTAAATCCCTAAAAATATTAACTTTGACGTGTATATACATACCAGAATCAATCAAATTTGTCCGTAAGCAGCCAAATAGCTTCCAAAAATTAGAAGATATTCCGCGGCGCTATAACTTACGAGAAGCGCGCAAATTTGATTATACATAGTACCGGCCCTAATTCAATGTGTGCAAAGCTATATAATAAAATCCCACAAAGAATAAAAAAAATTTAAAACGATGAAACATTTATTAAAACTGCCAAAGACTACTTGCTAAATAAAGCATATTACACAGTTGACGAATTCCTTAATGATACCATGGCGCCGTCTCCCTTCTAAGCCATTTGCTGTGCCCCTGACGGGGTTCCAATTTGACATACTATTTATAACACTAATTTGACATATGTATAAATATAAATTGGAATGTATAAATTGGAATGCAAATAAATGAATAATGAATAATAATGAGATTTATAAGACGACAGTGCGGCGATGCGGTGGAAAGACCAAGGCGATCGTTCCTGGGTAAATCCAGGACATTCTGATTAAAGGCTAAACGCAGGGTCGGTAACTACGTACTACTTGTATCAAAGGTTTAATGAAATTGGACCGTGGCAAGTGGAAAGTAGTTATTGCATTTTTAATTCCGACACTCCTACGGAAACGGGTCGAACCGCGGGCACAGCTAGTATTGTCATAGAAGAACAATATAATTGCAATTAATTTATATGTGTTGTATAATTTTGATTAATTTCATTTGACAGGCAACCGTTTACATAAGTCCCGATAAACTTGAGACTGTATCTCGGAAGGGTTAACAAACTCGGTCTCGGTCGGTAAATAAAGGACATACCACATGTTACTGAACTTATATATAAGTTTGTTTGTGTGACGTTATACATAATGACGCAATTATCATCATAATGATTATTGTGTTACAGATGATGACATTGATGTCTTATAAAATTATAGAGTTTTAACCCATCACCCTACCCTTAAACTGGTTGGAGGAGTTATGGTGGTAATAATGTCAAATGTGATGACCGACATTGATAGCTAAACTTTTTTTTTATTTATTACAAGTAAGCCCTTGACTGCAATCAGACCTGATAGTATGTGATAATGCAAATTAAGATGGAAGCGGGCTTGTTAAGAGTAGAATAATATCTATACCCCTTCCTTTTTGTTACACGACATTGTACTGGGCCGCTAAAAAGTTTGGCAGTACGTCTTTGTCGGTAGGGTGGTAAATGGCCACAGTTGTGGCCGGCCTCCAGTTAGATCTGGACCAGTTCAGAAAATCTAAATCAATCCAGCCTAAAATCAAACCCAAAACCTCCGTTTTTTAAATCCACCGCCACTGCACCATGGAGGCCGTCAACAAATAGAAAAATATTTTTTCGAAAAAGTAGCTAAATCACAATATTTTTGAAAATCTCTCAATTTGAAAATGGCTTTTCTTAACCGTTTTTCAAAAATAAGTAACTGAAGTGCTAAACCTTTAGAAAAATATAAATTCGAAACAATTTATTTAATGTTTACATTAAATATGAATAGTGCTGTTCGTATATGTTTGTCTATCTGGCGTCGAAGGTATTGGGCCAAATTACAAAAGTGTATGTATGTATGTATGTATTTATGTTTGTGAAGGCATAGCCCGGAGTCGGGAAGTCCGATTTAAACCCCTTTTTTTGTTGCCTAGGTACTTTTAAGCTCGGGTCACTGCATTAACATCTGGTAAGTAAATTAAGTTAATAAATGAAACATTTATTTCACTATGCAATCCGTTTTGAAGGCGGGTTAATTTTTTATTTCCCTTCTCCAATAAGGAACGAAGTTACCTAGCTATGTAGTTAATTGGACTTAAAAACAATTAATTTAATGTATAACAGACTTGTAACTCACTTTACACATTTGGGGATGAAGGCATATTAGAAAATATTTTCCAGAAAGAAAACTAAAAGGAAACCTACATATGCAATAGAATATTTAACATGGGAACCCTAAATAAATCAATTAAACGCATAATTAGTTCTCGATAAGCCGCGAAGTGTGAGATACTCGCTCATTTGTCAGTAATGAAGTATTACTATAAAAACATTCCGCGTACGATCACCTTTGTCTTTACTTTGCCTCATTGCACACGCATCGCGTAGCTTTTTCATTGAAGTACCAAGGATCCAAAAATTATAAATTACGAAGCTTTGCCTTAGGTTCCGCAGTAAAACATAGTATTCCTAATGCAACTCTTATAATTGCGATGTCTAAACGTTTATATATTTTATCTAATATCCATTGGATGAATAAGCCCGACTGTTATGACTTTCGTTTTGTGCATTGTCCAGACCCCCTAACTGATTGATCGTGACTGGGACCGACTTTAACATGTTTTTTGAGGCATATAATTTACTGAAAACCCAGAACCTGGTGATCGAATCCACACAGACACACTAGGCCTTAACTATTAGTCTATAATTTTGATCAGTTTATAAATTTATAAATATCCAGAAAGTGTCCCAGAAGGCAACTGGTAGTGCATAAAGGTGTGTTGGTGCCCACACTTATGTACGGTAGTGAAAGCTGGATATGGCAGAAGGAGTATAAAAGTAAAATAAATGCAGTAGAGATGAGAGCGTTGAGGAGTATGTGCGGAATAAAACTGAGTGACAGAGTTAACAATAGTATAATAAGAGAACAGTGTGGTGTAAAAGAAGATGTAGTGACTAAAATAGAGAAAAGGGTGCTTAGATGGTTTGGGCATGTAGAAAGAATGGATGAAAGAAGATTAACAAAAGAGATTTATGAGGCGAGAGTGAATGGAAATGTTGGAAGGGGAACCTAGGCAAATGTTCCTGAACCAAATTCAGGACATTTTAAATAATGGCCATGTCAAGAGTACCCTAAACCGACGAACTTGTATGAAAGGACTAATGAGAGTGAAAGAAGCTGAGGAAATATGCAAGGACCGTGGCAAATGGAAAAATGTAGCTACCCCTAGGGGAACGAGGCGTGATGCTATGTATGTATGTATGTTTTCTCACTGATTTCCAAAATAAAGTGTCTATAATCGGCTGCAAGTATGCAACAATAACAAAACGTCATATTTCACACGGCAAACAATAGAATGTTCTCAACATTCTCTGACATGTCACGAACATAATAGGAGCAGATATAAAAAAAGTGTAAATAACATGAGGTTAAAAATAAATAAATGTCGGAATCTTCCGAGCACGATAACGCGCACTTTACGCAGATTGTTTGTTTGTTTGTTCGGGCGTATCGTCGCGGGGGGGTCGCTCTAGATAACACTATTTGTTTACCAGTGACGTAGGTTAGGATCGCATGATTCTCGATCAAGTGCAGAAAAGCGTGTACATTTGGATTAAAGTTTTTTTGGATTGTTCAACTAAAAGTAAACTTTGGTATTTTTTAACCGACGAAATAAAACGGTTCTCAATTCGACACGAGTATATTTTTTTTATGTATGACCACGCATAACTTTTCACAGAATTGTTCGATTTTGAAAAATCTTTTTATTTGATGATGATATCCTGGGAAAATTTAAGGAACTATTCAAATTTTATAGGCTTTTTGGCTTTCTAATAAAAAAGAATTATCAAAATCGGATAATTCTGTAAAAAGTTATGCGTGGTCATACACAAAAAAAAACAACCAAAAATATACTTGTCGAATTAAGAACCTCCTCCGTTTTTTTTTCGTCGGGTAAAAATCGAATAAACTATGGAAAACACTCGAAATCACAATCACAAAATGTTTCTTTAATGTTGACGGATACACAAGTTGGTACAAAATAATTAGGTTATACCAGCCTCCGTGGCGCAGCGACGACGATAATCCTGGGTTTGATTCCCGACTGGCATTAGAGATTTCCTCACTGGCATTAGAGAGTATGGCTGGTGGGAGACTGTGGGCGCGGCTAGTTACAATGTTACCATTAAAGACGTACCGTCAAACTATTTAGCATTCCGGTATGATGTCATGTAGAAACTGAAAGGCGTATAGATTTCATCCTACTCCTCACAAGTTAGCACGCTACCTCCTTAGATAGCATCATCACTAACCATCAGGTGTGACTAAAATCAAAGACTAACTTTTAGATGGTGAATAAAGAAAATAATTTGTTGCAAACTATTGACACAAAGTGGCAATGAGCGAGCGGGGAGGAGCGGTTCAAACAGCTGATGGACGTTTGGGCACCCAAGGTGCTAGAATGACGACCCCTCACCATAAAGCGCAGTGTTGGTCGACCCCCCACTAGATGGACTCACGACATGACATTCTGCGGGGAGACGCTGGCCTTGTGGCCAGCAGTGTTTGACGACATCCGTGGCGCAGTGGTGTGCGCGGTGGATTTATAAGACGGAGGTCCTGGGTTCGATTCCCGGTGGGGCAGATTGAGATTTTTCCAAATTGTTCTGGCTGGTGGGAGGCTTTCGCCGTCGCTAGTTACCACCCTACCGACAAAGACGTACCGCCAAGCGATTTAGCGTTCCGGTACGATGTCGTGTAGAAACCGAAAGGGGTGTGGATTTCATCCTACTCCCAACAAATTAGCTCGCTTCCTATTTAGATTGCATCATGACACCCAGGCTGAGGATGTTGTGTTTGGAAGTCCCTAAAATAGGCCTATGTCCAGCAGAGGACGTCCATCAGCTGTTAATGACGATGATAATGATGATGATGATGATGATGATCATGATGATAGACACAAATTAATTGGTGTTGAACAACTTACATATTAGTATACATTACTAAATGATTTTTTGATCCTGGTTTCCTTTAAACTTAAAACAAGAAAGTTATGAATTTCGTAAATAAACTGCTACTGGTCAAGAGTCTCTTTTTCAGAGATTTTCACAACACTGAACTGTTCTACTTATATTTTCCGGCGTGAACCATGTGGATCATAAAATAATAAATAACTATAATCCTCATGCAATCTTAATATTATATCACACATCCGTGGATCAGCCGTGACTGACAATGGCTATAAAAAGTCTAAGTTCTTCCGCTTCATCAATTTAATTTCCAGTAATAGTTGACGAAAGCATCCAGTAGTAGTTGATGGTCTACCATTTAAACAATCACTCTTTGAGTCTATAATATAGTAACACTCCTACACTCCGCAAGTCATTAAGGTCTCTTACCTTAATAAAGCTCTACCCGTCGACTGTCAATCTGAGACGTAGATGATCAGCCTGCTTGTCTGCGCCTGTAACTAAGTCTGAACCTAGCCCTGTCGGGCGGCAGGAATAAGCATGGCTTTCGTACTTCTCCGGACAAGCTCAAGTCGTAATGATTTATACCTTTTAGTACATATATCAGGGGTTAAAGTATGAAATTACCGATTTGTACCGAAAAATAAAAATTCGTTTTTTTTTTAATTTAACATATTTATTTAATCAAAATAATTAACATTACTATCTAAACATTGCTGCCATCTAATAGAAAGTTCATTTATGCCTTTGCGATAGAACTGTGGTGATCTAGATTCGTCAAACTGTGTGAAAATATTTTGCACTGCCTCCTGAGAAGAAAACTTTTTATCACGTAGAAATTTGTCCAAATCACGAAAAAAATGGTAGTCCGTTGGAGTAAGGTCTGGCAAATATGGAGGGTGACGAATGGTTTCTAATTGCAGTTCCTGTAGAGTTAAAACGGTTTCTCGTGCTGTATGAGAGATGTTATCATGGAGCAATAATGGTGAAGATCGATTCATAAGTCGGGGCTGCTAGTTTCGCTATCATTGTTCGGAGTTCGGCGCAGTAGACATCTGCCGCTTTTGCTTGACCAGATCGGAGAAAGCTATAGTGAAAAACACCACGCTGAGACCACCAAACAGTTACCATTATCTTTTTATTGATAAGCTTTGCTTTAGGACACTGTTGCGGCTTTTGACCTGGGGTCAGTCATTGCATTTTCCGCTTACGATTATCGTAAAGAATCCATTTTTCATCACATGTTACAATTCGATCCAATATTCCTTCATTTCTGTATCGATTCAACAAGGCAACGCAAGTTTCGACACGTTTTTCATATTTTTTTATTTTATTGATTTGACGCTAATGAGTCAATATTCTTGGTAAAGTAACGCTAAACCATGCCGCTAATTCCTAGGTAGTTTGCCTCGGATCGGTTTCCACCATCTCTTTCAAATCATTGTTATTCACCTGTGAGGGCGGTCTTCCACGTAGTTCGTTCTTCAAATCGAAGTTTCCATCACGAAAGCGTTTAAACCAAAATCGCACAGTGCGTTCATTAGCAGCCCCCTCTCCAAACGCAACATTAATATTGCGAGCTGTTTCTGCCGCGTTAGTTCCGCGTCGGAACTCGTATTCAAAAATCACACGAATTTTCGAAGTATCCATTTTATTGTCTTTATTGTCTAAACTGAATAAAAAACAACAACTGAAAGTTGATAATCGAATGTTGCACAATTTTAAAAAGAAGAACTACACAGGTACCGTATCAAAAAAGTTTCACTTTAAAATCTTAAACCATGAAGGTTCTATATCAATTCGAAGTACCTATTACAATAAAACAGCAATTTCATTCTTTAACCCCTATTATATACCTACTATCACCCAGAGGGGTGAGCAGAGACCACATCCTTCCACTTGCCACGATCCTTGTATATTTTTTTTCCAAATTCATTAAACCTTTCATACAAGTACGTCGGTTCGGTCGGTACTGGCCTGGATTTGATCCAGGAAAGTTCGCCTTGGTCTTCCTGTTCCAATATTCTCATTCACTCACGCCTTATAAATCCCTTTCGTATGTCTGCTAGAGCTTAATGTTAAATATGGTGTATTTAGCATCGATAGCAAAAAGAAAATTACCAAAAAGCAAGCAAGGTGAACTTTTTCATTTAGACTAGACGACTTTACACCGAGTAGGTAAAATCCCGAAGAAAATTTCTTTTTTCACGAATTGCCTTACTATTTATACTTACCAAATGTAATTTTACACGGCCGCCAATAATTGTGCAACAAAAATTGTTGTAACTATTGAGTTTTCATGATAGCGTAGAATCTGATTACGAAAGTTCAAGATTAGGACGTTCATTAATGCGTATACACTTGGTCACTAGTACAAAAATACTGATCTTAATAAAACAAATGGTAAGCAAATTGAATTCAGTTCAGATTATTAGATTAGATGCGATTAGATATATATTTATTCTATTTGAAGTAGCTACTCAAGACCAAGTTGCAACATTGATGTACAATATCTATGTTGCAACTTTATTTCGAAACTTCATAGATAATTACAATGTCCAGTGGAAAATTTTGTCAAACAAGTAATAGGCCTGTGGTCGTAGAGAGGTACAGGCAGGGAAAGGCAGATGCCTCCAAGAAGACTGCCGGTTGGTCTTTGGTCTCTGGGAATGTATTATTCCCATAGCTCCATAGCGAAGCCAAGCAGGATGCGGGATGAAAAGGAAGGCCACTGCTTCGCCATGCGCGCATCTTTTGCATTCATCATCGTCATCATTAGCAACTGATAGACGTCCACCGATGGACATAGGCTCTTACCTTATAGACTACTAGCTTTTGCCCGCGACTTCATCCGCGTGGAATTAGCTATTACGGCAGCCTAATTTTTCTAAGCTTTGAATGTCATATTTATTAAAATCTAATCAACTGCCTAAGAAATAGGTCTTAAGCTTTCAAAATGACGATACTTTCATACAACATTTCATCTCCCCTTTACCCCTTACATCCCTTTTTTCGCAATTAAAAGTAGCCTATGTCCTTTTTCAGGCTCTAGACTTACTGTGTACAAAATTTCATTTAAATCGGTTCAGTAGTTGTAGGGTGAAAGCAAGACAGACAGACAGACAGAGTTACTTTCGCATTTATAATATTAGTTAGGATTAGGATAGGGTATTTCCAAACACAACGACCTTGAGCCGCCTGTAACCAGCGGCTCCCTGCGACACGTTTGATATCGTCAGTCCTCCTACCTGGTCGACCAACACTGCGCTTTCCATTGCGGGGTCGCCATTTTAGCACCTTGGATCCCTAACGTCCATCAGTTGTTCAAACTACGTGCTCTTCTTTCTTCTTCTTTTGCATTACTTTGTTGAAATACACGAATGAAGCAAGATAATTAAAATAGATTAAAATAGGTGTTCTAGGATTTTCTTTGTTTCAGTGTTCAGCACCAACAAAAAGCAGACGTTAATGTTGAATTTACAATGATCAATTCTACCTATATCTATATTCTATAGAGTCAACGACAAGTCGACGCCTCCCGATGGCCTCCGCAACACAACGGTATGCCTGGTTGGTTTATAAAGCGGAGGTCCTGGGTTCATGAGATTTTGAGACTTTGGAGGCTGATGGGAGGTTTAGGCTAAGTGGCTAATTTCCCACTCTACTGAACAAAACGTACTGTCAACCAATTTAACGTTCCGTTACGGTGTCGAGTAGAAACCAAATGGGGTATGGATTTCATCATACTCTCAACAAATTAGCCCGCTTTCATCTTAGAATGCATCATCACTTACCATCAGATGTGATTGCAGTCAAGGACTAACTTGTACCTAATGATTAAAAAAAAGTTCACTTCTCAAGTCAGCATTGTAAAGTCAGCACAAGTCAGGTTGCAAAAAACCAATTATTGTTTATCAGTTCATAATGTACCTTCGCAAAGTAACACCTACTTCTATTCCACATTATTGTTTTCCATTTCTAATTCCGTCCTTCCGCCAATAGAAACAGGAAGCTAGAGAGAGCACACACCGCCTCGATAGCTATTAACTATATCAACAACAAACATTGTTTATTGCTCTGCATATATTTAGAGAGCAAACAAACTAATTATAGATCGCGGGAAAATGTTAAATAAACAAAAATAAATGTATTGTTTGATAATTTTGCAAAACTGTGACGTCACTACAGCTAATTATGGAAGGTGTAGAGAAATCTGTCTGAGGGAAAATCTTGTGTTTTCTTATTTTAGCTATAAATTATATATATAAGGTGTAATGTTTCTTAAATGGATGAAACTTTTAAGAAATCTTAGCTGGTACTGTGAAATTATAAATTACAAATAGTAACAACATTTTATAAACAGCATCTACAAGTGTTATATAATAGCAACCAACTGAGAAACACTTTCTTACGGGTTCTACTCTCTGGTTTAGCACCTTTTCTACATTTTATCTGCTTTCAAAACCAGTAGAGCCACTGCCAAACGATTTTTTAAAAGGGTTTAAAGTAAACGAATTTGCATTGTGCAAATTATATAATCAATAATTATTTTTAATCTAAACTATTTCAGCCGAAATCATATTTTTTGCACACTATTTTTGAAACATGTTTAAATTATGAAATCAGACATTATGCACCCAATATTGCACATCGGTGCCAGCCACCCTCCGGATGTCATCTCTCTATATAGTTAAGGAACGTCTTACATTCCGTCTGCCAAGACGCAAGCTCCACCTCCAGAACCTACCGACTTTAACAACCATTAGGCATTCGAGAAATTTGCCACCATCATAATCGCCATTGATAGCCAGTAGACGTTCACCGCTGGACATAGGCCTTTTTTAGGAACTTCCAAACACAAGGTGCCCGAGCCACCGAGCCTGTGGCCAGTGGCTCCCTGGGACATGTTTGATGACATCAGTCCAAGTATACTAGTGGGGGGTTTTTTTATGGGTGACAGTCTAAAACAAAATAAAATTATACTACACTACTTAAATATCGTAAGTTAGTGCCCTGCATATCGTGTCTAATCGGCCATTACTTATTAGGTTTGACAAATTACTTTAAACGAATGATCCTAGGTCGATTATGGAACATTTTGGGTGTGACGTCATTATCTACTCGGTTTCGTCACTCCTGTGTTGTCTTAACAAATAATCACGCACGCAGAGTCGCGCGCGGCGCTTAGTCAAACTAGATCTCCAGCAGATGACGCGTGGAGATTTCAGTATATAAAGATAAAAGTTTCCGATCTCTAGAAACTGTAGTAGAAAAATAATTACTGCAAGACTGGGCACATCTAAGACTGAGTGGAGGATTTTCTTTTCTATTTTTTTATTTTAAATTAATTTAGGGTTTAATTTATTTAGAAGACTGATTCAAGGTAGGTTAATATTTTTTAAACCATTGTTTTTTTGCACAAATTCTATTTTATTTTATTCTTCTCGTGAATGATGCAAAAATCATATCATAAAGAAAGATTGGACAATATAGTCTTGTTGTTTTAAAAACGTACTGTCAAGCGATTTAGATTTCCGATGCGATGTTGAATAAAAACCGAAGGGGTGTGGATTTTTCATATTCTTTAATTTAAAGACACAGGGTAGCTTATCGTAAGATTAATACCAAAATGACTGAGGCTTTTATATAATAAAACTTCCATTATTTTAAACCAACAAGGGCGACTAAATAAACACCTTAAAGGCCGACAACGCATCAATGGGTCCTCTGGTATCGCCGATGTTCATGGGCGGCGGTAATCATTTTACATCAGGGGATCCGCTTGCTTCTTTGCTTGCTATTTTATATATACAAAAAAGAAATGAAGAAAAGTGTGTATAATGAAAACTCTGATTGTCTTTTTAGCTACCCAATAACTAATAGGATAATCGAAAATGCAGCTGAAATTAGGAAAATTCGATAAGAAACTCGAGGCGGAAAGAAATCATCGGGAATATGCCGCGAACATCGAAGAGGCTCTCCATGCAACAGGTCAGTCTTAAGCCCCTAAGTACATAGTTATGCATCTAAACTAATAGCGCTTAACTAAATATATCTGTGGCCATAGCTAATAAGCTTGTCTATCACAAAACCAGGCTTAAGCTACTTTTTTTTTAATACTAACCATATTATTTTTTGAAATATGACGAATATTCCTGCTTGAGGACTGAAGAGGTCCAGTAGCCGTGAAAATTACCTATACTAAAGCCAAACTCGATTAAGAGTGCTTGTCAACAAATAAATTTAAAATGAAGGTAGAAATTACTAGTCATTTTACACCAAATTTTTTTAATTAACTTGTTAATGAAGAATTCATGACAATAAATTAGATAAGTAAGCTTAAAACTAATTAATATATTCAATAACATTTCATAAAAAAACAAAATATAATTTTAAATTTACTAGGCATAAAATGTGTTGCATTTTCTACCTTCATTTTAAATTTGTTTGTTGACAAGCATTCTCAATCGACTTGGCTTTGGCTTTAGTATAGTGGGTCCGACGGAAGGGGATCGAACCTTTTGCGTTTCGGAGTTGATATTGATGCTTTAAAAGTAAAAATTTCGTAAATATATAAACTTTGGACTGAGCTGTAACTCATTTGAATCAATAAATGGCAGAAAAATTATATTTTAGTCAGCAATATGACATGAATTTGCATCCCTATATGTTTGTCCATAATAACGGGACTAACAATAATAATTTTTATTTCAGGTTTCGGCAAATACAATTTCGGTTTACTCCTGGTGTGCAGCTGGACGCTGCAGGCGATGGGCATGGATCTGTTCGGGACCAGCTTCGTGGTCGCCGCGGCGGTGTGCGACCTGGACCTGAGCATGCAGCAGAGAGCACTATTGACCGCTACTCCTCTTATTGGTAAGCATTTTTTTAAACGAAATATTTTAACTGCCACTTGAGTGCTAAGTTTCTGCTATTAAATTGCCAAGTTTAAGGATCATTTATTTTACGTAGTAAAGCAATTTGTGGGTTCTAGGTAACGTCCTTAAAGTAGAAACCTTGGCTGGCACCGACTCCTAGATATGCTTAAGTAAATTAAAGCAACTAAATGACACAGTTATTTTTTACTTTTTTGTGCTTTTTGAGTCGGTTCTATTTTTTGTTAAAAAGCTACTGATACCGAGACAAAAACCGAAATCGCTGTTTCGCTGTCTCGAAAATTTGAAGAGTTCCTTCAATTTCCCCAGGATATCATCATCAGATCCAAACATGATGACAATGAAAATAAAAAAGAATTATCATAATCGGACAACTCTGTAAAAAGTTATGCGTGGTCATACATAAAAAAAAACATACAGTTCACCTTACAATGGCATGTATAATTAGATAGAATGTATGTAACAACTTTTTAAAATATACTTATTTCAATTCAGCTGCAGATCGCTCTAACTCAAACTCTCCTCTCCTACGCTACTCCAACGTTTTTTGTCAGCTGTTAACTTGCCGTCACCGAGGGCCCTCCACTACAGCCATAACAATATGTTTTAATTTAGGTCACCTTGCTTGCTTTCTATTTCTATCGTCTTCACAATAGGAAATACCCATTATAAAGAGTTTTTGACCCACACCACCCTAAGCTGATCCAGTTATTAAAGAGCCATACCTACGACCCCTTTAATTACTTAAATGTAGAGCACATACTATACTAGTGTGCTCAATACTAAAGGCTACCTACTCATCTATCATCGTCTAATTACTTTATCAAAATCAGAGAGCCAACAAAATTATACTAATCCAGCTAAACCATATCAAACACTTGCTTTAATCCGTCATAGGTACCTACAACATTTCAATTACTGAGAACACTGATTCACTTAATCTACTTATTACTTTCAGTGAATTAAAGAATTTAGCGTTAGAACAAAACAGGCTTTATTTTGTGATATTTTGTCAGGAACCCGATTTAAAGCCAACATAACCAATGTGCAATCCCGCCTAGAACCGTCAAAATTCCTCGACGTACATTTCATTTGAATCGAACTACCCTCAGTTGTTGATTCATAGATGTTGGCAAGTTCTCTAATCCAGACTATTTTAGTAAAAACCAAGACCACAAGTTCCAAATTCATGTACAAATGGTTATATCGTTACGTCATTACTATACAAGAACTGGAAGGATTGTATTTGGATAACATACTCGTATCATGTGATGTTTTGGTTTTGATTCTTTAATTTCGTCATAAACACTTAAACAAATATACAGAAAGTTTGACTACATTGTCATCTACAGCTACGATTTGATACACATTGCACTATAAATTCTAAGGTGAATTATATTTTAGAACCTTACTAAAATACTTATAATAAAATTTAGAATTTCCAAAAGGGTAAGCTCTTGTTAATTGTTTTAAATTATTCTAATTTTTATTTTCTCGGCCGATAAATCAACACATTAACTGAGCCGATTTAATCTTCTTCAAGGGCCTCTTCATTATTGAAGGTCGGCGGTCGAGGGTTTAACGTGTTTTCCGAGGCACAGTGTTATAATGTGAGTCAACATTTATTAAGGATACTCCAGTTTCGGAGCGAAACTACCGTGGTGGAATTTTTGTCGGTTTTGGGTATCTTTGTTGTGAATTCGTCGGATTTTCGCGAAAAATAGAGAGAGGTACAAATAAATTACTGAACACTAGCGGACGCCCGCGACTCCATCCGCGGGAAATTCTGTTTTGTGATAGTTCGAAAAAAACAGCTTTGCTTCTCAGGCACTAAATTTAATTTAATAAAATTTGGTACAGATATAGTTATATGTACCAAATTTTATTATTGAGTAACAGAGTTACTAAATATTATTATAGAATTAAAATAATTTCCAAAAAGTAACGCCTGCTTCTATATAATATTGTTGTTCTTTTCTAGGAGTGGTCCTCGGTGCCCAGCTATGGGGCTACGTGTCGGACACGAAAGGTCGGCGGCTGACTCTCGTCCTATCCATGTCTGTGGGCTTCGTGTTCGCAGCGCTCAGCAGTTTCGCGCCAAATTGGAAAATAATGGCGCTCCTCAAGCTCATGTCATCTACATTGTGAGTATAATCCGTTGATATCTTCGTCATCTTTATCCTTTATTGCATAAATTGATGGACGTTGTTACAAATTAATATAGTAGTAGCCAGTAAGAGACATATTTTTATTCCAGTTTATAATCTACCTCTGTGCAACATCAGTATCCGTCGTCGTTATTTCCACTGAATTTACTTTAAAATGCATCACGAGATGCAATCACGAGAGCAGCGGAAAAGTTAAATAAAATTTGGCATCAATGCAAAGAGTATGTGATAAAGACCTATAAAAAAATATCTTTGTACAATAACCTATTAATAGACATTATTTGCATGGTATTTCCCCGAGAACATTCTAAACAAATGACGAACAACACAAACGTCATGCATCTCGTGCGTTATCTCTGGCTATCTCTAGTTATCTACAATTATTTAATGTCTTAGCTCCTGAAATAATCAGATGCAATTATAACAAAGATATCTTGTTTCTTTTGTATTACAGATACTTATCTTATATTTATTTATATTTAAATTTTATGTAGATTAAATCAACCTCTTGACCTCTATATGCATTGTTTTATAACCGGCGTTTTCATTCCCAGATAGAAGTTAGCAATTGAGCGTTAAGGGATGCTACTTGGACCACTGTAGAATATTAGTGGATAGCTTTTTTTTATCGACTACAAGTTGGCCCTTGACTGCTATCACACCTGATGTTAAGTAATGATGCAATCTAAGATGCAAGCGGGCTAACTTGTTAGGAGTGGGACGAAAATCCACACCCGTTTCGGTTTCTACACGACATCGTACCGGAACGCTGAATCGCTTGGCGATACGTCTTTGTCGGTAGGGTGGTAACTAGCCACGGCTAATGCCTACCACCAGCCAAACCAAGAAAAATCTCAATCTGCCCCGCCGGGAATCGAACCCAGGACCTCCGTATTATAAATCCACCGCGCATACCACTGCGCCACGGAGGTTTTTATATTAGATTGAGAATAAATCTAAGAATTAAAAAGAAAACCTCAATGATATTTGATATAGCAATATGGACAAATAAGAGTTAAAAACAAAAAACAATATTTGCCCCAGTGCATTATAAGGCTAATAATATCCTGGTTGCGCTAGACACAGGGCCGCGTTACTTCTGATCACATGGCCAATAACAGAATGCTAGTCGCTGGCCACCTATGCGCTCACTTATGTCTTGGAAGAATTAATTGGCCACGGTGCCCTGGCCTAATTTACTGGAGAACTTATATGCCACCCTGCTCTCGTCAACTTGAGTTATATAATGTAGGAGCTGTTAAACCTTCAAATTCATTATTGAGGTCAGCAGTGTTATGTTTATTTCCATATTATTATGTGGCCACGCCCTAAAGCAATAGACAATATTGATGCTTGGCCGCAGAAATAACCAAGGTGCTAGGCACTTCTTCGAATGAACTGTTAATGTAAAGCCTGTCAGTGCATAACAGTGACTTTACCACCGAACCGCTGGTAGAATCATTACACCCTGACAGAATTGACTTTTCAATAATGTATGTCAAATAGCATACGTCAAATTAATTATTTAGGAGTTGAATATTGCAACGATTGTCTACAGCACCTCAGCCAGCAACTCAGGGGCATACACCCTGCTGGGAGAGAGCTGTTCTGAGCGCGCCAGGGGACGTTCCCTCCTGCTGTGTACTTGTGCACTCATGTGCTCGCAAGCTACTGTTGCTGGTAAGTGATTACGATTCGAACAACATTTAATAATGTCATTGATAAGGAACAATTGTATGCTATTTAATCCTTTTCGTGAGTTATGATATCTAATCTTTTCACACGTGAGTGATCAAGTTTGTTTTCCTCTATATAAAAGATTGGTAGCTACGCGGCTCCAAGAACTTATAATGTTCAACTTTGACTGTAACAATCTGTTTTCCGAATCAGTAGTAGAGTCATTACAAACCTACTTGATGTTATAAGAGTAGTAAAATATGCCTACTTGAGAAATTTTTATTTGATTACTATCCGATGCTAATGCCCGGTACCAAAGATTTTATGCCATTGATATTGTCGTGCTCCGTGGCGCACTGTCGATTTATACGATGGAGGTCCTGTGTTCGATTTCCGGCAAGGCCATTTTTGATTTTCCAAATTGGTCCAGGTCTTGCTGGTGGGAGACCGAGAATGACGTACCACCAAGCAATCTAGCGTTCCGGTAAGATGTCATATAGAAACCGAAGGGGTATGGTTATTTACCTACTCCTACCAAATTAGTCCATTTCCATCTTAGATTGGCTTATAACTTACCATCAGGTGTTGAACTCAACTTTAATGAATAAAAAATAAACACATAAGTTAACATTTACAATTTTTTTATAGTATTTGCGTATCCAATCCTACCTCTCGAGTTTGCGTACCCGATCAAGTTTCTGGGCATCGTGTACCGTCCCTGGCGCCTCCTTGCCTTCGTCATGGCGGTACCTTGCTGCCTGACCGCCTGCCTGCTGCAGCTGTTCCACGAGAGCCCCAAGTTCCTCATCTCCAGAGGACAGCCGGAGGCAGCTCTGGAGGTGCTGAAGAAGATCTACGCCTGCAACTCTGGAGAGAGCGCGGAACAGTTTCCAGTTAGTAATTACTTTTCTTAGTAATGATACAGAATATATCCTTACTAATAACATAAAGGCGAAAGTATGTATGTATGGATATTTGCTGCTCTAACTCAAAAACTACTGAATAGATTTTGATGAACCTTTACAGTAATCTAGCTTACACTTCAGAATAACCCTACATTTTATCCAAAAAATCCCAAGAGAATGAGCACTACGCGGGTGAAACTGCGGGCGTTCTCTTGTAGTACATAATAGTACAAGCTTTTACTATGTAGTACAAATGACAAATATTCAAAGCAATAATTTTCTTAGCTATCTCCTGCCTACACAGAATAACATACCTACTGCAAAATTGTAAATTATTAATTACGTATTAGCCCGTTGTTTCAACTTCTTGGTTCCCGTTCCTGTAGAAATAGCAGGCTATCCAGAATATAATCTATCTCTAAACCAAATATCTGCCAAATTAGTTCAATACTTCCAGCGTGATAGAGTCTCTAACAAACATACACAAACTTTTGCATATATAACACTATCAAGAAAACTGCTAAGTTTCTTGCCGACAAACGACAAACGATCATCAACGTCTAAATAAACTCAGAAGTTTCTTGCCAACACCATCTGCTTTATTACCGTTGTTAGAGTCACTCACTCTCTTCACTTGTTTTGTAGGTAAAGAAACTCATCTACGACGCAGAGGAGTCTACAAACGAGGACTCGTTCCTGAAGGCGATGTGGCAGCAGACCACGGCGCTGTTCAGACGGCCACTTCTATGCGTCACCCTCAAACTGTTTTACCTGGTCACCATCATTTACATGACGTGAGTTTGAATACGTCACTGACGCAATAACGTCTAAGATTTTCTTGAAATTTATTACAAAAATGTCTATCTATGTCTGTCTATGTATTCTAGTAAGCTAAGTCTAAATTTGATTGTAGTGGTAGCGGCTTCATCCTGTGGCTGCCGTACATCATGAACAACCTGTTCTCGGTGCTGGAGTCGGGCGGCGGCAGCGGCATGAACCTGTGCACCGTTATACGACACTCCGCTGACAGCGCGCTTGTTGTTGGAAACGACACTGTAAGTCAGCATCATGATGAAATTCCACTGCTGGAAATTGGTTATTTGTAAATACGTTTAAGATCCTGAAGAGAAGATGGTTTAGAAGCACCTGTATCCAGCGACTGCTTACGCTCAATTTTAAACTGAGATTATCATCAGGATGAAACAGTAATTGAATGGATGAAGGATGAAAAAACAATGCACTGGTAGAATAGTTCAGATTTCCTCGAAAAAAAAATGCTACACGGCCTACATGGCCTGACCTCCTTTCCTATAAGAACCCCTCTGTTATACGGGAAAAGTACTTTGTTGACATTTAATTTTTCTTTCTAGCATTATTATTCTTGATAGCATTGATAAAAAATGTATACTGTTGTCCCTAAAATTTCTATCTACTGCTGCTGAAATTTTCATTAGCTTTTTCCTCTTTTGGTTTTTTCTTTGCGTCATAGTTTACAAAATGGAAACTTGAAATATCACATTATTCACGAGTACGAGTTTCATCGTAGTACCACTAGTGCAAACGGTTTGAAGGGGTAATGATGAGCATAACGTACCTACCGCAAATATGATACCCTTCAAAACATTTGCTTCCAGAACGTCCAAGAAGTATGCAACGACACAATTCAAGAAACAACGTTATTATCAGCGATGTCGTATGGCGCTTTGGCCTGCTCAGTGAACCTGGTGCTCTCACTCACCTGTGGGTCCCGCAAGAGGCTGGCGATGCTCTTCATCATCACGATGTCAGCCGTCGCTGCCATCCTGCTCAACGTAGTGGCAGTTCCTATCGCTGGAGGGATATTCTTCTTCATCTTTCTGCTTTGCGCGCTCTCTATGGGTATCCTGAGTGTTTACTTCGTGGAGCTGTATCCTACGTCATTGAGGTAACTATTTGGTGTATCGCCTAAAGTTACAGAATAACCTAAATCCAGAGATTAAAGATAAGTCTTACTGCGCTAGGCCGAGCGAAACCACTGTCTAATTTGCGCTTAAATCCTGCCATGACATGAAATTTTGTTAACACCTTACTTTTATCAGTATTTTCACTGAATATTTAATTATTAGATTTAATTTTTCCAAAGCTCTTGTATGAAAGCCTTCTCAAGAACTCTTATTTTTTGGAGTTCGTTGATTGCTAAATTGTTGTTTTGTTTGGTTATTGCAGAGGCATGGCATCCTGCCTTTCTGTGATGATCGGCAGATCCAGCGCGTTCCTCGGAGTCAACGCGATAGGAGCGCTCATCAATGTCAACTGTGAGGCCACGTTCTACGTCTGGTCGATTCTACTATTCAGTAAGTGCTTCTTTTTAATTTCTTTCCTAATTCTTGACAAAGCATCGGCCTCATTTGCCTGTTATGGTAATTATCATGCTCTGCAACGCAAAGTCTAGTAATTGCTGGAGTTTTCAAAAAGCTTAATAATCAAATACCTACATATTAGTATCTTGATCAGAAATCAAACTTGATTTTTGTAAACAGACGTTATTCATTCTTAAATCGCACTTATGTTTTATATCAAGTGATTTTATACAGATGCTCTTGTTTGGTAAACTATTGAAAGTTATTAATAAAAAAAAATATTTTATATCTCTACATTTTTATTCCAGGTTCGGCCATCTTCGCGTGGTTCCTTCCAAAAGACAAAAAACCGAATCAGTGAACTGTATTAGAAAGTAAATTATATGACTTAAAGTGACATGGACAAAGCTAGCCACAATCAAATCAAACTTTCTCGTTATGGAGAACGTAAAGTATAAGTTCTAGTCTAAGTCTAATAAGAAGCGTTTTTGTGGTTTAAACAGTGAACAGGTAACCGTTTTCCTGAAACATTATTGTATTTGTTATCTATCTAATAACTTTAAATGAGCAATTCTTGTATATACATAAATGTATAATCTGAATCTCGGAAACGATTCCAACGATTTGCATGAAATTTTCTGTGCGGGGGGGTGTCACGGGCGATTAATAACGTATAACTTCCAAAATAAAAAAAATCAAACAAAAGTCAGTCAACCAGGCACTTTACTATTATCAGATACACTATTCTTTTTAGCTGTTGACTATCTTAATAATGCTGCCATGATCGTTTTTGTTAAATGAAACCTGTAACAAAACGATTTCGACCTGCCTACCGAACTACGAATTTTTATATAATCTAGATTTAAGAAAATTGTTGTTTCAAAATGGTTTATGCGTGATGGTGTAAATAGGTGTACAATGACGTACACACTTTTTCTCTTTTTTTTATAGAATACAAGTTGGCCCTTGACTGATATCACACCTGATGTTAAGTGATGCAATCTCAGATGAAGCGAGCTAACTTGTTAGGAGTAGGATAAAATCCACACTCCTTTCGGTTTCGTATCGTACATCGTACCGGAATGCTAAATCGCTTGCCGGTACGTGTTTGTCGCTAAGGTGGTAACTAGCCACGGCGAAAGCCTCCCACCAGCCAGACCAAGAAAACTTAAGTAAAATCACAATCTCCTCTGCCGGGAATCGAACCCGGGACTTCCGTCTTATAAATCCACCGCGCATACTCTACGCCACTGAGGTCGAATAGGTCTCACTAGGTCTAGTCTTTTTTTATTAAAAATCGGTGTGCAAAATAACACTTTATTAACTTCCGGTAAATTGATTCGACTGTCTACTAGAATTTTACTCCTTTTTACATTCGTTTGTGCGAAACAATATTTTGGCAATCTGGTACCAAGTAAGTACTAGTGTATTTTCGCCTACGAACCGAAATATGAAAACCTTTTTTCTTAAATATACCAATTTGTACCGGACTGCTAAAAGACAGTTATGTTTTACAGCGTTGTAAGTAAGTTACCTTCAAGTATTACCTAGTATTACCTAACTCTAATTCTTTCACACGCTCTAAAGTCTAAACAGCTAAAGTATTTCCAGAAATACTTTTGAAGCAGTCACTCTTAGTGATGTGCCGAGTCGCTGTTTTGGTGGATCGAGTCGATTCGAGTCAGTTTATACGGTATTCGAATCAGGACTCGATTCCATGATTCAAGCCCAGTACTCGAATTCTATGTTTGGTATTCGAGTTTTTTAGAAATTCGAGTCTGGAAATTTAGTCCAGTCCAGAACTACAGTCCGATTTTAGAACAAAAAGGAAAATAGAAAGGAGTTACTTTAAAATTTACACTTACAGTATTAAAATTACCTTTATCAATATTATGATGGTACACTGGCGATCGATGGGGTAGTGAATTTTACAAGTGGTGGCTCAAAGGGTTAATAAACAATTAAATGAATTCACTCAGTATTCGTAATAACTTCTAACAGACACAAAACAAAGAAATCACAACAAAAAGTTGCAGGTTCAAACTCGTTTGTACTATTAGGCCCGCGCCACTTCATTGCTTATGTTTACAGTAGGACTCATATAAATAGAATCGAGTTAACGAGTACAAACCGATTCTCCTGACTCGAGTACCGGAATATCAAAATAAGTTGGTATTCGAGTAGGCGAGTCCAAAGCAGGAATCGAGTCTGACTCGAGTCAAACCGTACTCGGCACATCGCTAGTCACTCTTGATTTTTAATATTTTTTTTTTATACTGGTTTCATAAACAATTTTTATTAATAATTAAAAGAGTGGAATAGTTAAGTTGTTACTAGTTTTAATTTATAATTTGTATTGTTGTTATCGGCTGTGTTTAAATATAAGTGTTAATAACTTTGTAATAAAAGTTGATTTAAAACAATGAATTTTTTTATTCACTGAGCCTATGTTACTAATCTACTTATGTTACTGATAGTTTGTTTATTATCACCTACTAATGGCCCACTACCAGCATCAGGCCTCCATTCTTATAAAAGAAGCGATTTGGAGCGTAGACCCACCACGCTGCTGCACGGGTGGGCGGGCTTAGGGTAATAATGCTTCATTTATTAACGATAACTATTAGATGTTCTCCGAGGCACAGGAGTGTTTTACCATCAACTTCCCGACTCCGTGTTTGGAAGGTCTTGAAAATTTCATAGAAGAGTGAAAAATTCAGAATTATTCCGAGACCCGACCTAGGTACGAACCCAGAACCTCGTAATCGAGGCCACGTAGGTTAACCACTGAACAAACGAGACAGATAGGTAGGTACTAAGTATACTTAGTAAAACAGTAAGACAGGTTTGGTATATATACCAAACGTGTTTTATATGTGTACTTCTTATTTAACAAGTTAGCGCTTGGTTCGGAATCTCACCTGATATGAATTGAAGAAGCGTGCTAATATCTCATCAATTAACAGCTTGGTACGATTTCTACACGATGGAATACTAGTACTAATACTGGAACGCCAAGTCAATCGGCGCTAGGTAATTCTGTGCCGGTGGTCACAAGCCACAGTCGAAACCTACCCTTAACTAGTCTGGACCAATGTAAAAATATAATATTTGAAGTTGACTTAAGTAATGAATCAGGATTCAGGGTCTTCTCCCTTTCAAGTTAAGCAGACTGTGATGGTGATGAGCTTTTGTCAACGTCTCATGCGGTTCTTAACGTGTTGCAAGGAAGCCGCTGGATCACTGCTCACTCTAGTATTTGCAAGTTCTGGGCTCCTGGCCCAAGTCCTGCAGAAGAAGTCAATCAGCTGATGATGATGGCAAGGACTACAATAGCACCTGCAGGTTCGCTACTAATAGTAGGAGAACCCAAGGGAGCATATCTATGATTCGGTGCCAGCCAAAGTTTCTACTTTAAGGACTTTACCTAGAGCCTACAAACTGCTTTACTACATTAAATAAAAGTTCCTTAAACTTGGCTGACACCGACTTCATAGATATTTTTAAGTAAATTAAAGCAACTAAATGACGCAGTTATTTTTTACTTTTAAGTGCGTTTTGAGTCGGTTCTATTTTTTGTTAAAATTTTTTTAGAAATACTGGGACGCGGGACGGAAATATAAGTACTTTAATAAAACTGTTTCTCGTTACTTAAAAAAAAACTTAAGTGATTTTATAAACACTTCTTGCACTATCAGATCGCCTGAACACCTCCACCAAGTCCCTGAGCCCTTTATATTATTGGGGGCAACCAAGGCAGGATTGGCAAGTTGTAAGATAATGCCCTACTACAATGAAATACAATCATGAAAACGTTGACTAGACGTACCTACGTGTAGTACATTATACAGTTAAAATAATTGTAGATTTCCTTCCTTATTACAGCCCTTTTCCGATAAAGATGGTCCATAATACACAGGAATTAAAATACGTAATTGATTACCTATCTACAATCATTGGCCTAATCACCTAAAATAAGATACTGAAAGATTATTTGCCCACTGACCTCCCGGCTACTGTGACGTGAACTGTGTTTAAATAATTATGTTATTGCTGCTTATATTTAATTTAATTTAAATGTAACTAATTGTGTGAGTGACATTAATTGTAATTAATAATTATTAAAATACGCAGGTACGATTTCAATATCCTTGGCCCTTGGTTTTTATTTAAACATAATTGTAGTAATCCACACTTCTTACAATAAAGAATACCAATACAGATATTTTACAGAAGTACGTCGGTTTAGGGTATTTTTGACCTGGCTTTTAATCGGAATGTCCTGGATCCGTCCGTCTTGGTCTCCCCTTTCAACATTACCAACCATTCTCACCGTATACATTCCTATCGTAAGTCTCCTTTCAATCATTCTCTATACTTGACAAAACAATCTCAGCATACCTTTCTCAATTTTAATCATTTTAAATAGACCCCAAAAATGTAGACTAGATAATGAACGTAGACGTAGAATTACCAATTAAAAAAGCAAAATCAGCTAAATGCGTATTCTGTTATTACCCATACCACATCCATCCAGCTGCCGAAAAGCCCAAAAGGTCTTGAGTTAGTTCCCCACCTGTTACACTACTGCCATATATAATAAAACTACTGCACAAGTCTTAAGTTAGAGGTGAAAGGGAAATACTAATATGACTTACATAAAAATAATACTACACACTATCTGCCCACCGTACATCTAGGCACTCAAATCGTTACATTGATTCTGTGTTAAATAATTCAATTAATTAACTACCGGTACATTACGCAAATTCAATGCATAATTATGTTTTAGTGCAAACCGAAGTGAGTGAAACTAGTGTGCCTGCTGAAATGGCTCGCAGCGAGGATGCCCACAAGGTCAGCTTTGAGGAAGCGCTCACCAGAACAGGTACCTACTGCTTCCGAACTCTACCTTGATTGTTATGTAATCCGTTGTTAGATTTCTAAATTCCTTCTACCAATCCTCCTTCAGTTTTATGTTTATTCGACGAGAAATTGTATTTTATTAACATAGATAATTAATTAGCAAAATAACTAGACATTTTAATATCAGGCGCGTACGAGTAATTTAATAAATTTGAAGTTTTTTATTGAAAAAGAATACAATAAGGTATTTTATCTTAATAATTATAATAAATCATGCCCTTGTCAAGTGGTAGGAAGAATACTGGCTGGATTTCCGCATCGCTCGATCCAGGCTGGATCCTTAGTCAAAAGGATAAAGCCAATAAAAATGAGCCACCCCATCTGTCACTTTTCGATGCAGTTGAAATTGCTAAATCAGGCCATTCAACATTTTGACATAATGCATTTGATTGGTTAAAATATGGAAATGATATCCGATTTTCCGAGAAAGATATCGCTTATTTAATTATCCCGTTGCGTACACTAAAAGATTCCTCTAAAGTAAAGCTTATAGTAGTCTAGTAAGAAAAGCTTAAAATACTTATGGGACCTGTGTCCGAAGTCATCATCCAGAGACTTCTGATTTCTGCATCAATCTGATTTACAATTCCATATTAAGATGGCCGAAAATAAACCTGGAAGGGTATAATATATTTTCTGCCACATTTTGATAGGATTATGTATATAGATGGATAAACATCACTAAGCCGATTTTGATATCACTAAATCAACTTTTTATCGCTAATATGACGGCATTGATTAGTTAACGATAGTTTACATATTGAACACAAGTTGGGCTATCCTACCAATTAATGACTAGGCAATCCTTAGCCGAACACGTGCATGAAAAAAATTTGATGGTGACATGATAATAAGCGATGATGCAATCTAAGATGGAAACGGGCTAACTTGTTACGAGTAGGATGACATCCACACCCCTTTCGGTTTCTACACGACACCGTATCGGAACGCTAAATCGCTTGGCGGTACGTTTTTGTCGGGGTCTAACACGATACTATAGATAGAGAAAGATGACGAAGTTGAAACTCGCACCGTCGAGTTTCGTTACAAAATCAACATGTTGGACTGGACCTATCTAGACTATTCGAAATCCGAGTTAGCTTAACACGAGAGTTTAAGTTCCCCATTAATTCCAGAATGAATGTCTCGCAATCTTCCAGGTTTCGGCCTGTACAGCTACCTGGTGGTTAGCCTGGCGGGTTTCATAGTGATAGCGCTGGTGTGCATCGCGTTCGGCACCACCATCATCATCCCCACCAGCGCCTGCGAGCTGGGCACCACCTCCTCGCAGCGAGGGATCCTGGCTGGAGCGCCGGTTGTAGGTAAAACTTAGAATCACAATTCAAAATTTTCAATACAAGTTATTTTTTTTAAAACGTAAAATTAGATTCTACCGCCGGCCCGGAAGGCAGGTGCTAAGAAGAGCTATTATTTTTGGTTATTTGTTTTTTATATTACTAAACTCTAATTTATTTAGCTCAATAGGGTGATCGTTCGATAAAAAGTAACCACCTATGGATCTTCTACCCTGTAAAGTAATTATATCATAGTTTGTACATACTTTTATCATGATTTTTTCATAATTTGTAAACATGTTTAATTAATTCTAACTTCGATTATCGGCAGGTTAACCATTGATTCTAAATAGGTACTAGAATTAACTGGCTAAACGGGTCCTGTTGCAATCGCTCCTTGTACTCGATCTTTTTATAAACGGCGATAGGTGTCTCCATTCCATGAATCTCGTTTATTAGTAAAACTTGTTGCTTTTTCGACCCTGGGGACTAGTAGCACGAGAGAATTCCCACCTATGATGTTGGTCAAGTTGAATATACAGGTTACATAACGGTCTGGCGGTTTGAACTCGTCACCATCAGCCTACCCACTCACTACTGTAGGACAAAGCCTCCATTATAGGAGCGGGAATGTGGAGAAGTAACCACGGTGCTCCTAGCAGGTGGTATAGACTATAATGTAGTACTTTGATAAGTTGACTAAATACCTATGTATTGAGTCAACTTATCAAAGTTACCTGTCTACTATTTCATGCTCATTTTATATAAAATTCTTACACTTTCATAAAGTTACTTCATGCTTGGTCTGGACTTCCAATCACGCTTAATATCAATAACTTTACTTTATATTAATAACAGTTCTCCTGTACCACAAAACAAGCAAAATTTTCAATACTTGGTGGCTAGAACTCTTTAACGTGCCTCAGATCGCTGGCGAAGGTAATGTTCTTGTTATTTGACTCCAGGTCTCATCCTCGGCGCAGTGCTATGGGGCTACCTGGCGGATATATTCGGGCGGAGGTACACCCTCATCATCTCCCTGCTGGCCGCTGCGACCGTCAACGCGCTCGCCAGCATATCCGTCAACTGGTTGATGCTCATGTTCTTGCAATTCTTCGCCACTTTCCTGTAAGCATATAAGCATATCAATCAACTACGGCCGACCAGTACACCTTCATCATATCCTTGCTTACCGCTGTAAACGTCAACGCGCTCGTCAGCATGTCTATTGACTGTTTGATACTTATATACCTGCAGTTCTTCGGCACTTACATGTTGTTAGTAGTTAAGATTACAATCTGCTGCCCGCTAAAGCTGATGTCCGCAATATAAGCCGCATATTTAACTCATAACTAGAAGAAACTAAATCAAAACCTAACGGGTAGTTTCCGTAACCTTAGAATTTTTAAATTCGGTAAGAAGCAACGTTATATAGCACAGATAATGGAAAAATTACGAAATTTGTATATTTTTCTATAGTCCTAGAATCTTGAAATTTCGCATGAAGCAATGTTTTATAGTATATATGAAGGAATAATTTCAAAAACCTTAAAATTCATGGAACCATCGGTGCGCGAATCCGACTCGCACTTGGACGGCTTTTATTTCTTATATATATTTATATTTGTGCACAGATCTGCGGGTCAGTTTCCCCAAGCTATGACTATGGTCAGCGAGAGTGTCCCGCTGAGCAGAAGGAACTTATCTATTCTGTTAGTGGGCAGCATCTTCCTGCTGTCCCAAGGACTTATGGCAGGTACTAATCACACAAATATAACTCTTTTATCAAATCTGAAATCACTTTTCAGGTCAAGCTCTGACACGAAAGCTATACTTATACTTAAAACTAGAATGTTACCTATATATGATATTTCTCCTTAAGATAAAATTATTTTCAGCTTTGGCGATCCCAATCATCCCTCTCACATTCTCCTACTACCTACCAAGTCTGGGAATCTACTGGAACTCGTGGAGAACGCTCATGCTGGTTTACTCTGCACCCAGTCTGCTGTCCGCCATGTGGCTGTACTTCATGTGCGAGAGCCCCAAGTTCCTGTTCAGTAAAGGGAGAGAAGCAGAGGCAATGGATGCCTTGAGGAAGATTCATAGATTGAACAATTTAGGATCAAAAACTGAACTACAAGTAAGCATACTTCCAGTAGATTACAAACAATTCTAATACTTTTATTCAAAATTCTTTGTTATATTTTGTAGAAACGAACGCTGTCATATAGGTGCCAATTAGGTGCTCAACTCTAATGAAATTATATGCGTTTTCTACCTTAATTTTTACCGACTGCGTCATAAGCAGGATAATGTTATTTTGTTGATAAACATTCCACATCGATTTTGGCTTGCATAGTTACAGTAATAAGATGAGCTTATGTTATTGGTTCCTACTGTGGTTCCAGAAAAAGTTGCAGGTACCACTTGTGATGGACTGTCAATTTCTTATTATAAAAACATTTTTGTTTTAGATAAAAGGCGGAATCTTAGTTGAGCCAGTTGACGGAAACTCCAAATCGGGCGGTAACCAATGTGCTCCTCTGTTCAGACCGCCCTTGCTGAAGTCTACAATCATCATGACCCTTCTGTTCTTATTCCAACAGTTGAGTATTTGCACACAGATGACAATGTAAAGAGTTGTAGTTTATAAAGTAAAATATGTTATGTGAATAAAAATTTTTAACAAAAAATAGAACCGACTCAAAACGCACTAAAAAGTAAAAAATAGCTGTCATTTAGTTGCTTTAATTTACTTAAGCATATCTAGGAGTCGGTGCCGTTTTGTTGACGCCACGTAGCGTACTCGTACTATAGGTACTGTCATAGTATATTATATGGCACTAGTAGCCAAAAAGCTACCGATACCGAGTCAAAAACCGAAATCGCTGTAAGCGTGCCTCCAAAATTTAGATTCACTCAATTTCCCAGATATCATAGCAGATCTACATGAGAATAAGACCACCTTACATATATACACTATATAACATAAAAATAATTATATATATATACAACACTGTAAAAAGATATGCGTAGTCATACATATATAAAAAAAAATATTTACTGATAGATAGAATTAGAACCTCCTACGTTTTTAAGGTAAAATATGTTATGTGAAAAAGAATACATACATCGTCAACATCGACATATGACGACGACGATGACGATGACCACGGCTTCCTGTAGTGCCAGGTCCTATGCCTTCCCTGCAGCTTCTATCCATCACGCTTCTTCGCGCCGTAACTTCGTTTTTAGTAGCTGGTTATATATAAAAACGTATTTTTCCCAGAATACCAGCATTTCTGATCTGGCTGCCCACCATTTCTGCCCAGTTCGTCCAGATCTTAGAGACCGGGGAGGGCGCGAGTTTGACGCTGTGTGGCATTATTAGGAAGAGCTTGGATTCGCCTCCAGAGGTACCGACATACTAACTTATTACTATAGCATGTCATGTTGAGCAAGCAATGTATTTTTACTCATATTACCTTGGTACTTGTCAATGTATAAAACCGATACGCGTAACGACACATCAGAAACCATAGCATATTTTTGTCTTTATTAACCATTGACATATTAATACATAGTAATAACTACTAATATTTCAATGTGATTAACGATCGAAACTGTTGTATTACGTGGCATAAATTAGCTATCTGTCTGCACGAGCCCTCGGCAATAGCCACTATACTTACCAAACTATTTTGTTTTAATGTAGGGTTGTTGCTTCTAAAATATTACTTACGTTCTGTCCAGGTTGATGATTCGTGTTCTTTGAACGTGACGTCGCTCCTAATAGTTCTGGTAGTGGGGGCCATACAGTCCGTGACCAACGTATTCATGAGCTTGGTAAGTTTTCGTAACAACGGCCTCGTTAGTCTAGTGATTAGTGTGTGGCTTCGGTTCACGAGGTCCTAGATTTGTTTTCTAGATCAGACTATAATGGCTCAGTATTAAATACTGAGATTTTGTTTTCGCCGAGATATTCTTACAAATTTTTCGCACTTGCGTCTCGAATAGCTTGTTCAACCATCCGAGTCATACATTATCATATACCTACAGTACAACGTCATACCGACGTGACACACTGATGAAGATTTACGTTTCAAGATTATTAAGGGGGCTGCGCGCGGTTCTTATTATTAGTATAGACTTGCAATTTTACCTAATATATTTTGTCCTACAAAAGGCTGAAGGATCCGTAAAACTAAAATTATAAGCCAGCTGAGCAGACGGGTCATACCTACTTGTCATAGACGAGATGCACACAAATTAGGCGTAGAATGTCCACGAGCGAATTTTTAATTAAATCAGATTTTTGTATCAAGGTATCTTCTTTCTCCAGCTCATCAGCTTGACCGGGCGACGAAACATGGCGATATTCGTGGCGGCACTGTGCGGCATCTGCGGGATCCTCGTCAACCTGATACCGAACGCCATCGCCAGCGGTGTTGTGTTCTTCATCTTCCTCATCGGCATCGTCACCTCGGGGTTGTACACGGCCATCGCTGTGGCTCTGTTCCCTACTTCACTTAGGTAAGGCTCACCTTGCACCAAATATTCAGTAAATCTTTAAAACATATTGTAATTTCCGTAGTATAAAATCTCCTAGTTCAATTGAATGAGTCTGCCTTTTAATTGCGCGTACTGACTAAGAGTATATTCCAGCAAGCATGATTTTAACATACTCGTAAAATTCAAATTCCAATTTAGTTTTTTCAAATACGTTTGAAAAAACAGCTTAATTTGAATCACTTGTGATCGACCTCGATCGAATCACCGACACAAAGGGCAAAAACACGCCTATATCAGAGCAATATTTGGCAGAGTATGACACGTTTTACCAAGCGCTCTGTGCCTCTTAACCTCAGGTGCAAGTGTTAAGCTTCGTGTAGCTGCAACTACCCTTCATATCGAAAGGCAGCAATACTTCTTCTGCCATTAAAATTAGCATAGTAGTAATTTTTTCTAGAAGGAGCTCTATCACAAATTCTACTGCTATTTTTCAGAACTCTAGCGGTGGCACTGATAATGACAGGTCATCGGATCGGCTCGTTCGCGTCAGTGCAGATCATCAACCTACTGTTTGAAGTCAACTGCGAAGCTGGCTTCTACGTTTACGCTTCTATATTTGCAGGTAGGTTTTAGTCTTCGTTGACGTTAAAGACTATTTGTGGTAACTCTATCATCGATTCGGAAGGCTAATTATATTGAAAACTGAATTAATTACTGTTTCTCTGTTTCAGTGTCGGCCCTAATAGCCGCATTCCTAGAAGACGATCGAAAACTTGGACGAGCAAGCCAAGGACCGAAGGACGAAGCATCAAAGCTCTAGTCTAGTTGCACATCTCTTTTCAATACCAAAGTGCAGTCCGGTGCTAAACATAGTTTTACTTTTGTTGTAGCAAAATGATCTTGATGTTAATCTTAGTTATGATGTAAATAATTTAATTAATAAGATTAAATATGTTATGCAGTTTCACAACATTATGTACCTAATTAGTGCCATGAATAAGTTGTGGTTTGGTGAAATAATTTCTGTTAGTTAGCGATTATTATATTGCACGGTTAAGAGTTTGTTAGAGCTTATCACGAAATTATTATGACGCTACTTTACGTTTTTCTGTTTCTGAATACTTATAAAATTATTAAGTTATTACATTTATTTAAAATAATAATTTATTGTTATATGATCAGTGATCTAAGTAAATAATCTAAGATGTCCATTGTTAATAGTTCTCTTAATAGTGGTTTATAAATATTTCAGCAATAAAAAACTATCAAATAAGATGTAGTTTCATTATTTTCTTAGGCTTCCTCCCAGATAGAAGTTATCCTCGGGGGTTGATACTTTATAGGTGCTGTTAGGCTGCTATCAAAATTAAGGATCTGTCACTTGCCAGCTGACTGACAGCGATTATCAAACTGTCAGTGTCAAGTGATCAGTGAGCTAATGTCAGACTTCGCGAGTGATAGAGAAATTGATAAGACGATTTTTGAGGATAAACCGTGATAATTACTGTTTCAGTGATAACTGAATAGTAATATTAAAATACTTTACTCATATTTCGCAGTTGATGGCTTTCTCGTCGTGTTTATAACCCAAAGGTGTCCGACCGGTGGCCAACACAGCGTGAATTTCTCTCGTGAATCGATTTTTCGATAAACTCTGATTAGTACAGCCCGGTCGTTGGAGCTGAGTTGATGCATAAAATTTCAAAGTGTAAAGTTCAGTTTGCTGAATTTCGGACGTACTTAGACTTTTACAGTGCAATATAAACACGTATATTTTGAAGCCATTTTCCGCATAAGAAGGTACGTTTTATTAGTATTACATGTTCAGTAAGACCGATTTTCTCTCTCAGAGGTCATAAATGATAGTTATTTGTATGTGTCCTAGTAAATAGTTGTTTTTTAATTAACCTACACTTTCATCTCTAATGGTACACTTGTCAGGACTTGGTAAACTTGACATTATGGTGACTGCAACCTGTTGATAATAGGGTTAAGGCTAATAACATGGGTGTATATGAACCTAACTGTAAATTTTAACTTGACGTCATTTAATATCGGCAGATTGTTTAATTCATTAAATAAAGTTAAGGCCAGCTGTAGTCATTGTGTTTAACAATTTAGAAATAAAACAAATGGGGGCTTTTAGTGATTCGTTTATTTATTGCCAATGCATATTAGGAAATCCTATTATAAGTTTACCTGCTACATCAACTTAACTATTAAAATTATTTTAATTACTTATACCATATTAAAAAAAATCTTCTGGTCTTGAAATTTAATTTGCCATTAATGAAGAGATTTTTGTCTTCCACTTGACCATAACATTTTTGATTAACAGCTGCATATTTTGTCATGCTGCATTTACAAGTGTGCCATGCAACTTGGCAAGCAGCATGGCATGCAGCTCGGTATGCAGCCTGACACTCAGTTACAGTGAAAGCAACATCTGTAGGCACTCGTACCAATAGACTGTCACATTCAATTTGACATTCAACATGTAGCTTTATACATTTGTGCTTGTTGAATGTGATGTTGCTTACCAGCAGGCAAATGCGGTATCACAAAATAGCATTTCATTCTTGCTTTGAAGCTCAATTAATATGTGCTGGGAAATATTGATGTGCTTACTAATTTTGCTACCAGCTCAGCTTAGTTATTCTGTTACTTGGTGACTTTTGGAAGATATAGTCAATCGAGCCTGTTTGACACCTGTATCTTTTACATTGCAACTTTATTCAGTGAAAAATAAAAATATTTAACAAAAAATAAAACTGACTCAAAATGCACTAAAAAGTAAAAAATAACTGTGTCATTTAGTTGCTTTAATTTACTTAAGCATATCAATGAAGTCGGTGCCAGCCAAGTTTAAGAAATATTTATTTTACGTAGTAAAGCAGTTAGTGTGTGGTTTATAACGTCCTTAAAGTAGAAGTAGAAGTAGAAGTTGGCTGGCACCAACTCCTAGATATGCTTAAGTAAATTAAAGCAACTAAATAACACAGTTATTTTTTTTACTTTTTAGTGCATTTTGAGTCGGTTCTATTTTTTGTTGAAAATTTTTATTTCTTACTTTTTAGTGATTTAGCGCCTCGTAACGTACTCGTAATATACTGTCATAGTATATTATACGGCACTAGTAGCCAAAAAGCCACAGATACCGAGACAAAAACCAAAATTGCTGTAAGCGTGCCTCCAAAATTTGAAGAGTTCCTTCAATTTCCCCAGGATATCATCATCAGATCCTAACATGATGACAATGGGACCACCTTGGATGTATGCCCTTTCCAATAAAAAAATAATTATCAAAATCGGACAACTCTGTAAAAAAGTTATGCGTGGTCATAAAAAAAAATATATGTACATACATAGAAATATAAATATAAAAATATATGTATCTACATACATAAAAAAAATATATGTGTCGAATTGAGAACCTCCTCCGTTTTTTTTCGTCGGTTAAAAAAATCCTTAGTTCTATATTTAATTCCTCACCTATCGCCCGGAAAAAATGGCCAGCTAGGTTAACGTGATAGATGTTCAAGTTTATGAAACCTGTACCTACAAAGTACCTTCCACATTGTATTTTATGATTGCTATAATTATTGTTTGTGTATACAGAATTAGGAATCCTCACAAGGGCACACACTCACTGTATGTGGGCTAAATAGCTCTTGACCCTAATCCCATTATCAAAATGCCTCATAGTTAAGCCAATTTCTTTACACTATCAGTTTCCGTGTAGTTCTTCCTTGCTTGAATATGTACATCTTTTTAAATGAATATGAATACAAAATAAATCTTTAGTTCAGACCATATTTATTAGGAACAAGATTACCTTAAAATTATTATTAATAGTAACTTACTGTCTGTAAACTAACTGTTGTTATTCCAATGAATTGATTATGTGGCTTTAGATCACAAGGGTCTAAGTTTGGTGACAGGCAATGAAATATTGAGCTTTCTTTCTTGCAAAAAATTAAATTAAAAAAATCATAGGGGAGCTTACCCTGTGGCCTGAGTGGCCCATTCAAGTTGGTTTATAACAATGGCAATGATAAAGAATGATTTCTTAATGACATGCTGCAATTGTGCCTGATTAAAAGTGATGATGTACCTATGGTGTTTCACTCTTACCTAGATGTCTATTCACTCTTAACTTGAAGATCTTCAAGTTAAAAGTTAAGGGAAAACAGATACGAGAAGAGCATTCGTAATCTCATCAATTTTATTTTCATATGCCTTTTTCGCACTCAGTGAGACGAATATCTTAGCATTCCATGGATTGACCGTGCGGGTACATCGCGTGGTTGAGAGAAAAACACCGAACAGAACCCGAGACTTGTGACACGGGTGTAGGTTTAAAAAAGATCTCTTAGTGACGGCCGTCAACACTTACCTCCTCTGTTCAAATTATTCTCCCTACCCAGCCAAATTCGGAAGGACCCTACTAGAGCAGCTTTGGATACTCGTTCCAATATGGAGCTTACTGCACTTCTAGTAAGGCCAAGATTTTTTAGCAGGTTATAGAGAGACTTCGCTGGTATACCTCTCGCACCCACTTCTACCGCGTATAAACTAACCACATAGCCATTTTTAGTTAGTTCATTGATAAGGTCATAATATTTATTCACTTTGAATGCGTGGTCATTAGGGTTGTTTGTTTCCCACGGCACTGTAAGCTCAACAAGTACTATACGTTTGATTAGTTTGGAAAAAAGAAATATTCCGGTCTAGATGTCGAAATAGCTAAGTCTTCCGGGATTTTATAGTGATTTTCATTTCATATGTGTCCATTAATATAGTCCAATCAGGTGCAGAACCCAGAATTGAATAAGGCTTGCTGGTGGAATTTGTACTTGAGCCTGCTTTAACGAAGTTAGCTGTTGTACATCGAAAACACAATGGGAATCAACCCACTTAGTTTACGCTAAGGCATTTCGACTGCGTAACGATTCAAATCTCTGTGAAACCTCGCAGGCATGAATACTTACAAGTATTACTTACTTATCGTACCTATACCTAGTAGTCGTATTCATATTTCGCGAAGTACATAGATTCTTGATGATTGTTTTTAAAATTATTTTTTGCAAAGCGTCCGCTCGCTCTAGCTAATTGGGTGCTGGAGTGATGTGACTCGTTGACCTCTGACATTCGCTCGTCACGGTGTATCTAAAGTATTAAAGGTGGGAGCGGGAACAATCTTGATAAGTGTAGCTCGTTATTATCATTGTGGATGATCTGCATAAACATAAAACTATTATCTGCTCTGTAATTCTGTATATCCGTCCTTTACTCTATTTATAATAACGTATGGCAAGAGGTTACTTTGTATTATAGACTTAGACGGCGCAACGGATTTTTATGTGGTTGCATCAATAGATAGAGTGACTCTAGACGAAAAAAAAGACGTATTGATTAAGATATTGAATTGTTTAACACTTTGAAATCCACGCGAGAAATTGAGTATTTCCATTCAGGTCATGGCGGTCAACAGTGGATTTCCTTCCTATTACGTTCAGGCCATGGAGGGGTCACTTATGGGCCGCGTGAAAAGTCTAACGAAAACGCTTCCTACGAGTCACAGACTGCAGTTATTATACAAACCGCACATGGAACTGAGTTGCGTGGCCCTGTATTAGGGCTGGGTGGCGTGGTTTTAAATTCATCATAAACTTGTATTTTTTTTGGTGAGAAAATCAAGCTGTCTGAAAGTTTTCATCTAAAGAGATGACCTTTAGAGATGCAACAAAATGCTGTATGGTAGAATTGATCTTCTGTATAGGTAATTGAAAAAATAGAAATACCTATATATACATATTGTACGGACGTATACGGACAGCTTAAAGAAGGGGCCAGGCGGAAAGGAATATTGGTAACTCTGTGTTCGAAGATTACATTATTTTAACACCTCCATGCTTAATAAGCTCTGTATTTCAAACGGTCACGCCATCTGATTGGCAGGTACACATATTAACCTTTCCGTAGGTGTTATCGGAGTTTATATCGGATATGTTAATCGCTGACGAAAATAGTTGGTCATACAAGCCCGAGTAGAAAATCATACTAATCATCAATTATATTTTTTATGCTTGAACTATCAAAGAGTTCAGAGCTTTGTAATTTTTATCCTTCTAAATCCACCAGGATCCAAAAGTAATAGTTGTAAGAATTATATTTTTTTTTATACATGAGGAGACGAAAACAAAGATATGGCTATAATAGGTTCTTAAAACAGGAAAAGTTTCAGCGCTTGTTGATTCGTCGACCGGAAGTTTACTTAAGTGTTAAGCTAAGTATACATTTCACTGACAAACATAATTATCCTTGATCACTCAAGGATCAGGTGTGTTTGAAATGTACGTGAAAGTGGCATCTGGCTGCTGCTTCGATCCTTGACGAGTTAAAGACCGAATCAACGATGCTGCTGCAAAAATAAATTTGAATTCTAAACTCTTTGAACTGATAGAGTACAAAAATTATACGCCTTACGTACTCGTATACACTTGTACTTAACACAATTCTCCTTAGTGACGAGGAGGATCCTCCATCGAAGTCGACTTAAAGGGCAATTTGTTAGTTTCAGTAAGCCAGTGAGAACAAAATGGCGAGCGGGTCGTGGGAAGAGTTCTTTGCGGTGCACCTGCCCCCCACCGACTTCGAGGATAATCGCTCGCTGCTGAAGGAGTTCTGCGAGCGACACGACCAGTACGGAAACAAAATTGTTCTTGTCACAGTAAGTAATATTGCTTTTCGTCCTTTAACTTTTATATAGCAATAGTTGACAAAGCATATGGCTTACTTTATGGGCATCATGTGTTCACCAAGAAAGTCCTTGTAGTACGCCATTATAAGGTGCTAATGATGATAAACTAAGTAAATTAGAGTTAATGAGGCTTGTTATGCTGTTACAGTCGGGAGGAACAACAGTCCCTCTAGAACACAACACGGTGCGGTTCGTGGACAACTTCAGTGCGGGCACGCGCGGCGCCGCCTCCGCAGAGTACTTCCTGGAGCACGGTTACGCGGTCATCTTCATGCACCGCCAGAAGTCGCTCGAGCCCTTCACCAGGAACTTCACCGGGCAGAAGCTGTTCGACATGCTGGATCTGCAGGACCGGGGACCGAATACTACTATCACAGGTAAGCTGACGTCACGGCCAATAAAACCTAAGCTGAGGCAATCTTTCTCCGATCTTGGAAAAATTCTGCGCTCGTCAGAACCCCTATCTCTCCCTGGAGCGAAATCTCCTCTGAAAGGCTGTAGGTCGTCGCACACCACACAATCCTAATCCTATGAAGGGGACATACATTAATAACGTTTTTGGCGATTTTCTGATGCTCTACTTCTCCAATGAATTATTATGGAATTTGCCTCGACTTTCCCTCTCCATATCCTTATCTCAAACTTTGTAATTTTAGTATCTGGAGCTGATCGAAAGGCTACTGTGCTGCTTTGTGTCGTTTGGTTAATAACAAAATTATTTTGTCAGATTTTAGCAATGCATGTTATGTTTTACGGTATTTTTTCCATTTTTTTGTGTAAACGTGATTTGAAGAGAATTGGAGTCGATCAACTGTAATTTTCGGACCTTATGTATGCGAATGGAAAATAACTTCTTACATTTTAGATGCAATCGCCGTAAAATCTGATCAGACGCGGAAAGTTAAACGAATTTTATATGGACAAAAGCTGAATAAATATGATTAGTCCCTCATCTACGTGATATGCGGTCAGTTTTATTTGCCGGCCGGCTGTGAACAGGCGCCAGTTCAAGGCTGACGAGACGTTTAGTGCCTTTGTTTGACTAATCGATGCGGACATGAGGGTGCTTCGTTACTTTCCGCCACAACCTGGCTGTCTATCACTGTTTCTTAACACAACAAGCTAAAAATATTTTTATAATTTCTGAAGGTTTATTATGTTTATCTTTAAATTTCGAAAAAATAAATCTTTATTCGTACTTAGTGACTAATTATTATGGTGTTCATTTGTATTCATTCATTCATTAATCGTTTTAGAGAGCTAGTTATGATGTTCAAACACATTAGAAACAAGTTAACGGGTTACAATGATCCGCTGGTTGCAATTGGCTCAAAACCGTAGTCTGCCTGCAAGAGGACTATGTCCAACAGTGAACGTTTATCGGCTGACAATGACAATGATGTTAAGCCTCCACTTGTAATACTACAAGTGGAATTTCGATAAGGGTAGAGATCCCCACTCTCTCTCATCTCTACCCTTATCGAAATACAATATAGCGATGCTTTTTGGGACCATGAAGCTTGGTGGCGAATACAAGGGTAGTACTTTTCTAAACGGTGCGACACAAATTCTGTCGCACGTCATTAGTTAAGCAAAAGGTCGCCTGTCGATTTCCACAGTAAAGCAAGACAGCGTGTTCGTGCTGGCGCCGGTGCTGCAGCGCTACCAGGCGGCGCACGCGGCGGGCGCGCTGCTGCACGTGTCGTTCACGTCCGTGTCGGAGTACTTCTGGCTGCTGCGCGCCGCGTGCGAGTTGCTGGCGCGCACCGGCCCGCGCGCGCTGCTCTACCTCGCCGCCGCCGTGTCCGACTTCTACGTGCCGAAGGACAGGGTCGTGAGTATCACATACATTTGTATACACCGTGTGTCGGGGACATATCATGTTCCTATTCCAAATTCAGTTCTCTTTTTGTTGCAAAGTTGGCAGAAAATGCCCATTTATTTATTTTAAGTTGTAAGGATCAGGAAAATAGACCAGGTATTTCATATCTTTTATGAAGTCTTAGGAACTTCAAAGTTCAGGAGATGCACAGCACTACAAAAGATTTTTAATATTTGGATGCTGTTTCAATATTCGGACATGAATACCTTTGTAATTTAAGTCTCTCCGCGTCCATTACAGCCAACTCACAAGATGCAATCAGCCAGCGGTCCCCCGGTGATCCAACTGCACCTGGTGCCCAAGATGCTGGCGCCGCTGGTCAACCTCTGGGTGCCGGAAGCATATGTGGTATCCTTCAAGCTGGAGACTGATGAGAATCTGCTAATACCTAAAGCTCGAGCTGCCCTGGAGAAATATAAACACAAGGTATTTAGGCTGTTTTGATTAGACGTTATATATGGTTATTTGGTGAAGATTTGTATTTAGGTTTTTGTTAAGGTGGCGAAATCATACCTACCATACCTTTTCGCGATTACCTATCTACTGACTACCAATTAAAACCTCACGATGTTCCAACTTATCTAGGGTCACGGGAAAGCTCCGCGAACTATCGCAACCCAGCCTATGACTACATCTCAGGTTGATGGACTGGACACAGAGCGGCACTTTTTTTATAGATGGGGTTTCACTCATCTATTTAGTCTTGAGAGATGTTAAGTGTGACTTTAATTACACTGCCACGAAAATTCCATTACTATCAAAATACTAATAAATTCCTTTGACAAATGGCTTTATGTTTCAGATGGTAGTTGCCAACATGCTACAGACTCGCCACCAGAGAGTCATACTCGTGACTCCAGACGTCAACCAGGAGATCGTGCTCTCCAGAGAAGAAGTGCACGCAGGTGACCATACCAATGCTTTTATTTTAGAAAGTAAAATAAGTTTAGAATTTAAGTTTGCTATTGACATTACAAAAATAAATTATTTATGCCAAAGTTATGACATAAATGTCTGTCGGATACGCTGTTTGAATTTTGTGAATTACATTCTATTCCTAATAAGTTTGCCCGCTTTCATCTTAGATTGCATCATAATACCAAAACATTGGAAATTTATCACTGAATATATATCAATAAACTTGTTTATATACTGTCATTGTTATTGTCACCCAAAATATGGATTTAAGTTGGTTAGGTAGAGGGTGACCCGGGTAACCGGCGGGCGCCGAGCGCAGGCGATGACATCATCAACTCATCTTATTGTTTCAATGTTCGTTCCCAGGTATAGACATAGAGGGTCTGATAGTGTCGGACATCGTGCGAGCGCACAGCGCGCACATGGGCTGCGGCGCGCCGCCTGCGTGCGCGCGCTCGCCGCGCTGAGGCTCGCGCGCCCGCCTGCCGCGGCTCTACCTCACCGACTAGCGGCGGCGCGGCGCGACCATACCCGAGGGGTAACCGAACAAGTGTGTCTAGTGTATCAACCCGTGCAGGGCAAATAATAGTGTTGTAACCAGTGCGTAAATATTATGAACTGACGTGCAAATTGCATAATTTATTAGTTATAAAAAGTATTGTCGGATAATACCCGGGTAGAGGCAACCACATGAGTCCTCGGCTACGCTGTACACGACAGAGTTTGGTGAGAGGATGGAAAGTGTCAGGCGTATGGTTCATTCACCTATCTATGTGCGATTATCGCCTGCGAATTTTGTGCGTCTTTTTGGCTTGTCCCCACACCCGCGCAGGAAAATTCTCATTTTTGGCGCGTATTTACACGTAACTGAGTCATGAAAGAACTCGCCTGCGAGTGCGACGTATTAGGGCAGAGGCGCAAGTAAAAACACGTGCTCTAAAAAACCGCCGCCCGCTTTTAGGGTTTGTCTATACTTTCAAACTTGTTAATGCATCACAGTTTAAACCTAAATAAAATTATCATATCTGTGCAAAAGTATATATTAAATCCAACTGAGTCCTTGCACTCGCTATACATCGATGCAGGGTAGTAATACAAAGTAGGTAAAGAGGTGTAGGCGACCATACGCGCGTCTGACAGTGAAGCAATGAACAATACGCCTGTTGTCCTTTTATCTCTTTCCTCTCTGTCATCGTTCCCGCGCACGCCTGTATATCCCACATTCAAGGACTTTATGTTGCCTATAATTTAGAACTTTTCATACTTGACTAAGTTATACAAGTACACGATCTATACAAGAAACCCGTATGGCCCGCATTTAGGCCATTTTTCCATTTCATTATTATGGAAACCAATGGACGTTACTTTAAATAATAAATTATTTCTTGCAATCACTTAAGCTTAGCTTTATGTTATATTTGTCGGTGTGGACTTTGAAAGTACATATATAAAATAAGTAATAATTGTGTTCTCAAAAATTGTTCAAGTATCGAGTGAATATGATATTGTGTCAAAAGTGCATGCAATTTATACGTAAACCACTTCAGTCCTCTCTTGCGCGATACGCGGATGGAGTGACAGAATAATGGGCGACAGAGGCGTTCTTCATTCTTACTGCCCCCCTTGGTCTAAAAGATTGTGATGATCAGACCTTTGTAGTTTTATAAAAGCTGAAAGTTTGTTCCAAAGATTGAGCCAACGTTCCTTGGCAAATATGGTGTTTGGGACATATTGGCTTCAGGAGGTTGTAGAAAGACTACATTTGACATTAGTCGATCATGTATAAGCCAAAAACTTTTTGACCCTGTACTAGAAGTCCTTAGTTTTAAATCTTTGACAGTGTCACGAAGGGCTACCATGAAGCTAAATATCTAGAGACTTGGTACATTTTTTAAGTTACCCCAAATAGAATATAAAAGTTCTGCTTTTTACATGGACAAATTAAAATCTAAAAGTATGTTTTACTATCTGCTAAATACACTGTGGCCCAAACTCCATAGTCGCCAACCGTACCGGTCTGATAAACTTCCATCTATACTAATATTATAAAGAGGAAAACTTTGTTTGTTTGTTTGTTTGTTTGTTTGTTTGGTTGTAATGAATAGGCTCAAAAACTACTGGACCATTTTTAAAAATCCTTTCACCATTCGAAAGCTACATTATTCACGAGTAACATAGGCTAAATTTTATTTTGGAAAAAAATAGGGTTCCGTAAAATATTTGGGTTTTTCGGACACAAGGTGTAAAAAATCAACCAGAAAAGTTACTTATTTTGCGTACGCTACCTAAACTATAGAAGATAGAACCATAACATGTTCTAATTAATTGAAGAGCTTATAAATATCTACAAAAAAGTCCGCAACATACTATACCTATCTATGTCGAGTGAGGCACAACAACCATTTTTTTATTTAATAATCTCAATTTTTTTTTGGACTACATTTAAACGCATTTATTTTACACATGCTATTAATCCTTATTCAAATAAATTATTTCATCACTAAATACAGTTTCTGTAGATAATATTTGGTATTTAAAAGATTAAAATTGGACGTTTGGTTTTGAAGTTATGACGAAATTAAAATTTTACTATTTCTGCGTTGCGAAGTGAGCGTCACCAAGGCGGGGGTGCGCGTGCGGGAGGGGAGTTCAGATCTATGTTATATATACGATGATGAATTAAGAATTCGATCTTTGTTCAAATATCTATTTAGTACACGGAAGAGTTTGTTCGTTTGTTTAAACGGGCTAATCTCTATCTGCGTGTCGGATTGTAAAATGATTTTTATATATAGTTTATTCTGAAGGCTAGACTCAAGAGTGAAATATACTATTTAATATCAATTTATACCCATCAGCTTGCCATAAATATATATTTTTAATGTTAATGTACTGAAATGTCATACAATGTTTAACAAACGTGTAGCAATATTCTCCGTCCCAAAAAAATTAAATTGAGAGGGGGAGCGGGGAATGAGCACACTTTACACATTTTGTATGAAAGTCTGTCTTTAAAATTAGAAGGGTACCTAAGAGGTTTTCACGCGGACGAAGTCGCGGGCGACTGCTAGTTTTTTATAAAATTGCGAAAGTTTGACTATTGCATGTTCTTGATCCAATTGTTGACACACTTCGAATTTCTGTAACGAGCATGCGAGGACTACGCCAAATGGTTTGCCTATAATTTGTGTGATACCATTTAGTGATAATTCTCTTCTAAAAACATGTAAAAATAAATGGATTGGTCATTTAGCGCCATCTTTTTTACAGTATATGAAGTGTGAAAAGATACTATTGTATATCCTGTACTGTAGTTCATTATATTTTGGTCGTTATAGGTATTCGTGTTTGTTTTATGTATATTTAATGGAAGTGGGTTTTGTAATATAAGTGAAATATTTAAAAATCTCATAGGATATTATAAAATGTATGTTAAGACTTGGCGCGCCGACCGATTTTATTATGAAAGTTCATATATAATAATGTGTCATAACATTTTTTTAGTACCATATAATATCTGACATGCCCTATGATATTTGATTGAGTATTCGGGCGTTAATGTTTAAAGAAATTGGCCTTATTTATGGCCAATTTTGTATAAGACAAAATCGGTCAGGCGTACCTTTGCTATGCCTTCCCAATCTATCCCCTGATTGTAATTTTAAGTGTAGGTAGTTTTTGTATGTCTTATTATATTAAGGTTTCACTTATCAAAAGAGTTACATATAGAAAAAAGTTATTTATTTACAATATTTTAAAAACGACTGGATATCAGTAATTTATAGTCTGTGGTTGATGTGTTAACAAGTAGATACGGCTGGGGTTTAGTGCGTACATCCGGATTTTATGGCATAAATTATAGAGATTTCAAAGACTATAGAATCTTGTGTGACATACAAGTTTTGTATTGTAAATATATTTTATATAAAAATAGCTTTAATTGTTTGGTGTTATGATAATAATTTAAAAATTTTCTCATATTATTGTAGTCCATGACAAAATAAAAATCGATCATGCTTTATTTAATTTTTTTTTTGTTTTATTTCTCTTTGCTTTTATTTCTTGATTTTATTGCTTCTCGGCTTTGGATTCTAGCGTTTTAAAATGTGTTTTGAAGTAGTAGGATCGGAAACTTAATTACACGGATATACCACGCGAATATTATTCTGGATTAGTTTTTCTAAGGGGTTTTTCTTTGCTTTTTGCTTGCTCCGAGACGATATTGAAAATTATTTTTATAATGTTAATTAAGACTAGTAGTTCCTGTTGTTTTACTAAGTATTATTAATAATTACTTATTTACTTTTTGGATAAAGTTTACGTCGACCTGTATTATTCATTAAAATATTCAAATATTTGAAATAATTCTCTTTTCTAAAATCAGAAGATAAAACATTGGGCCAAATATTTTACATACATATCATATAGCATTAAAAACCGATTGGTTGGATTAAATATATTTTGTGGTAGTGATATTGTTATGCCAAAAGACACCACTTGGTGGCTCACAGATTGATTAATTTCTACGTTTTACAGTAAAATTTAAATGTTCAAATCTTCATATATATGCATATTTTAAATTTCGAAGTGTTTTAGTTTTGTTATAGAACGAGTATGTGGATTCTTGAAAAAAAAAAAGTTTTGAAGCAAAGCGGATGTAACAGAAATCGGTATTCTCCAATGACATGATTGACAGTTGGACTGAAGGTAGGATGATCGACGAGATGTTCATACAATGTATTTTTTTTTCAAGTATCGACAGATTTCGAGTTTTAAACTTCCTATATAACAAATATTAGACTCCATCATTATTATATAGTTCTTACTTTTGTTGAATAGAAAATTCTCCATAAACCCAGAAACTTCTAAAAATTTAAAGTGATCATTGTTCAACCTATTTTCAAGATTACTTACTATTGTATTTATTTCTCAAAATTGGAGATAATTATTTGTTTGCATAGTCACCATCATCTTATATGGTCCACGCAGGGCCACACCCCTATTATTATATGAGGGTATTTGGAGCTGAGACCCACCACTCTGCTTTAGTGCAGGTATTTAATGATGCAGATTATGAAATTTTGTTATTGTGTATGTTCTCTAGAGATTGATAAATGAAATTCAGCATCAAAATATATGTAAAAGTACAATCATTTCGTCTGATTACAATAGTCGCAACGTTTTTCAAATTTTTATTTATTGCGATTTGAGTAGGTACATAAAGATCTTATATAAATATTATTATATTGCGACTGCGTCAGAAGGAGGGTAATGTTTTTCGAGCGTATGTATGTATTTTTTGTATGTTTTTTTTGCATACAATTACGTACTTTTTTATTGGATGTTTATTAAAGTCTGTATATAATATCAATCAGAATATTATATTAGGGATATTAATTTTATGTCAGCGCGAGACATAGTTTCAAACGTTTGAACACTTCAACAAGCTGTCTGGCATGACTTTATTTAGATCTTTGTTCAAATAAGTTTTAAAATAAATTGCAATCATGTTGGTTTTTAGGCAATGTAGTGTGGAAAGATATGACTTTCTGTCGTTGTTTTTTTCTTATTGAAAGTGCCCAAAGTTTAAATGTTCAAATGTTTGAAACTATGTCTAGCGCCGGCATTACTCATGACAGCTCGTCTACGATGTAGAGATGATAGTATCAAGTAACTTTAAGGACGATCTATGTAACATTTTGTCATGTACATTGTAGATATTAAGAGAAAAGTGTACCCGTGTCATGTATTTTATATACTGTTTTCGAGTTTGAGATATTACTGTATTTAAATGTCTAAATTACACCTATTATGTTATTTACATATAATCGACCCGTAACCGCCGAATTATCGTAACTGACAAAAATCAAATACAGTAGACGGTTTTTACTATAGCACATTTCATCGCAAACGACAAATTTTGACACCATTTCAGGTGTCAAAATGGGTCACTTGCAATGCGCTGTCGGTTAAACTGAAATGTAAAACATTGTATTCACGATAAACTAAGTAGTGGCATAAATTTATAAATAGGTAGTTTTGAGTAGAAACGTCGAGATGGGTCGATCCGTTAACGCTGGAGAATGCTTCTTGTATTGTTGCTTACGATAAAATGTCGCTTACGATAATTCGTTGGTTATGACTCATTAGTATGGCAGTATTATACAATTATATGAAAAAAACCTACGATATATACCGCGTGGCTAAACATTCGTTGTGGCTAAATAAATACTAATGATTCAGGGGTGTGACGACACTCCACTATCCCATGAACCCACCAACCTCGCAGTTACTACGCCGAATCGTGGTAAAGCAAGCCTGGTACACTTGCTCTAGGTGTGTTCCCTTTCAACTTCTTGACTCTACAAGTCTTTCTTATCATTCTTGATCATTTTGAATGACCTTCTGGGGTCGTCGCAGCACAACACGACGGACACCCTCCCTCTCAAACCTGTCTTTAATATCGTGAGACAACTGTTGGAGAAAAGAGAGAGAATCAGTCAGTAGACGCTAGCTTCACTTGTTCAAACGCGACGTTCCTCTCGCTCCTGTATTGCGCACGTGAGGGTTGAATGTAACCAATGATATTTTATAAGTAGATACGTTATGTGCCTGCAAAATCAACGCAAAAAGTGGTCCGAACCACACTAACGCGCGCATTATTCAAGTGCCGCACACATTCAGGCACAGTTTTACATTTGCTTACATTTTATTTTGCAGCTAACTGCAAACATTTCGACACTTCGCTTTTGGCGTGCTTATAACATATCTACTATAAAATATCTTTGAATGTAACGACATTTCTTAAACAGACCAGACGGTTAGATAGAATTGTATTTGTTAAATGTACTGACTTCTACTCTGTAATTTACATTGTCTGGAATAAAGAGAGAGCTTTTGATGGCCAGTCCTTTTGTCATTTTATAAAAGCTCGCATTGATTTGGGAGATAGAAAGCAGGAACTTAGACAAAAGCTCGGGAACATGAGCTTTTTTTTAAAATGACAAAGACCGGTCACCGGGCTCTTAGGTCATAAATAAGAGCCGCATGTATTTTGTAATATAAGTACATAAACAACACGCTCTGTGTTAAATGTATGTATAATCCTTTAATCTTCCTATCAGTTGTGCGTGCCGTATCTATATGAAGACAATAAGATCAGTAAACTGTTGGCATGGCATTGGCTGGTTGTTTCTTGTGTGGCCAATTTCGGGCCGAGTGTTGATAAAGCGAAACGCATATCATTGAGGTGATACAAATGCTAATCACCTATAGTTGACGCTCGGCCTTCGATGTTGAGGTGGGTACTGACCGGTGTAAAAAGGCGTAACATTGGCAGCAAGTCAGCTTGACATTAGGTACAATAGTAAATATGCATGTAAACCAAATTAAGGCCATATTTGTCAGTCGTCATAATATATTTGGAGCACTATTTTTAATTGAGTTTACTTTAATTGTACACTTACGTACTGTAAGTGAAAGTGCCATGACACGTGGCCGTAGCTCCCTCCCCACTATTAAGAGAATTAAGCGTAAAAATCCTCAAAACGTGAGTTTAAACTTGAAAACTGGATTATTTTCTTAAGAAACCTTCAACACCGGTCAGTAGGCACTCACTTTAGAATCTCGTGATAAAGTTTTAAGATTAAAAAAACCGGCCAAGTGCGAGTCGGACTCGCGCACCAAGGGTTCAGTAATTTTTAAGGTTTTCAGAATTATTCCTATTCATGCGAAATTTCCAGATTCTAAGACCAGCTGTAGTAGAGAGTTAAATATGCGACCTATGCTGTATCTTTTGACTGTGTTGACTTAGAAGTTTTATTTTGTTATAGCTTAAAGGTTGTGATGGTTTCTTCTGGTACGCATGGTCCACGCTATAATATGTGGCATAAATCTATTACTATTGGCCAGTTCTCGACTAAGACCCCCCATTGTTCTACCGTATTAACACCCGTCCGCTACTTGAGGTTTAATTACTAAATTCCGACATCAGATAGACAACCACATTAAATAAGGTAGAGAAATAGTTAATAACAACTAATTAATTAATAAATGGAAACTGATTCCATTCCCAACAGATTGACACTTCATATTTTTACACGACGATGTTTATTTTTTATGGCTACTATTGTACCAACATCATTGTATAAAGACACCTCTATTTTGATGATCGAAATCACGGAGTCGACGAAATCACATAGTGTTACTATCGATGATAGGCTCTCAACAACGAGTTGAAACTATAGTGACAATTTATAGTGTTATAACCGTTCAATAAATTTAAATTTAACAATAAAACAAGTTAACTGTGAAACTTCTTACAAGTCAATTGATATCATGCAGTAAGAACAGAATCAATTTCCATATTATGACGTAAGCGATCCTATTTTATTTACTCTATTTATAATATCATAATTTAGCAATTCCTACATTCTGACTATATACCTATTTAGAGAGAGAGAAACCTACAACCGCTCCATCTAGTTGATCATTAAAGATCTATTAATTACCAAGGCCTGCCACTTATCCCTCGTCCTATAATTTACAATATAGATTTAGAGATCTACGTGGTGTTGCATCTATCTACTAGATGGCGCTAAAGTGCCAAGTGCTCACCCACTCTAAACGAAATATCGATTTAAAATGTATCCCCTTTTTTTTCTTGACTACATAAATTCATTTATTTATTACCCCGTCAACCTCTCCGAAGAGTCAAAGCACTTAACCTTCAAATCCCTGAGTACAAAAAAAATAAAACTTCGACCAGATAAATCACTTAACTAAATAGTTACCTACAAAATTCGTTCATATTAGTCAAGTGATGTAATATTTCAACATACTAATTTTTACATTACAATGGGTATATAATTTTATTATGTTTCCCTTTTTTTTTTTTTTTTTTTATCTAAAGATAAACAATATCTAGACCTAATTACCATAAACAACCGTCCATGTATTAAGCCCTGTTTAAACTATGCAAGTTTTATGGAAATCGACTCAAGCTATATAGAATTAATAAAAAGTACTTACAGAAATTTTCTGCTCCTAAACCACGCTGTAAATATTTTCTTTTTTTTCTTTTTTTTCTTTCACTAAATAAATACACGGCAATATACAAGGCAAGTCACACGTGAACCGTCTATAGACGTCAGAAGCGAACTGTCGTCTCGCCCAGATGTCAACTAGCTGCCAAAATCCACAGTATTTATGTGTACCTTGTTGAGTGTTTTTTTTATGATATTTGGGATGTTTAAAATGTTTTTTGTTGAAGCCTTTTAGCGAATGCAATAACCAGATGTGGTTCTGGGATTTCCAAATGTAATTTTATGTCAGCGAGTAGGTAAGTACCCATTAGATATTGTTACAAGGTATTATAGAGCCAAGTATTTGATATGAATTTCAATTTAATACCTTTATGCGTTCATACGAAAACGGGGGTAAGTATAAATTAGTTTACGGGAACTACCCGTTAGGTTTTGATTTACTTGGGTCTAATTGTGAATTAAATATGCGGCTTATATTGTTATATCTTTTTGTTGTGTTGATTGTGTTGACATAGAAGTTTGGTTTTATTACAGCTTAAAGGTTTTATAGGCCCAATTTAATATAAATTTCAATTTAATACCTTTACTGGTTTATGAGAAAAGGGGGTAAGCTTAAAATTATTAAAAGCATTATTATTACACAATGCAACTTAAAGTTTCCGTAATTTTTCCATTATCTATACTATATAACGTTACTTCAAACCAAATTTCAAAATCCTAAGCTTACGGGAAATACCCGTTAGGTTTTTATTTACTTGACCGTGTCGAAAATTTGGGAAATTTTTGGCATAAACGGCTGTATCTTAGCCTGGAAGCTTGATTTTTTCACGACTAAGGGATAGCAAACTTGAGTATTTGATATAAATTTCAGCTTGATACTTCCACGCGTTTCTGAGAAAAAGGGTCTTGACAGGCAGACGGCCGGACAAAGAAATGATTCTAAAAGAGTTCCGTTTTTTCCTTTTTAGGTATGGAACCCTAAAAAGATCGATTACCGTTGCTCTGGTATCGCCAACCCGAGCAAAAAGCAGCGTGGATACTCTACTAAAATTATCAGTGGTCTGTTCAATACAAGAACCATAACATGCGTCGTTGCAGAACTAAGACCAATTTTTAATTTTTCAACTTTATCATGAGAGTCGAAACGAACTGTATTCTTGTTGTATTGTATTGTATGTTAGAAGTATTGATAGTACCGAAGTATCGTAATATATTTGTATTGTAACAAATGGGTATCTCTTGTTGTGATAATGTTCTACACTGATGCTGTAGCCTTAGAAGAGATTTTAATAGACCTGAATATATATATATTTCGTCATTTTCAATTGTGTTTTATTTATTGTCTGGCAATGTTCACCTCGGCAGTTGAATATAGTATGTAACCTTTCCTATATGGAAAGGTAAACCAGTAATATTATACCATATAAATCCTCTCAGTGGTTAATAAGACAATGAGCTGGGATAGAGATAGGTATCATTACTAGCCTGTTTTAAACGCCCAGCTTGTCCTCCTTGTAGGAACGGGGATATAGAGCTTTGAGCCATCACATTGCTCCAATGCGAGTTGGTGGGCTTAGTTTGCTTTCCGAAGCGAGGAGAAAGAAAAACTTATTTCAGGCTCAGGACTCGAACCCGGTACCTTCTAACCTGAAATCACAAAATCTAACCAGTAGACCAACGAGGCATGAATCGTGATCTAGCTACGATGAATAAAGTAAAAACTTTCTTCAAAAACATTAAAGACATTCAACGTCATTTTCTTGCATATAATTGTCATGGCCTGTCAGAATCTAACGTAAATATAACTATAAAAATATTTGAACACGTGTCCGGCGGTTCCACTCGCTCCAAATGCGGCGCTTTACGTGATTCTTGTTCTAAATTCCATTAAAATGGTACGTTGGGGTGTAAGACTAGGTACTATGTACCTACTAGACTTCAAAGATTTACATCGTGAAAAATCCATGACACTGGTCAAGTCAAATTTCATGGTTACTGTCAATCTTGACGATCGATTGGTACTGTGTACCCTGGCCCTGGCCTGGTCGTGGATTCGATTTCTATAATTGCAAAATATTGGTGTTACAGTGTACATAGAGGTGTATTTATCCACTCATATCCACCAGTTATCTAGCACTCGAGCTATGCTATATTAAATCTGAGGTTTTTATGTGTTAGAAGACAGACCTCGCAAATATTAAAATGACAGACCATTTGATATTGTTGATTAAGGACCTACTACCATTTCAATTCAGAGCTGCATATACATTTTTTATAGGAACAAGTTAATTAATATTGTTCTATACGTTGCAGGATGATGATGAAGTGGAAGACATCGTAGGGGACGTCCAGTATACAGATTCACAAAAAAGTGTAACCACATCGGCCGTGTATTCCCAGGACTTCACCGACAGCAGTCCGGAGAGAAACAATTCGTTCGGACAACAAACGTATGTGCTGGATAGAGACAGCGACGACAGCGAGTCGACCTTCCGGATACACAGGGACCAAAGCTTGACCAACCTGAATGAAACAATGCTGCCAATAACAGATATGCAGCAAATGCTGTACGACGAAATTAATAAATCTATTCGCGCAAATTTTAGAACCCATCGCACCGTACTAACCCACGACTATACGCAAACTAGTAAAACCATAATAGAGCTCGCCCAAACTGAAATTGTACTTCAAAAAATGACTCAAACTAAATCACTAGAAACGCAAACTTCATTTGGTTCACTGACTGAAAATAAGGCAATAGACTACAAAACAATAGTTAGAGATTATATTTGCAAAAATAAGGTCACCCATAATGTTATCAAGGACATGAACGACATAAAGAAATTATTTTTGGAGCAATATCCGAACGAGTATGATAAAAAGAACATTGTAACAGTGATTGAAAAACACGTACACGATAACAACGACGAACCAACTGAAGAAAATATGCTTTCAACTAATGAGGAATCTGAATTAAACAATATAACAATAACACACAGTAGTTACAGCTCAGAAGATCGAATCATACCGTTCATAGACGACGAATCCAAAAAGGATGAAGAGCAAAATGGTGCGCGTGAAATCACAAGTGACTTTGATTCATCAAAATATGATTCAGATATTGAAGAAGACTCATTAATGTTAGAAACTGAACATTGTGATAATAAAGGGAGTAAAGGAGATAACGTCAGCAATACCAGTGAGACCAAAAATTCAATAGACAACGACGTAGATGAGCTTTACAACAAGTTATCAGAAAGCCCACTTTTGTTATCCTCAGAAGTTAATATAGAACCGTATGCACTAAAATTGGGAACACTAACACCTCTCACTGAGGAAACTTCAATAAGGAAAAGTTGCTTAGACATAACGATCAGTTCGCAAACACTTATAGAGCCCTTAATAGAAAAGAAAAATGAATCACTATTCGATAAGGGTGATGTACAGGTTAAGATATTTGCCAACAACGAAATTATAAGAGAAAATGACAAATTCAAGTTACCCCCAATACCAAACAAAACCTGCCCTAATAATAGTCCACATTTAAATTTTTTATTTTCGGTGAAAACTAATTCGAGACCGTTAGCAAAAGTTGAAACATTGCCATATTTATTTGAAAGTCGCAATGAGCATAGCTGGGAACACGAAACTAAAAAGTTAGCATCTGGTGAAAGTCCACTCATAAATGAAAGAAGCGGTAAATATTATGCCAATAAAGGTTATAAATATCGACTTATTTAACTTTACTATGCTCTACTCGTGCTACTAGGTGGTAACCTAAAGATTTAGTTCCCGACCTGAGTCAATTAAAGTAAACATTCTTACAGATCCTAACAAGACACCAAGAGATTCTGTGTACTTGCCTCCTATTTATATGGAAGGAGCTATTTACCAAAACACAAGTTCTGTATCGCCTCAACAAAATTCAGCTTCTCCTGAAAGCACACTTGATTCAATCAGCATCAGAGGCAGAATCAAAGAGCTCAAAACAATGACGAATAATAAGACTAGGTAAAGATTAGGTACTTGTATTTGTTTCTTAATCTATCTCGAATATTACGCCATATAAGACATAATTTACTTTCTATGCTCTCAATACTTATAATGTGTATTAGGTACTTACAGTAGTGGGCATCCCTAATATATTGCAAAAGGGATGCCTGTCAATTTAGATTGTTCTAGGGCGTATACCTCTCGAATTTAAGGATCTATAAGGTCAAGTATTGTTTCTGAATAATTTTGGGTTTGGTCCAATGGGATGATTAACCTTAGTTCTGTGAAAGCTTAAGACACAAGTATCAACTCAATATAAAATTAGAGTTATTTTTAAATAGGTCAAGGATGGACGACAGGAATAGTTCGCCGACGAGTAATTCATCCCGTCAAGAGAGGTTGTGTGATGTTGCTGAACGAGGTTGTGACAACCTTTGTATAGAACTGCTCCGGAGACTGCGGTCGCCGTCGTGGTAAGAAATCACATAGATTTCTTACTACTCGCTACTCGTAACGCTACTCGTAACGCGTGCGTTCCCAGCATATGAGTTTTATGATTTCTAAATTATCTTGGGTCTGATCTAGTAAAAGGTGTTAGCGACAGCTTAGCATGAACTCTAGAGAGCTGTTTTTTTTAATGCTAATGATTATAAGCGCTACGAATTGCCTTATCTCACTTGATTACGTCACTAATTTTGATATTATTAAATAAGTACCTTACAACTTTTAGCAATTTGTTTTAGGTTAGAAGTGGTAGAAACTTTAGAGGACATACCGAAAGCCCTAGACAAATACTGGACCATTATAACGGTTACTCGGACGGCAGAGATATTGAGACAGGTACCTAGTCTGTAACTTTTGAATTTGTAGAGTTATGACAATTTTTGTTGATTCCAATGTATTTTAATTTTTATATATTCAGGTGATGGTCCACATCGACTCTCCGCGCACGCAAGTAGCTCGCACAGCATGCACGGCTCTTGCGGAAGTCCTTAAAAATACTAATTACACAAGAAAGCCGGTAATTAGTGTTTAATTACTTAATTCGATAATCGTATTTATATGTAGCTTATATGATATATCTTATATTCTAGCTATAAAATGTACGATATACCGAGACAAAGTAGGTAAATGTGTGTTGTTTAGTATTAGCTTTTGTTAAAGTTATTTCAAATTAGGTCCTCATTTTTGGGATGATCGCTTGCACAATCTATCTTGGTTTTGATTGAAGCGTAAAATTCTTCTAAAATCTTAGCATGCATCTTAATATATGTGGGCATTAGTTACTCGAAAAACACTGCAGCTCAAAAATGATGGAAATTTAAATTCAAACCGTTCATTTTAAGAAGCTGAATGTTTAGTTCTGCTAATAAATAATTAATGAAAACAATGTTTTATTAACTGTTATGTGGCTTAGGACTTCTACGAGGGTATATCGATGCTGCTGACCAAGACGGGCAGCTTCAGCCGGCCGGTGCGGCGCGCGGCCAACGTCGCGCTCGACGACATCGCGTGCCGCGTGGACGTGGCGCACGCCGCCAGCGCCATCTGCGTCTACGGCGTCGAGTGAGACTGTTACTACCCTCGCCCGCACTAACAAGTGAAGGCTGAGAGATTTACACGTTGTTTTAATACGCTGTTATTTTCGTTCACCTGTCCCAATGTTTGTAATCAAATCTTGCAACGTCAATTCTTGATCTACTTTCCGGTTTGATTAGCCGGCAGCTGACTATAGGAATTTTGCAATAAAACAACACAACCAACATCTAGTTTGGCCTTTTTTTGATTTGTATTGATTAAATAGTTTGGTTGTAGATAATATTTCCAAATAAAAGTTTTTTTTTAGTTTAACTATAGCTTAGCGCTTGGGTGCGGGAACTGAAACCCAATTTATAATTGACAGACACAAAAGCGCCCTGGTGCGTTGTGCGTCAGCGAGAGTGTTAGTGGTGTGCTGCGCGCTGGCCGAGGGAGGGCGGCAGATACTGCGCGCGCGCCCGCCCACTGCCGCCACCGCGCGGAGACACGTGCTGCGCGCCCTGGCGCTGCTGCTGCAAGACAAGAACATCGACACTAGGTAGCGTCTGTCACGTTGTTCATCAACGCGAGTGATGGTCAATAGGCTTTGCAGACTTATCAACTCAGTAATTATTGCAGGAAGTACGCGTTGCGTCTATACGCGCTGCTGCGTCCGCTGCCGTCGTTCGAGGCGTACTTCCTGACGGACGTGGACGCCGAGCTGGCGGTGCGACACATGAAGAAGTGCGACGCTCAGCTCGCGCGGCAAAAGAGAGACAGGTGAGGTCCCTCGTGTCATAGTTGTAGTAGTCATAGAGCTGGCGGTACTGAGAAGAGTCGGCAAGAAACTTGGGAGTTGAGGGAGAGACCCATACTGAGAACGGATATCTTGATACTCTCAAGGGAAAGGGATCTACGCGGCTGAAACTGTTGGTCACAGCTAGTGGTAGTAATCTCTATAAAGTATCTTTGTATGTGTTACTCAGTAAAGCATATCTAAAAACATTACTTATATATTGACAGATTAAAAACTTAAATAGTTATTTACTTTTTTCTAGTGTGACCTCACTATCGGTCTTCAGCTGAATCATCTCCATGAAATTCAAGGATCAAGCATCATCGAATAGACTGAAGAAAAGCACCAATGACCTAGACATTTCACTACAAGATGTACATGGCTTAGTATCCGCTGGCTGATGTCCACTGCTGGACATTATAGCGTTTACGTTTGACTGCTTGAGACAAATGCCTTGTTTTCGAACTGGATCTTCTCAAAATCAATACTTGATATAATTGTTATAAATATTAAATATTTTTAACGTCAGTAAATACTAAACTGTAAATTTATTTTTAATAGTTTTTCTGCTCGGCCATATCTGATAAAATTTAAAAGGTTTAACTCTCTGCTCCTAACGTAGCTCTAAATAAAAGCCTGGTTAGACGGCGGACGTGTCGCGACGTGAGGTGTTATATATACTCGTAGCACGTCAAAAAAAGTTGTCTACGCTGAGTATAGTTTGACATCTATATTATGTCACGCAGCTGTCCCGCCCGCATCGCGCCACACCGGCTTCAAGGCGGTACCTTAGAAATTAATACGCACTCTCGCAGCAAACAATATTTAACAACATTCCATAATAAACAATTATGTTACGTTAACGAATTGTGCGTAAAGTCCAAGTCGTTACTTTGATAAAAATATCGTTATAACGACAAAAATAAAAATGACCCGATAAAGTTATCGTAAATACAAAACAATCACATGCTCGCACCAATATACTCCGCGTCCTATCAGATTATTGACCTTAATTTTTTTTATCTTAACTGTTGCATCATTTTACAATTTTCCGTCGATATTATCAAAATAACGTGTGGAAAAAACACTTTTAAATGCGTAGTTTATTGATTGTAGATATACCTAGCAGATTCACCAGTTACCGATCGATTTTTATAAATAAGTTTCATTTATCAATGGAAGTTGATTGGTAACGGAAAAATATAACTTAATAAGGAACTTCGTTCCAATAATAACTTCCACAAAATAATAACTTCCACAAAAATTGTAATCAATTAGTGGTTTAATATTCCAAAAATTTTAAAACAAATATCTTCACAATACAATATTATCGACAGACCATGTACGGTAAATAAATTTTCGGGAATGCTATTTGAAAAATTATGGACATTCCCTTATTTAACGTATTTGTAACGGACAAAACATAAACACGGGAGAAATTTGGCAAAAATGAAGGAAGTTTTTCGTAGCAACAATGAAATATCTAGTATCTAAAATAGAAGTGCGTCTTTTACAACATTTTTTATGAACATTTATTTAAAAGTAGGTTACTAAAAATCTCAATAATTAATCAGTAAATTATTAAAATCTGGTTGATAGATCCAAAAAATGAACAAACTCTTCCAAAGCCTTTATATATTTAGTGTTCATCTTACTTATTCTTCAAGTATTGATCACCTACGGTTATTTACACGATTGTAATTTTTTTATCTGTTACTCTATGTAATAAATAATAATTTATGTCGACGTTTAATTTAATGCGCACCTTTTACAGTGTTGCAATTTTTTTTTTGTTGTATTAAGTTATTATTTTTTTTGTTGTACTAAGTATTGTTCAACTCAGGGTACACTGCAAGTTTTATCAAAATCGGTTCAGTAGTTTTTGAGATAGGGATGTTTGTTAGGCATGATCACGCATAACTTTTCACAGAATAGTCTGATTTTGAAATTTTTTTTTATTAGAAAGGGTACACCTCCAAAATGGTCATAGTCATCATGCTAGGATCTGATGATGAAATGTAGCTTAAATCGAAGGAACTCTACAAACTTCATAGACACATTGGCAGCGATGTCGGTAGTTTATAAGTGGCTGGCGAATATTGGTACTTATAGTTTAGAGGTAGGTTTTACGTATGATCGTTGTCGATAAACCACTAAAAAGTATGAAAAAATAATTTTAATGAAAAATTAAACGGACTTCAAAACGCACTGAAAAGAAAAAAATAAATGCGTCATTTAGTTTTTTAATTTACTTAACCATATCTATGAAGTCGGTGCCATCTGTATGCTTTCTACTTTAAAGACTACACCTAATTCACACAAAGTGCTTTGCTACTTTGTTAAATAAACTTTCCTTAAAAAGTTTAAGGAAAATTTGTATGGCACCGAGTTTACTATATCGTTACTAATATCAGCCCACTACAGGGCAATGCCTTCCTCCTTATATATGAAGCTTACTGTATATATGGTGCCACGCTGCTTTAATACAACTTAGCTGGCTAATGCAACTCTGGACTTCAAATTTTATATAAAAGGAGAATGCCAGACAATGTATAGGACTTTAACCCACTAATAAAAACATATTGTACAACATTGTATTATGCGTCATTTTATTGCATTTTTTAACTATTTAATATAAATTTCATTTAAAAGCTCTAGAACTCGGAGTATTCGACACGAGCCTTAGGCTGCCAGTCCACCAGAGCGGAGCGAGGCAGCGGAGCCGAGAAACGGAGAAATATTAACCAATAGGATTGCACAAAATCTCCGCTCCTCTTAAGTGGACAGGGACTTGCGAGCTAGTTTAAAATTTCATATAAAACCGGTAAGCGGAGCGGGGAAACGGAGCGGGGAAACGTGCGGGGATGCGGAGCGGGGAAGCGAGTGCGGGCGCGGGCGCACTTTGCGCCGGCAGTGTGCCGCCGTATTCCGACCAGTGCGTATGTGACCGAAGATAATGGATGAAAAACTTATTGAAAGTGTGAAAAAGTTTCCGTGCATTTGGAACACATCTTCAGAATTTTACAAATGCAACGAAACAAAAGATGCTGCGTGGGACCAAATTATCATTGAAACAAACATATCGGATGGTAAATAATATGTATCTTTATTCTATAATACCTTCTAGTAGGTACATATTGATATCTTTTTTTTTATTTAACAAAATAATACCTAAATAATGTCCGCAGCTGGCCAAATTATCTATATCTGTCTCACATCACTGACTTTTATAGATTCTTTTCAAAATTCGAGTATCTTGCCATGGTACCTTCCCCTGATTATTAAAGTATGAACAATACATTTCACGAACTTGATAACCATCGTTACTAGAATGTTGTGTTTCTATAATATCACCAACTGATAATAATGATTGCTCCATGTTATTTTCAATATTGTTTGTATGATTTAAGAGGTGTTTAAGGGCTTTTATAATAATAAATAATTAAAGACGTTCCCATGACCATAACGTGTATTATGTAAGACTTGTCAGTGTGACAGGAAGGAAGTACAGATTATACTCATAACATCTCCCTTTTCATTTTTTTTTTTTTAAACGACAGACTGTTTGACAAGACAAATAATAATTTTACAAAGATATACGGACTGACAATATTGAAACTTTAGACTGGTTTAAACATACCGACTGATAAATGACAAGTTGATATTTTAAAGACATGTGTACAATTTAACAGACAGGCTTACAATACTTTAAATCTATTAATCTATTAATAACTTGGTTTACATATTTTAAAAAACATAAACAGACTTACAATCTAAAACTTTAAATCTATTTATAACTAAGTTTAGTTTTACATACAATCTTGAAATCTGACTGGAGGCTTGACCTGTCTACCACTAATTGTTCTTTTTATTCCATCATGAGGAATATTTTCTTCCATTCTCATTTCCTTCTTTGGACTAAACTTTGGACTGACTTTTGGACTGACATTTGGACTAAATTCTTTCTTACATTGTACACTTTCTTTTATGGGACTCGAATAATGACAAGGTAACAGATGTTGACGATTTCTTCTATATGTAGAACCATCAGGTGCTTCGACAATGTATGATCTCGGCTCTTCACATTCCTTAATGACTTTTGCAGGTTGCCACTTCAACTCTGGTGACTTTTTGAACATAATTTTATCTCCTTTCTTTACTTTAGATAAATTTTTTGACTTTTTATCATAATAAAACTTTTGTTTACTATTATTTTGTTGTTTTGTTTTTTTATACATATTATGACTCATGACTTTAGGTTGAAGATGTTTTACAACAGTAGGTATAAGTGTTCTAAGACGACGGGACATTAACAATTCTGCAGGTGACGGTAAATTGTTTCTAGGTGTTGTTCTATACTGTAATAATGCAAGATATGGATCATCTCCAGAATCTGCACATTTAGTGAGTATACGTTTTACTATTTTCACTCCTGACTCAACTAGACCATTAGAACGTGACAGATATGGACTCGAAGTAGTATGATTGATATTCCAAGATTTCAAAAATTGTTTAAATTCTTGTGAATTATGTGGTGGTCCATTGTCTGATATTATGGTTAAAGGAATTCCATGACGGCTAAATATAGATTTTAATGCATTAATAAGTGCTTTTGCACCCGTTGAACTCACATTAGCGATTTCTATATAATTTGAATAGTAGTCTTCGACAACCAGTATGGTTTGATTTTTAAATTTTAAAAAATCTATTCCAACCTTTTCCCAAGGAAATGAACTAATTTTGTGTGACATTAATGGTTCTGGTGAATTGGCACTCCTGTGTGACAGACATATTTCACAATTTTCCACACACACTTTTATATCATGTGACATTAAAGGCCAATACACAACTCCTCTTGCAAAGTTTTTTGACTTTTCTATGCCTTGATGACCACTATGTATTATTTTCAATATTTCTGGCCTTAATTTAGTAGGTATAATGAGACTATTACCTTTTAACAATAAATTTCTGACTGAATGAATTTCATGACGACAGTTCCAATAAGGTAAGACTAATTTGTTGACTTCTGACCTTTTCTCAGGCCATCCTTCCTCATAATATTTCTTCAGTAGTTGTAGACATTCATCATTTTCTGTAGCCTCAGTAAGCCATTCTAGACGCTCAGCTGAAATAGGCAAGTTTTTAACAAGCATGTTGACATGTATCATGACATCTTCATCCAACTCATCCTCACTAGACTCCGGTAAAGCTGCTCGTGATAGTGTATCTGCTATGTACATTTTAGTACCAGGCTTATATTCAACTTTTAAATCATAAGCTTGAATCCTAAGCATTAATCTTTGTAAACGTGTTGGGACTTCAGCTAAAGGCTTTTTGAAAAGAGTTATTAGTGGACGGTGATCAGTTTCTACAGTGACTATTTTTCCATAAATATATTGATGAAAACGAATACAACCAAAGACAATGGCATACAGCTCTTTTTCAATCTGCGCCATGCGTTTCTGACTTGATGTTAATGTTTTAGATGCATAAGAAATTGGATGATTATCCTGAAGCAAGACTGCACCGACTGCTGACTGACTGGAATCAACTGACAAGACAACTGGTTTTTTGACATTGTAATGTGACAAGACAGGTGACTGACAAATAATATTTTTTAAATGTTTGAAAGTAGCTTCATAACTATCATTCCATGACCATTCACTTGATTTTTTTAATAATTGACGTAGAGGTTCAGTTTCTTCAGCCAAATTCTTAATAAATCCTCCCAGATAATTTAAAATACCTAGAAATCTCTGTAAATCCTTGAGACAGACTGGAGACGGCATATTTTTGATAGCCCTGACTTTATCTGGATCTGGTGACACACCTTTTTGAGAAAATATATGACCAAGGTATTTAACCTGTGGTTGACAAAATGTACACTTACTTTTATTAAATTTCAAATTGACTTCTTGAGCTTTTTTAAACACTCTTTCTAAATTTTCTTCATGTTCTTGGCGACTTTTTCCATAGACTAAAATATCATCTGCATACACCATGACTCCTGGTAGTACACCAAATGTTTCAGTCATAATTCTATGAAAGATTTCAGGGGCACAGTTAACTCCGAAAGGAAGACGTTTGAACCTATATCTCCCGTACGGCGTATTGAATGTGCATAACATTGAGCTTTCCTTATCCAGACGAATAACCCAAAATCCACTGCTTGCATCAAGAGTAGAAAAATATGATGCACCTTGTAGCTTAGATCGCACCATATCAATGGTAGGTATTGGATAATGTGATCTGTATATAGCTTCATTTAAGTTTCTGGGATCAAGACAGACTCTAAGTTGACCATTTTTCTTCTCAACTAATAAAAGTGAACTCACCCATGACGTTGGCTCAGTAACCTTGGTGATGACATCTAGACTTTCCATACTGTCCAATTCCTTCTTCAGTTTATCGTGTAATGAGAATGGAATTTTCCGTGGTGGATCTATTTTAGGACGTATATCAGTGTTGATAGTGATATGACACTCACCGGGTAGACAGCCCAATCCTTCAAATACAGATTTATATTTTGACAGTAGACTCTGTAATGAATTATTTTTATTGATATAATATGACTTTTGTGACTTTTTATGACAATTACTGTAAACATTAGACTTATAAAGACTTTTACTAATACAAGACTGTACATTTGACTGTGACTGATATTTATTGTTAACATGACAATTATTACTTAACTCAGACATATGATGTTGACTATTGACTAATGTAGAATCAAAATTTCGACTTTTATTGACTGTATTTTCAATATTAAAGACTCTTTTTATAAGACCTAATTGTGAACATGTATATTTTCCAATGACAGTTGGTGATGACACATCAGCTATAATGAAATTAATTATCTTTGACACATGTTGACTATTGATATAATAACTACATTCTAGCTTTTGTTGACCTAATATGGGTATGGTACTTCCGCAGTAAGAGGTTACTTTATAATGACATGGTAAAAAATTTTTACTGACATTCAATGATTGAAATAACTTATATGACATAACATTAGCATCACTTCCAGTATCTAAAATACATTGAACATTTATATTATTAATATTTAAGTTAACACTCCACTCTGAAATTGAATTTTGACATGTATTTAAGTGTCCAACAAATAAATACTTTGACTCATTACCTTCTTGATCCATATTAGCTTGTATGAACTTCACTGACTTACAAAAGGCTTGATAATGTCCTCTTAAGTTACACCTCCTGCACTTAGCATTATATGCTGGACATTTATAGCGATGAATTTGACCACACCGTGTACAGTTTTTTCTTTCCTGTGACTTTGACCTTGACCCTGACTGCGATCTGGTTCTTGACTGAGACCTCGCCCTCGACTTTGACTGATTGAATGACTGACGTTGATAAAAGACATTTGTAGATTCTTTAAACTCCACTGCATGAGATCTAGCTGACACAATACTTTTGGACAAGTTCCTAGCCTTTTCTAGCGTTAACTCTTCTTCTAGCAGTAATTTTTCTCGTACATGTTGAAAATTTTCATGCATGTTTGTAATGAAAATATCTTTTATCATCCTTTCTTCCAAGTTTCCGAACTCACACGACTTGCTTTTGTTTATTAAATTTGTTAAAAAATCCTCTAGAGTTTCATCACCTCTTTGTTTGGTTGTAAAAAACTTGTAGCATTCATAAGTAATATTTGCTTTAGGTACGAAGTACGATTCAAATTTTGTAATTAATTCTTCGAATGTGACATTTTCCAAATCCAAGCCAAATGTATTGAAAATTTCTAACGCGTCACTCCCAATAAAGTGTAACAACATGGCGACTTTCCTTGTGTCGGATTCTTCGAAAATTCCACTTGCTTTTAAAAATATGTTGAAAGATTGGAACCATTTTTTCCAATTTGTACATAAATTTCCTTCTAGACACATAGGCTTTATATTACCTGTAAGGTTCAACCTTTTAGATGATGCAAAATTTTCTTCACCAGTCGCGCCATTACTACGCGTTTTCTTTGTCTCGGACGCCATCGGACACGTGTTATTTTACGTATATTTTTTGACTTATATTTTAACTTTTGACTTTCGTTGGCACTTTTTTAAGTTCACTTCTGACACCATGTATGATTTAAGAGGTGTTTAAGGGCTTTTATAATAATTAAATAATCAAAGACGTTCCCATGACCATAACGTGTATTATGTAAGACTTGTCAGTGTGACAGGAAGGAAGTACAGATTATACTCATAACACTTTCCAGTCGTTTTCTGTTGGTTGTGACATGACAAGAGGTTGCAATATATTCCATAAAGCATCACAAACCTCCTCAACAATTCTTGATACACTTTGTAAATACCTAAAAAAAAACGTATTTAATTGTACTTCGCGTAAGTGATGTAATATTTTTGTCATAAATAGACCATGTAATACATTTTTGTGTTTGTTGATTGTTTCAGTTACAACTGCCAAGTCGCGATGGAAACAACTGAGAGATAACCATCGGGATGCCTTAAAAAGACAAAATGCAACAAGGAGTGGACAGGCTAGAAAACAACGAAAAGAATGGAAATATCATGTGGTGTCGGGCGTTTAAATAATAACACAACCGATCGTGATTAAAGTATGTTTATTACTACTCTTAAGCTATTACAGTACTTCTATTTATATTACTCCACTACATCATCGGGGTAAATTTAAAAAAAAAAAAATGTCAAATACGATTTTTTTTTTTTTTTTTTTTTTTTTTTTTTTTTTTTTTTTTTTTTTTTTCTTATTTCCTAAAACTTATAATTAATTAGTTAACACATTCATATCATAATCATATTTTAAGGTGTAAGTATAAAGTGTTTACAAGTTAAAGGAATGACACTGTCATCGTGCCTTGATAATGAAATATAATATTGTTAACACAGGCTTGAAATACAATACCGCTAGGTAGTAGCTAGCTATAATAATGGATAGGTATCTATCGTAACTAACGCTAAACACTTAATACTAGGTTACGTATGGTTTTGTTCTGTTTTTGTGGACACTATCCACTTTTCCGTCTTTTTCAACAGTAACGTTAGGTCCATTTTCACTTATTACTTTATAGGGTCCTTTATATAGCATATCTAATTTTTTTTACCAGTTTCATTCTTGATTAAAATTAAATCACCTCTTTGATACTTGATCGAATTACACTTTTTATCCCATACATCTTTCCTTTTCAATTTACTTAAAACTAAGTTTTTATGCGCTTCCTTCCATGCTAACTGTAACCTATACCTAAGCTCTAGTGCATAATTATCTGGATTGTAGAGTGGCTTTACCACATTATCTCTTAAATTACTAGGCAAGTTACAACTATTGCCAAATACGAGTTCATACGGCGTATACTTAGTCTGAGTATGGACAGTAGTGTTGAATGAAAAACACCAAAACTGAAGCCACTGACTCCATGTCTCTTGATGTCCATCACATAAAGTTCGTAAGAAGGCAGCGAGGTGTTTATGAGTATTTTCCAAGGAGCCTATCGACTCATGATGATAAGCTGTCGAGCTTACCTTTTCAATTTTAAGTAGCTTGCACACCTCTTTCATCGTTTCTGACTGAAATTCCGTTCCTCGATCTGTCGCGATAACTCTGGGAAGTCCGTACCTTAATATGAAGTTATTGACAAAAGATTTTGCCACACTTACCGTGTCTTTACGTTGTAAGGGATACGCCTCGACGTATTTACTCAGCTCGCATTGTAAACTTAAAATATAAACATTATTGTCTATGTCTTTATCTAAAGGACCTATGATATCTAAGTATATTTTTTCAAAAGCTTCCGATGCTGTCGTCGTCACGACCATCGGTTCCACTATATTTCTAGAATACTTACTAGTTTGGCACTTGGCACACTTGCTTACGTATTTCCGCACATCGGATTCCATACCAGGCCAAAAGTACTTACCTTTTATATTGTTGATCATGCGTTGTACACCCGCATGCCCACTCGTAGGTAGTAGATGATAATCATGTAGTATGCATATCTTTTCTTCATCATTGAGGACTCGTTTTATACCTTTTAATATATTTAATTGCGGTCCGGACCATTTTTCTCTACTTTTTATTTCATTTATTAGTTGCTTTAAAAATTCTACGTTTCTTTCATCTTTAATTATACATAGTCGTTCAATATTCAATTCATTACAAAATTCCTTCAATAAATTCGCAAATTCGACTCGCGTAAAATGCGACATATAATTGAGGTTTATGTAAATTGAATGAGTCGAGACCTCATACGCTAAACATTCTTTTTCATAAGTTAGAGTTTTCTTAGTTAACTGACTTCCTTGAATAAATTTCAACTCTACGTAGTCACTCGGTTTCCTTAGTATCTCTGCGATTCTCGGTTGGCCAGACCTTGATTCGGCAGGTATACAAGGATCCCTTGTGTCTGTGCTTTTATTCACCTCCTCTTTGCATAACTTAGCTTTCTGTGCTCTCGTCATAACCAAACTAACTTTACTATTTAATGATTTCAATTCTTCCGAACTTATGGTCACCCTACTTAAAGCATCTGCCACGTTATCACTGCCTTTTATGTACTCGATTTTAAAGTCGTATTCTTCCAACTGTAATCTGAACTTTAAAAGTCTCGTTGACGGATCTTTCATACTAAATAGATAAATTAAAGGTTTATGATCGGTCTTGATGACAAATTGTTTTCCGTATAGGTATGGTCTAAAATGTTTTATGCTCCAAACTATTGCCAAAAGTTCTTTCTGAATAATTGGATAATTTAGCTCCGCTTTATTTAGAGGTCTGCTAGCATATGCTACAGGTTTTAAATTTTTATTACACAATACTGATCCGATAGCTATGCCTGACGCGTCTGTTTGGAGAACAAAGGTGTTAGTATGTGAAAAATCTGGATATTGTAAGATTGGGGGTGTAGTTAATTTGTGTTTCAAAGTTTCAAAGCTGTTTTGACATTCTTTAGTCCATAAGAATTTTACATTTTTTCGACATAATTTATTCAATGGTAAAGTGATTTCGGAAAAATGAGGTATAAACTTTCTGTAATAGTTGCAGAACGCTACAAATCGCCTAGCTTCGTCCGAATTTGTTGGTACCGGATAATGTTGTAATACTCTAGTTTTCTCTGGATCGGGCAGAACTCCATTAGCTGACACCACGTGTCCTAAATATAATAACTGTCTTTTCATAAATTCGCACTTATGTGGGTTGAGTTTAAGGTTCATTGTTCGAAGACGCTCAAAGACATCCATTAAATTTCTATTATGAATCTCCATATTTCTTCCAAAAACTATTAGATCATCGCAGTAAATAAAACATTTTTCATAGGTTAGACCTGACATTGCGATGGACATAACCCTCGAGAAGGCATTAGGACTAATTTTTAAACCCATGGCTAATCGCTTCATTCTGTATTGCCCAGTACTTGTGCCAAAGCTAGTGATATTCCTACATTCGGGTTTTAAACTAACTTGATAAAATCCTTGATACAAATCCAAATGGGTGAAATAAATACTTCCGGACAGAGAGTCTAATATCTCAGTTATGTTGGGTAAGGGAAATTTATCGTCCTGTATCGAATCATTAACTTTTCTGTAATCTATTACTAAACGCCATTTTTTGTTACCTTCTGACTTTTTAGGCACTAATAGTATTGGACTATTCCATTCGCTATTAGAGGGTTCTATTATGTCGTCATCGAGCATCCGTTGCACTTGTTTATTAATTTCTTGTTTCGATGACTGTGGAAGCCGATAAGGTTTTGTATACACGGGTTTGGTATTAGGTTTCACCATAATCGACTGTTCTACGACGTTCGCTGTACCTAACCTGTCACCTTCCAAGAAAAATATGTCGGAATACTTGGCACATATTATTTGTAGTGATTTTCTATCGTTAGAATCTAAATGATTTAGTTTTAATTCTGTTAATAGTTTCTTTACACGACTAACATCTTTTTGAGACTGGCTAAATGAACATAAATCGTAGTTTTCTAAATAATCAATATCTCCCGACTGAATAATGTTAGATTTGAGAATTTTCATTGGTTTTTCGCCCGTATTCAATATCTTTACTGGTATTTTTCCCCTAATTGGCTTTACGATGCAACCTGCTAAAAATATGTTTTCATGTAACTGTTTCGGATATATAACACTATCTTTATATACATTTTTACTGATACTCAAATAATGAATTGATTCGCTACGTGATGGAACCGTTAAATATTCTTCTGATACTACATCTTTACTAGTACATTTACTTATTTGTAAGGTACATGTTTCATAATGCTCTAAATGTAATGTGAGTCGGTTCGTAGGTAAGTCTATGTTTGCATTATAAGTTCTAAGAAAGTCTAAACCGATAATACCGTCCGCTCCGCATGGAACGTGATCGAATAGGTATAACTTGTGACGAAATGTAAAACCGTTTGCTGACTGCAATGGAATATACGCGAAACATTTCGATTTTATTTTTCCACCTATACCTTTTATGATTGTATTACTGTCATATTTTATTATGTTACTTTGAATGATTTGACTGTTAATGATAGATAAAGATGCACCAGTATCTAATAAAAACTTACATTTTCGATTGCCGCAGAACAGATAGATGAAATCCAACCCTTCACATATGAATGCATAGTTAGGCTCGAAAAAACTCTGCCAAATTTAGATCTTCTTCCTTCTGCTCGGACTCTGTGACGTAGGCATTGCCTTTGCGATAATAATTATTATTTGAGTTACCTCTATAAAATCTTACGTTATTCCTCGGATATCGGGACTGATTGTAATTCCTTGTTGGTGCCGTATTACTTTGATAATTATAGCGACTTATATTGGGCTGATTGTGTCCTCTCTTAACCTGGGATATGGGTTGATACGTACCTCCTCGCGAAGGTGTATAGCCGCGGTAAAACTGTCGTCCGCGATTGTACCTGGGGTAACGATAATATGATTGATTTCTGTTACCTTGTGAGTAGGAGTATACTGCTGTTTGGGACGAAGACCCGGGGCTTGCCAGCTCCTCGTCTTCCGCTGCGCGCACAGCATCCTTCAGCGCGCTGTAGTTTCTAGCTGATATTATTGTACTCAGCCGCCGATTTCGAAGACCATCTGAAAATCTTTTTATTGCCAACTGTTCGTTTAAAGGTCTCAATATTTCGCGTGCTTTTTCATTTTCGCCAGCTTGTGTTATAGTGAGCCCTATAAAAAGTTCCTCCAACTTTTCCCCATATTTGCTAATGGACATATTATTTTGAGATAAGTTATTTATCTGTGATAGCAAGGAATTGGCTGATTTCTTAGTTAGCAAATATTTCTTTATATCTAATAATAAACTTTCAATTGTAGAATATTCGGGATTCAGCTTCAACTTAGCTGTTTTAGATAATCTTGTTTTCAAAACAAATGAAATCAACAATTTCTTGCTCTCCTCACCTTTTAAACAGTTACTATACATCTCGATGCCATCTATAATTTGCTCAATATTTTCTTGCCTACCATCCATTAAAGGAATCAACGTACTCGCGGTTTTTAAATCAAAGTTATCCATTTTTTGTACAATTTCTATAGGACCTACTTGCATATAATTAACAATTTTCTTATAAGTTTCCTCAATCGCTTCACAAGTTAATTCTATATCTGATGACTTTGTTAAGTGCAAAGTTTTTATATGTAATCTATAATCCTTATATAATGCAATAACATTTTTAAATTTTTGCTGGCCTAACTTTTCTTGTCGCCTTTTAGGTCCCAACTTTCTAATGCTCTCACTTTCACATATAAGATAATTATAAATCTCTAGTAACCTATCCATACACTATTATATTTATATAACTAATACATCAATACTAATATAACTAATACATCAATACCCATTATTTTATTTTTATTTTCACTTTCACTTTTTTCTTTTCTCACTTTTTTTTTTTTTTTTTTTTTTTCACTTCACTGTTGTACTTCTGGATTAGGTGGGTCGCGGACCGCCGGTTGATGCCCGGACCAACGCGCCCGTATCCTTCTAAAAGCTTCCTCCCGTAGCTCCTGTCTCACCAGCCCGGTGTGGCATTTTTTATATTTTTTTAAGCCAATATAAATTATGGCTAGCGCACAAACTCCCAGAATTGAGGCTATCAATATGTTGCTAGTTGTTACCTCTGTGTTGTTGCCGTCTTGTATCACTACCTCTTTGTTTTGGCATTCACACTTTGCGCATTTGTTGCCCATAATTTTTATAATTTATATTTCCTTCGCTGCACATGTACCCCTGACAATTGACTTATTAATTTTTATTCATCGTAAAAGTCTAGATTCGAACACCGAGGCACACACGAATGCCCCGCGTCAGCATTATTCGCCGGACATTGGACACCTCGCTGTCACGGTCGCCATGTGGTGTCGGGCGTTTAAATAATAACACAACCGATCGTGATTAAAGTATGTTTATTACTACTCTTAAGCTATTACAGTACTTCTATTTATATTACTCCACTACAATCAAAAAGCCATGTCATTTTTATTGCCTTACATGAGTAACAGAGACCGGTCAACAAATTTTACGCCCCTGGACCACTCAGTAAGCGAAACTTCAAATCCGCCAAATACCATTGAAGAGAGTTCACGGGAATCATGCAATTTTTTGCCATCAAATTCAAATAATCTTCCTTCTGCCGATGATCCTAAGAATCCAACAGCTTCGGAATCTCTTCCATCAACATCCAAAAAAAGAAAGATCGATGAAATTCTAGATTATTTAAAAAAAAATCAAGAACGCCGCGAAGTGTTGGAACGAGAACGGATAGAACTTAAAAACATGATGTCAGCCAGTGATAAATACGATGAAATAGACTTATTTTTTTTAAATTTGGCTGCATCGACAAAAAAGCTGCCGTATTATTTTCAACTTCAAATTAAAAAAACCTGCTTTAATGCGGTAATGTCAGCTGAAGAAAGTAATCTTCAACATAGTTGGTATTCTCCGAATAATTATGGTTATTCTACAGGCTCAACACCTACATCAGATAACATCAACACTAGTATCGATACTCCTAGTGCTTCAGATAATATCAACACTAGTATCAATATTCCTAGTGCTTCAGATAATATCAACACTAGTCTTAATATTCCTAGTGCTTCAGATAATACCAACACTAGTGTCAATATTCCTAGTGCTTCAGATAATATTAACACTAGTATCATTAATCCTAGCGCTTTACAAATTCCAACAACCCAGGATATTGAAACATCTGCAGCAGAGCCAACAGAACCCAATGAAACTGCGGTCAATTTTGAGACAGATTACGATTTTTAAATTAATATAACATGGCTTCTATAACTGTATGCAAAAATAAAAGTTACTTTGATTTAAAATGTGTACTTACTTTAAACACACCGCTAATCTTTCACGGCTACTAATTGAATTTCTGTAATTTGTGTCTTGTTTCCGAATATATGGTTCAATCAGGGAGTGAAGTTCATAAAAAGTACATCTTGAAACTCTATAAGAATTTTCGAAAGTTTCTTCATCAGCTGTTTGGAAAAAAGTAAAATATTCACTGTGTTCTGAACGATGTTTGATATGATTTCTTAACCAAAATCTATGTTTCCTCATATAATTGTTCAAATGGTATATGGTAAGTATTTCGGCTTCTTCTGACTCCAACTCTTCTTCCTCAAGCAATGTAAGGTAATAATGTATCAACTTTTTCGATGGCATGTCTGCTATCACTGACATTTCGCGTAGAACTAAACCAATCGCCCCACGCCGGGAGCTCGAAATCACTCGTCGCGTACTTGCTGCCTAGCTCCGCATATTGAAAAACACAGCAACTCCGCTCCGCATTACTTCCTCACTCCGCTCCGCAGCCTCGCTCCGCTCCGGTGGACAGTCACAGTACGCAACTCCACTCCGCATTAGTCCGTTTCTCGGCTCCGCTGCCTCGCTCCGCTCTGGTGGACTGGCAGCCTAACGTTGGTTGTCGTCCATTTCCGTACTGTTGTTCCGTATAATTGTCACACTGACATGACAGTCGCAAAGCTTCATTAAATACATTTTTAAACAGGCTTAACGACTCTGGATACCAGTCTTTTAGTGCCCACTTTTCATGAAAATATAATAAAAACGATTTCAAAGGCTAGAACCCAGTGCAACAGTAAAGATTTAAAAATGCATAAGGAGTGTAAACTAAAAGGGAATAGTTTAATTACTATTTTTAACAGAATTTTATCCCGATGTCCAACAGTAAAAATGGGTTACTGTAAAACATTTATATAATAATAGGATATTTTTAGTATATTTACAATTTGTGTTCTTTCTGGGTTAGGATCTGGCATTCTCCTTTCTTATTAGAAAAGCGTAGTGTTATCATAGTTCAGAAATAGCACAGATTCTGGACAACAAGGTACTTCCGAGAACTCTACCAAGAGTAGCAATCTCATGAACGGGGTATAGTCAATATAACCTTAGGTTTCTGTGTCGAAGTCTAAAATATAGGATACCAGTATACAGCATAGTGACCACTACCATGGCACAGTGGTATGTGCAGTAGATAGATTTATAAGACGAAGGTCATGGGTTTGATTCCCGGTTTAACCGATAAAGAATTTCTAAATTGGTGTAAGGCTTCGGCCGTTGCTAGTTACCACCCTACTGACAAAGACTTACCAACAAGCGATCCGGTGCGATGTCGTGTAGAAACCGAAAGAGGTGTGTATTGCATCCTACTCCGAACAAATTATCTCGCTTCCACCTTAGATAGCATCATCACTGACCTGATGTGATTGCAGTCAGGGAACTAATCCGGAACCAGTCTCACACCTTGCGAGTAAACTAACCACAAGTACAAAACAAGAAATACCCATACATACAAGAATTTCTCGGTTACATAGATAGCAACATGACGTTTTTGCACATGGTCGTTAGTCCAAACGCGTCCATCAACACTCGACGTAGGTAAATACCTACTGCAGGCCCAGTGCATGCGGTGCATATGCGCCAGTGCAGCTGCACTTTCAGTTAACATGCTCAAATAATAATAACTGTAAGAGGTCTTTGCCATGTGTAACTAGCTGCACCCCGCGGATTCATCGACGTATATTCTACTGTAGGGATGTTCGGATAAAAGCCTATGAGTTATACTGAATTTCAGTTGACTAAGAAACATTTATGAAATAATTTATTTCGCGGCGCGTTTAGTTTTTTATGTACTATAAAACATTGCTCCTTGCGAAATTTCAAGATTCTTGGACTAGCTATAGAGAGTTATAGAGAGTTAAATAATAAATATGTATCTCTTAATTTCGTGGACATAGAAGTTTGATTTTAATACAGCTTAAAGGTTTTATAGATTCAAGTATTTGATATGAATTCCAATTTAATACCGTCTCGCGTTCATGAGAAAAGGGCGTAAGCGTAAAATTACTAAAAATATTTTTATTACATTATGTAACTAAAAATATACAATTTTCGTAATTTTTCCATCATCTGTGCTATATGACATTGCTTTGTACCAAATTTCAAAATCCTAAATTTACGGGAACTACCCGTTAAGTTTTGGTTTAGTTGCGTCTTGTTGTGAGTTAAATATGCGGCGTATATTGCTATATCTTTTGATTGTGTTGACATAGAAGCTTGATGTTTTCACAGCTTAAAGGTTTTATAGACACAAGTATTTGATATGAATTTCAATTTATTACCTTTACGTATTAATGAGAAAAGGGGGTAAGTGTAAAATAAAAAAATAAATTTTTATTACACGATGTAACTAAAAATATACAGTTTTCGCAATTTTTCCATCATCTGTGCTATATGACGTTGCTTCGTACCAAATTTCAAGATTCTAAGTTTACGGGAACTACCAGTTAGGTTTTGATTTGCTTGACCGTGTCGAAAATTGGGGAAATCATTGGCATAAACGTCTGTATCTTTTGATTGCCTTGGCCTAGAAGCTTGGTTTTTTCACAAGTCTGAGGAACAGCAGAATTAAGTATTTGATATAAATTTTAGCTTGATACCTCCACGCGTTCCTGAGAAAAAGGGTCTTGACAGACAGACGGTCGGACAACGAAGTGATCCTAAAAGGGTTCCCTATTTCCCATATAGGTACGGAACCCTAAAAATAATAAAGAATTTATGAAATAGTGGTTAAGTATACTGAATTTTTTCGTCTAATCTTATTAAATCGTAATGAATAGAGATATAAATTGCTCCTTCTCTCTTCTATCTCGGTCGTAGAGTCACTACAAAAAGTCTAACGTGAAGTTACAGAAGCGCTTAATTCAAATAAACAAATTTCAATTTGCTTAAAAAAATATATAGAATTCTGATGCCTGCATTATACATTACATTTAGATACCCGGGAGGGAGGTCAACGTACGTTTTAATGGTAGTTTACACGATACATTCAACACAACTGGCGCAAGTTGCATGAGTCGTGTGTGTATCTTTAAATCCCGAGTACAGCTGCACCGAAATGTCCTTGCGAGTGATACATACACTTCTCTACTCGCCTCACCCCACCCACAGCGCTTGTAATCTTAATGGCAGTGAAAACACTCTCCAGCGAGGTCAGCAATACGCTGACCTCTTATCTTTATTACAATACAATAAGGTTGATTATCGCCTGGCGGTGATTAGACCGACCTCGATAATGTTTGATTAATTTATATTTGCTTTATTATTGTGCATGTGCGTCAAGTGGCTTTGCGTTTTAATGCAAGCGCATCACTTTGCTTAGGGCTCCTGCACACTGCACACATTTGTGTAAATGTGTAAACTATTCTTACCTGACATTTTTACACATTTACCTGTAGTAATTGTGCATTGTCCATACTCGAATGGAAAAATGTGACGTGCTACTGAAAAACTTTCGAAAATAACTCATGCACTGACTTGAGTGACACTTTGAATATGGCTAGTTTATGTTAAGTGTGAGTTATCACGAAATTAGGTATCTCACCTTGTGTGACTTATACTTCTCCACTCAGAAATGTACTGAAATCGTTGAGATTCAATACTCGACTCGATAAAATGTACTTTATAGTCTAATAATCTCCCAGAATACCTACTTAATAGTATAATAGAATTTTAAATATCACAATTTCAAGATTTATTTAAGCCCAAACCATTTTCTAAGGATCGATATGCTTCTGTATCTGTATGCACTTAAACTTATTAAAATTGGTTTAGCAATCCTTAAATATTAATGCCTTAGAGACACAATGTATGAAAGAAATGGTCACGTTGTTATTCAAAACGCTGGTCTGAGAAACACGATAATGTGAGCGCGTGTTCTACGCGCTTCGTATCGCGTAGCGGTGACGTAGCGCTACGACGTAGCGTGACCACGGCCAGCGTCTACACATGGCTATAAGGAATACTAGCAGTCGCCCGTGACTTCATCCAGTTGAAATACTTTTAGGTACTCATTTTTTGCGGCATTGACGTGAAGACCGAATTCAGAAATTCCGAACCATATAGATCAAAAACAAAATATCAAAAGCACAATTTCGGCAAAGTGCGTTAACCCCTCGAATATATAACCTTAGGTAAAAGTGATATATTTTTAAAAAAACGACTTTTTAAGTTAGTTTGTCTCTGGCAATCCGGGCACTTAGAGCGCTTCTTTGCTCGGTGTTGATAAAAAATGCTACGAATGCTTTCGGGGGATCGACACACGCCATTTATTGACTATACATAAGAGTTGCTTGACCCCCCGAATAAATACTTTGCTCTCTTAGCGACTTTTAGAGGATCGACGCAATTTATAGGCAATCTATACGGTTCCGAGTATACTCTCCTATACAGCCCATATCCAAATGACGCCTATATCGCATAAGGTGCTGCCTAGATAGTCGAGCAGAGAGAGCGGCTTTCTAAGACTTACTTTTTCTAAGTCGTAATATCTTTGTAATGGCATATTCGAATTGAATAATTAAAAAATGTATATAATGGCTTTAAAGCAATCTTAAATAAAAAGTAATTTATTTTCATAAGAACTAGTAGCAAGATGCTAATAAAAAGCCTATTCAAGCGGCGGCATCATTAGTAGTTTCAGCAGAGCACACCATGTAAAGAATATTTTTGTACACCTTAGGTTACATTATCGGAGTAATAGCAAGGATCAACAAAAAAATACTTATTTGTGTCTGTATTTCTGCGAATTTTACGATTTTCATGCGATGCAAGGAACATTCACAGGCGGACGTAGGTTATTCCACGTACACTGCTGTAGGAATTAAAAATTAGATACTCCATAGCTGAGACAAACACAAACGTGATTTTTTATATATAAAAAAAATATTTTATAATTACATTGCGGGGAATATATATGAGGATGCCTGCAGTTTTACCCGCATAGTACTCGTTCCCGTTGGAATTTCCTGGATAACATTTTATGCCGAAATTCCCGCAGGAAAGAGTACGGACTGAAATCTCGACTCGATTTTTTTTTATCGACTACAAGTTTGCCCTTGACTGCTATCACACCTGATGTTAAGTGATGATGCAATCTAAGATAAAAGCGGGCTAACTTGTTAGGAGTAGGATGAAATCCACACCCCTTCGGTTTCTACCCGACACCGTACCGGAACGCTAAATCGCTTGGCGGTACGTCTTTGTCGGTAGGGTGGTAACTAGCCACGGCGAAAGCCTCCCACCAGCCAACCAAGACAAATTAAGAAAAATCTCAATCTGCCCCGCCGCGAATCGAACCCAGGACCTCCGTCTTATAAATCCGCCGCGCATACCACTGCGCAACGGAGGTCGTCAAAAACATACTTACTACTACCCACGGTTTTACCCTCGTATAGCTCTCGTTCCCGTGGGAATTTCGGAATAAAATATGGCCTATGTGTTATTCTGATATATAAACCATATTATTGTGACCTTTCATCAAAATCCATTTAGTCGTTTTTGCGTGAAAAAGTAACAAACATTCATCCATACATACAAACTTTCGCATTCATAATATTAGTAAGGATTCAGTTAACACTTTCTCACAATACTCGTAAATGCCACCTGATACCTCTTAACGCGGTACTTTTGACCCAACCACACCCACTCGCCTTATCTATGAGACATTGATTGATTAAGTGTTATCTCTAGTACCTAATGATGCATGCTAATTATATTAACCTAAATGTATCTTAATTATTACGCAACCCTTCTTTAATTAGCACTTAATAAAAGATATTTTATCTTGATTGAAATTGTGAGGTAGACTCGAGGAAAATAATAATGAAAACTGTTATATTGATAGAATATAAAAGGATAGTTTTAGGCAATTCAATATTTTGTAGTTCATTAAATAATAAATAATTAATTTTTTTTAATTGTAGTTTTTTTTTGTAGAGGTAGGATGTAAAAAAAGTCAAAAATATTGAATATAAATAATATTTATTAATTTCACATTATTTTATTTAAATTATATTTAAATATTGTTAATTTATATCGTATACAATAGCTAAGAATACTACATTGAATAGTACATACAAACAACTAATGCTGTAACACTTAATGTATATCTAATACTACACAAATTAAAAATTACCCGCATTCGTAATAAAACAAGTATATTCTTTATTACGAAGTATGCAGAGCATGTCGAATACGGGCATAAATATATTAACTACATTTTCCCTAAGACGAAAAATACTTCAATTACAATATTAAGTACAGATATTACTTCTGTTAGGCAGTGACCTAATATAGGTCAAATAGGACGAACAAAGAATTATTATTCATGAAATGGATATTTAACTCTCTACAGAACAAAATATGTAATGAATTCTTCTTTCCTTTTCAAATGATTGTACTTCTAGGTGTCTGTGCTAAAAACTTGTCTAGGTGCTCGCTTCTTCAAGAACTTCCAAGGCGTGGTACTTAATAGTAAAAATAAATAAACTTTTTATAGTTGAGCTTTTTGCTTTAACACTTTTATACTTGCAGCGGTCACAGCTTCCATCTTCACCTTCTATTCCAATATACCACTTCTTGATGATGCAGCAAACAATGGGAATTCTACAATTGAGCGATGAAATACGGCATATTCTCCCCGCTACAGTCCCAATCATTGGGAAACTTCTCAATCACTCCAAACATGATTCGACATGATTTCAGTGTAGCTTTTTTTCTGTGTACGTGATGGGCGGGAAGGTGCACAGTTTGAAGAAACACCAGGATCGTTTTTGAACGTGATTCCTGTGTCTCGTCGGTGGACGTCCGAACGCCTGTGCGCTCAGCAGCAGAATGGTGAAGATTACGAGGAATATATTAATGAAACGCATCTTGATTGTCACAATTACCTCCACAATGTTCGGGTCAAGATTCAAGAACTGTTTGTTACACAAATTGGAGTCGCTTGGGTACAAATAGCCCACATACAATCTGGCAGGGTTAGCGCGGTCAGTTAAGCTTATCTCGAAGTGTGGATGTGAACTGAAGATCTGCACAAGTATCTCTGTCTTATATAGGGGCCGAGGTTATCGGGCGCGCGTGGCTTGATAACCGAATAACCCACCGAAATGCGATTATAAGTTCGATGACTGGTGGCCAATGTCATTCGATTCATTGTAGTAAAATTATCTTTTTATAGGTAGGTTATGGAGCCGCCGACGTAAGATAATTGATATTTTAGTTAATTCATTTCAGTTTATTAATTGACGCGCAATTAGCGTGAGATACGCTATAATGAACGAGTAATTGTTCAAGTTGGCCTGTTAATGCTCTCTCGGATATAGTTTCCCTTTGTGAGTTGACTCAACTAAAAGTTTATTTAGATACATAATGTGAATCACGAAAAATCAATCAACGATATTTCACTTCTGATTAAAAACAGAGTACTTGAAGTAATCGCATGATTACTTTAAGTACTAAAGTAAAGTAGTAGAGTAGTAGAGCCTACCAACTCACATTGGAGCACCATGGGGGTTCTAAGCTTCATATTCCCTCGCTTACAAAAAGGGAGGCCTGGTCCTGTACTGATAATGATAATAATTGATTGATAGATTGTTTAGTCATAAAATGTAACAATAAGGATTTAAATTAAGAATAATAAATAAAAAAAGACTTTTTTAAAAACAAGAAAGTATATAATATAGCACACCTAGTAAAGTATAACACTTTCCAGAAATAAATTCAAAGTCCAGAAATAGTTCGTAGGTACATAGATGCTGCCCTTCATGAATGCGGCCACCATGGTCGCTTGAATCTAGCGAAGGCTTCGCGAAGGACTTCGCTGTGTGGTGCGAGCCCAGCATAAACCTGACATATTATTGCTAACCATATACAGGAGCTATGCGAGTTCGTAGCCCACCGCAGACGACAACTGCAGACGACGTGCCGCAGTAACATTACAGGTTTGTATTAATTTCTATGGAGTAATTCGTGGCGAACAATACGTCGTTTCCATATAAATACAAAGAAATGGATCGTCGTTACGACATGTTGTCTACGGTCGGCTAACAACTCGTCCCATTATCCTAATTTTTGTTACTTAGACAAACTGTCAAAGCTTCTAACATGTCGCATTTTTAGAGCCCCTGAAGACTGTCCCTATTCTAAAGACGACATTATTCGTACTATATCGATAGGTAACGGCGACATTTGTTCTTTATCTATAAAAAATGTGTGATGAAATAGCCGTTCACATTAAATCATGCGCAATGCGCAAAAAGTAAGGTGATATTTGATGATCTTATCAAGTAGCTGGTATTTTTGAGGTTTTTTGTTAAATCTAATGATTAAGTACAGAAATATTTTTATCAATAATTGTGAGTGTCATCAGCATCATCATCATTATAAGCCGATAGCTGTCCAATTGTTGTCTCTTTCTGTTATCGGTCGGTCTTTTGCAAGGCCTTCCAAGCCCCACGGTCTTGATCCAACTGCGTTCAGTTGGATCAAGACCGCACCCTGTATGACGCCCCTTGATGTTATCAGTCCAGCCAATGGGATATCACCCAACATTATACTTTCCGGTCGCCATTTCAGCCGCAAGGTGCTGGAATTGATTTTTAATAGGAATAGGAAAAAGGTTTCTACTTTAAGGACGTTAGCTAGAACCCACAAACTGCTTTACTACGTTAAATAAGTGTTCCTTAAACTTGGCTGGCACCGACTTCATAGATATGCTTAATAAGTAAATTAAAGCAACTAAATGTCACAGTTATTTTTTACTTTTTAGTGCGTTTTGAGTCGGTACAATTGTTTTGCTAAAACAGTTTTTGTAATATTTTATTTGGGTTGCGGCAAGTGAGGGTGGCTGGCACCGACTGGATGCCGAAGGAAGACCAAAGGAAGACAGAAAGCCTGTAATGGACTCGGCTGGCGCTGCTTGAAGGAGGCCTATGTCCAACAGTGGATACATGATGGCTGATGATGATGATGATGAAGTGAAGATGAGTATGGCAAGTGCGAAAGGTTTGCCCAAAGTTAACTCTAGGGTTCCAAGATGACGAACCAAGGGGAACGGGACGTCTCTGAGGGCGTGATACAAAATCAAAATTCATTTATTTCAAGAAAGTTAACTTAAAAAGACTTTTGAACTTTTTTTTTTAATTCATCTGTTTGTAGCGACTCTACCACTAGCTCGGAAAGCAATTATCTACTGAGAAGAACTAGCAGAGCAGCATAGCAGAGAGACTCAACGGTGCTCTTTTAAGAAAATTATAATTTGTCATAGTTTTTTGACGACCTTCGTGGCGCAGTGGTATGCGCGGTGGATTTATAAGACGGAGGTCCTGGGTTCGATTCCCGGCGGGGCAGATTGAGATTTTTCTTAATTTGTCTTGGTCTGGCTGGTGGGAGGCTTTCGCCGTGGCTAGTTACCACCCTACCGTGGATTTTCGTCCCACTCCTAACAAGTTAGCCCGCTTCCATCTTAGATTGCATCATCACTTAACATCAGGTGTGATAGCAGTCAAGGGCCAACTTGTAGTCGATAAAAAAAAAAAAAGTTAACAATGAAAACCTATTGATTCTGACACAAGCTATGAAAGGCCATATACCAATTGGAACCAGTTGGTAATGAAACAAGAAGTGGGCACATTGAGGCACATATTCATATTAATATTGTGTAGTATTTTGTATACAAGTAAATAAAGTCGCTTCCACGCGTTTCTTATCAAAGAAAAATTTATGAATTGTGTAGTAAGCTCGGCGTTATTTCGAGCAAACACGAGCTTGTATCTCGGTGAAGTGGGTTCATGACCGGAAGCCCGGTATCGAGGAGACTTGCGTCGCCTGGCGCAGGTCGTGACATCAACACGGAGCTGATAATATTTCGGAGAAATCGAGGTAAAATCTCTGAGTTTATCTAACATTTTAGCATTTTGTAATCCGCTTTGTAGTTTTACTTTTTGTCAATTTTTATCTTCATATTTATATTATTTTCTTTATTAGGCACAATTCTTTTTCCGTCAATCAGCTGCAAGTACCTACTGTTTGGTCAATTAGTATAACCGCACTTATTAAGATGTAATAAGCAGAAGGACACAAGGCAAGAGTTCGCAAAGTGGAACCGGTGCTAGTCACAAGTGAGTAGTGACCGACTTGATGTTTCAAAAGTACTTGAAAAACAACCTACTTGAAATAAATGAGTTCAAAGTTTAGAAGTATGCTAAAAAGGGCTCAAAAATTATAAAAATAAAAAAATGTTCAGTCGTCAAGGTACAAATCTCCGTCTTTAAAAATAAATAAAATCTCAAATTTCAATCAAATTAAATAAAGTCTAATCAGCTTTCATCTTCTTTATACCCTTGTTTGCTTGGAAAATCGCTTGAATAAAACTGCGCGCAACCAATGCCGATTGGCGGGCTTATAGTCTATGTTAATCTGGGTAACGATTAATACTATAGTTGGTTTTGACCGTGACCAAAGTTTTAAAGTACTCTCGAGGCATTAAGGCTTAAAGTAACACCAACTTTTTCGCTTAAAGTTTTTCGGGCTTCTTTTCAGAAGCTTTTCCTGCGAAAGGAACTGTTTTCTACTTAATCACGCCTAAACTAATGAACCGATTTAAATGAAATTTGGTACACAGATAGTCTAGAGCCTGAAAAATGACATAGGCTTCTTTTTGTCTAACTATCACAAAAAAAATCTCGCAAGCGTACGCTAGTACCAAAGATTTCCTAGTTAGACCCAGGACTCGGATACAATAGTAGTGTACGAAATAAAATAAAGAGCATGGACTTCATGATATCACATGACATACAAGGGTCACTGCAATTTCCAAGCAACCTAATTTCCGAGTCTAGACAAGAACCGAACCCGCGACCCCTGGCCGTCTATCACACCTCACGCACATAAACACAGTAATTAGGTCAATGATACCGAGGAACCTTGATCGGTGTAAATAAGTTGGACGGCAACGTTTATCTAACTGGGTTAGGTAACAGCCCATTATAGAGCGGGGCTGACTCTCAACAGAGATAATTTTCAAAAACTAATTAACATTTAATTTTAGCACTCATTAATTAGTAATATTACTAATATAGAATATAAATAAATCATTATCGCTTTAATCACGCTGTTGAGAGTTTATAATATATGCTTAGATTTGTCTCTCAATGACATAAATTGATTTGCATGAAAGGAACCTTTAGGACTGCCAAGCATCACAGAGATCTACACCGTTACGAAGTCAATATCCTTTGGACGCGTACTTTCGTTCCTCATTAAAATTCATAATGCCCTTCCAGCTTCCGTTTTACCTACCATCTATAATTCGGGTATCTTTTGCCCATGAGTAATTAGGCATCTTCTAGGCAAGCGCATATTGCAAACAATGTTTACAATCAGGCGTTAGCCTATAGCATTAAAAAAATTTTTAACAAAAAAGAGAACCGACTCAAAACGCACTAAAAAGTAAAAAATAACTGTGTCATTTAGTTGCTTTAATTTACTTACGCATATCTATGAAGTCGGTGCCAGCCAAGTTACGCAACATTTATTTTACGCAGTAAAGCAGTTTGTGGGTTATCCTAAAGTAGAAACCTTGGCTGGTACCGAGTCCAATATGCTTAAGTAAATTAAAGCAACTAAATGACACACTTTGTCCGTTTTGGGCATCTATTTTTTTATTTCTTACTTTTGTGATTTATCGCCACGTACCGTACTCGTACTATACTGTCAGTATACAAGATGGCAAGCTAGCTTTCGCTGTAAGCAGCCTCCAAAATTTGAAGAGTTTTGCCCCAGGATCTACAATCTATATGAGGACAATGGGACACCTGATGTTCCCTTTCTAATAAAAAATAAGTCTGAAAATCGGACAACATGAAAGTTATGCGTGGTCATACATACAAAAAAAAAAAATAACAAATATACGTGTCGAATTGAGAACCTCCTCCGTTTTTTCGTCGGTTAAAAAGCACACACCACAAGTGTCTGTAAGCATATTAAGCCGTCACGATAGATCTGACTGTCCTCCTCCACATCCGCCACACTTTATCTTCTTCTTAGCGTTATCCCACTAGATGGGGTCCGGTGTCCGAAATAACTACCTCATGCGGATATCTTTTTTAATTTGTTGGCGCATGCATGCTCAGTCTATTGTGGCAGCTCTTTAGCCCCAGGGACTACAATGTTCACACACCTGATTCCAAAATAAGTCTGTCGTGAGTCCGTCATAACATCTAAGACGGGCAAGTCATCACCAATTTCACGGACAGTGAGCCTACTGCAAATGTAAACCGTTACGTCGACGGTCACACGAATGACGTTGCACATCCACCGTAGCATTTTCCGTGACTCGGAAGCACATGTCTCTGTATGGCCGACCAAGTCTCACTGCCATATGGATTGATACACTTACCACATTTTCTGATCCGAAATCCATTATCTCAAGGTACTCGCGACAGCTGATAGCGACCTACCTTATGACTGAGTGCGCTAATCGTTTGATGAATCGACAGCACGTGCGATTTGTGACATTCCTCACTCATTACTTCATGGCTTATTGTGTCAGATAAAAATCATAATATTTACATTATTAATTACATTTACCTATATGTTTTTTCTTCATTTCCATTACACCATGTAGAATTCGTATTACATCTTACAACTTTTAAAATCTTCATGTATACTTACTTAATACGTATACATTACTCATCAACTTTAAAATATCATCACCCAAATATGTTTGACAAATATTATTGGTTGCTTAAAATTATCATCGCCTTATCCTTCCAGTTTTGGTTTTGTGTAAAACTCCAATGAATATATATGTATCAAATTTCCTCATGATCGGTTTAGATATTTAAGAATAAAAATTGATAACCTTCTGGGCACTTTACCGCTCGACACCGATTCGGAGGAATATTATGATGCCTAAGTTTTTTACTGCTTTTTTTAATTGTTTAATATATTGTATATAGTTTAGGATATTGTAGTGTTTAAGCTTTTACTTTTTTATTTATTTAATTGTAAATATTTAACTGTAAATAAAACAAAACTAATTAAAAAAAATAGTTTCTATTTGACTGATTTACTTATCCTCAGTTACCTTTAAACCCTGTAGTACAAACAGACAATTCTGATTATGTAGAGAGTTCAACGTAACCATAAAATTCGCCGAAATGCGCAGGTGTGCAATTTATCAACCAATCTTTTTTTGTGTACTGATAATAAATTGCGACGCAGAAAATAAATTATAATAAGAGTCCTTACACACTAACATTTTATTAGCCGTAGACGGTCTACGAATTGTATAGCGTATGCACTACATGTGCAATATAAGGTACTACTTTAATGGTACGATACCTTTTGCTTCCATGCCCTATTCACCTCCAGAGGATATGCTATCCAATTAATTCATATCCGTTGAACAAAGGTTTAACGATTCCGATTGGCCATGCTGAGGAAAGATAGTGTGTTAAGGCACTTATATAACCAAGACCTTGAAAAATTTAAAAATCCATAATTTGCAATTATTACTTAAGCTTATTTCGATCTATCAATCTTAGCGACTCTAAGTCCGACTTCAGCTATTGCGAAGTAGGCGAATTCATTCGCGTGAATCAAGACTTTTGAAGCATCAAACATTTGGAACGTTTTACGAGGTAATGCTTCGAGCAGACGACAGGGAACGGGACGGGATGGCGAAGTGATACTCACATTAATACAAACTGCAGACACAGACTTTGGGCGAAATAATTAAGAAATCAGCAGTAGCAACCAGGCATTCAGGGTACCCCACTGACCTCTGTAGCCGAATTACTGGCTTCCTGAGAAAACAGGCCAGGAGATTCAACTGCGATGATGTAATTAATTGAACAATATGAGTAACAGAGCTGTTGCGATAAAGCCCACACCCAAACCTCGTACGATCACGTAGCTGTTATCGTGCAAGCGCCGTGAACGATCACGCCTCCGTTGGTCGTGTATCTCAAAACACGTCACGACTACCTCTGCAACATTCACAAACCAATTCCCAGATTGGGTTCCGATCCCAACATTAAAAGTTGACAAAGGACTTCTGGCATAACGGCTTTTATTGCGAATATCCTAAAGGATACCACTGCACTCTGGTTAGTGCGAAGGTTATTATGTTGGACTGTTAAAATCCAACTCAACGCCTGATGACGCACAGGACCACAAAATCCGCCAACGGAGATCCGCCAAAACCCGTAGAACACCCACTTAGGGCACTACATGCTTTTTACATGCCAGAGACTTATCGATAACAACAAATTAAATAATCACCCCTAGGTTTTCCATTGGGAAGGCTGGCAATGGCAAACGCCTCGTCTTCTTACAAAGACTCATTTTGTAGCTACAGAAGTTACTCGTATAACACTGGAAGACCGACGGTATATGTGGCTGCGGTTAGTCTGTGGCCGATGGGTATTTGACGTCGATCGGTCGAGGTCTGGACGGTGTATTACCCTGGCTGCCTTCCCATTGCAACTCCGGTATGTGACAGTGTTAGGGAGGATACTCGAATTGTTAAGTCTTGCTGCAGCGCAGCAAAACTAATGTTTAATCTATGTTGCCGTTAATATTTACAAAGAAAACTATATTTAGTTTTCATATTAAGAATGAAAATGCATCAGTAATTTAGTTTGCCATCCCATACGTATGCAAATTGTAGGTAGGTACATCTTATGTATCATGTAGACAGTTATTTTTAACTAGATAAAACCAGTATTCATATGATCACACCTCTGTGAAATAGTTGTTAATTATTAACTGTAGGTAGGTATAATTAAAAGAATGTCTTAATTAACGAAATCACTCTTGAGCCACGCGTCGCTGATAAAACAATTGCGTCAAACACAAAGTTGTAGAGTAAAGTAAGTAAGGTTTAAGTAGCAGGTGTTCCGTCACTACGTCGATATCATATCACCTGTCATTAGCAGTAATTTGGTACTTGGGCCCACAACGCTGTTTTAATATGGGATGGCGAACACGGAATAATAATTTTTATCATTATCATCACGATTAACAGCTGATGGACGGCTACTTCTTGACACAGGCCTTTTTAATGAGTCCCAAACACAACGATCTTGAGTCGTCTGTGGCCACTGCAATCTGTTTGATGTCGTCAGTCTATCTAGTGGGGGCTCGATCAACACTACGCTTTCCGATGCGTGGAACGTTAGAGTCCCAAAATGTTACTTTGGAACTCCAACGTCTATCAGCTGTTCAAACCACGAGCTCTGCCAAATGCCACTTCAGTTCTGCGACTCGCTGAGCTATATCGATTACTTAGGTTAGACTACGGATCTCATCATTGTCAGCAGATCCACGGCCACGGTCTTCTGATCCTGAGCACGGGGTTCCACCGCTACCAAGTATACAACTTCAACAAACACCGAAGTAATTTAACATTTTCTTACCTACTTATTATTTAAGGTCTCCTTTTCAGAAGCGTGCCTTTTAAACCATTTTTTTTTGCTTTCAGTAACCAATAGTAATTTATACCGTAATTCGGTAATTTATACCGTATTCAAAAAATCAAAATGAATCAAATAAAATCAAAACATTATGAACATTTCTCTACGGCACTCTAAATATATAATTAAAATCGTTAAACTCCAATGGTGGCACGAAATGTCACAATGATAAACATAAATCAAAATGTCTGTTATCTCTCGCTCAGGCAAATGTCTCGATCTTTCGTTTTTTATACACCACCATTGCCGTCTCTGAACTTCAATCGTATATTTATCGTAAATTTCTGCCGCCGTATCAGATATAGTTAGAGGACGAGACAAAAAATTGTTTAATTTTCAACAACAATTAGGAAACGGTACCGCAGCAATAAATAAAGCAATGGACAATTTGCTCAAATCAAATAATAAAGTTCTTGCTTTAAGACATTTAAGCGACGGTTGTCGCTTGTTATCTGATTTGCATCACTCTTTGACCAAAGATAGAATAAAATTAATAACCCCAAGTCTGGAAAAGAACTTCCTACATGTCATTCAAGACTCAGAACGGGATGATACTCTATACGGTAACTCATTATCTGAAAAAATAAAAGTCAGTAAGGCCATTGAAAAACAAGGATCTCAGATAAGAAAAACTATAATAAATCAGAACAAGCCGCCGGTCACACACTCTGTCAACCAGGGAAACTGGCCAGGACCTCCTCGCTACCCGTCGAACAGGGGGGGGCGGGGAGGTCAAAGGAGACCACCAGTGACGTCACGTCGGTCATTTCCATCGCAGTCTCAAGCGACAGCGAAGAGATCCTACGCATCGAAAACTCGTGCGCCACAACAAAAATAACTCAGGTACATGCAGGCAGAATAGGGTTTTTCTTTAATTGTTGGCGTCAGATAACGAAGAACACTATCGTGTTATCATGGATAAAACACGGTTTTAAAATTCCCATTTGTTCTCGAGTCAATCAGCCTAATGCACCACTGTCTAACTTCACTCTCGATGAGGCTATAGATATGCATATGGCAATTAATAAATTATTGGAACTAGGGGCTATATCACGTTGCACCGCAACTCATGACCAGTATATATCGAAAATATTTTTAGCACCTAAAGCTAAGGTAGGCAAGCGGTTTATTTTAAATTTAAAATCACTAAATAAATAAATTACAAAAACACATTTTAAAATGGAGGATTATAGGACGGCCGCAAAATTAGTTCCCGAAGGCGGGTTTTTAGCTACAATTGATCTAAAAGAAGCCTATTTACTAGTTCCTATATGCGCATCCGATCGAAAATACTTACGGTTTAATTTTCAAGCTCCTTATTCTAACAGTTTATGTACATTCCAGTTCAATTCTATGCCGTACGGCTTATCCGTAGCACCAAGAGTGTTCACAAAAATTATGAAAGAGGTTATGGCCTGTTTTCGGAAACAGGGACACAAATCTGTAATATATCTAGATGACATATTATGTGTAGGTAATGATTACGAGGAATGTATAACCAATGTACGCGAAACCCTAAAACTTTTAGAATGTTTAGGTTTCGTAGTTAATTGTGAGAAAAGTTCATTAAAACCATCTCAAAAATGTAAACTCTTAGGATTTATATATAATACACATAATATGTCTTTATCATTACCTATGGAGAAACGCAACAACATTCACCAGTTAGTCAAACGTTTTTTAAGTTTTACAAAATGTACAATTCGCGAGTTTGCGCAATTAATAGGGATCTTGGTAGCAGCTTGTCCAGCAGTTCGATACGGCTGGCTTTATACAAAATTGTTAGAACGGCAGAAATACCTAGCATTACAACAACATAATAGTAATTTCGAACATGAGATTATCATTTCTCAAATGGTCCTAGAAGACCTTAACTGGTGGCGTAATCATATTTTTACATCTTTGTGTCCTATAAGAAATCAAAGTTATAGAAAAGAAATATATTCAGATGCCTCTAGAATAGGTTGGGGTGCTGTCTGTAACGGTGCAAAAGTCCATGGTAAATGGAAAGCCGTAGAGATGAAGCACCATATAAATTACTTAGAACTTTTAGCCGTATTTTTAGGTTTAAAAAGTTTCGCCAGTAATGACGACAACTGTACAATATTGCTGAAAGTAGACAACACCACAGCAATTAGTTATATAAACCGCCTAGGGGGAGTCCAATTCCCGCATCTAAACGATCTGGCCAGGTGTATTTGGCAGTGGTGCGAGCAGCGTAATATTTGGTTGTTCGCTTCTTTCGTAAATACTAAAGACAATTATGCTGACGCAGGATCTAGGAAGATCAACCCTGATACGGAGTGGGAGTTATCAGATCACGCTTATAATATTATTAAAAGACACTTTGGCTGCCCTGAAATTGACCTCTTTGCTTCTCGCTGCAATACCAAATGCGACTCGTTTGTTTCCTGGAAACCAGAACCAGATGCTTACGCTGTAAATGCTTTTACGGGAACACCACCCCCTGCACACCAAAATTAATCTGGGTGTCGCGAGGCTTTGCGGACGGCATTCAAACGCCGGGGAACCCCGCCCGACTCGTTAAACCTCATGATGGCTTCGCTAGCAGACAACACTATCAAACAGTATAACGTGACATTGAAGCTTTGGTGGCAGTTTTGTTCATCACACAATATTGACGTTTTTGGTGGTTCAAAAACATCGGTTATTTCTTTTCTAACCGAGAAATTCAATAAGGGTTGTTCATTTGGTTCCCTCAACAGCCATCGTTCCGCTCTGTCTTTGATTATGGATTTTAACGTAGGTTCCGATGATTGTATAAAACGATTACTGAAAGGAGCTTATAAACTGAAGCCTCATAAGCCAAAGTATACTTATACTTGGGACCCACAATTAGTGCTTAATTATGTGTCAAATTGGTACCCAAACTTGGAGTTAAGTATCGATAGAATTACCAAAAAATTAGTAATTTTATTAGCACTTTGCACAGCCCATAGGGTACAAACATTATCTCTTATTAAATTAAATAATATATCAATTACTTCAAATGGGGCTAAGATAGCGATAACAGACATTATTAAGACGTCCGCTCCGGGACGAGATCACCCAGTTTTATTCCTACCCTTCTTTCGCGATAATGAAAACATATGTCCCGCTTCAGTCCTCAAGGATTATATTTTTGTAACAAAAAATATTAGGACCACGAATATAGGAAACCTCCTAATAACTTATAAGAAACCACATAAAGCCGCCACAGCTCAATCTATTAGTCGATGATTTAAGCAGATGCTGGCAGAAAGCGGCGTGGACGTGTCCACGTTCAGTGCACACAGCACGCGACACGCAGTCACATCGGCCGCTCGCGCAGCCGGACTTAGTGTGGACACAATAAGAAAGACAGCGGGCTGGACCTCCACGTCCTTAGCCTTTGCCCGATTTTATGACAGGCCAATTTCGAATGATGACGATTTTGCAAACGCAGTTGTTTCCTGTAGTTGATTAACTAATTACAAAATAGTTAGCAGTTATTGTTAATTCTTATAATAATTCGAGTGTTTAATTGTGATTTTGTTTACGTTTCGTTTTCATAAATAAAAAGATATGTATATTACCAGAACAAAACTTGTCTCTCTGAAAATCTACTTGGTAAATATCTGAAGAATGAAGCGACGAATATATAATAAATGATCAAACGAACTTCCTGAAGTGAAGTTCGATCATTATTATATGAGTCGCTTCATTCGAAGATATAAGAACCCTCCTCACCCATTATAAAACCACATTTCATAAAGTTCTGTGCTTTTAACCCTAAAAGTTTTGTTCATAACGTATCTCTAAAAGAATGAAACAGTTGCAAGTGAGGTAAAGCAGGTTGTAAAAAAAAAAAAAAAAAATATATACATCTCTGAACTCGTGCGAGGTTGCCTGTAAGATAAAGGGACTAGTTAGAGATGTATATATTTTTTTTTTTTTTTTACAACCTGCTTTACCTCATTTGCAACTGTTTCACTCAAATATCGTAATATGTTTTTGTAGATACGAGCGACGTCGAACCACAAGAGGGTCCATCGACTCTTCTTTACGAAGAAGGCACTAAATGATCCTTTTTTTTTTTTTTTTGTAATTTGTAGTTTCTGTGCATATCTATTTCAGATTACACATATTTTCTACTTAGTTGTCATGAGACATGACTCATAATTAGCTCGCAGCTAATTATGTTATCACAATTGACTCGCAGTCAATCGCGATTTTTAGTGGGTAATAATAAAGTAAACTAACCCGCAACGTGTTCATCTTCAGATGAATCTATACGTCGTCGTATCCGATGCCAAACTTTCTCCTTATTCTTTTCTAATCTTCTAATCTTACGTTTATATTTTTCCAACTTCTGTTGTGCACTACGTTTCGCCATTTTTTAATAGGTGTGTGCGCTCGTTGCCACGCAACGACAAAGGAATGAAACAGTTGCAAGTGAGGTAAAGCAGGTTGTAAAAAAAAAAAAAAAAATATATACATCTCTGAACTCGTGCGAGGTTGCCTGTAAGATAAAGGGACTACTTGGTAAATATCTTCGAATGAAGCGACTCATATAATAATGATCGAACTTCACTTCAGGAAGTTCGTTTGATCATTTATTATATAATATTACCATTGTTTATTTATTTGTAATTAATTATATTTCCGTCCTTCTAAGAATTTGTTATAAACAGAACTCAACTTTTGGAAAATTTTTAACATCCTCGTGGATTCTTAATTACATAATATTATTGTTGTTTATATTTTTGATTATTTATACTACCGTCCTTGTATTGCTGGAGTATATTTCCGTCTCTACCTAGAGTTTGTCTTTTGACTTACCACATAGAGCAACTAGACTTTTGGAAAATGCTTGTACTTGCAGCTCGAAAGTTTAAATATAGTAATGATGAATCAACGTATTTTTTTTTATCTATCATTTATTTATTTACATTTCTTTTTAAATTTTCAACAATGCTTATAAAGCAATTATAAAAACACTATTAAAAATTTATAAAAAAATCTATTCCGCCTGCTGCGGGGCCCGGGGGTCCAAGCAACCGGTGGTCAGGGCTCCAGAGTGAGGAACCTCCTCACAATACGCGCCGTTTCAAGAATTACTGCCTTCTGTATCCGACCCTTGATCCAACAATTAAGCGAAAGCTTTTTAAGATGTTCGTCAAAGCTTTTCGCTATAAGACCGTTGACTGAAACGACTATAGGAACAATCATTGTTGAATCAACATTCCACATGGCGGTAATCTCGTGAGCAAGGTCCAAGTACTTTGATACTTTTTCCTTTTTGGCTTTCACGAGCTTATCGTCATGAGGAACGGTAATGTACAATAACGTACGATCAACGTGTTTTATTATTATTATTTCTATAAAATTCAGCAAATAGCTTAACCACCGAATCAGAAAGCAGATTCTACCGCGAAGACTCATTCAAATATTCAAGTCTACAAACTCCATGTCATGTCGTCCTATATTCTATCTGATTCGCTGCGCAATGGTATGCGCAGTGGGCTTATAAGACCGAGGTCCTTGGGTTGATTCCCGGATAAGTCGATTAAGATTTTCCAGAAATTGGTCTAGGTCTGGCTGGTGAGAAGCTTCGGCCGTGGATAATTACCACCCTACTGACAAAGACGTATTTAGCGGATGTTGTCCGAAGGGGTGTGTATTTCATCCTACTCCTAAAAATTTGACCCGCTTCCATCTTAGATTGCATCATCACTTACTATCAGGTGTGTTTGCAGTCAAGAGCTCTTTTGTAATGAATAAAAAAAAGAAAAGTCATTCATGATAAAATAATCTGTTTAGGTACAAGTGAGCAGGCGCAGATGCGTGTCGCAAGTTTACAAATAAATAGATTACGTAACAGTGGACAAATTTGACTAATGTTTGGGTGGAGTCTTTATTTACTATACTTTTATCTATGCGGAGATAAGAATTTAAATTTACCGCGCGGTTCTTTTACATCATATGACCTACGTCTGAACCAGTGAGGGCTCTGGGCTCCGGCCCATTGTCATGTTACCATCTACTTTTCTTTTTACGATGAATCTTTTTGGCTGGAAGGAGATTTCGGCCTAGGCTAGTTAATACCACCCTACCGGCAATGAGTTCCCGTCAAGCAATTTAAAGCTGCAGTAGATATTCTATGTCGTATAGAAACCGAAGGGGTAAGATTTCACCCTACTCTAAGCGCAGTGGTCTTGACCCTTACTGCCTGGGTGCAGCGACTTAAAGAACCGTTAAAACACAACCTGCTTAAAGAGGTCGGTTCAAGTAAGGGTCGGCCAACACTGCGCTTTCAGATGCACGTCAATCAGCTCTTCGAACTATTACTTAGTGCCTATTGCTACATCAGCGTTACAACTTATTGAGCTATATTGGTTACAAAAGTTATTCTCTTTGGCAGATCGCGTAGTGATATACCAAGCATAGCTTGCTTCATCGCGAGCTGAGAGCCTTCAAATAAGATCCAAAAACATTTTCACTGATGCAAATCTAAAGTAAGTGTTTCGGAAAAAAGGATGCCTGAGGTGTCAAGTCGGTTCTGCAATTAAAAAAAAATTCAAAATCATTTATTTCAAGTTGGCTAATTATAAAAACTTTTGAAACGTCAAATTAGACTATTTGTAGTGACTCTACCACCAGCTCGGAAGGCAGATCCTACTGAGAAGAGCCGGCAAGAAAAAACAGTTGCTCTTTTGAAATCATTAATTTTTACAATCGCAATCGCAGACAAAGTTTGCTGTAAATTGTACCTTACATTACACCCTTGTGTACGTGTACATCCTCAGTGACGGCGAATCGCATAAGCGGAATTCGCGGCGGGCGGAACACACTCTCTTTAATCGTAGTAGTTCAAAGTGCGAGCGGACTCTATGATATTTTACGCGTTTTACTTACGCGATTCGCCGACACTCAGGACGTGCCTTAAGCGTATGATGTTTGAGTTCGATACACGCGTTCCAAGTCAATAGAAGACAATAAACTGTAATATTGTTATTGTTGACTCGGTCAAGCGATCATCGCACGATTGTCATTATCGCAACTTATCGCAGACTCATCCGCCTATTCCGCGATTAGATACGCCTAATCTTATATTGTAACATTATTGCAATGTTATATACAGATAACTGCTTACACGAAATGCATTATGTGATCTCAAGTTTATGTTGTGCAACAATAACTGATGATAGGCGTTAGGATAACGGTCATTTACGCATCCCTCCGGAATGAAGGGCGCAATCAGCATATATATGGGGCTCGCCTAAACCGTAATATCCACTAAAACCCAACGGCAACCGACATGATTTAGGTCTTACACGAAATATACATAACCAGCTCTTCTTTACACTAGGTTTAAGTAGATTTGCTATAATTAATTAACATCATTATCAATCTTTATCTGTTACTAAGGCCTCAATAGCTAAATAGGCATAAAGCCGGATTCAAAATTTAGAGTTCGTGTGTTCAATCCCTACCCGTAAGACTATTGTCGTATACACTCCAAAGTATATCTCTCTAGTTATTCAATAGGAGGGGGAGATATTTCAAAAATGTTATTATTATAAAAGAATCTTTAGTTATTTAAAGAGAGTTTATAAACTAAGTTAGGGTCAGCGCCAACCGCAGTGATCACGCCACACTATCTCACGACGTAAGACTGTTCCACGCCCGAAACAAAAGACTTCAACGTGTGCTCCCAGTGTCAGCACGTGATACTCTACCGAACCTTATCGAAACTCTCTACCGAAATATCGTGAAATCCGATTTGTTATTACGTATACGTAAAATAAAATCACACTTATAGAAAGGTAAGTACCTAACTAAAAATAGTTCCAATACATTCGTCAACTAAGCACAGTATATGACTGCCACGTTGGTCTAGTGGTTAGCCTGTGCGGCTTCAACCATGAGATCCTGGGTTCAAACCCTGGGTCGGGTCACGGAATAATTCTGAGTTTTTCATTCGTCTATGAAATTTTCAGGACATTCTGAGCCCATTCGGAAAGTCGGTGGTAATGCACACACGTGCTTCGGAGAGCACGTTAAGCCGTCGGTCCCGGTCACTGTCATCAACAGTTGATAGTAATCCTTAGTGAATAAAGGAAAACATTATCAACCCGCCGTTTATTGTAGGAAATGTTCTACAAGAGTTAAACAATAGTATTCCACTTAGCTTCAGATGGACCACTGATTATTCTGCCAACTAAGAACAAGTATGTATAAAAGAATAGCAAAAATCTTTGTAACCTTGAAACCCCTCTCTTTTTGCGTCATACACGAGTTTCAAACGCGTGGAAGGGTGTGTCGGTGTGTCCCATTGACCCGTGCGTTCACAATAAGTTGACAATGAGCGCAGTCAGCGCGCAATAAACATAAAACAATATCTCTTGACGTAATGCCTACAGCGATGATACACATTCTATAAAGGTAATAACAGACTGATCCCACTTTTCATTTTTAAGATAAGAAAAATGAAAAAAAGGTGCTACTTTGCTGTAAAATTATTTTGTGTGAATTCGTCTCTATATCATAGTCTAACACAATATTATAGGCAGAGAAATAATAAAGACGAATCCAAAAGTCGCAATTTCAAAATTACCGTTAGATACATCGTGTCGAATACAAAAACATCGTTACAGCGCTATAGTTCTCGTATTCGCTAACTCGGTTGCTTTCGGAATAATTAAAAACTAACCAAATCCATCCATTTGAGCCCCATAGTAGTCTAACATACCTATTTACACAATATGGTAGGGGCTTGAGTTGACAAGTTGTTTCAGTTTCAGCTTTATAAAATAACAGGTTTCAAATAAAAGACTCCTAGGTCATGTTGTATGAGCAATCTGTTGAATAATAACTAGACAAAGAGTTATAATAATTATAGCAGCTAACAGTAATAAAGAAGATTAAATCTGTTATGTACGTGCGTAGTCTGTTTCTACCTTAACTTAGGTACCTATTGCGTAACGATTGGCGATAGCCTGCGCAATAACGGCGTGACGCTTCACAGTATTGTGTTGCGCAACTCAGCGGAAAACTGTTCGCTATCAGCCCTTCCCAACGCGTACGTATGCAGTAGGTAACTTACTCGTGACTTATACGTAGTTAAGTAATACCTAATCTGATCGATCAGCGACGTATAAATCCAAAACTTGATAACATGATGTATGCTAAGCAGCTTAGAATATTAGTGAGGAGAGAAGAAATTGAGAAATGTGAGAAGAAAAAGAGAGATATGTAAGCATAAAAAAAATTTTAACAAAAAAATAGAACCTTCTCAAACCCCACTAAAAAGTAAAAAATAACTAAGTAGTTACCTCATTTAGTTGCTTTAGTTTACTTAAGCATATCAATGACGTCAGTGCCAGCCGGTTTTGAGTCGATTCTAGTTTTATTAAAAAAAAATATTTCTTACTTTTTAGTGATTTATCGCCACGTATCGTACTCGTACTATACTGTAGCCAAAAAGCTACCGATACCGAGATAAAAACCGAAATCGCTGTAAGCGTGCCTCCAAAATTTGAAGAGTTCCTTCAATTTCCCCAGGATATCATCATCAGATCCTAACATGATAACAATGGGACCACCTTGGAAGTAAGTACCCTTTCTAATAAAAAAGGAATTATCAAAATCGGACAACTCTGTAAAAAGTTATGCGTGGTCTTACATTAAAAAAAATATATATATATGTGTCGAATTGAGAACCTCCTCCATTTCATCGGTAAAAAAGCAAACCTGTTAAAAGCTATAAGATAGCTTGACGAAGAGGTTTGCTTTTTTCTTATTCTTATAAGATTATCACGACTTACTTCTCCCCAAGATAGCAACAGTAAAAGCTTTTGGCAATTTTGTCCCATCAGCATCACTACGAGGCTTGTTCTGGCGGAACAAAATTACCAATTGATTCCCTCGTGGATCTAATTAAGGCAATATTGCCAACATAATAAGTACCAATGCGTTAGAAAACCGCGACAATGGTTTATAATGGCGGAAACTTTTGCAGACTACACGTGTACATACTACTTGTAATATAAAATAAGTATATTCTCAGTAGATACCTAAATGTCAGAGAAATGTGCGCATATAACGCATGTTATGTTTTGTTTAGCAAATGAATGGAGCTACGTAGCCAAACAAACATTATCACAAGTGTTTACAACTCACTTATTTACATCTACAAGCCATTATGAGCCGATAACCATCTAGAATCTCAATAGAACATCATGCTGTGATATTTTTATAATAATTGATAAAGGTTTAACCTCGCTGTGTAAAGAATAACAATTTTCTAATGAGGTCGTGTTACTTTAAAACAATGAATTTTTAACTGTATGTTTAGTGTTGTAGAGTTTAGATTTTATTGTAAATAGTTTTCGTGTAAATTTTCAGATATACTGGAACGATCGCGAAGTATTCTAGAATGCTTATTAAACTATGAGTATACTATAGCCAAACTCCATTGAGAATACTTGTCAACAAACATATTTAAATTGAAGGTAGAAAATGCAACACATTTTATGCCTAATAAATTTAAAATTATGTTTTGTTTTTTTATATAATCTTATTTAAAAGATATTGAATATATTAATTAGTTTCAAGTTTACTTATCCAATTTATTGTCATGAATTCCTCATTAACAAGTTAAATACAAAAATTAGGTGCAAAATGACTAGTAACTTCTACCTTCATTATTAATTTGTTTGTTGACAAGCATTCTCAGTCGAGTTTGGCTTTAGTAGGTAGATAGTTAATAAGTGAGACAAAATTGTGTGAGAGGTTGTACTTCACCCTTACTTAAAAATTGAGTGGTAACCCTAGTTGTACAGTGCTGGGAAATAAATATCCCTAAAGATCATAAATTAAAAGTGAATAAGTATTGTGAACAGAACTAACAAAAAATGGCTATGTGGTTAGTTATGCAGTAGATGCAAGAGGTATACCTGCAAAATCTCTACAACCTACTCAAAGACCTTGGCCAGAATAAAACTGCAGTAAGCTCCATTCTAGACCGAGTGTCCTAAGCTGTCCTAACAGGATCCTACCAGATTTGTTTGGGCAGGGAGAATAATTCGATCAGAAATGGCGAGCATTGACTGGTAACAAAGGGTACCCTTAAGCCAAAATCCGTGCCTTCTCGGACTCTGTTCGGCGTTTTTCTCTGTGTCACACGATGGGCCGGCAACAACAAACATCAATTTGACAAATTAAAAAATAACATATATTAATCAGATTGTCATTTTTACAAAATGGTTAACACCGGACATTACACATGACAAAAATTTTGTAATTCATATTTTAACTAGAGGACGCCCGCGGTTTCACCCGCGTAGTTCTCGTTCCCGTGGGAATTTCGGTATAAAATGTAGCCTATGTGTTATTCTGATGTATAAGCTATATTGTGGTAAAGTTTCATTCAAATCCATTCAGTAGTTTTTACGTGAAAGAGTAACAAACATCCATACAAACTTTCGCCTTTATAATAGTAGTAGGATTAAATCAAAGCATGTATTTTGTCTGGTTTTATATTGTACTCCACTGAATAAGCCCTGACACAAAGAGTAGTATTACTGAAGTTCGTTGTATATCAGTAGGTATACTGAACTTTCTAGAATACGTACCTACATCTTATTCAGTTCAGTTTATCTGAAAACGTACGCTCGCTGAAACAGTACAATCTATTCCGAACCTAAACTATACTTGATAAGGTTGGTAATCGTTTGTGAGTAATAAAAAGGCCTTATTTTAAAATTGATAAAAAGCACGATAATTGGTTCAAACCACCTAAAAATTCACGTACTTAGAGGTTATCTCTACGAGATAGTAAGGAAGATATTAGTATGTACATTGTACTCGCTGGCTGCCTCATAATTTAATAATATTGTTTTATAAGCATGACTAATAATAATCTCCCTTGCGGGATGCGTACTGCTCGTAACAGAAGCATTTGGATATATTTGGGGAAGGCCTACCCCAATGAGGTACTGTATTAAAAACAATATTAGAATTAATTATTAGGTTGTGCTTGAAACATAGGCTTTTTATTTATTTATTTCATTTTATTTTTTAAATCAACTTCCCTTCTGTTGTAGTGACCATTTAATTTTTTATGGAAGGCTGGTGTAAAACCAAAAATGGCTGCGCCTAGAGGCTGGGCGAATTAGAGAGAGAGCACGAGGTAGAATATGCCAGTTCAGTGCTCACTGCTCCCGCACACTGTGTCGCAATAGGGCATTTCACTCGTATCAAAATATTGGTGTTATAAGTAAATACTTTTTAGAAATTTCATTATTTTTATCGCTGTTTATTACGAAGTAGCAAAAAAATTGACTGTAATACCCTAAAACCACACAAAAGTTGAGAGGTGTCAAGGGACACCCGGATGGAACGAAGTTCCTTTCGATTAATTAGTGAAGGAATTGTAATAAAATTTTATTTTTTTTAAGTAATAATAATATTTGTTGTTGTACACCGAAACACCAGAGGGCGCCACGAGAGCGCGAGACAGCATACAGCGCGGGCGCCCCCCGCCGCTCACGCGCACACACATCAAAGGCGGCGACAAGATCCTTTGATCAAAAAGTGTCGTGACAACTTTTCGTAAGAATTTTTCCCGTCTAGCCCCCTTTCACAACGCGCGATAAGGAACTTCGTTCCAATAAGCGTCTTTGATATGTAACGGGCTGCGGCGATTAGGAATCACACGTACCTACCTAGGCAGAGGGAAAAACTTCGAGCAACGTTTGAGACTTGAGTCTCGTGATGTTGGTTTTGACGGTAGGGCCGGCGATATATTATATAAGTAGGTCTGTTATTATACCGTCGGCCCTACTGTCAAAATCTACATCCGAGTCTATCTCGTCTATGACCAATAAATACTACTTACTTAATAAATACAACTACTCCTACATACTAGATTGTTTTTAGATTTAATTACTATCATATCAAATGAAAATGTCAGTACATTCCAGTCAGGAATTAGATGGTGTTACACTCACGTACCTCGAAGAGCACGATAAGCCGCCGGTCACTATCATCAACATCTGTTAGTGATCGTTAATAACTGAGACATTATCACCCTAAGCTCACCAACTCGCATTGGAGCAGTGCGCTACGCAGATCCCTTGCAGCCTGCGTCTCGGTTTGGACAGCCCTGACTTTACTAGTACAAACCGGTATAAAATGATGGGCTATTTGTTTAACATTATGTTGCTCATAAAGACGTCAGAGGCCAATAAAACTCTTTCACGCAAATGACCTTGCAACCTTGCGTGCGGTCATGTCGAGAAGCGCCTTTATTCGCTTAGGCTCATTGCACACATGTTAGAACATGCTACTTTCACAAAGATATTCTTTTTTCATAAGCATTGATTGATGAAGTAACCAGATGACCCAACATTTTAAATATCTTGGAAGCTTTTATTTTTGTACACAAAATTAAAAATTATAAAATACAAATTGTATCTAAAGTTGATTTTTAAATTCCCAAGTTTCTTACCGCCTCTTCTCTTTTTTTTATCGACTACAAGTTGGCCCTTGACTGCTATCACACCTGATGTTAAGTGATAATGCAGTCTAAGATGGAAGCAGGCTAACTTGTTAGGAGTGGGACGAAAATCCACTCCCGTTCCGGTTTCTACACGACATCGAACCGGAACGCTGAATCGCTTGGCGATACGTCTTTGCCGGTAGGGTCGTAACTAGCCACGGCGAAAGCCTCCCACCAGCCAGACCAAGACAAATTAAGAAAAATCTCAATCTGCCCCGCCGGGAATCGAATCCAGGACCTCCGTCTTATAAATCTATCGCGCATAGCACTGCGCCACGGAGGTCGTCGAAATCTCGGCAGGATTAGCCCTCCAAACTGGTGGTAGTCACTTCTTACTAAAAGTGCTTGTAAAATAGCCTACTTGAAATAAATGTGTTTCAAATTTCTGTTTTAAATGGAACTCTTTGCAGCTGTCAACGCTTACTGCTAACCTGTGCATTAATTCCTGCATACATACCTACCATCACGCCTCATTCCCATCGGGGTAGACAGAGACCACGTCCTTCCAATTGCCACGGTCCGTATATATCTCCCTTGCTTCTTTCAATTTCATTAAACCTTTCACATAAGCACGTCAGTTCAGTGTATTTTTGAACTGGCCTTTAATCAGCATGTCCTGGATTTGATCCAGAAACGTTCAACTCGCCTTCGTCTAATTTTTGAAAGGAACAAAACTTAAATATAAGTTTAAGTGCTGAGTTTTCTTCTGGGTGACAAACTTGACTATTCCAAAGTATTTCTGCAGTAGCCTACCTGAAATACTTAAATGGATTTGATTTGATCAGAGCATAATATGCCTATCCTTGTGGGTGATGAAGACTTTCAGAGGGATAGTAGAAGAGAACGAGGGAAAATAGGGAGCGTTAAGATAGTACCAAAAAAAGGGCTAAACGCCCTACGACTTCCTTTTATGGTACTTTTGAAATGAATACGAATAATTCAAATTTTTAATCAAAATTTAAAAAAAATTTGGGGAGGCTCCGGAAAAGAAGTCTCTCGTGGGCGATTTTCAAACTAAAAAAATGTATGGATTAGATTATTAGATAATGACTGCCGTAGCATGTGTGCGCTCTCCTTTACATTTCAGAAACTCGAGGTCAGCGACCGGATGCGATGTTGTATATGATACAGTGGTAATATTGGCGATAGCGGCGTACGTCTGTGTGTAAATAACCCTGTTATTATATCTATCATTTATCATTATTTAAAAACAAAAATCAGTATTTTTACACTCTCGATTAATCATTAATTGGTGATATTTAATAAACATAACGATATAGTCGCGTATTCAATAAGAATGATTTTTAATCGCCGACAGGGTGTTATAAGTTTGACGTGTCTGTGTAAATGTATGTGTATGTGTCTGTCTGTGGCATCGTAACTCCCAAACGGATGATCCGATTTTAATGCGGTTTTTTTGTTTGAAAGGTATATCAGTCGAGAGTGTTCTTAGCTATGTTTGGTGGAAATCGGTTCAGATCTTCAAGGTCATCAGGTCGTTTGTTAGGTGTGATAGAAATGTTACACGCTCAGTTCGCTTGAAAGCATGTGTGTGATCTGAGAATATAGAATTTTACTAGCGTCATCTTGTTATAGCGAGAGAAACACTTTTTTTGCTATATAATTTGACGTTATGAGTGATTACGTTTTTACGCAGTCGCTCGGTGAAAAACCTACACTTGCCCCACTTACATTTGAAACACTAATGTCTTCAGTTTTGGCTCGTTGAATTTGTCTTGACTGGTTCTTTTCATGTTTCTAATTTGGGTCGGGGGTTTTTTAAATTTTTAATTTAATGTTATATAAGCACCTAAATAAGAATCTAGTATTTTAGCGTGAGCTGCTTAATGGACCTGCAGCAGTAACGTTACCGGGGGGAGGTTTGGACGAATGTAAAGCTCCGCTAGAGCCGATCCTGAGACCTAACAGAGCGGAGGGGTACAGCACTTTTCCTCTTTTGTGTAAGGTTTTGACAGAAGCTTAGATAGACGGGTGCATCCCATTAGTACCCCATACCGTAGTTCTATAGAACTGTTGGGACATTTTCCGGGCTGTCAAATTATATCCCAATAGTTCTATATAGTACTGTAGTATAGTTTTTGCTCTTGACTTTACTTATAGCATATAAGTTATAAACTTTATATTATTTGAATTGATATTTCATTTTGTTTTTAACAAAAACACCCTTGCGACAAAAGCTAAGTTGTTAAAACCAAGTAGTAGTCGTGTCTAAAAAAATATTCTCTAATTTTAGAAGTTACAAGGGGACACATTCTACTACTTTGAAAGTATATTTCACGCAAATTATTCAGTTTAGAAAAAAATGATATTATAAACTTCATTATAATTTTTAAAGACCTAGGTATCCATAAATACCCCACACGTATGGTTTTAATGAAAAAAAAATTTGTGTTCCACTTCTAAGTACGGGGAACCCCCAAAACTTATTGTTTTTTTTCTATTTTTGTATGAAATGTTGTGTGAAGGAATAAATCTATTTAGTAAATTTCAATATTATAGTTCTTATAGTTTCGGAAAAAGTGGCTGTTGCATACAGACGGACAGAAAGACTTTACAAATCTATAAGGATTCCGTTTTTTGTCTGTGATTTCATATTATACATATAAAAACTAGGTAGGTAATTTATATTTAACGTACAAACAAGACATACTTGATATCGACATTTCTTTAATTTTGTCCCATTAGTTCTATATAGAACTAATGGGACACTAAACTCTAGTATGGTGTATCAACAGTTCTATTGAACTAAAATTAGGGGGTAGGTACTACTGGGATGCAACCAGATAGACGTTGGTTTATAGGTTAAATGCCTAGTTACCGTGGTTGAAATCCACGTCTAGCTGACCAAATATACCGAGGTAGGTGTTGGAGTAGGTATAAGAAATAGCTGCCTTGCGATGACAGACATAGATGATAGATGGGCGTAGCAAAATACATGACAATAAACATCGTTGCGTGTATAATCGTTACAGCTCATTGTGTGACGTAAGAAGGGCCGCTTTGACGAACGTTACGAGTAGTCCCTCCCGCAGGGCCCCCTGACCTGCTGATAACACAAGGTTTCCCCACTGCCAGTGCGTATGTTCTTATCTTTTACCTACTACATAGAACCGTTTCCCTGTAAAAATACAGGAAAATATTTCGCAGCTTTTTAGTAGACCCTTACTACTTTAAAAGAAGGATGGCTTTGTCGGCCTCCGTGACGGCTTAGTGAAAGAATAAGACCAAGGTCCCGGGTTACCTTCCTAAAATAGTTAAAATTTAACCTCTAAAATCGAGTGAGCGTCCTCTGTAAAATAATCTGTCGCTCCTAGAGCGCGACTTATACGGTCTATTGAGAAATCCAGAACTGAAATTGTCCTTAGTCAATATAGAATAGGCACCTACACAACACAATAAGCGCGACCGCCTTATGCAACCCGTAGAACCTACGAACAGAACATTGTGTAACAAAAAAAAATTATTAAAATCGGTCAATTTTAACAGACTTTGAAGTAAGTGAACGCTTACAAAACGTTTTGGTTCCTTATTCCTGATTCGAACTGCGAAATTATAGAATGTCCTTCCAGCTCTCGTTTTCCCAACAACCTAAAATTGCGAGTCGACTCTCGTTAATTCGAAACTCGAGGCTCTTAAAATATTTCGAATTATCGAGTGTTTGAAATATCAAATGGTTAGAAATTTGTGAGAGAAAAAAACTGCGAATTATTAATAAGTGTTGATCAATTATTATTTGTTAACTGCAGTTCTATAACAATGCCATAAGTTTAGAGGTACACGAGTTCAGAAAAAGTGCCTGAAATGCTTTTACCCTGAATAACTAAACAAACCAATTGGTGACTGTCAAACAATCATAATAAAAACAAAGGATCGTATACTTTGATACAAGTTGGAACTTGCCGCAAAATGTACGTAAGTTGTATGTACGTATGTATGTTCCGCCTCTTTCTCTCTGCAACTTTGAATTGTCGAGTGTTGGACGCCAATCTGTTCGAAAAAGTGCCTGATGAATGCTTTTACCCTCGCCAATAACTTTGAAACAAAAAATTGTGGTAGTGACCAATTGGGGACTGTCAAACATATCAAAAATATAAATATCATAATAATTAAACAAAAATGGAAAAAGTCGTATACTTTGATACAACTAAAAATTCTCAAATAAAATTATTATTATAAAAACAAAAAACCCGATTGCTTGGAACTTTATGGCGCGCAAAATGTACGTAAATTGTGTGTATGTATGTATTTTTGTTTTTATAATAATAATTTTATCAGTTCATAACTTCTAAGCAGTCGGGTTTTTTGTTTTTATAATAATGTTATATATCAATGACTTTTTTCCTTCGAATTACCAAGTGTATAAAAATGTATTGATTTAGTTCGAAATATAAAGAGATTTTATAGGGAACTCGTGATAACTTCGAATTATCGCAGATTTGAATTAATAAGAGTCGGCAAGTGCATTCCACCGTAGGCTGTAGGTAGGGTGTTGGATTAAAATACAGGATATTAATAATGATAAAATAAAAATACAAAATAACTTATTATTATTTATTGCAGTTCAGTGACCCCGCTGAACTGTTGGTGTGCGGCCCACATGTTACAAAGTCACTAAATAAAATACACTAAAATACTATTTATTTACAAATTATTTTAAAATAAATAACCAATTTAATCTATTAACCGAGTAGGGGCCCGGCCCTGTTCCGAGACCTTCGGTAATATCCCGTATACGGTCTATCATCTCCTGCTACAGGTGACGTAGGAAATTAATGGACGGTTCAAAGACATCTATGTAAGGCCTCACATCTCTTTAATGAAGTTTTTATTATCCTGAAGAACATTGCACCTGTATACAACAATATTTATTGTGTACAGTTACAATGTACTCCAACAGGTAAAATGTAGCGCCTTCACGACTTGTCACTCGCCATATTTTACTCAGAACTGGCAAATGCCAGTTACCTTTAACCAAGTCAATACACAAGCAAAATATACGACAGTATTGACTTGCCAAAATAATCTAAGTACGGTGGACTAATCGCGCGCGCCTTGTAGTCCGACGTGTCTATCACTGTTGAATGTAAGTACACACATTATTTAGGCAATTTTGGTCGGTAATTTGTAGGATTACAAGATACCCTTTTTCAAAAAATACCGGACTACAAAAATTCGATAAACCAGCACTCCTTTACAAAACGTTTGTCGGATTTCCGGGAGTCCAATGTATACGCATTTTTCGTCAAATAGATTGCATTAAAATAACAAATCTTACTTGTAGCACGTATTTTTGCTCGTATAAAGATATAAATAAAATAGAAAACGCATAGGACTATTTAAAGACATTCTTAAAAATGCTGAGCGGAAATATTGTGGCATGGAGTGGTAAGTGGCTATGGCAAGTATCAAGTTTACTATGTATGTGTTGGGCCTTACAAGTATAACTCGTAAGTCTCGAAATAGGGCCAGGAAGACTAAACCTATGAAATTTTTCTATAATAATAACAAATAAAAAAAAAACATCAAACTTTTGTTGTGTTACAATACGAGATCATTGTTTTACGTTTAAAAAATACAGAAAATTAAAATACGACAATTAGAACATGAACGTTGAACACAGCTGGTGTGGTTCATTTACAAATCGTTTAAATCACATACAACTCTCTATTACCTTTCGTTTTGGGTCGCTTGTCCAGATAGAGCGAATGCAACGCGAATAAATTTACGCAAACATGGAAAATAATAGCAAATACGTGTAATCCTGTTAAATTAATCATTCATAGATTAGATTTGGACACTTTAAAATTTAGTACCTAATCAAATCAATAATATTTTTTTTAGAATTGTATAGTCGGTCGGTAAAAAGCCTTAAAAAGATCGGTAGCCTAACAACTCTGTAGATGATTCTCAGTTATGAGGATTTATATAAAAGGAATTATTGCGGTAATTTTTTGTATCGCACATATCTCTTTGACATTCCGAATTATGGTAATGTCATGATGTCCTGATCGTTCGAATTATTTTGAAGCAATAAGTTCATTCGCTCATGTAGAAAAGATGTCAATAAACAAAAGTACTGATGACGTAGCTAGTCCCTGACACAACAAAGTACACGCAAAGTTTCGCGCGTAATTCGCTCCTCTGGTAAAACGACTAAGCACCCTCGGTCGTGTCGTGTCAAATCTAATCAGGCACAAATACCGACTATAATAGGGCGAGATATTATTTTGAATGTTTTTTTAGTCCATTCGAATAAGTGTAGTAATACATTGAAACTTAGTCCACCGTTATTTTAATAGAAATATCAAAATCGCTATACCACGTCGCCGATTTGGTGTCAATCAAGAGACTACGCACACCACGTTTTTTAAACGTGCTGGCGACGCGCGTTTTTAATGAGCGCGTTATCAGCAAATACAAATATACAGATACAGATGACAATTAGTTTGCGTTTCCTTAGCGTCTAAATCGTGGACAACGCGCGTTAACAGCTCGTTTAAAAAACGTGGGTTGCAAGATATAAGTCCTCTACTGCGTCGTACACGAGTTGCAGGGAATATGGCAAAATGATCAGCAAACGTAACATTTATCAAAAAACGCATATGTTGTCGCTAACGCTTTTTTCAAAATCAAAATTAATTTATTCAAGCAATAGAAGTTTTTTTGTAACGCCAAGTACGTAGTGGTTGGTTGGGAAGGCAGATTCTGCCGAGAAGACCCTGCAAGAGACTCAGCATTTACTCTTTTAAAAATTAATGTTACAATACCCCTACGGGCCTACAACTTGGGTGTCACGCAGTCGAGAACTTAAAATGCGACAAACGGCAAAAAATAATATTCAGAAACTTTAACCGCTTGACACGTGGCCTTATTCGAACTTTGCATCATTTCGGCTTGTTAAAATTGCACTCTTCGCTTATAATTTTCTTAATAGAAACATTATAAATAATGAAACTAAACAAAAATATCTCCAATATGAATAATTATAGAATAATTATAAAAATATAAAAGTAAAAGGTACTATTATGTTGGTTTCCAAATTCATCAATCATATGTTTTTAAAATGCGAAAGATTGTGTACTCTATTATAATTATATAAAATCTGAAAGGCAACATTTTCATCGCACTTGTTTGGTATTTCCTATAGAAATACAAATTTACATGACACGATATCGTATCGGATATCGTATCGGAGTCAAGACGCTGTAACCCATTTAAAAGTACTGGAAACGGTATGCACTTCATACAAGCATGTAACACTGCATACCGTAACGGAATTTTCGGGCACACTTTTTGTCAAAACATGGTTTTATCATCTATTTCTTTACAATTTAAAATATCTATTTAAATTTGATTGATGGATAAATAAGCTTGGTATTTTTATAAGTTGAAAATTGCAATAATGTATTTATATAATGAATAATTAAGTCACGTATTATAGTGGGGTATGGAAGACAATGTCAGTGTTTACAGTTTCGTCAATTTTGTCAAAAATCAATAAATTATCTAATTAAAATAAAAGTAAAATTAATATTAAGAAATAAAAGTTAAAATAAATAATGCTATAGCTAAATTAGTTATTAATAGTAATAAGAAAAAAATTATTATTTATAATGTCAGAAAATAATGGTAATTAAAAACAAAATGAAATTAGCTAAAAACATGGCGTATGGTAATTTTGTTTTCCAACTATTTGTTAATAGTTTAAGTTTATTTTTTTTTATTTTGACACCACTCCTAGGCAAAAATTTTATTTTATTCAAACGGCTGCAATTGTTACCTGGCGGTGAAGAATCTTGTGTGCGATATTATGCTTGATTCAGTCTTGTCTAGTACGACATCTCGCGGCAAACTTTCAAATAACTCTACCATAAGACTCGTCACGTAAGATTAAGAGACATCACTTTACATATCATATTTATGTATTTTCAAAAAGTTGCAACAATGATAATAAGAGTTATGACCTGGGAGTTCAAGCGTTCTGAGTTCTACGTTCTGTGTTACGTTAAGTTTATAACGATATAACACTCCATAGATATCTGTCATCGGCGTGGTGCTATGAAGTTACAGCATTATACAGAACACGAAACGCTCAATACAGAACAGAGTACCTAGTGTAAGTTTGTTACCGAGCGTAAAAACGTAACGCAATTTTATATGGAATTGAAGTAGCGCCATCTTGTTATAGCGAGAGAAAACTATTTTTCTATATAATTTGACATTACAAGTGATTACGTTTTTACGCAGTCGCTCGGTGAAAAACTCACACTTGCCCTACTGAGTGCCAAGTGCGAGATTCCTTATAGTTATAACGTTTTCTCACGTGATAACTAGATGGCGCCACTACAATTCCATATAAATTGTCGTAAAAATCCCGATACTTTGAATGCGCAACTCTGTTAACTGCGCGGGCTCTTCTAATCTAAATACAGCCGCATTTAATGATTGAATCAAAATGATATGAATCTATTTAGTATCAGCTGTATTCTTATGGAGACTATATAAGACTTTTCAAATTTACTATTTTTTAATGTACTTTAATTTTTTTTAATTACAAAAGGATTTCATCAGCACTGATTAACACAGACACAAAATTGAGTTGACTATACGAAGTCACTAAGTAAGGCTGCAGAGACAAAATTATCATTATTATTTTAATAACCACTGAGCTCTACATTCCCCACAAATTAGGAAAGACGAGACATTGTAGTGGATACACAGTACAAACATCATGTTTCTACTGTGTAAAGGTCCCAAGTAAAGATGTTTTACGAGGCATAAACGATTGTCGAGTCTCAGTGTACCCAAATTTTAATTTACAAAGTCGGGGCAATGGAAGATTGAATGATGTTAGGATGCATATATTAAATTAGATTACTTTTGTACTAAGTTCGATTCACACTTCTCTTTTTTTCTTTTCCATTTTCTTCAAACAAATATTTGAAGGCAGACACAGCTTTTTGCCTCCATAGGTTGCATGCCTGAGGCATCTGTGTGCCTAGTGTAAGATTTTACCGCGTCGAAATCGAGAACAGTAAACGCAAATTGTATATGGAATTGTAGTAGCGCCATCTACTTACGGTGAAAGTAAACGCTTTTTTTCTTGCAGACGCCCCACAGATCAGTGGGGCAAGTGCGAGTTTTTCACCGAGCAACTGCGTAAAAACGTACTCACTCGTAACGTCAAATTATATAAAAAAAAATCGTTTACTCTCACTATAACGAGATGGCGCTACTTCAATCCCATATAAATTTGCATTACGTTTTTACGCAGTCGCTCGGTAAAAAACTCACACTAGGCACTCTGACTGAATAAGCGAATCGCTATAGTCCATAATATCAAAGGTCGCCCGCGCACGCTTAATAATATTGGCAATATTGTTGACAATTATAGGTTAAGGTTGCCTTAAAACAAACTTCGACACGTATTACTGCGTACGTGCGAGCAAACTATAAACTAAGTATAATGCACTCCATAAAAATACGCCAATTTCACTAGTCATAGACCAATAGAAACATTCATAGACTATAGACTGTCTATGACTCAAAGTTTGAGCAAAACTTCGATATCTTAGTAACGCTAAAAATTCCGTGAAATAATAGAATTATATATAAATTTGTAGTTTTTTATGTAATAAAGGCATATAATGAAGGCAGATTTTACTACAATTATGTATTGCTTTAGAAAATTTGTACTCAATACAAAGCATTTGTTATCCAGTTTCTGAAACTTTGATCAAATAATAATCAGTTTAGTGACTTAATTATAATTAGTTAGAGATTAAATAGTAATCGTCAAAGATTTTTAATTAGGTATCATCAAGCCATCCGTGAAAAACAGTTAATAAGATTAAACATTTACTGTCAAGCTCCTTTTGTTAAAAGTATGTATGGCACTAACTGACATATTTAATTATCATCAGTAATCAATATTGAGCTGCTTAATTACTCATTTACCAATATAAATATGGTTCGAGGATTGTGAAGCGGCAGCCCGATGCCGCGCCTGATTCGTGAGAAATAAAAATGAGGTCAAGTTATACAACGTATCAACAATTATTTAATATCGATTATAGCTCGCATATATCTAATCAACGTTTGGAAGTTTACATTAGTTGACAGTAGATTTGATCAATCTTTCAGAGACTGAGACCTACGATATGACAATGATGGTCTTTATCCATTTCCTTGCATCTAGACATTTACAACAAAATCAATTGTTACAATTTTCGATTGTAAATGTATATGCACATGAATATTTAGAACCTTTACATGCGACGACATTTATGCGACAGACGCATACAATTGCATAGACAAGACAGTCGTAACGTTACTACAAGCTCGCATTAAAACGTCACTTTGCTGCGTTTCGCTAAAACAACAGTGGGTTAGAGGCCTAAGTATTGCAATGCTTATTGTTTTCGTGAATAACGTTAATGTAAAATGGACTTAATCAACTCGGATTTAAAGTCAATTATTATAAAATAATTATTATTCTACAAGCATTGGCTGCAGAAGTATGCCAAATTTGAGCTTTAAATCTAAGTACTTTAGGTCTATTTTACATTGACGATGTGACTGGTGAAGTCTTTATTCTTCACTTAGATTTTGTTCGATCTAATGTCGCCATATGCAACTGCCTTGCCATAGTTTAAAAACAAAGATAATTTTACTAATTACAAATAAAAAATCCATTTTATTTTAAAACAATATTTAAAGTAATTATATATTTACAAAGTATATTCCAAAGAAATGACAAATTATAGAACAACTAGACTCAATAAGTTTAAAGCTAAAATAATAGAGAAAAAATAAAGTCTCTATTTAAGAATTAATAAAAAATAATAATAATTTATACATGCTGCTTTGAAAATTGCATTCGTTCATTTGAAAGCTTATATTTAAATACATAAAACTTTATAAATGATGCCCAGTGTTTGAAAATCGACCATAATTTATACAGATAATAATGATTAGGCAGAATTTCAGCCATGACATACATTTCAACAATTTAAACGTAACCATTCAAACGAAGGTAGTTTTCAAAACAGTCTGTATAAGCGGGGTACTTTTACCGAAATGCCCATTTATCAATTTGACTAAAATATTCATTAGTTTTACCGTAACATCACACCATAGAGCATACGTAAACAAATCTTAAAAGATTCCCAAAAGTGACATATTGACCAGACAAAAACGAAAACAATTGCCAAAAAAAATGGGTGAATTGGCTTATATAAGTTGAAGAAGTTGTTGCTATTAGAACCATCAATTTCGATCAAGCTGTTGTGCTGAGCATTTCGTTTTTCAGTTGAAATAAAATAAAAATTAACCTAAGAGACACAAGGTGTTAGTTAATTTCAACGACATTAAGGTCACTATTAGTTTAACAGTAAGAATAAGTACTAAAACCCTTGAAGTACCACCACAGTGTGATGTTACGGCAGTGCAATGACTGAATTTATCGTAATAAGTTTGTTTCTATACATCTATATACAAAAATTCGTTTTTATTCAGTTAACATAATTTCCTCACAACCTATTCACATTGCAACAAGGCTGGCGCACATTTAGGTTAACTGTCCGGCGACGCATCAGTTGCACATTTGCAGGAATACTCTTCTCGGATCAAGGCGCATTTGGAACCCCAGTTGCTTTAAATTTAAGTTTCCGACTTTAAGTTATAACCATAACTTTTAAATAATGTAAAAATATTTATTGACTATTCAAAATGATCCTTAACGATTTAATTTAACAAAATATTTTTGATTTTGTCTTTGGCGCATTAGATAAGTTTGTGAAAAGCAGAATTAGTTGACAATAAGATAACCTAATTAAAAAATTAATTCTGATTTTGTGGAACTTTGTGTACCACTGGACAATTTTCGCTTTACGCAAAAATTTGAATTTGTAAAAAATCATTATAAAACCCAAAAAGTAAAAAATAAATGGTTGAGTATTTCTGCAATGCACGAGGCGTTCCGGAGTTGCCAAACTAAATGTGCATTTATCTTTAGTATACTTTAGAACCGTGGCATAAGAAGTAACATTTGATTATAATTTGATTTGTCTAGTAGAACAGCGAGTGTAAACTACAATAAACTCAGTCGCACAAACTTTGAATTGATTTAAACTGTAAAACGCTCCTTTACTCACACCATCAATTTACACAAAACCTTGGTCCTGTATTTACACAATAAAAATATTAATTTACCTAGACGCTATTTACAACGGGACGACTGTTGCTAAGTTTTAGGAAATAGTGTCACTTCAAAAGCAATGACTTAGTTTTTAGTAAGTTCTGTGAGTAAAAATCGTAAATAAAATCAATAATTTAATGTCATTAATGTAACATTAAATGAATTATGTCCATAGAACAGATTAGAATAAACACTTTTCCAAAAAATGATCAACAATTTGGTCTTGGCTGAATTGTCCTGATTGCAGGGAAAATACAATTATAAAAATTGATTAAAATATATTTAACAATTATGCTTCTTGCAGACATAAAATAATTATGTATGCAAGAAGCATAATATATATATTTGAAACTAGATTCTCTTCTAATTTCAAAATATTTTTTTTTAATTTCATTAGGATCCAATTCATTCCTCACTAAAAGTTGGAATAAAAGAATTCCTTAAAAAAATATTATTATTCTACAAAAATAAATATCACTAATTTTTAAATGCAAAAACGTAACTTTTTACGCCTTTCATTCTTGATCTCGAAATTTTCAAAGTGACACTACACAAAAAACCAAGAGTCGACACCCAAAAATTAATTTAAAATAAACTCACGCCTCAGTGGCGATCGGCTCCCGCGCGTGGTGGATCTTCACGTGCTTGTTGTGGTTGGACTTGTTGCTGGAAGTCTTGCCGCAGATGTTGCAGGAGAACGGTCTCGCGCCGCTGTGCACCTTCATGTGCTCCGACAGGTAGTAGCTCCTGTGGAAAGTCTTGCCGCACTCCGGCACTTTGCACACGAACTTCTTCGCCATCTCGTGCTCGCGCACGTGCCTCTGGCAGTTGTACTTGCGGATGAACTGGCAGCCGCAGTACTTGCACGTGTAGGGGCGCACGGACTTGTGCGCGTTCATGTGCGACACGTACTCCGTGTGGCGGATGAAGGCGCCCTTGCACAGGTTGCACTTGTAGGGCTTGGCCGAGCGACTCACGTGCGTCCAGCGGTGCAGCTTGAGGTTCCATTTGGTCGTGAAGGACTTGTTGCAGATGACGCAGTGGTAGGGCCGCTTGCCGCTGTGCGTCAGCAAGTGCGCGCGCAGGTTCGGTCTGAGGTACACCTGCGAGTGAACAATAAAGAAGTTACAATACACAATCGGAGATATGTATGTCATAATCATCATCAGCTTCTTTTAACTAAAGGAAACAGTGAAAAAGTCTAGAACATCAGAAGTGGGATGGTATAGAAGCGAGCGGTCACCTGTTTGCAGACGGGACAAGGCACGTTTTCCGCCTTGTGCTTCTCCGTGCCGGCCAGGAAGTACTCGTTGTGCGTGCGGCGCACGTGGCGCGTGAGCGACGCTGCGTGCACGAACTTGTCGCTGCAGTACACACACGCCTTGGGCTTGTCGTCGTGCGTCTCGCGATGCCACTGCAGCTTGGCGCGCGAGTGGAACACCGCGCCGCACTGTTGGCACACGAAGTCGCGCACCTTCGGCTTCTTCTTGAGGTGGTGGCGATCCCTGGAAATAGAACATCACGTGTTACAATTACGGTGAGGAGGCCCTGAAAGAAGCGGGTAGAACGTAACCGTAGAAACAAGATCTGTTGCCTCAGCTCTGTTGCCTGTGGAAGATGGGGGAAGAGAGTAACTCACCGATGCTGCACCATGTTGGAGTACCGGCGGAAGGTGTCGTCGCACACGGTGCACTTGACTGGTGCGCGTCCCGTGTGGATGTTCTGGTGCTCCGAGAGCTTCTGGCGCGTGATGAATCTCTTCTCGCATATATCACACCTTGACAGAAATTAAATCCTTATGAGAAGGATTTAGGACTAAAGTATATAATTAGCAGCATTAACTTTAAGTAAATTTTTAGTTAGTATTTGAATTAAAATTGCCAATTAATTTGGCAATTTTAATTTGGGACATCTTTAGAAGATAATTTTCCAATAAGTAAATTCCATAATGCGTAACCTCAGTTAGTTTGGGCGAGCGCAGAAGCATTGCTACAGACTCGGATCTTATAAGAACATTCGGAATAAGTGTTTTGCCTTTACTGTATTAGTCATGCAGCCATGGGTGCAATTTGATGACATTGAAAATCAAGGTCCTTTGCCGAAAAAGACACTGTGCAATATCCGTATTAGTCGTCGTCAGAGTCATAAAGTACCTTTTTTGAGTAACTATGTTTGCAAGAGGGTTGAGATATAAAACCAAACTTCAATGACTAGTTTTGGAGAAATCGAGGTCAGTGTGGAGTTCTTTCATCATCATCAGCTCAGGCAACCAGGCAAATCACTGAATTTTGAAGGAGAGCTGCTACGTCGTCTACATATTGATACTTGAAGGAACATTAGATCTGGGTTTTCATGTGGTCTTAGTACAAGCTGCTTACTTTTACATCTTGCGATTTGGTGGAACAACTTTTTACCTTTATAACGGTACAATGTACTAAATTGAAAAAGTACTTTAGCCACAACTCAATCTGCTCACCACAAAGCGAACATCACAAAATTCGCACTCAGTAGTATAAGGTGCATAATATTGTTGTTTTGTGCAAAATTCGCAATGCATGATTATTTTCCAATATAGCAATTTGTATGACCAAAAGTACATAACTATTTGCGAGCCACAGCATCATCTTTACTTAATATGCTTTCTGTGATTACTATAAGTAGATAATTTTGTAACAGTTGTGACAGCTGTCACCAAACATCACTGCAATGTTTTGGTCTGATATAGTATCATTTTTCACCTTTGAATTTAAAGGTACATGAGACTTAAAAAAACTAACAAAAATTGGTAAGTTTATATACAGTAGAAAAGGGTGCAAGGGGTATACCAGCAAAATCTCTCTACAACCGGCTCAAAGACCTTGGCCTAACTTGAACTGCAGTAAGCTCCATTCTAGAACCGTGTGTCCAAAGCTACTCTAGCAGAATCCTACTAGATTTGTTTCGGCAGGGAGAATAATTCGAGCAGAGAAAGCGAGCATTGACTGGTTACAGAGAGTACTTTTAGGACTTCATCGGTGTCGCAAGTCTCGGACTCTCTTCGGCGTTTTTCCTTCTGACGCACGATGGACCCGACACTCACGCAGTGAATAAATGGAATGCTAATTCGTCTCATATCATTATGACGACTTCCGTGGCGCAGTGGTATGCGCGGTGGTTTTATAAAACGGAGATCCTGGGTTCGATTCCCGGCGGGGCAGATTGAGATTTTTCTTAATTTGTCTTGGTCTGGCTAGTGGGAGGCTAGTTACCACCCTACCGACAAAGACATATCGCCAAGCGATGTAGCGTTCCGGTACGATGTCGTGTAGAAACCGAAACGGGTGTGGATTTTCATCCCACTTCTAACAAGTTAGCCCGCTTCCATCTTAGACTGCATCATCACTTAACATTAGGTGTGATAGCAGTCAAGGGCCAACTTGTAGTCGATAAAAAAAAATATATCATCGTATATTTAACAAGTTTATAAGCAGTGGGAATTCGACGTACATGCACGACTCACTTATAATTCCTGACTCCGAGATGCGTTTTGAGGTGCAGCGCGAGGTTGGCGCGCCGGTAGAAGCACTTGCCGCACGTGAGGCACAGCAGCGGGTGGAACTTCAGGTGCGCGTGGAACGCTATGTCCGTCACCTGGTCCACCTTGCACGTGGGGCACCTGAAGTCCCTGCGTCTCCTCTTGGTTTCTTGCTTTATGATGCCCAGCGGAGGCTTTGTGTCTGTCATGTTGTCGAACACTTGGGGTAGTGCTGACGTGATCGCGTCTTTTGAGTCCATTGCTAGGAGGTTTTCTGAAAATTACGATGTTATATGAAATTTCAAATCCAGTCATCAACGTTATTTAAACGGCGTGATGATGCGGCTGTAGGTCTTGTTCTTACCTTGCAGCACATTGGGGTCTGGTTTCTCCTCCTTCTTGATGGCTCTAGCGGTGATGAGGCGGCTGTAGGTGGTCTTGGCGCTGGAGCAGGTGGGCGACGCGTGCACCAGGGACTTGTGCGCGCGCATCTCCTTGAGCGACGGGAACTTGGTGTTGCACAGTGCACAGTTGTACTTGCGCGTCTTGGGGAAGTGGATCTCTTCGTCTCTGAAAGGTAAAAAGATAGAATGGAATAGATAGTTCCAAGGCAACCTTTACAGCTGGCTTACTCAGACGAAACAAAATATTAACTATGTGGACAGCCGAAACTTTATACTATACTAAAGCCAAACTCGATTGAGAATGCTTGTCAACAAACAAATTTAAAATGAAGGCAGAAAATGCAACTCATTTTATGCCTAATAAATTTAAAATTATGTTTTGGATTTTTACAAAATCTTATTTAAAAGATATTGAATATATTAATTAGTTTTAAGCTAACTAATCTAATTTATTGTTATTAATTCGTCATTAACTAGTTAATTTAAAAAAATAGGTGTAAAATGACTGATTTCTACCTTCATATTTAATTTGTTTGTTGACAAGCATTCTCAATCGAGTTTGGCTTTAGTATAGTTATTACCGTAACTAATATGTTTGGAGATTTCATCTCTACCAAGGATAAATCCATATAAAGCTACACCAGAAAACTAAAAGCACCTCGCCATGTTGCGGAAAAAAAGGAAGTAATTTCTTCTACCATTATATATATCATCATAATGATCATCATTATCAGCCGAGAGAAGTCAACTGCTGGACATATGGACTTTTAAGAAGTTCGCAACACTGCTATCCTGAGCCGCCTATGGCCAGCGGCTCCCTGCGACAGGTTTAATGATTTTTTATTTTCCTGGTTGGGCGATATAAAATATTACTTTAGTATCATTTTAAATACGCCAATTTGTAAAAACAATGTTGTTAAAAAAAATGTTGAAATACTGACATAGGCTCCGTCTTCTCAGTGGTGTCGACGTCCGAGCCGTCAGAGACCCAGCTCTCGCGCGCCATCAGATCGTAGGACTCCGCTGGCGGCACGCCCGAGTACATCTGCCAAACAACAAGAGTTTTATTACTAACTCTAAATTATTTTCAACTAGTAAACGCCCGCGACATGGCCCACCAGAAAATCAATGTACCTATATATCTAAGAAACATCAAAGACAAAAATTCGTGATTTTTTTATAGAAAGTTTAGGCAAGTTAGCAAAGATGTATACATAGATAAAAGACAGTCCTAATAAAGAGGAACAATCTCTCCATACATTGTGTTGTTATATCTCAACGGAATTAGGCAGCGTTTCAATTAAATCCCTCCTGGCGCTGCAACCTTTCCTCCTATTATCATCATATTTGAGCTCACAGGGTCTCAGTGGAACAGTTCTTGTCAAGGACCAATCACCTGGCGTCTGGTCTGGGCTCGAAAGATGTCTTCGTAATAGAAATACATCAATAACAATGTCGCTTATCAAATGCTGATGTGATCACTTTAGATCATGACAAAGTTATACACACTTTAATTTACGAGTAGGAGTTTTCTGTCCCTTTCTCGCAAAATGAAAATATGCGCTGAGCTACTATGGCGTTACTTCAGTAAAACTTATAAGCATTCTGATACATGTCATCTAAAATTGTTAAAATTAAAATCCAAGCCAATCTTTTAGTCCACTCTGAAGTTGCAACACTTCAACTTATGCAGGTATGATAGCATAGCGGATATATTACGTTTACGTTTACTATGTAGACATACGCCGTTGTTATGAGTGGACAAGTGAATAAACATATTGTAATCGTTTTTAGCTAGAGATCCACACCGACTTCATTTGGATGGTAAGTATAACTTCTATTGATTTACACAGTGCATGCCAATAAGTTACAACATTTTTTTAATTATATACCTAAGTGAATATGAATCGCTAACAAAAAATAGAACCGATTCAAAACGCACTAAAAAGTAAAAAATAACTGTCATTTAGTTGCTTTCATTATTTAAGCATATCTATGAAGTCGGTGCCAGCAAGTTTAAGGAACATTTATTTAACATAGTAAAGTAGTTTGTGGGTTCTAGATAATGTCCTTAAAGTTGAAACCTTGGCTGGCACCGACTCCTATAAAATTTGAATTTTCCCAGGATATCATAATCAGATCCTAACATGATATGACTATGGGACCATCTTGAAAATGTTTTCTTTCTAATAATAAAAAAATTATCAAAATCGGACAACTCTGTAAAAAGTTATGCATATATATGGTCATACATAAATACAAAATATATACATGTCGAATTGAGAACTTCCTCCGTTGTTTTTCATCAGTTAAAAAATTAATCACTATAAAATTATATATCCATTGATGAAAAACCTTTTTAAACATAGTCTAAATAGACAGACGTAATGCGCATCTTTCACATAACTTAGAATTTAAACTATTATTAAAATATTAACTAGAGGGCGCGCGCACCGTCCGCAGTTTACTTCACTTCGCGTTACGTGAACAAGGAAGCTAATGACTAAGGACTTCGTATGGGTTCGAAACTATACTAAAGCCAAACTCGATTGAGAATGCTTGTCAACAAACAAATTTAATATGAAGGTAGAAAATGCAACTCATTTTATGCCTAATAAATTTAAAATTATGTTTAGGTTATTTATAAAATCTTATTTAAAAGATATTGAATATATTAATTAGTTTTAAGCTAACTAATCTAATTTATTGTCATTTATTCGTCACTAACCAGTTAATTTAAAAAAATAGGTGTAAAATGCCTAGTGATTTCTACCTTCATTTTTAATTTGTTTGTTGACAAGCATTCTCAATCGAGTTTGGCTTTAGTATAGTCAGGTATACTCCGAAAACAGTGATGTGATTTGTATCCGTTTATATTTTAATAACACTACATACTTTTAACCATCAAGGCATTATTATTTTTTAAAAAATCCCAAACGATACTATCATTGTATAGAGTGGAATTTACCTAATCAAATCATAAAATATGATCAAGTATACAACCTTGGCACACAAGCCGCGCGATTTCAAAGTTAATTGTATAATTGCTAACCTCTGATACTATACTAATGGATACACATTGTTTCACTTTTTATTTTAATTTATAATTAAAAAATAATTTGTAATTTTTTGAATGCTGAATCTAAAAATGTGAAATATTGTAAGAAACTTATTAATATTTATTTTTTGGCTTAAAGACGGACATTTATTTCTAAAGAGTGTTAAAGTACAGTAAAAATTTAAAATAAGTAACATAAAGATCTTTTTGCTCTAATATTACACATAGGGCACACAAATATTATCAATACTTATATTGTAAATGGGAAAATAACTGTCTGTTTGTGTTAGGCAATCACACCTAAACTACAGAACCGATTTAAATGAAATTTGGCACAGAGATAGTCTAGAACTTGATATCACATAACAGAATTTCTCAAAGATGTTCTGCAATCAAGCAACTGCAAGATCTTTCATTGCAGTAATAATATAATATTTAATATTTTTTAGCCTTACTGTATAAAAATGATAACTTACTCCACTCCAAGGTGACTCCATATCTCCATTGCTCTCCTGCCCGCTCAGCTCTCCTCTAGGCGGCATTTTCTCATCTGCACAAATATTCAAAGGAGCCTCACTCTCGCTCCTGCTCTCACTGAGCAGATCAGCTTTGCTGTCCCCTTCACACTTATCTACATTCTCCTCGGCACCCATATCTGAATAGTCCAGCCCGTTCTCAGCTATTTTATAGCTTTCATGGATGAAGTTGGGTAAAACAAATTCGCTTTCCCTCTGAGAAGGCTCACCCCAAATATACATGCCGTCCCTGTTATTCTCTTTAGAATAGTGCGACTCCTTTTCAGCGTCGAATGCCTCCACGCGATCGGGAGTGAAATAATCCGCGTAAATGTTATCGCCAAAATAATTTTCATTCATCATTGATACAAACTGCTTATTTTTGGATGACGCTTCCAGTTCTAGTAACTCTCTGTGACTCGAGTCATCATCGAAGTCTCCTCCAATACTACAACTGATTACGTTAATCGGTCGTAGAGTCGCCATCGGCGCAAGATCCAGTGCAGGCCTATCGACTTCGTTGCTAAAATCATTGCTCGTATTTATTTCTTCCTTTACTTGCACGATATCTACTGTAGCTGTGAACTGACTGGAATGATTCACGTTCGACGGTGTGACGGGCTCGATGTCCATGGACTGCTCTTCCGTGTTTGCATCAAATTCATTGTTGTCATTATCACCCTCGTCATTCTCTTTTATTTTCTCAATTGAAACTGTGAGCAGAGTTCCTGATTTTGCACTACCGCTACTGTCTTGGCGATGTATTTTGTTAATTTCAAACTCTTCAGGTGATTTAGCCCTCGAGGAGGAAGCTAAGGGCTCCGTTCGACAGGTGTCTGACTGACTTGTATCACTTGTACTACTTGGAGTACTTGGAAATTTTGAGTTTTTTATCTGCAAAACCTTCTTTGGCTTTTTAAGAAATGTATTGTTTAGTCTCAAAGGGTTGAATTTAGGTTGCTTATTATCAATACTATGATCACTAGCATTACTGACTGACCGTCTTTCATAAGTATGAACAGGTTCAGTTTTAAGAGATGTAATGATACGATCTGTGGAGTTGTCATGTTCCGACAGCTCACTGCAGGGTGATATTGAAGGTTTCTCATTGCAGATGAGGTCTGGCACAGGACAGCTGTCAGAAAACTCTGAGTCAATTTTATTATCTGATTTGGATGACTCCTTCCCAGAGGCATTACTAGAGTTGTTAATAACAGAGAATGTGTTTGAAGCTATACTGTCCCCACTCGTCATGGATGGCTGTGTTGAATCATCACATAAACTTTGGTTATTGTCGTCAATGTCTGGTAAAATCTTCTCTGGACTGATGGGACGGGCAGTATAGTCTCCGGAACCTGTCAGATCCATAATAGTGTTCAGCATATTTTTGTGATGTTTGACAGGCACTTCCACTTTTATATTGCTAATGATTTTTAATCCTTTATTAGAGCCCGGGGTGCTAGTTCGAGATGCAGACCTTTTTGGCACCGGTTTTTCAAGTTTTTTATTTACAGAATTAGTTTTAGGTGGAGGTGGATGGGTGCTAGAGCTAGCTACAGGTGAGTCTGACATGGGGCTGACTTCAATTAAGAGGGTTTTGTCATTTTTTTTCTGTACAGATTTATCTACAATACTTTGCAAGTATGTCATATTCTCACTAAAAATATTAGGATTACAAGGCTTAGTTACCATAGGCTGTGGTGTTGTGTACATACAAGAGGTGTTACCGAACTGGTCCACTACCATCTGGTACATTGCACTACTCTGTGCCACATTGGTCACATTCTCCACTGAGCCAAGAACTGCAGGAATACTTGACATGAAAGGTTTACCATCTAAATTATGCACCATTTCTCTGTAAATAATTTGAGAATTTTGTGTGACAACAGTGGTTCCCGGAGTAAATGTTCCAGATGTTAACAACTGGTTTGCCAATGGAGGTGCCATTAATTTTGAATTATGGATTTGAGCACTTGTTAAATTTCCAGCTAAAATCATGTTGTTTTGTACATTTTTTTGTACAAATTGTGGTGTTGTTGGCATCATTACATGCATCTGATTCGCTCCTGGTGTTATGTATTGCACTCCACTTGCAACATTTGTTTTCATAAATATGTTACTTCCCTTTGGAAGAATTTTAACAAAGTCTCGTTCGTTAGCTCTCCTAGATGCAGAAGGTGGAACACCGGCAGGTGGCTTAGGAGCAGATGTGGGCATGTTATAAGTAAAATTGGTATTAGAATTTTCATTCTGTGCAATGTACTCTGAGCTGCGAGAATATTTAATCTCTGTGTCTTCTTGCGTGTCTGGGTAGAACTGGTACCTCTGATCGTAGTCGGAGCTCGACATCTGCCCGGTGGACATGTATGTCCTCTGCGTTTTATCTGACTTCACGGTGAACACATCCGAACACTGATTGGAGTTTGTATTTAAGTTGTTCTCGCTCTCAAATGTGATGTTTGAAACTCTAATATCTGGAGTGCAGGTTCTGCTAGACAGCGGAGTGGACTTGTTGCGACTCGGTGTTCTCCTCCAGTACCTGTCATTGTCACTAGTGCGATGAGAACCAGCCCATCGCCCGTCATCGGTGGCGGGAGTCCGTGACCTGCTTCTGTAGGACCTCTCCGAGTGTGGAGTGGGAGTCCTGCTTCCGAACCCATTGCTCTTAGCTGACAAGCTGCACAGAGCTTTAATGACTTGGTCTTTAGGATGTGTGTCCAAATGGGACTCCAACGACATGCCGCTGTGCAGGTACAGCGTGCACACGGGGCATTGTACCCTCGGATCCATGTCGGGTCAGTGTTATAAAAATATATACAAAAACGGTGATCGCGCAGGCGGGCCTGCTGTTATGTGGTGCGACGCGCGCCGAGGCCGGAGCACCCCGCTGCGCGGCGCTCGACACGCGCACGTCTACTGTACACACGCAAGGCGAGCTGCCCACAACACATATCTTCGCTATAATCACCTCCTCGCCTTATCGATCTGTCGGACAAAATAAAGCTATGTCAATATAAAACGTGCGAACTCGCATGACCGAATGTCACAAACCCGTTCGATGTATGCCGAGGGACAAAAGAAAACAAAAGTCCGAGATAAAGGCCATTGATACATAAAAAAGTCGAATGCGAGAAGAAAGAATGGGATACATTTGTAGTGGTCACATTATAACGGGGCTTACCTGTTTCAGACTATTTACAATTTTTGTCATATATAGTCCATAGCGTGGACGACTCCGCAGTAAATAATTTTATTATTTTAAACTACGATAATTCTAAAAATATTTCCAAATCGTCAGACATATTGTGATATTGCAGACGTCTCGATCACAAGTTCACAGAGTACTTTGCAAGGTTTACATAAGTCAACACAGCACAGTTAATTATTCTGATTGATGTTCCGATATTTATAATCTGCATCTAAGTAGGTACATCTCTAGAATAAAACAGACTCTTTTATTATATTGCTTAATCTGCAAGTGATAGAAATTTAATTTATAGTACTGTACTCCACAATACACATTAGCATATATTTTGTTTACCCTTAAGTAAGTACAGCCGCTTAAATCGAATCGAATGGATAGCACATTGGGACATCACTAATTCACTAATACCTGCTGCCAAAAATCTGGGAATTTCTGCTGCTAAAAAATCTGGGAGCGTGTATAATCTGTGTATGTGTAAATAACTGACAAAAATTAAAAAAAAAAACAAAGTCAAACGTCAACTTATGGTCAATGACCATCAACCGTCAATGACCACTGGCACTGGTAGACTCATAGATTAAAGACTACTTCTAGTTCTAACCACTGGTTAACTTGTCAGTGGCTGTGTGCTGTCTTTGCTTGTCAAGTTGTCATCTTGTGCTCTAGTCCATTTCAAAGTCTATTTCTTATTTATTGTTGAGTGTTTATGTATTGTAGTGTATATTTTAATTTAATTTTAAAATATTTAAGGACCTGGATCTGGCAAATTAATTTTGTACAAGACAGCTCCACCTATATTTTTTTTCAATTCCTTAAATTGTACACACAGTAATTAGTGTTACAATGTCGTATAATAATTATGAAGACCTCAGTCGAAATGGTAGGTTTAGAATTAATAAATGTAGAAACCGTATCATTTATACTTATTTTGTGCCATTATTCGTGACCTAAAATATAACTCCACGGTATTGGAGTTGGACTAAACCGTATTAAGGTCTTCGGCTGGATCCTCGCCCGTTAGAATAATATCATAATCTTAACACAACCCTAATATGATGGGAAAGGAAATATTGGTCATGTTTAAAAAAAAATTGTGTTACAGAGGTAGTTGATTTGCTTCGGCAATGGCGTGACAACAACGAAAGGAAGGGTGAAGACGTCCTAACCCTATTTGAAACAATTGTACCAGTGCTAAATAAACTTGGAAGTGAGAGTGAGTATTTCAACTACATCATTTTAACCTTATTAAATAAGTTTTATTGTTTTGGTAATGCTGTAACTACCAAGAGCATTTGCAGAGTACCTGATACTGGAGCAAGTGATATATGCGGCACTGGACTGCCACTACTACGAGACTGCCATGTGGTGGATCATGATGCTTAACGTGGAGTTCCCGGGCAGCATGAGGGTCATGCGTTACAAGGCAGCCTGTTTGGAGGCTGAAGAGAAGTAAGTTAACATTGTACCAACTACAATTTAAGTCAAATAGATGGAAATTTAAGTTAAAAATATACATGCCATAGAAAAATGAACAACTAAATAGGTACAGTAAAATATTCACTTGTATAGCACAATACTGCTATCACTCTTCACAAGTGAAACAATGCCTACGATGAATCACACTTGTTTACAAAATGCCTATTAATTGTTAACTTAAAGCGGGTAGTTTTTAATTGGGATTCCAAAAGCATCATTATGACAAAATGACAAAATATATCTGAAGAATTATTGAATGGTACTAAATTTATAAACCCATATTCGAGCAAATAAAAATCTTACTTTATATATTAATCAAAAGGCTTATAACAACCGGTTAACCTGCAGCAAGTGTGAAAGCTCCAAGTGATCTATTCTAGGTATGACGAGGCACTAGAAATACTGGACAATATAATAGAATCAGATGAGACCAATGCTGCGGCAAGGAAGCGACGCATCTGTATACTGAAGGCGCAAGGACTCATCAATGATGCTATCAAGGAGCTGGTTGATTATTTGAAGAGGTGAGTTATTTAAAATACTGTTATGCTCTATTAAAAACTATTTTTATAGCCATGTAATCTGAACAAACAAATATCATTATTCAATTAAATAGATTAGTGCATTGAGCATACAAATGGAATTGATCGTTGATATGCTCTCTAGCTATCTTCCTTCCTTTGTCAGATGTAAAAAGATTCTATTTAAAAATATGATTTTACTAAAAAACCTCTTAATTTATTACAAATCAAGTATAACTTTTAATGATGTCATTTAGGTTCATGTCAGATATGGAGGCATGGCAAGAGTTGTCAGAGCTATACCTTCAAGTGCAGGAATACTCCAAAGCTGCCTTCTGTGCCGAGGAGCTCATCCTGCACCAGCCGCACAACCATCTCATGCACCAGCGCCTTGCTGATATACGCTACACTATGGTAAGTTATTCAGGCTCATGTGAGGTATGGAGGCACTACTTGCTACTTCCCTAGCTAATTTTTTATTTAGGAGTAGCTTGTGAGTTGCCTGACAAACAGTTTTCAGCTTTTATAGCATCACAAAGAAATGGCCCTCACAAACTCTCACTATGTATTGCGAACTGTACACCAGGTGTATGATTTACCATTTCTTTTTTTTTGCTTGACTATTTTATTACCCGACTGCGTCAGAAGGTGGGTTATATTTTTTGAGCGTATGTATGTATGTCCATTTCTTCGGCATGCGCTACAGCCTAAACGGCTGAACGAATTTAGACATGTGAGGTGTCATTGAATTTGTCAAAATTGTGGTGGTAATTGGCTGTAAATGGGGGAAAAAAAGGCGGGATGTGTGTATTTTTTTCTCTTATCTTAGCAATATGGGTACGAATTTAAAGGTCGTAAAAAGACAATTTCAAAAATATAAATATCATATCATGTTCATATTACTTTTTTAACAAAAAATGGCAAAAAGTGTACTAAGGGTACGTCTGAAATAAAATTATTATTATAAAAACAAAAAACCCGACTGCTTAGAAGTTATGAACTGAAAAGAGAAAAACAAGGATCACTATATCTGTATAAAATTCTAATTAGAGAGACGAATATCTTAGCATTCCATGGATTCACCGTGCGGGTGCCGGGTCCATCGCCTTGTGACTCGGGTGTAGGTTTAAGGGTACCCTTTGTGACGCGCGTCAACACTCACCTCCTCTGTTCAAGTTATTCTCCCTGCCCAACCATATTCGAGGACCCTACTAGTGCAGCTTTGGACACTCGTTCCAATATGGAGCTTACTGCGCTTCTAGTAAGGCCAAGGTCTTTTAGCAGGTTGTAGAGAGACTTCGCTGGTATACCCCTCGCACCCACTTCTACCGCGTATAAATTAACCACATAGCCATTTTTGGTTAGTTCATTAGTAAGGTCATAGTATTTATTCACTTTTGAATACATGGTCTTTAGGGATGTTTGTTTCCCACGGCACTGTAAGCTCGACAAGTACTATACGTTTAATTTGTTTGGAAAAAAGAAATATGTCCGGTCTAGATGTCGTAATAGCTAAGTCTTCCGGGATTTTATAGTGCTTATCATACGTGTCCATTAATATAGTCCAATCAGGAGCAGAGCCCAGAATTGAATAAGGCTTGCTGGTGGAATTTGTACTTGAGCCTGCTTTAACGAAGCTGGTGTTTATGGTGCTGCAGGAAAAACGTAGTTTTGGTAGATCTTTCTATCCCCGCAGCTTAAAGTATTTTGTCCCTGTTTTTAATTTTAATTTTGTAATTGTTACAATTTTCCAGGGGGGAATGGAAAATATGGAGTTAGCAAAATCCTATTACTGTCAAGCGTTGAAACTTAATCCTGATAATAAAAGAGCAAAGCTGGGACTGTTCTTGGTAAGTTCAACTTATTTTCTACAAAAAATTAAAAAAAAATGGTTTCTATCGGATCATGAGCCATACGATACGCTACGAGCATGCGTACGAAGTAGTCTACATCAATAGCTCACCCTACTGGAATCTTCTACAGTGGCAGAGTATGAGTAGCAGGTTCAGTACAGTCAGTTCTACTATGCAATCGCAGTATTGTCTCTTGAGTTATAGTTAAATGTTGACACTTGTTGTCAGGTAACGAACGCGCTAGTAGGCCAGTACAAAGCGGCGGGCGGCGCGCGACGTTCGGACGCGTGGCGCCTGTCGCAGTGGGCGCTGCGCGGCGCCGCGCCGGACCTCTCCGCCGCCATGTTGCAGCTCGCCATCACAGACTAGACCCCTCGGCCTGTGCTAAGTGACATCCATGCAGGCGGATCAATCGGTGCATTGAATAAACTATTTTTAAAATATACATAATACCAAAAGTTGCTAAACCGACGGGATTCGCAACTGCGTCTCTGTAAAATATAAAGAAACATTAAACAAACATTTGTTTAATGTTTGAACTTTTCCAGTTTCGTGTGCCGGGGAATCCGCATGCACAGATACTTTGTCATTCAGAACATAGTTTTGCACACAAACATTATAACTAAATATCTATATTAATCTATGGTCATTAAATTATACAACTAGATAGTTACATAATATGTTACAAAACCTATTATTATTGCCTATCATGTTTTCACACCAAAGATGTATACTCCGAGCCAAACTGTGAGTCCGCTCTGAAGTTTCAACACGATGGATTGTGCAGGTGTCAGGCTCATATTGACAAAAATGTATATTATGTGTGAGCAACAAGCCTAATGGGGTATAATGCGCGGGCGGAGAACGCGACGAATGCAATCAAGACAACGGCATTCCCTACTTGCCGCATACGTAGCAGCCTGCGGCGGAACGCAACGTAATGGCCACCTGTGACGCGTCGCGTAGCATCGTGTCGCATTTGTCGCTTACGCAGGGCACCTCGTACGATACAGGCTCTAGTAGACATATTGGTGTAAAGAAAATTAATTTTTTTTTAATAAATATTTTCATTCCTGATTATTGTGTTATTTATAGGTTATATTAAAGTTGGTTTTGTTGTACACAAATGTCGCATTTAATGCTTTGCATCCTATATCTTACCAAGCAGCCCAATCAGATCACATGATACTCTAGGTACAACAAATCAGACCATATGATACAGCAAATCTGACCAATCATCTATTACGATACACCAAATCGGCCAATAATATGAGTCACCAATTCGTACCAATCGGACTATTTTGATATACCAATCAGACTACTTACATGACAGACCAAGTACGCAATTGATAGGTCGAAAAACGCCTCGTAATATTTAATTTAAGAATTTATGTACAACAAAAGTCGATTACAAATAAGTTAATATTATTTATAAATATTATATTAAAGGTTATAATAAAATGAGTTGACAGTTATTTGTTTTTTTTTATTCGTCATTAATCTCCCTGCCCTTTACCCAAAGACAGAATTTTGGGATAGAGATAATGTGACCTTAGGAATGACGTATGTTACTTTTCGTAAAATTTCACAAAATAGAATTTCTCGTATACAGAGGCGAGGCCGACATACAAATCAATTTGTAAACTGCGCAGGCTTACACCTTGTAGTTTGACTGAAACAAAATAAAAAATACCTAACCTTTTAAAAGTACATAATGAGTTTTTATAAGTGATCGAATGTTATAAATATTATATAATATTTTTTTAACCCATATAAAAAGTGGTCATCATCATCAAGCCGATTGACGTCTATTGCTAGACAGGCAGTTTTATTAACTTCCAAACACGATGCACCAAGTAAAGGAGATTCAATTAGAAATTGTAATTTGTAATTTTTCCGCCATCTTGGTTTTGAAAAAATATGTAATCCGCCATTTTGTAGCGGCGGCCATTTTGGACCAATTTCCATCAAACATGGTTAACAATCACCGCTAGGAAACTAGCTTTCAAATAAAAAAAAGTTATTGTTTTTTGTACAGTTTATTTAGTAAGATTAATCTTAACTATTTCTACATTTGCTCTGCTCGATCCAATACGCGTTGGCGAGCAACTCCTTGGCCTTCCTCTCTTTCCTCTCCTTCCTGCTCAATTCTCCCGCGTTGAAATACTTTTCCCTGAAACAAGAAACCATCAGTTAAGGCCATACAGCGGTTGGGTCAGACACGTATATTTGTTTTTTTTTTTTTGGAGGCACGCTTACAGCGATTTCGGTTTATGACTCGGTATCGGTAGCTTTTTGGCTACTAGTGCCGTATAATATACTATGACAGTATAGTACGAGTATGTGATGTGGTGATAAATCACAAAAAGTAAGAAATAAAAATTTTTAACAAAAAATAGAACCGACTCAAAACGCGCTAAAAAGTAACTGTGTCATTTAGTTGCTTTAATTTACTTAAGCATATCTAGGAGTCGGTGCCAGCCAAGGTGTCTACTTTCAAGGACATTACCTAGAACCCACAAATTTCTTTACTACGTAAAATAAATGTTCCATAAACTTGGCTGGCACCGACTTTAGTTCTTTTTAAAGTGACAGAACTCATTTTGATCACTTCAATACACATAATTTTCTGTTTTCTCCTTGTAGTATAGCTTGCTCTATCACCTCCTAACTTATGAGGACCATTATAAAAAAAACACCTGAAGTTATGTTCAGCAGCGTAGGTGTCCTGTGCCGCCCGGGACAGCTCCTCGCTGATCTTCTCGTAGGTGAGCAGGCGGCGCGCCGTTAGCCGGGACAGCACCTGCTGCGAGTTGCCCACCAGTCGCAAGCACGGGTGCGACGGCAGATGCTCGGTCTTGTAGTCGTCTCTGTCAAATCGGATAAAATGAGTTAAGAGATAACTTTTTTTTGGGAATCACATGACGGGTAATAACATAAAACATGCTTCTCGCATTTGAATAAATATAGTTAAAAATTATTATTATAAAAACAAAAAACCCGACTGCATAGAAGTTATGAACTGAAAAGAGATCACTATATCTATATAAAATTCTAAATACTTTATGGAGATGCAAGCGGGGACAAACAAAGTTTTGGTAGTCGGGTTTTTTGTTTTTATAATAATAATTTTATTTGAGACTTTTTGTTTTTGTTTATGGTATAGAAATGACACGGTACACTTTATGCCATTTTTTGTTAAAACGGCAATATAAACATGATATGATATTTATATTTTTGAAATGGTCTTTTTACAACCTTTCATTTGATACCCATATTGCTAAGATAGAAGAAAGAAATACACCACCCCCCCTCCCCTTTTCCCCCCATATACAGCCGCCGTTTTGAAAATTTATATAGCCTAAATCACTACCACAATTTTTACAAATTCAACGACACCTAACATGTCAAAGACTTTGTTTAGGCTGTAGCGCGTGCCAAAGAAATGGGCAAACATACAACTAAGCACTAAAGAGTGACTAGCAAACAAACATGCTATAGACAATTTAACATGTTTACTCTGGAATTTTATTTTCCATCTTATAGTCCTATGTTTGCTTGATATTCTTCAATTAACTTTGCTCCCAAATAACCTGTTTTAGGGACTTGACAGCCAAACGCGATAGAGAATGCTTGTCAACAAACAAATTAAAAATGAAGGTAGAAATCACTAGTCATTTCACACCTATTTTTTTTATTAACTAGTTAATGACGAATTAATTACAATAAATTAGATTAGTAAGCTTAAAACTAATTAATATATTCAATATCTTTTAAATAAGATTTTTTAAAGTAACAAAACATAATTTTAAATTTATTAGGCATAAAATGTGTTGCATTTCTACCTTCATTTTAAGTTTGTTTGTTGACAAGCATTCTCAATCGAGTTTGGCTTTAGTATAGTAAAGGGGTCGAACAACACTGCGGTTTCCGATGCAGTTATCGGCTGATGTGATGTTGATGACGATAATTATGGCACCAAATGATCATTCTTACCTCACCAAAGGGTACCAGCACACTATCCGCCTGCCCATCTCCAGGTGTCGCGCCGCGAAGTCCAGCAGGTCGCTGTACACGTGCGGCAGACTATACTCCACTTTGGAAGGTATATGGTTGGTCAGATGTTTCTCCGACAGCGTGTAGTTTTCCCTCTCTATGCCGATCTTCTCTATCGGCTCCCGGACGCCGTATGGAGCTAAAAAAGATTAAAGATTGGTTTGGAAAATTAAATAGAGAGAGACGAATATCTTAGCATTCCATGGATTCACCGTGCGGGTGCCGGGTCCATCGCGTGGCTGAGAGAAAAACTCCGAACAGAGCCCGAGACTTGTGACTCGGGTGTAGGTTTAAGGGTACCCTTAGTGACGCGCGTCAACACTCACCTCCTCTGTTCAGGTTATTCTCCCTGCCCAACCATATTCGGAAGGACCCTACTAGAGCAGCTTTGGATACTCGTTCCAATATGGAGCTTATTGCACTTCTAGTAAGGCCAAGGTCTTTTAGCAGGTTGTAGAGAGACTTCGCTGGTATACCCCTCGCACCCACTTCTACCGCGTATAAACTAACCACATAGCCATTTTTGGTTAGTTCATTAGTAAGGTCATAATATTTATTCACTTTGAATACATGGTCTTTAGGGATGTTTGTTTCCCACGGCACTGTAAGCTCAACAAGTACTATACGTTTGATTTGTTTGGAAAAAAGAAATGTGTCCGGTCTAGATGTCGTAATAGCTAAGTCTTCCGGGATTTTATAGTGCTTTTCATACGTGTCCATTAATATAGTCCAATCAGGAGCAGAGCCCAGAATTGAATAAGGCTTGCTGGTGGAATTTGTACTTGAGCCTGCTTTAACGAAGTTAGTTTGTCTTTTATTCGTCGTCAACCCTTTTTGAGCCCTAGCTACTGAAAGGCTTATAGCTTCACGTATGATTTCTAGTACTCTGTCGTGGCGGCGTGAGTAGAGACCCCTGTCCAGGAGCACCTTGCATCCTACCAATAAGTGCCTTGCAGTGCCCACTGCCTCACCACAGGTATAGCAAGATTTTTCCGAGGCTTTTCCCCATCTTACTAGGTTACTCTGATCTGGGAGAGTCAGTTGAAAGGCATTAAGATAAAATTTCAATAAGGCAGGAGACCAATCGTACAGCAAGGCGCGCCACTTCAGAGCCAGAGGGATGCAGAACTCGCCTAAGTTTAACCACTCGTTTTGCATTTCTAGATTCATGGCATGCACTTTGTAGTTGTCGTCCTCATCTTGTTTAAGAAAAGATTTTATTATGTCTTGGTCTTCCTTTTTACGTCTTGCACCCAACTCGGTTCTATTTACCTGAGCCCCTGCCATAAATTGTTTGTAAAATTGAAGCCTAGAGTCAAGTTTTCCGGCACCCTCGTCTTTAGGGAGTGATGCAACTAGTTCGTCCTGGGACTTAACTAGAATGTGCGTTCTGGTAACCCTGAGGTGTTTATAGAGTTCCGATGGCCTTTTTAGTTTTAACCCAAAATTATTGTAATCTCTGAATAGAGTTGAAGGGTCAGCCGAGAGTGCTAGACCAAACCAAGACTTCAATGTTTTTATGACATTTGTATCTAGTTTTACCAGATGGGTTCTGCCAATATCATAAACGAGGAATGGCCAAGTCAGACGTGAAGTGAGATAGTTGTCATAGACCCACGCTTTTTTTATATTGTTAATGGGCTGTTGGTCTACCTCATTAAGGTCATTTATGAAGTTATCGACGACTACCTCAAGGGATGGAGTGCGTCCTTTGTAATCAATCTTTCTACCGAGGAACTTAAAAGGCAATGCTTCAGCAATGGTGGTTACACTTTGGCCACTAATAGAGAGACCCGGATCGTAAGATGTAAATTTAGTATTTCGTCTCCCCAGACATAGACAGTGACATTTGCTTGGCTTTACCCTCAGCCCACCAGTCCATGAGCAAAACTCATCCACTACATTCAATAGCTCCTGACAATGTTTTGGGTTTCGTGTCAGTAAAGCAAGGTCATCTGCAAAAGCTAAGATGGACTCTGTATATTTATTGTTAATTTTAAACCGATAGCCCCATTTCTTTTCTTGAACAATTAATTTATCTATTAAAATATTAATGACTACATTAAAAGCTATTGGAGATAAGCAGCAACCTTGAAACAACCCCACATTGTATTGTAGGGGTTTTGAGTACTCATTGTTTGCTGCTATGGTGAATTTCAATTTTGAATAGTAAGAAGTGATTGAATCAATAACTAAATCAGGAAAATTGTACCACCTCAAGGCGAAAGTCAATAGATCATGCTGCACAGAACCAAGCGCATTTTCTAGGTCTATCCAGCAAATCGTAATTTGCCTCTCATATTTTCTAGCATCCTTGAGACTTTCGCCTAGAAGTGAATTGTGTTCCAGGCAACCAGAAATTCCGGGCAAAAACCCTTTCTGGTGATTAGGCCTGAAATACCTATTGTTTATCATGTACTTTGTCATTTTCGTTTGCAATATACTGAAAAATAGTTTGGAGATAGTATTAGTTAAAGCTATCGGTCTAGTGTCTTTTGGATGAGTTACTTCGACTTTTTTTGGGATGAGGACAAAAATCGCTTCGCCAAATGTCGCTGGTATATGTTGTCCTAGCCAGATCTTATTAAATATGTTTAATTTAATACATTTTTTTAAACGACTTAAAAAAAGGAGTTTCTCAATTCGACTCGTGTTTGGTTTTTTCAACAAAAAAAAGAATCATCAACATCGGTTTTGATGATGAACAGATTTTGATGATTCTTTATTGTTAGAAAGGAGATAGTTCAGTGGTGTCAATGACAAGTAAACCATGATCCGATGGTGAGAACCCGGAGAAATTGAGGGCAACTTTTAAAAATTGTAGTGACAAATAAAATGTTTGTTAATTTTTCCGTTAAGTACTTTAAAGCACTGCAATTTAATAAAGGTCTGGAGTCTCCAGACCTTTATTCACGTCCAAGTACTTATCTCTAGCGCCGTACTGCTCCATGTTGCCTCTTATACTCTCCTCCTTGGTGCGAGTCTGGACAAAGTGTACTGAAACTCACTCACGGTCAGTGATGATAGCGTCGAACTTCAAGTCGTCCCTCCACAGCGGCAGTGAGAAGTCGCTCACTACCACATCCAAGTACTTGTCTCTAGTGCCGTACTGTTCCATGTTGCCTCTTATACTCTCCTCCTTGGTGCGAGCCTGGACAAAGTGTACTGAAACTCACGGTCAGTGATGATAGCGTCGAACTTCAAGTCGTCCCTCCACAGCGGCAGTGAGAAGTCGCTCACTACCACATCCAAGTACTTGTCTCTAGTGCCGTACTGTTCCATGTTGCCTCTTATACTCTCCTCCTTGGTGCGAGCCTGGACACATTATACTGAGTAGGTACACAATTTTTCTTTAGTATTGTTTATAATATTAACCCCATATTTTTAATTAAGGATCCTCAATAAAATACAAAATCTATTTTATGTTTAATAAGCCCAATGAAAAAATTACTGTTAAATAATTATTTTTTTCGGAAAATGTGCTCTGAAATCGACATCAGATTTAAGAATTTGCTTTTAATACCAGTGTTATTGAAGCAATTTATTTAAAAATTTATAATGAGCGCAATAAGGTTCAACTTGGCGCAGTTGAAGCGAAGCAATACGTCATTCGTCAACTACATTATAATATGTCATAAAAACATTGAAGTCTTGGTTTGGTCTAGCACTCTCGGCTGACCCTTCAACTCTATTCAGAGATTACAATAATTTTGGGTTAAAACTATAAAGGCCATCGGAACTCTATAAACACCTCAGGGTTACCAGAACGCACATTCTAGTTAAGTCCCAGGACGAACTACTTGCATCACTTCCTAAAGACGAGAGTGCCGGAAAACTTGACTCTAGGCTTCAATTTTACAAACAATTTATGGCAGGGGCTCAGGTAAACCGGGTTGGATGCAAGACGTAAAAAGGAAGACCAAGACATAATAAAATCTTTTCTTAAACAAGATGAGGACGACAACTACAAAGTGCATGCCATGAACCTAGAAATGCAAAACGAGTGGTTAAACTTAGGCGAGTTCTGCATCCCTCTGGCTCTGAAGTGGCGCGCCTTGCTGTACGATTGGTCTCCTGCCTTATTGAAATTTTATCTTAATGCCTTTCAACTGACTCTCCCAGATCAAAGTAACCTAGTAAGATGGGGAAAAGCCTCGGAAAAATCTTGCTATACCTGTGGTGAGGCAGTGGGCACTGCAAGGCACTTATTGGTAGGATGCAAGGTGCTCCTGGACAGGGGTCTCTACTCACGCCGCCACGACAGAGTACTAGAAATCATACGTGAAGCTATAAGCCTTTCAGTAGCTACGGCTCAAAAAGGGTTGACGACGAATAAAAGACAAACTAACTTCGTTAAAGCAGGCTCAAGTACAAATTCCACCAGCAAGCCTTATTCAATTCTGGGCTCTGCTCCTGATTGGACTATATTAATGGACACGTATGAAAAGCACTATAAAAATCCCGGAAGACTTAGCTATTACGACATCTAGACCGGATATATTTCTTTTTTCCAAACAAATCAAACGTATAGTACTTGTTGAGCTTACAGTGCCGTGGGAAACAAACATCCCTAAAGACCATGTATTCAAAGTGAATAAATACTATGACCTTACTAATGAACTAACCAAAAATGGCTATGTGGTTAGTTTATACGCGGTAGAAGTGGGTGCGAGGGGTATACCAGCGAAGTCTCTCTACAACCTGCTAAAAGACCTTGGCCTTACTAGAAGTGCAGTAAGCTCCATATTGGAACGAGTGTCCAAAGCTGCTCTAGTAGGGTCCTTCCGAATATGGTTGGGCAGGGAGAATAACTTGAACAGAGGAGGTGAGTGTTGACGCGCGTCACTAAGGGTACCCTTAAACCTACACCCGAGTCACAAGTCTCGGGCTCTGTTCGGAGTTTTTCTCTCAGCCACGCGATGGACCCGGCACCCGCACGGTGAATCCATGGAATGCTAAGATATTCGTCTCTCTCTATTGTATATTATCATGATTAAGGTACAAGTTGTATTCTCTTATTTTAGAAGTTACAGGGGGGGGGGGCACATTTTACCACTTTGGAAGTATCTTTCGCGCAAACTATTCAGTTTAGAAAAAAATTATATTAAAACCTCAATACCATTTTAAAGACGTTTTGTGCAATTTAAGCAAAGCTGTATTTGATATAGTATGTTTATAGATACTCTCAAATTTAAGTGGACATTTCTTATTGCAATCAAAAGAGATTCCATATTATACCTATAAAAACGATAGATATTTTATATGTAACATACAAACAAGATGTTGATATCGACATTTCTTTAATTTTGTCCCATTAGTTCTATATAGAACTAATGGGACACTAAACTCTAATATGGTGTATCAACAGTTCTATAGAACTAAAATTAGGGGGTACTACTGGGATGCACCCGACGCAGCGGAGGGTTTTATAATATGCAATGATGATGGAATAATAAGAATGCATATGCTATAGATAAAAAACATGATGCACTAAAGCGGTAAGCTCAAGTCAACCCTATATTGTTAGTTTTGGTTGCTTATGACAGATTGTACCATACCTAGAGCCCGTACAATACATACATTGTTACCTTTTGTCCGACGCGTGTGGGCCGCGAGCGCGCGTGCAGCATCATGAAGTCGATGTCCGAACCCCACACATATCCTATAACATGGTCAGTTCAATATTTACTTGTAACTTGTTTACTTCAGGTTAAAACCAAATTTTTTAACTTTAATAATCTATAGAGCAGTATTTTCTTCACATTACATTTATTTTCTTTGGACTCACTTACCATTATTTATTAACTATACATACCTCCAAAATGTGCAGCAGCAACTAGCAGTGAACCAGAGCCAACAAAAGGGTCCAACACTGTATACCCTGGCACTATTCGCGCCTGGTTCGCCATGATGACTGATAGCTGGGCGTCCATGCTCGTGTTGCCAATGAATTGACGCTTTTTTAATGAGTGGAGTTTAATTAGGTCACGCTGACCATCTGCTACCTGGGAAATAAAGAAACAGATATTTCTATTTATTCTAATATTTTATTAATTAGTGTATGGCAGTTGTTGCACTGGAATTGGCCAATTAACAGTATTTTCTATGTGCAACAGCCAACATTATGGCTTAGAACAGAAAAAGCAAAGATACACTAAGGAGACTAGGTAAGAATTGGTCAAAGCCGTCCTTGACACTAACAATCCTATTATCGTTATAAATTTACAGATTTTTTATCTCGCTCTATGGATAAAAACTTACAAGTAGATGCCGTATACACTGATTTTTCTAAAGCATTTGATAAAATTAACCATAATTTACTTCTAGAGAAACTTTGGAAACTAGGTGTCCATGGTAATCTGCTCAGATGGATAGAATCATATATTAAAAATCGTAGTCAAGCAGTTTGTTTAAAAGGCTTTCGCTCTAAGTTCTTACTGGTTCCCTCTGGCGTTCCTCAAGGTTCCCATTTAGGTCCAGTGCTTTTTTCATTATACATAAATGACATAGGAGACTCTCTTAGTAATAGTAATTATCTGTTATACGCGGATGACACAAAATTATATAAAATCGTTACATGTTATGAAGATTGCCTTAAGTTACAAGAGGACCTCAATAACTTGTCTATTTATTGTGCACGTAATCAGCTGTTTCTCAACTCTGATAAATGTAGTGTTATATCATTTACTAGAAACAAAAATCCGTTAAAATTTAGTTATAATATGTGTAATAATACTCTCAAACGTGTGTATCAGGTTCGCGATTTAGGTGTGCTTCTGGACGATAAACTTACGTTCAACTTCCATATAGATAAAATAATACAACAATCATTCAGAAATTTAGGTTTCAACAACCGTATCACCAAACCATTTAGTAAGCCTATAACTTTGAAAATCTTATATTTTTCATTGGTACGCTCAACCTTGGATTTTGGTTGTATTGTTTGGAGCCCTTTCTACAAAGTTCACATTGACCGTATAGAAAAAGTTCAACGTAAGTTTATCAGAATATTGAATTTTCGTTTTAATTTTTGTATTGACTCGTAGAGAGACGAATATCTTAGCATTCCATGGATTCACCGTGCGGGTGCCGGGTCCATCGCGTGGCTGAGAGAAAAACTCCGAACAGAGCCCGAGACTTGTGACACGGGTGTAGGTTTAAGGGTTAGTGACGCGCGTCAACACTCACCTCCTCTGTTCAAGTTATTCTCCCTGCCCAACCATATTCGAAAGGACCCTACTAGTGCAGCTTTGGACACTCGTTCCAATATGGAGCTTACTGCACTTCTAGTAAGGCCAAGGTCTTTTAACAGGTTGTAGAGAGACTTCGCTGGTATACCCCTCGCACCCACTTCTACCGCGTATAAACTAACCACATAGCCATTTTTGGTTAGTTCATTAGTAAGGTCATAGTATTTATTCACTTTGAATACATGGTCTTTAGGGATGTTTGTTTCCCACGGCACTGTAAGCTCAACAAGTACTATCAGGAGCAGAGCCCAGAATTGAATAAGGCTTGCTGGTGGAATTTGTACTTGAGCCTGCTTTAACGAAGTTAGTTTGTCTTTTATTCGTCGTCAACCCTTTTTGAGCCCTAGCTACTGAAAGGCTTATAGCTTCACGTATGATTTCTAGTACTCTGTCGTGGCGGCGTGAGTAGAGACCCCTGTCCAGGAGCACCTTGCATCCTACCAATAAGTGCCTTGCAGTGCCCACTGCCTCACCACAGGTATAGCAAGATTTTTCCGAGGCTTTTCCCCATCTTACTAGGTTACTCTGATCTGGGAGAGTCAGTTGAAAGGCATTAAGATAAAATTTCAATAAGGCAGGAGACCAATCGTATAGCAAGGCGCGCCACTTCAGAGCCAGAGGGATGCAGAACTCGCCTAAGTTTAACCACTCGTTTTGCATTTCTAGGTTCATGGCATGCACTTTGTAGTTGTCGTCCTCATCTTGTTTAAGAAAAGATTTTATTGTCTTGGTCTTCCTTTTTACGTCTTGCACCCAACCCGGTTCTATTTACCTGAGCCCCTGCCATAAATTGTTTGTAAAATTGAAGCCTAGAGTCAAGTTTTCCGGCGCCCTCGTCTTTAGGAAGTGATGCAACTAGTTCGTCCTGGGACTTAACTAGAATGTGCGTTCTGGTAACCCTGAGGTGTTTATAGAGTTCCGATGGCCTTTTTAGTTTTAACCCAAAATTATTGTAATCTCTGAATAGAGTTGAAGGATCAGCCGAGAGTGCTAGACCAAACCAAGACTTCAATGTTTTTATGACATTTGCATCTAGTTTTGCCAGATGGGTTCTGCCAATATCATAAACGAGGAAAAGGCCAAGTCAGACGTGAAGTGAGATAGTTGTCATAGACCCACGCTTTTTTTATATTGTTAATGGGCTGTTGGTCTACCTTATTGAGGTCATTTATGAAGTTATCGACGACTACCTCAAGGGATGGTGTGCCTCCTTTGTAATCAATATTTCTACCGAGGAACTTAAAAGGCAATGCTTCAGCAATGGTGGTTACACTTTGGCCACTAATAGAGAGACCCGGATCATAAGATGTAAATTTAGTATTTCGTCTCCCCAGACATAGACAGTGACAATTGCTTGGCTTTACCCTCAGCCTACCAGTCCATGAGCAGAACTCATCCACTACATTCAATAGCTCCTGACAATGTTTTGGGTTTCGTGTCAGTAAAGCAAGGTCATCTGCAAAAGCTAAGATGGACTCTGTATATTTATTGTTAATTTTAAACCGATAGCCCCATTTCTTTTCCTGATGATTCCTTAAAACACCACCGTATTTTAAGCCTTTATGACCGACGAAAGCAATTCGACATTACATTCTTATACAAAATAATAAATGGCATTATTGACTGTCACGTATTATTATCTAAATTGAATTTTACATATAGAATAAAACTCCCCGTTCGCCACAACCGTAAACTTAACTTATTTTTACCGTCATTTTTTCATAAAAAATACACACGCAACTGTTACGTTAATCGTGCAATGAAACTTTATAATGATGAATTTTTTGATATTGACTTATGCTCCACCTCAATAAGTAATATTAAAAAGAAATGTTTGAAGAAATACCTTTAGTTGTTTCTTAATACATATTGGTACGAGAACAATGTATAAATATACACATTATCGTTGGTTTCTTTCCCTTTTTCTTTTCTTTCTTGCTAATATTATATTATTTCTTACTAATATTATCTTATTAATGCTGTTATCACATAAATAACATTCCTTTTTTTATGTACAAATCTTCGGTAATGTATTGTCTATTGTTACACATGTATTTTTTCTTTAATGTAAAACTTTTTATTTGTAATGACTGTTTTTGCCAAAATAAAATAAAATAAAAATAAATAAATCTTTTTATCCAGAATTTTTTACAGAATACAAAAATAGACCTCTAATGTATGATAAGAATGTAATATTTAGTTAATTCAATTTAAATTCAATATTCATTTATTTCACATAGGCTTTGTTTATAAGCACTTTTAAAAATTTTATTAGTTTCTAGTAACTCCACTAATGGTAGTGGAGTTAAGTTAGAAGGCAGAATCTGCTGAGAAAGCTCATCTTGCCCAACATAACACATTCACAACAATTCCAGCCCAAGAGAGAGCAAAAGCTCTCATTTCAAAAGAAATTGTTTATCATGCTATTGTCACTTACCCATCTGCCAAAAAACAAATAATGTGGCTGTTCAGGCACATTGTTGGGATCAACTCCATAGAACTCTACATATGACAGGGTCACATCTGGCTTGTTCAGCTTCACTGGACCTCTCAGTGGAAGGTAACTGAATTTCTGCAATATATATCAGTGTATTGGACTCCTGCATTTTTGTAAAAAGCTGTTCATTTTAAATTACAAACATACACATCAATTTATTTGTTTGTATAGAAAAACATTTAATTTATTTGTATAGATAAGTAAATATCTTCTTTATAGAAACTAACTAAATTTCTTATGAAAAGAAAATATTTTACAAAAGAAATATTTTATAAATCTATAAAATATTTCTTTTGTAGATTTTTCGTTATTATTCCATAAGAAGTTTGGTGTTACAGGGTAAAGTTTCAACTCTTTAAGAAGCAAAAGCAAGCTAAAGTTGATTGAAACTTTCCTGGGCTATTAAATAAATGGTTGAATAGAAGAGATTCTTTAACTCTAGAACCCTGATGACCTTGAATGCCTTGCAGTGACATGGCCAGACTTATTATATAAATTTTAATAGTGTGCTGTATATGTAAAAGAAAACAAAGTATATAGTAACAAAGATAAATAAAATAAAAGCTATGAAAGTTCCAATACTTACCTCAATTTTATCAACTTTCTCCTTCATAGTGAAATGTTTACAGAAAGTCTCCACGTCAATTTTAAACGATTTGCCGCCATCGCAACACCGCTCTATGAGTTCACTGGGACAAATGTGTGATTCAATATTATCTGATTTATCTGTGCCTATCCATTCTCCTGATAAATTGTTGATAGAACTCTTCAGATTTTCGTGCAAACCTGCTTCTGTTTTTCCTGTAGCCCATAATTCTATACAGTTTTTGATTAAAATCGATCGCGACGCGATTTTTTTTACGCAATCTTCTGAAGGCAGTTCGACGACCCAATATGGTTTGGTTTGGCAAGGCTTTTCGATGTATTTTATGGGCATATCGAACAGTGATAATATGCTTTGTATTTCCTAAAAGTATTTTTGTTAAATTATTACAATATTGTTGTTGTTTTTATTTAAAACATTTGGAAAACTCACTTACGGCATATCTGAAGTCAACATGTTCATGCGCAAACCACATTAAATAACGTCGCCACATTATTGCAAGGTTTACAATACAAAGTTAAAGATTTTATGTTAACGTTAAGATATTGTATTGGTGTTTAAAACAAGTAAAATTTTTAAATACAAATTACTTTACATGGTGCTGGTATAACCTCAACTTTTGTTTACAACTTGTGTTTATAGTCTGTCAGCTGTCATTGTCAACGTCAAGACGACGGCAAAAACGAGATTTGTGCTATAATTACTGGATGTAAAATACAATTCCTCTGAGAAATGATTACAAGAAAGAAATTCCTCCGCGTGTTATGAGCAGATACGTTAAACGCTATCAGCAGATGGGAGCTAGACCGAAAGTGCAAGCATGAGACTTTTCCGACAACTTCGTTTTTCATCTCGTAATCTTTGTTCCGACCGTTAGAGCCCTGATTCTTCCCGGGCTTTTTCCCTACTTGGCCACAATGTTGCCCATTGTGCGTGTAAAGAAAAAAATATTAAATGTAAATAATCAGGGCTCTCATTTACATTTAATATATTTTTCTTTTTTAAAACCGGGACTATACTGATTTTTTATCTAAAAAATAAAAACTTCAAAATATCTCTTAACTTTAATAAGCTTATATTTCATGTATTTTAACAATCTATAATTTTTATGAATTTCTTCTATTAGCTCTCATAGGTCCCTCTATGAGATCCTGGTACCTATCATGGAAGAAATCCAAGTAAGCATCTTTGATGGAGCCAGAGCATGCGACGTAATGTCCACCAGAGTGCTCTGCCACTACAGGCTTTGTGAACAAGTTGATGAGTGATTCACTCATTTCTGGAAATAAAAATTAATTCAAAATATTGATCTATTCAATTAAATGTCAAATTTTTTCACATAACAAGATCAAGTATAAAGTGGCCAGTTGAAGGCATAACGTCAAACGCGACACGCGACGCAAGATTTTATGTCTTAGGGGGGTGGAGTTACCCGACGAACAATGGCGACTCACTGCATTCATATCCTGAACAAACGTTAGTCTGAATGTATGTTTCAAAATATATGGTACTTTAAGAAATTGAATATTATTACCAATCATTGAAATGTGAGTGGAATGCAACTAAGCAGCTGTTGTAAAAATATAAAAAAAGACGTGTGGCACTCGGAGACTGCCGCAGTAAAGCTATTGCATAGCATTTTTTATCAACTTATGTTTACCTACCGACGTCATCGGGACCGTGGCCTAGCGGTAAGTCGCTCTAAGTGCCCGGATTGCCAGAGAGACGCAAGTTTGAATCCCGTCAGTTCTGCAATTTTTTTTAAGCGTGATATTGCAAAAAGTCATTAATTTTTAAAAAAAAATGAGTTTGATGACAATTGAAAAAAAAATTTTCGGAACCGACGGGATTTGAACCCGTGTCTCTCTGGCAATCCGTGCACTTAGAGCGCCTTACCGCTAAGCCACGTTCCCCGATGACGTCGCTGTCAAAATTGTGCTTTTGATACTCAGGGGGTGTAAGGTTTTTTCGTTAAGGAATTTCTGTATTCAGTCTCCACGCTCAAGGTCCGCGATAAAAGCTATACAATAGTTTGAAAAAATTAAGGGTTAAGACAAGTTACTATTAATAATCAAAATTCTTTTACCTTTAGGAATAATTGAATCACTCTCCCCATACACATGCAATGACCTGAGGTTGATGTCTTCATCATAGAAGGCTTTGTGTACTAAGCTCCCCGATCTGAAGCCAGATGCAAATATTGCAAACTTGAATGTGTATGGTAAATCTGCAAAACCAAAAAAGTTATCTTAAGAAATCCATAAAAAACATTAGAAAAAGTTGAGAGGTGTCAAGGGACACCCGGATGGAACGAAGTTCCTTTCGATTAATTAGTGAAGGAATTATAATAAATTTTTTTTTTTTTAAGTAATAATAATATTTGTTATTGTACACCGAAACACCAGAGGGCGCCACGAGAGCGCGAGACAGCAAACAGCGCGGGCGCCCCCCCCGCTCACGCGCACACACATCAAAGGCGGCGGCAAGATCCTTTAATCAAAAAGTGTCGTGACAACTTTTCGTACGAATTTTTTCCGTCTAGCCCCCTTTCACAACGCGCAATAAGGAACTTCGTTCCAAAAAACAAAGACCACCAAAAGATTGATAGTCAACCACCATGCATATTTCTGCCACCAGGCAACATATTACAGAGTACAGGTCTGAAGGGCATGGCTGGCAGTATCAACAAAGGCTCATGAAACTTAGCACTTACACTTTTACCCAGATTTCAGTGCAAATCCAGTGCTTTTGATAATTTATTTCTTTTGCTAAGAATACAAATTTCTTTTACAAAAAATATTGGGTGTGTCTTTTTTATAAAAGAAATAATAAATATCAAATCTTTTATACTTACTAATTTATATTACCTTTTCCCACTAAGAACACCAAGCAAATATATAGAGAAAAAAGTACTTCTAACATTTGTGTCCAGCCTTACTGTAGAGTTACTACAGAATAAAAATAGCAGGCTCTATTTTAACAAAAGCGTGTTCCTTACATCCTTTCTGCTGCATAGCAGCCAACAGTCCCACGAGACAGGCCCCCTGTGAGAAACCCATAAAGCCCTCAAACGGTCCATGTTCTTCCACAACCTTCTCTATGAGTTGCAGGGTGTCCTCAAACCCAATAGCTGGTCCTCCGAGACACTTGCCACTGAATGTGTTGTCTTCTGCATTGAACCACCAAGATCGGGAATCTGGAAGTATAAAATTAAGCATGCATTAATTTAGAGAGGAACAATTTTTTTTTCCTTCAGAGAGTAACATTGTAAGGAGTAAATTATTGTAGACATGAAAAACTGCCTGTCTGTCTGATATTATGAGCAAAACTATGCAAAGTTGACTTAAGTACTATTTTGATATTGCCTTCAATATTAAATATTTAATGCATACATGACATTTTTAAGTAAAAAAAGACTTGTGTGAAATAAAGTTTAAATGATCTCAAATAATACCTTCCTCGCCACTGCCGTCTTCGCTGTAGACTTTGTGGGGTGCCGATATGAAAGTAAGCTGCGCATATTTAGAGACGGTCTTTCTAAATGATCCAATCTTGTTTTTGAACACAGTACCATTCTGCCGATACCCATGGAAAGCCAATATCTTGAGCTTCGGTCTTTCCTCTTTGTTGTTTGTGGATTGGTTAGAATTCGAGTTATGTTCAGACATTGTAACACTTGTAGCGGGTTGAATATTTTGATACTTAGGCCATTTCTTGAGGGCAAGCGGGTATAAGCGTAAATGAATTATGTTTAATTTAATTAAATTACGTAAAGTTTACGTTAGCTTAATACACATACAACACAACCACAACACAACAGAACAACACGATTTATTTGATTGACAGCAAACTGAAAATTTTTTCAAGGATGTTATTTTGAAGTAGCTTTACGGCTGTGGGTCTGGGTTCTATAAAACTGACGAGAGGTCATTAATTTATACTTGAGTGTATTATCTATGCTGACGAGTGAAGAACAAGCCCACAGAGAACCACATTAGTACTTATTTCTTATCTACGCTTATAATTGTATTGACAGTTAAAATTGGCGCCAAAGTTTGACGCACTTTTTTATTTGTATGTCAATTAAGAACTTATCAAGTTTCAATCTTTTTGTTATTAATTTTATATTATTTTACCTATAACAAACGTAAATATGACTGAAGGTGAAAGTGATTTCGACCAACGATTAAGAGATCTGCAGCGGGAGTACCTGGAATTTTTAGACGATGGGGTAGTTTATATTTTAATTATAACCTAAATAACTTATGCAGTGTACCGAATAGTTTTGATGAAATGGTATTATTGACTCTTATTCTAGGAGGATCAAGGTGTTTATATGGAGAAGGTGAAACTCATGATCGGAGAACAGAGCAGGCGACTTATAGTAAATATAAATGACCTTAGAAGAAAGAAACCTGAAAGGGCCAAAGAATTACTGGAAACCGCATTCGAAGAGCAAATAGCGTTCCAGAAAGCATTAAAGGAATACGTTTCTTCTATAGACCCGACTTATGCTAAAGAACAGGAGGAATTCTTTGTTGCTTTCTCGGGTAGTTTTGGTACAAAGCATGTTACACCAAGAAGTTTGACATCAAGGTGAGTGCCTAAGGAACTACTTTTTATTCCATGTATTTCTTTACATACACTTATGGAAATCATGAAGTAAAATCCTTTATAAAGTTTTAAGTCTGCTCTTAAGTTGCAACATCCCAAACTTTCTACTTATAATATGCTCTGCTGAGATAATATTTATCTGCGCAGACCACAGTCATTATAATGAATTTGACGACCTCTGTGGCGCAGTGGTATGCGCGGTGGATTTATAAGACGGAGGTCCTGGGTTCGATTCCCGGCGGGGCAGATTGGGATTTTTCTTAATTTGTCTTGGTCTGGCTGGTGGGAGGCTTTCGCCGTGGCTAGTTGCCACCCTACCGACAACCGTTCCGGTACAATGTCGTGTAGAAACCAATAGGAGTGTGGAATTTCATCCTAAGCCTAACAAGTTAGTCTGCTTCCATCTTGGACTACATCATCACTTAACATCAGGTGTGATAGCAGTCAAGGGCCAACTTGTAATCGATAAATAAATAAAAATGAACATATATAATGGAAGGTGGGAACTGGACACCCCCTCTCACCTTAGCATAGAAAATATTCGAAGCCAGTGTCATTCTGGTGTAAGGTTTTACCTCATATAAGTTTGTAAGCACAATAATCCCATCAGATTACTGTGACATGTCACATCAGATAATGTATTAAGGTATTAAATTTAAAACTAATAATATTAATAACTTGCAGTTATCTGGGAAATTTAATATGTGTGGAGGGCATAGTGACACGGGTGTCACTAGTGCGCCCCAAGGTAGTGCGCAGCGTCCACTACTGCCCCGCCACTAAGAAAGTGATGGAGAGGAAGTATACAGACTTGACGTCCTTTGAGGCATTCCCTACATCGGCTATTTATCCAACAAAGGTATAAAACAAAGTCTTACTTGTCATTCAGCATTCAAAATCTCAAAGATGAGGTGAAATGATCAATTTTGTAGTTTGACTCTGCTCAAAATACTGCTCTGGATTAGTATAAGATCTGTTTGTTTTTTTGTTTAATTAATACTTTCACTATTATAAACATCTTATAACTATGAAAATCTTTTACTTACAAATAAGAGTTTCAAAAACATTATCTTAACAATTGTTGGGTCTGTGTTCCATATCTCTCTCTTTCTCTCTCCATAAATCTCTCTTATGAGAAGAGAAAGCCTGGCCTATTACGGTACTATTAAAATAGGCTGACAGTAATCACTACATATAATAAAACAAAGTCTCCCACCAGTGTGATGCCTGAGTTTTGGTCTATAATTGGTTTAAAGATTTTGTGAAAATTTCTTTAAATATGAGGATAACACTGGGAAGGTTGTGGTGCCTGAAAGCTTTAATTGAAAATGCTTCCTTATAGATGTAACAAAATAAAGTATGGATATTGAAAAAAAATTATTTATCTCAAGAATTTAATGAATATTATTCCTCTTTATAGAATCATTAGTAGTAGATATTAATCATCAGTATTTCTATAGGATGACGATGGTAACCCACTAGAAACAGAGTATGGTCTATCGCGCTACAAAGATCATCAGACCCTTACAATACAAGAGATGCCGGAGAGAGCCCCCGCTGGACAGCTGCCTCGCAGTGTCGATGTGGTGTGTGACGATGACCTGGTGGACATGTGCAAGCCCGGGGACAGGGTGCAGGTGGTGGGGAATTATAGGTGTCTGCCCAACAAGCAGGGGAGCTTCACTGCTGGCACTTTCAGGTAATAAAACTCTGTAAAGAATTTCATGGCCAGCACACTCTAAATTAGCCATGATTGTAGTTAAGGCCATATTAAAAAAAAAACAAGTAAAAACTGACAGAAAATGAAGGAGGTTCTTCAATTTGACATGTATTTTTTAAACGACTTCAAAAAAAAAGGCGTTTCTCAATTCGACCGTATATATTTTTTTTTTTTTTTTTTTTTTTTTTTTATGTGTGTTCGCGCATAACTTCGTCGTCTATGAACCGATTTTGATAATTCTTTTTTTGTTGGAAAGGAGATAGTCCGGTGGTGGTACCATGATAAGGAAACCAGGATCTGATGATGGAATCCTGGAGAAACCGAGGGGAACTTTCAAAAATTGTAGGGTCAACAAGTACGTTTGTTAATTTTTCCGATAAGTATTTAAAAGCACTACAATTTGATGAAGGTCTGGAGTTGATCTGATGATGGAGCCGATCTACATATAAGAGAACTCTTTGACGATTTACTGTATTTACCTTGTGTTTGGGCTCGATTAATTTTTCTTGATAAGAACTTTACATTTGGATGGGCTGTGACTGTCATTGAGGGTCTGGTGATGAAGACAAAGTACAGTTAAGGGAGCTCCGAAACGGCTTACAGTAGCTACCTTGTGTTTGGGTTTGATTAATTTATCTCAATGAGAAATTTATATTTAGATGGACTGTGACTGTCATTGAGGGTCTGGTGATGAAGACCAAGTACAGTTAAGGGAGCTCCGTAACGGCTTACAGTAGCTACCTTGTGTTTGGGCTTGAATAATTTGTCTCGATGAGAAATTTACATTTAGATGGACGGTGACTGTCATTGAAGGTCTGCAGATGAAGACGAAGGACAGTTAAGGGATCTCTTTAACGGTTTACAGTAGCTACCTTGTGTTTGGGCTCAATTAATTTGTCTCAATGAGAACTTTACATTTAGATGGGCTGTGACTGTCATCAAGGGTCTGGCGATGAAGACGAAGGACAGCTGAGGGAGCTCTTTAAGGGTTTACAGTAACTACCTTGTGTTTGGGCTCGATTAATTTGTCTCAATGAGAACTTTACATTTAAATGGGCTGTGACTGTCATCAAAGGTCTGGCGATGAAGACGAAGGACAGCTGAGGGAGCTCTTTAATGGTTTACAGTAACTACCTTGTGTTTGGGCTCGATTAATTTGTCTCAATGAGAAGTTTGTAAGGTTATAGATTCCAGATGGTTTAATGTTAACTAAGTCATGATATGATGATGAGATCTATGAAAACTTGCGGAAACTCTTCGAACTTTATAGGCACATTTTTAGGGATGTTGGAATGTTATAATTAGCTAGTAAATATTGGTACTTATGGTTTAGTTCGAGTAGGTTCTTTAGTATTTTCGTTGTTGATAAATCACTAAAAAGTATGAAATAAAAAATTTTTAACAAAAAATAAAAACGCCTTCAAAACGCACTAAAAAGTAAAAAATAACTACATCATTTACTTACTTTAATTTACTTAATAACATCGATGAAGTCGGTGCCACCCGTGCTTTCTACTTTAAAGACTTTACCTAAACTTGGATGGCACCGACTTCATAGATGTGATTAAATAAATTAAAGTAAGTAACTGATGTAGTTATTTTTTACTTTTTAGTGCGTTTTGAAGGCGTTTTTATTTTTTGTTAAAAATTTTTTATGTATGACGAAGAACGAAGCGCACACAGAGCTTTACAGGGAAGTCTGATTTTGATAATTCTTTTTTGGTAATTTTTATTATTATACTGTAGGTTTTTGTAAAATAAATATAACTTGTGGAAGTGGCAATAATAAAATTCATATTTCTTTGGCTATCACACCCTGGGCGACTTTCCATTAGGTCATTGTCCCATTACCAAAATTATACATGATTTGATATAAATGATTATTGATACCTGCAATTATTGCAAACTAGTTACAATGCCACTGATGCCCATCATTGATTATTTTGACATTTTCAAGTTATGGAGGTTTTAATGCTTATTGGGAAGGGAATAAACATTGTTCTATAGCTGTAAAGTTTTTCAAGTTATGAAGGATCATAATATAACCAATAGAAAATATTTTTAGGACAATCCTCATAGCAAACAACATTACTCAAATCAACAAGGAGATGAACCTCAGCATCACTCGGGAAGACATCAAACTGTGCAAGAGCCTGGCCAAGAGGAGCACCTCGGACATGTTCGAGCTGCTCAGCAAGTCCCTGGCGCCTTCCATACATGGCCACGATTACATCAAGAAGGCCATCCTGTGCCTGCTGCTGGGCGGCATGGAGAAGATACTGCCCAATGGCACGAGACTCAGAGGGTGAGTTTTAGTTTGTCTTACTGCCATCTATATTATTCATTTCAACAATTTGAAATTCTACTTACATCCATTGGCTTTTCAAATTATGCGTACAAACACTATCAGATATTAATAACATGCTCTCTAAGGCCAGGGGCCATTACGACCTTTCCAATAGGCTCCTTTGAATTCATGCAACAATGCGTCAGTGATAAATTGTCTGTATATGTACAGTTTTTGAGATTAATAAAATCAATGTTGAGGAAATCTTGCTCGCTCCACTTCACAAGTTACCTAGTAGAGACCAGTAAACAACTATTGTTAAGACTTTTGGAAAATAAAAATATGTTATGAATATTTATTTCTGTTTCTCACAGTGACATCAATATTCTTCTCATCGGCGACCCGTCGGTGGCCAAGTCTCAGCTGCTGCGCTACGTGCTGCTGACGGCTCCGCGCGCCATCACCACCACGGGCCGCGGCTCCTCCGGCGTGGGGCTCACGGCCGCCGTCACCACCGACCCCGACACCGGCGACCGCAGGCTGGAAGCGGGCGCCATGGTGCTGGCGGACCGCGGCGTGGTGTGCATCGACGAGTTCGACAAGATGTCGGACATCGACCGCACCGCCATCCACGAGGTGATGGAGCAGGGCCGCGTCACCATCGCCAAGGCGGGCGTGCACGCGTCGCTCAACGCGCGCTGCGCCGTGCTGGCCGCCGCCAACCCTGTGTACGGGCGGGTGAGTGCTCAAACTGTATTGACTACATTCCAAGTGCACTATAACCAAGTGTAATAAATCCCAACTGCTCCACAGTACGACCAATACAAAACCCCGATGGAGAACATCGGCCTGCAGGACTCGCTGCTGTCCCGTTTCGACCTGCTGTTCGTGATGCTGGACATCGCGGACGCGGACCACGACCACCTCATCGCTGAACACGTGCTTAGGATGCACAGATACAGGTAACGTGTTGGCGAGAGGCTTCGGCCGCAGCTAGATACCACTGCACTTGCATTCAAAAAAGTTAGATGGATAAATGTGTTGTGAGCTTGTTTTTAGCTTCTTTTATATTTCACAAGCTGCTACCCGCGGCTTTGTATGCGTGAATTTACAGTTTATACCTATAATAATAGTCAAAATATGCAGAATAAAACTGATATAGTGCCGTGTTTGTTTGTTTTTCTCCATAATATGCTGCAAAGGTATTGTTTATTTCAGAAATCCAAAGGAACAAGACGGTGAGGTGCTTCCCATGGGCTCTTTAGTTGAAATGCTGTCAACAGAAAACCCAGACAATGATGAAGTTGAGGTAAGAGTCGTCGACTCATCTGTCAACATTTGCCAGGTCGCTTTCAACACGTTCCTCAAAGACCGACATCACATCAGTAGTGCCTCTGGTTAAATGTTAATAGGCGTCCGTAATCGCTCGTTCTCCCGCTTTCAAAAGAAAACGCTTCTTAAAATAAAAGCCTTTATTTACTCAAAATAAATTTCATTATTATTTTTTTTTATTGACTACAAGTTTCTTCGTGCTTCAGTTTGCCTTCAGAGACTTCCATATTTCTTTCTCTTGCCTTTCTTCTCCACATCCCTCCTGCTGTAAGTCTAAGGTCATCGTCCCATCTTTGGCAAGGGCCACCTTCTTTCCGTTTCCCTGTCGTAAGATACTACTTGGTAACTTCCATGGTCCATTTATTCCTCGTAAAGTTCCATTTAAACAACTTAAGTTACTGCCACATCTGTAACCTTGGTCTTGCTTCGTATTATGGAGACTTTGACTTTATCTTAAAATAAATAAATTATAACTCCAGGACACAAAAGACTCAATATACGAGAAGTACGACCCTCTGCTGCACGGCAAGTCGCGCAGCCGCAAGGACCAGATCCTGTCGAGCAAGTTCATGCGCAAGTACATCCACATCGCGCGCCTCATGAAGCCCAAGCTCACGCAGGAGGCCAGCGACACCATCGCCGACGAGTACGCCAAGCTGCGCAACCAGGACATGATGGACAGCGATGTGGCCAGGGTACGATACACGTCACATTACAGACTGAGTAATAAAAGTGCGTGCGTGCATGCACGTGCGTGCGTGTACGTGCGTGCGTGCGTGTGACGGGCTATGTAACACTATTCAATCTAATATTTATTTTTAACGAAATATTTATTTGCTCTGACTGTAAATACGTTAGTTGCGTATTTTTTGATATTCTTTATTTTCTAAATAAAACTTGAGAAATTGTTTGTTACATAAAGAATATCAAAAAATACATAATAGTGCATATTAGCCTCCAGTAAAATCCCCTCTCGAAATTCGTCACTTGTTTGTGCCCAAATTTTTTTCCCTATGAGGTAATTATTTACTCATATAAATCACCGTACCGTATGTTTGCGCAGAGTTAAGGTGTTTTTCATACAAAATGAGCATTTAGAGCTTTCAACCAGGGATGTTGCGAACATTCGCATCCGCATCCGCAAATGCGGAACATCCGCATAGATTTTGACATCTGCATCTGCATCCGCATCTGCATTCATCAGTGCGGATGTTCATGCGGATGCGAATATCATGCAAGTAGTGACAAGAAAGAAATTAGGCGGGCCCGGCGATTGGTACGTGCTGGTTGCACGTGTCAATGACCAATGGGAACGTAGAAATTTGTGACAAGATTCGACACGTTTGTTGTGGTGCCTGATTTGTTTCTTGTAAATAAATCATTACGTGTTTGTTTGCGCTGTGGACTACATATCATATAAAAAGATATTTTAAATGTTGTGATACAGTGGTCATTGTGTGTACCTAAATTAAGAGTTTACAAAATAAGTGTTTATGGGTGAACTTTGAATTATTTAGACTAATATAAGATCGCAAGGTAAATTCTATTATGTTACACCTATAATACGTTTTATTGTAGGTAAAAAATATCGTTTTATGACCAAAATTCTTTATTTTTCCAGTGTGCTTCCCGTGATTGATATATTATCAAACTAGTTTCTTAACAATGTCACCACCGACCCAAAGTAATATATGGAATTATTTTGAACCAAATAACGAAGATCAGGATAAAGCTATTTGTAAAATATGCAATAAAAGCTACTCTCGCAAAGGCCGAACCACATCGTCCTTAAAAAATCATCTTAAGTCGATGCATTCAGAAGAATATTCTGCATTTGAGAACTTTAGTAAAGAACAAAAGTTACAGAAGATGAAATCTGACGCAGGTAAGTTTCATCATTTTTTTTGTTTTAATTAATTTATATTTACTTGAGGCATTGTTTAGTATATAATAAAGGCATAATTTTAGTAAGGTTGTGGTTTAGGCGATGTTTTTACTCAATACTATACTATCGTTAGTTGCGGTCAGATAACTCCGTCGCTTGTAAAAATACTCACATAATTCATTTATCTATTTAGATTTTTTTATTGAAATCGGTTTCAAAATAAAATGACGTAAACAAATATTCTTTATTACACAAATAACACACAACGAAAACAAATACGGAAATCATATAGTAAAATTTATACTTTAATTTATAATTTTTTTTTTTATTATGATAAAAACTAATTTACATATATTGCTTAGTCTAGAAATTAACCATAATATCATCTAATATATAAAATTCTCGTGTCACAGTTTTCGTTGCCATACTCCTCCGAAACGGCTTGACCGATTTTGATGAAATTTTGTATGCGCATTCAGCAGGTCTGAGAATCGGCTACTATCTAATTTGCATCTAAATTTTTTTTTAATTTTTTAAGCAAAACAACGTTTGCCGGGTCAGCTAGTTTTTTTATAAAATTATGATATATTTCTATTAGTAATTTCTGGTAGTGCTGTGTCCTTTTAGCATTTCGTTAGTAGTAGCCGTCTTGATTCTTAAGATGACCCCATCTTCTTAGTTTGACATAACATTGACAATTATCATGTCATTTTTTACGTTCCATTTCCACATTATTAATCGGCAATAACTAATAATTAAAAAGTCCGGTCAGTTTGGCGTTATTGTATGATATAATTTTTTTTTGTAATATAAGTTGGACATTTGATTTTGAGAGGTATTTACAAAAGTATACGTATTTTTTTATTTCAAAAATTAAATACGACCTCACTTGTTCATTACTTTTAGGTAAATAGTTTTTAATTACGAAAATTTTTATTTATATGTGTATTTTTTTTAGATAAAGTTACCACTCCTCTGCAAGAAGCAAAGAAACAACTTTCTTTAGAACAAGTTATTCTAAAAGAAAAGAAGTGGGACATCAATAATTTAAATTCTAAAAAAATTGATAAACTCATTGGAGAAATGATTGCACTTCAAAATTTACCATTTAACTTTGTTGAAGGGCTCGGTTTTGGTAGATTGATGCAAGAATTAGCACCAAGATATAATTTTAGAGGGCGCAATTTTTTTACTGATTTTATATGCAAGGAATTATATAGCAAAGTTGCTCGAAAAGTTAAAGAATTAATCGAAAAATTTGATTACATGTCGTTTACATCTGACATTTGGTCGGATCCAAGCTCAAACGCTTCTTTGCTTAGCCTGACTTGCCACGGAATTGCAGAAAGCTTTGATAGATCGTCGATTATATTGAAATGCGAGACATTTGATGACCGTCACACTGGTGACATAATTGCTGACAAATTTAGCACCATGCTTTCTGAATGGAATATTAAAAAAGAACAACTGCATTGCCTGATCAGAGATGAAGGATCTAATATGAAGCGAGCAGGGCGATTAGCAGCAGTGAATGATATAGATTGTACTGTTCACAAGATACAACTAGCTATCCATAGTTGTTTAGGTTCGCAGGAAAACATAAAAATACTAAAATAAAAATGTAAGAAAATTTCGACTCATCTCAATCACTCTACCATTGCTCACAAACAACTGCAATCAATTCAGGACAGACTGAATCAACCGCATCTGAAAATGTTCCAAGATTGCGTTACGCGATGGAACAGTACGTATTACATGTTCGAGCGTTTTTCAAAGGTAAAGGATGCTCTGAGTCTTTACATGAATGATAATGAAATTGACCCTATTTTGCCAGAAGAATGGAAAATCATTGAATGTTTTATTCAATTACTGGGACCTTTTGAGGAAGCAACGCGGAAACTCAGCAGCTCTCGCGCTCTTATTTCATCTGTGATCCCAATAATTCAAATGCTTGAAAAAAAAGTTGATGACTATTTAATAAGATCACAAGAGATTGATCCAATTCGACAGGCTGCTAAGACTTTGAAAAATGAACTTTCAACAAAGTTTTCCAGCTTGGGAGAAAACAATTTATATACCATCGCCACCTACTTAGATCCTCGCTATAAGTACAAATTTTTTACACCAGTGACTGAAGACACGATTAAAGATGACATTTTAAAGATGACAAATACTGAGAATAAAGTTTTCGGATCTCTTAATAGCAATACCGAAAGAGCTAAAAGAATAAAAATGTCTGATAGCACGGAAAATGATATGGAACAACTAGGACCAGGTACATCAGGTTTCAACAGAAAGCCATGCTTACAAAATGACCTTGCTATGATGTTAGATTCGTCGAGTGAAGACGAGAGTACAGAAATGCCAGAAAAAGGTAGCATTGAAGCTGTACTCAAAAAGGAGCTACTTGCTTACCGCACTAAAAAAAGAATAAATGTAGATGAAAATCCTCTAAATTGGTGGAGTGTTCATCGAGAGGAATTTAAGGTATTATCGCCGATAGTACGAAGATTTTTATCCTCTCCACCGGGCAGTGTTCCTAGCGAACAATTGTTTAGTAGCGCGGGTTTAATTTACGAACCTCTGCGTAATCGCATTGAATCAGAAAAGGCGGCAATACTACTATTTATTAAGTATAATGCTCCTATTTTTAATTTCACTTACTAAAATAAAAACTAGTAGGTGTTTAATATAAAAATAAGTACTTATGTTTGATTTGATTACAATAAAAATATTAATAATTATATATCACTTTCATTGTTTTAATTCTTCATTAATAGACTTTATTTACATAATATCTTAAACATCTGCATCCGCATCCGCATCCGCGGATGTGGGTATTCAAAACTCCGCATCCGCATTCGCATCCGCGGATGTGAAAAAATCAGCATCCGCAACATCCCTACTTTCAACTAATCAGACTGTTACTTGTCGCCTAAAATTATGTATATCGGAAGCTGAAATCGTTAAATATGTTATCAATTATTGTCGGTTAACTTAAATAATATTTTGGAAATGACTATAATTCGTTCGCGTTAAGAATGCAGTGAGCGTCGGACCTAACCCCGCCCCCTAGTCAATCAAATCGCGTTCGAAGCTATGCCTTCAACTGGTCACTGTTAACTTGACCTTAATTCAAAAATATTTGATTGGTTAGGGAGTGGGGTTCAGCCGGCGCTCACTGCATTCTTAGAGCGAACGAACTATAGCGTATATTACCTTCATTTTTAATTTGTTGATGATCATTTCGCTTCGAGTTTGGCATTAGTATAGTTGACAGCATTTTCTGTGTCATTACAGACTCAACCAGTGACAGCGCGTACATTGGAGACGCTGATCCGGCTGGCGACCGCGCACGCCAAGTGCCGCCTCAGCTTCCAGGTGACGCACGACGACGCGCTCGCCGCCATCGAGCTCGTGCACTTCGCCTACTTCAAGAAGGTGAGTCTCATCCGCATGCACAGGAGTCCTAAGATGCGGGACCTACCCCGGTGGAACCATGCACAACGGCCAACATTATGGCCAAGTGCCAAAAGATATGTCGAGTAGTCATAAAATTTTTTAACAAAAAATAAAACCGACTCAAAACGCACTAAAAAGTAAAAAATAACTGTGTCATTTAGCTGCTTTAATTTATTTAAGCATATCTATGAAGTTGGTGCCAGCAAGTTTAAGGAACATTTATTTAACATAGTAAAGCAGTTTGTGGGTTCTAGGTAACGTCCTTAAAGTAGAAACCTTGGCTGGCACCGACTCCTAGATATGCTTAAGTAAATTAAAGCAACTAAATAACAACTATTTTTTACTTTTTAGTGCGTTTTGAGTCGGTTCTATTTTTTGTTAAAAATTTTTATTTCTTACTTTTTAGTGATTTATCGCCACGTAGCGTACTGGTACTATACTGTCATAGTATATTATACGGCACTAGTAGCCAAAAAGCTACCGATAACGAGACAAAAACTGAAATCGCTGTAAGCGTGCCTCCAAAATTCGAAGAGTTCCTTTAATTTCCCCAGGATATCATCATCAGATCCTAACATGGTGACAATGGGACCACCTTGGAAGTATGCCCTTTCTAATAAAAAAAGAATTATCAAAATTGGACAACTCTGTAAAAAGTTATGCGTGGTCATACATATATAAAAAAAAAAATATACGTGTCGAATTGAGAACCTCCTCCGTTTTTTTTTCGTCGGTTAAAAATGACATGGTTGTTCAATAGCGCATAGCCAAAGTACCGCCCTCTCGTTGCGTTGTGACGAAGACAGAACACAAGGTATCTTCTGATCAAAAGATATCACTGACGGCTTTTGCTGCCTTTTGTGAAACCGTTGATCCCGGTGTATACTTCTGCTCTTTACAGAATTAAATACCACCATATAAGCCTATCAATTCACATTAGACTGTTGGGCTAAAGATGAATCAACTTAAGAAGGCCAAAGCTTAAGTCCACTAAAAAAAAAATTGGTTGTCTGTAAAGTCGGTTTACTGACGATAGTTGAACGTGACAACGTCTTAAGAAAATACTGATGGAATGGTAGCATTTAATTGGTTATTAAAATTTTTAATTTAAGTATATTTTTATAAATATTAATTTAAATTAATAAAATAATTGATTTTGATTTTATAAATTTATATTTTAAATTTATAATAAATATATTAATTTTTAATTTAAAATTAATATATTTAATAATTATATTTAATAGACGGATGTCGAACGCTGCCGAACGCAAAGGCCGATTGTGCTTCTTTGTCGCTCGTTCCGCGCTCTCGCTTGCACTTCAAGCCTTACATGGAACGCCTCAAAGCGAGGCAACGCCGCATGAGTCATGTTTTTTCGTGTGTGCAGCCGGCTCTATCGAATTATAAGACGTTGTCACGTCAAAATCTCATTAATTTTGATGATGATGCTGTGTCACCAGGTGCTGTCGAAGGAGAAGCGGCGCAAGCGGCGCGCGTCGTCCGCGGACGAGGCCAACGGGTCCGACGCGGAGCAGCCCGCGCAGCCCAGGGCGAAGAGGTCCAAACGAACGGTGACGTATTACAATATCTAACATAACTTAAACCGGAAACCTATTACCCAATCCTCTGCACGTTACAAATTCGTTGATATTCTTTTGCAGGAGGGCAGTCAAAGGCAGGACCCGTACGAGTTCTCATCGGACGAGGAGACGGAGCCGGTGCTGCGCGCGGCGCACTCGTCGCAGCCCGAGCCCACGCAGCGCACCACGCGCTCCTCGCAGACGGCCATCGACCCCACTCGGTATGTCCACATGCTTCATAACCAAAACATGGTAAACATGATGCATGCCAACGCCATCTGTTAGCGTGGTAGTAACAAACATTTTTGAAGTCATCCATCATTGTCATTTGATCACTACCATTTAATGAATGTCCACTATTGACACTGTTTGCAGGCTGTCGCAGTTCAAGTCGTCGCTGCAGCAGATGTTCCGCTCGGAGCGCGTCAACACGCTGCCTCTCGACCGCATCACCGCGCACCTTGACCAGGAGTTCTGCCACCAGCCCTTCGCGCGCGATGAGCTGCTGGCCGCGCTGCAGCGGATGACGGCAGACAACCAGGTCATGATGGCCGACGACATGGTGTTCCTCATCTAACCGCTGCAGCAATGTCCGCATCACCGTGCACCTGGACCAGGAGTTCTGCCAACAGCCCTTCGCGCGTGACGAGCTGCTGGCCGCGCTGCAGCGGATGACGGCGGACAACCAGGTCATGATGGCCGACGACATGGTGTTCCTCATCTAACCGCTGCAGTAATACAGTGACCATAAAAGTTAAATAAACTCTTGTTAAATGCCATATAGACATTATTGTTGCGAGACAACTTTGATCGGAACTTGTAAAATCAATGATTGAGTGAATGAAGGTAAACTACACTAGTGTTTTAATGTCAATATGATGTAGCACTAGTGTTAGCCCTCAGTACCCACCGGTAGTTTTAACACTAGTGTCATTTGTGTATCCACTGGTAATTTTAGCACTAGTGTTAAGAATTGAAGTTCGCTTCATGCTTGAGAGATAGATGTGACATAATGAATCATTAAAAGAAATCTTGATTTATTGTTAACTAAGTTATCCCGCGACTTAGCATATAGTGGGTCTAAGTGCTGTTAAGAATTATCGTTACTGTTGTCATCAATGGATATTATTGAATCTGTGAAAGTTTAGTTGTGTAAGATATTATTTTTAATTAAAGTGATTTTTGATAAAATTTTAATTTTATTTGTGTATTCTGTACAATAATTCTGAGTATTTCATTCTTCTATGGAATATTTTTCCAAACCCGCGAGCGCACGCGCCTGACGACCGCCGCGGGCCACAAATCCGCGAGCGGGCACCCGTCGCGTGCCCCGTCTCAGTTAGCGCTGCTAGTATAACTTTGATGTCGAGCGTGTACAGTTGTGTGGAGTAGATTACCATGGATTATTTACTAATTTATTATTTGGCAAAAAGACGTCAACAGAAACAACGTCGACTGCACACCCCGTTCTTGACAAGTAGTTTACTCAGCGAAGAATTTGATAATTCATTCGTCATATTCCATAATACTGGCCGAAATTGCACCTCAATTATTACGCGCTTTGTTTCGATGTTCTTGATTGTACTAGCCTCCGACGCGTGTGACCGTGGCATCTAGCGGCGCTCGTCAGATTTGTAGAAACAAACCCGCCCGCGCCGTGTGCCCGCCACCCACGTCTGCGCTGTCCATACTATTTTTCATTAAACACACGCGAGCGTGCGCCCGCGCGAGTTTTAGCGTTAGCCCTAAGAGAGGCTATACGCTCCGAATCCCATCTCCTTATAAGAGAGGCTATACGCTCCGAATCCCGTCTCCTTATAAGAGAGGCTATACGCTCCGAATCCCGTCTCCTTATGAGAGAGGCTATACGCTCCGAATCCCGTCTCCTTATAAGAGAGGCTATACGCTCCGAATCCCGTCTCCTTATAAGAGAGGCTATACGCTCCGAATCCCATCTCCTTATAAGAGAGGCTATACGCTCCGAATCCCGTCTCCTTATAAGAGAGGCTATACGCTCCGAATCCCATCTCCTTATAAGAGAGGCTATACGCTCCGAATCCCGTCTCCTTATAAGAGAGGCTATACGCTCCGAATCCCGTCTCCTTATAAGAGAGGCTATACGCTCCGAATCCCGTCTCCTTATAAGAGAGGCTATACGCTCCGAATCCCGTCTCCTTATAAGAGAGGCTATACGCTCCGAATCCCGTCTCCTTATAAGAGAGGCTATACGCTCCGAATCCCGTCTCCTTATAAGAGAGGCTATACGCTCCGAATCCCGTCTCCTTATAAGAGAGGCTATACGCTCCGAATCCCGTCTCCTTATAAGAGAGGCGATACGCTCCGTATCCCGTCTCCTTATAAGAGAGGCGATACGCTCCGTATCCCGTCTCCTTTTAAGAGAGGTGATACGCTCCGTATCCCGCCTCCTTATCAGAGAGGCGATACGCTCCGAATTCCGTCTCCTTATGAGAGAGGCGATACGTTCCGTATTCCCCTTTACTTATAAGAGTGACCCAGCCCTGTAATGTGCCGTTAATAAGCCGCAGATAATGATGACATGTTGAGGATTATTGTAGCTTTTATATCGCATAAAGATTTGATATTGAAATGAAAAACAATAAACATTTAAAATTTATATTGTTCAAACTAAATTAGTTATTTTTATTTCCTTGATTTCCCTTTCCCCTTACCCGATTTCCCTTGCCTACCCTTGCCCGTTTTACCCATTTTGTTGAATTTTCCGCCAAACACCTTTTTAGTTTTACCTGACTGATTATTTCTTTTGAATTGTTTACCATCTTGATTTTTGAAGTTATTTCTTTTGTCATCTCTATCTCTATTCTGGAAATTTCTTTTTCTGTCTGTCTGTTGGAACTTCTTTGCTCCATCTTCCCGATGTTGGAAGTTCTTTCCGCCATCTTTCTTGTTCTGAAATTTTCTCTTTGCTCTGTTATCATCTTGTCTATGCGCGTCTTTGGACTGATATTTCTTTTTCAGTTTGCTGTCTAACCTCATCTTTTTAAAGCCTCTCGTCTCTCCGCTGTCATTTGATTTTCTTTTTCTCGATGGATTTTGAGTAAAGAGATCTGAAAAATGTAATAAAATATTATTTAATTAAAATGATCACTTATGGGAGGACAAACTGCTTCGCTAAAGTAACGCTATAAGGCGTCAATCTGGCTTCCCTTTCTCGCACGCACACAGCAGCGGAAGGCAGGTTTCCACTTACGTTAATACATAGCTCTAGCCATAAATTAATTTTTCACTCTTGGGCTTCCTGAGACGCACCAAATTTACAGTAGGTTTTTTATTGGGTAGGTATGGGAATAGTAACCTGACAATATATCAACTTTTATAGTAACAGAGAGTGGAAGAAGCTAAGGAAGTATGCAAGGACCGTGGCAAGTGGAAGGCTGTGGTCTCTGCCTACCCCTTCGGGTATAAGGCGTGATGTTATGTATGTATGTATAGTAATAGACGCCACCACACTGGGAAATTTAGGAAATCTTTATCAGCTCGGCGATGGATCCAGGACCTCTGTCTAATTCCACTGCACCATGGAGATCGTCAAAATTTGAATGGCTGATATACATTTATCTGTTCTGACGTTTGACGTGACGCTGGTGATAATACGCGACACATCTTCCGACCGATGTGCTAAAGTGTATTGTGCAGTAAACTGACCTTGTTCAGGTTCGGCGCCCACTTCCTCCCTGTAGTACTGCGCGTCGTTGTCATCCTGCTCCATGTCCGACGCGTTCTGAGACTCCGCAGCCGCCAGTTCCATCAACCTGCAGAAATAGTGCAATAAACTGACCTTGTTCAGGTTCGGCGCCCACTTCCTCCCTGTAGTACTGCGCGTCGTTGTCATCCTGCTCCATGTCCGACGCGTTCTGAGACTCCGCAGCCGCCAGTTCCATCAACCTGCAGAAATAGTGCAATAAACTGACCTTGTTCAGGTTCGGCGCCCACTTCCTCCCTGTAGTACTGCGCGTCGTTGTCATCCTGCTCCATGTCCGACGCGTTCTGAGACTCCGCAGCCGCCAGTTCCATCAACCTGCAGAAATAGTGCAATAAACTGACCTTGTTCAGGTTCGGCGCCCACTTCCTCCCTGTAGTACTGCGCGTCGTTGTCATCCTGCTCCATGTCCGACGCGTTCTGAGACTCCGCAGCCGCCAGTTCCATCAACCTGCAGAAATAGTGCAATAAACTGACCTTGTTCAGGTTCGGCGCCCACTTCCTCCCTGTAGTACTGCGCGTCGTTGTCATCCTGCTCCATGTCCGACGCGTTCTGAGACTCCGCAGCCGCCAGTTCCATCAACCTGCAGAAATAGTGCAATAAACTGACCTTGTTCAGGTTCGGCGCCCACTTCCTCCCTGTAGTACTGCGCGTCGTTGTCATCCTGCTCCATGTCCGACGCGTTCTGAGACTCCGCAGCCGCCAGTTCCATCAACCTGCAGAAATAGTGCAATAAACTGACCTTGTTCAGGTTCGGCGCCCACTTCCTCCCTGTAGTACTGCGCGTCGTTGTCATCCTGCTCCATGTCCGACGCGTTCTGAGACTCCGCAGCCGCCAGTTCCATCAACCTGCAGAAATAGTGCAATAAACTGACCTTGTTCAGGTTCGGCGCCCACTTCCTCCCTGTAGTACTGCGCGTCGTTGTCATCCTGCTCCATGTCCGACGCGTTCTGAGACTCCGCAGCCGCCAGTTCCATCAACCTGCAGAAATAGTGCAGTAAACTGACCTTGTTCAGGTTCGGCGCCCACTTCCTCCCTGTAGTACTGCGCGTCGTTGTCATCCTGCTCCATGTCCGACGCGTTCTGAGACTCCGCAGCCGCCAGTTCCATCAACCTGCAGAAATAGTGCAATAAACTGACCTTGTTCAGGTTCGGCGCCCACTTCCTCCCTGTAGTACTGCGCGTCGTTGTCATCCTGCTCCATGTCCGACGCGTTCTGAGACTCCGCAGCCGCCAGTTCCATCAGCCTGCAGAAATAGTGCAGTAAACTGACCTTGTTCAGGTTCGGCGCCCACTTCCTCCCTGTAGTACTGCGCGTCGTTGTCATCCTGCTCCATGTCCGACGCGTTCTGAGACTCCGCAGCCGCCAGTTCCATCAGCCTGCAGAAATAGTGCAATAAACTGACCTTGTTCAGGTTCGGCGCCCACTTCCTCCCTGTAGTACTGCGCGTCGTTGTCATCCTGCTCCATGTCCGACGCGTTCTGAGACTCCGCAGCCGCCAGTTCCATTAACCTACATTAAAAACAATGTGAGTGGTTCAGTGACCTCCAGACAATATAATTTTCTACACGTATATAATATTATATACCAAGTTTAAACTAAATATTTTAAAATTTCGTATCGGAAGTTATGTCAAAAATTATTCTAGCTAATTTAGATTGACAAGATGAAAGAGCATAATGAAAGAAAAATAAACAAGATGACATAAAATATGTACTCATTAAAAAGAAAGCCTTCTAGAAATTACCATAAAACACAAAAATTTTATTATTTGCTCAAATATGGGTTTCTAAATATTTCTTTCTTCATTTCTTAATAATTATTCCGAATTAATTATAAAGAATCACTTAAATCTCACCTCTGGTTCTCTGTCAACTCTTTCTTTTTCTTGATTCCCTCGAGCGCCTTCTGTTTCAACTCTTCCTTCTCTTTCTCTTTGCGCTTCACGTTTTCAGCCTGCTGTGATTTTCGCTTTTCTTTTAACCGTCTAAAAATAAAAAATAATATTATATTTTTTTTTATTGACTACAAGTTGTCCCTTGACTGCTATCACACCTGATGTTAAATGATGATGCAGTCTAAGATGGAAGCGGGCTAACTTGTTAGGAGTGGGATGAAAATCCACACCCCTTTCGGTTTCTACACGACATCGTACCGGAACGCTAAATCGCTTGACGATACGTCTTTGTCAGTAGGGTGGTAACTAGCAACGGCGAAAGCCTCCCGCCAGCCAGACCAAGCCAAATTAAGAAAAATCTCAATCTGCCCCGCCGGAAATCGAAACCAGCACCTCCGTCTTATAAATGCACCGCGCATACCACTGCGCCACGGAAGTCGCCAAAATTTACAGCATTTACAACATGTTTGATAATAATTAGTTTTGTTTCGCGATTTTACCCTTTCACAGTAGATAACTACAACTAGATGGCGCTAGAGAATATAATTGACAGTGATTATTTGTACAAATTATTTATAACATTTTTATCATTTATTATTTCCTGAAGAAAGTATACTCAGCTTCGATGACAATTTTCCACAAAATTAGGTAATATAGTCCATTGTTTAAAGGAATGGGGGTTTCAATTGGCTGTTAAAGTCCAGCCACTAACAACTGTCAAGTTAAGTTTCTTTTGTATGTGACGCGCATAGAGGTAGAATTTGGCAGCACGCTCATTCAATGTCTATAAATTCCACTGTTACATATTACTTTTTTATTTTTCTTTTACATCCATTGGGAACCAATCTTTAGACCATAATCCAATTAATTGATGTATTACGATTTATTTCGTGACATAAAAGAGATTTACCTCTTCTCCTCTCTTCTCTTCTTGATGACAGCTTTCTCTTCCTCTGTCTTTTCGACCAGCTCGTGGAAGAGCACTTCTCCATCCATGAGGCCGTCTTCTACCTAATATAGATGTAGAATTTTATATTATTTACATTTTAGTGATAATATGTGATATCATATTAGGAGAGAGAACATATTCCTGGTTCAGTTTTAAAGGTTTACCTTAATAAGTTGCAGCGCCATTCTAGGGCCGAGCTCCACGAGTCGCAGGGCGGACGTGCTGCGCGCGGAGGCCCCTCGGGACGCCAGGGGCTGCGGCAGCTCCACCTGGTTGCCGTCATCCTCAAACTCGCTCTCCGATAGAAGCGCCGCCCTGATCAGTGATCACTTTAGAATATGTGACTGTCATTTGAATGAGTCTTAATTTTAAGCTCTTTGGATCGCTTAGCTGAAAATATTTGTAACTGCCGTGATGCTGCTTCATCCGCGGTGGATTTACATATATGATGGTCCTGATTTTGATTTTCTTAATTTGGTTCTCTGCCAGCAAACACGTAAAGCCGAGCAATTTAGCAAGCCAATCTTACCATCAAGTGTGGTTGCACTTGCAATCAACGGCTGACTTACAGAGAATATAAAATGAAATTTAAAAAAGAAGAATATTAAATGTGGACATACTTACTTATCAAAGAATTCAGACATGTCCTTACATCGGTTCAGATTGGGTATTTTACCTTGCACCATCTGGAAGCAATACAATTGCAATTTCTTAAACTGTAGAGCCAGTTACCTACAATACAGGGTTATTCAAGAAGCAGAATAACAAATTCCTGCAATTTCTCTGCTAACTTATTAGCTACTAGTATAGCATATGTATTGATGGAAATATGTGAGGTCAAAAAGAAAATAGGTCCTAGATGCGCGCTCAAAATGATATGTTGTGCAGAGGAACTACTTTCTTTTAAAATGGATTTTGTGGAAAATAACTTGTATGTGGATTTTTCAATATTACCTTTTTAGTTCCCTTGTTGAGCCCCACAGGCGTGGCTCGTATGACGTAGTGGCGCAGGTCAATCAGCTTGCTGGATGGGTTGTAGTTCATTAGCACACAACGCCTGATGTTCTTCAGTTTAACCTGGTGTGTCAAAGGGAAACAAAACTAAATGATAGGTCTATGGACACCCGGCTGAACGAAGTTTACTTACCTAACCAAAGAACATGCACAACTGACCACTCGTCTAACCAAAAGTGTCCGGAAAAAGTCTTATTACATATTTTTGACTTCATTCAAATTGTTATACCGGCTGTAAGGGGCGTGATAACGAAAACTTCGTGAAGGGGCTTATTGTAAAACCACTTATCGGAAATGAGAGGTTATCCATTCTTAGCGCAATGTATTGTGAACAATGCTCTGAAATCTACACCTAACTGCTGACGGCGACGTGGTCATGCCGCGCACCTGTGGTACATAGACGTGCTAAACTCTAAGAACAGCTGAATACAAGAATTTTAAAATTACAATTACATTACTAGTTTTAGTTAAAAAAAAATTGGTTGTCTGTAAAGTCGGTTTACTGACGATAGTTGAATGTGACAACGACTTAAGAAAATACTGATGGAATGGTAGCATTTAATTGGTTATTAAAATTTTTAATTTAAGTATATTTTTATAAATATTAATTTAAATTAATAAAATAATTGATTTTGATTTTATAAATTTATATTTTAAATTTATAATAAATCTATTAGATGTCAAACGCTGCCGATTGTGCTTCTTTGTCGCTCGTTCTGCGCTCTCGCTTGCACTTCAAGCCTTACATGGAACGCCTCAAAGCGAGGTAACGCAATCATTTGAATAGTTTTTAATTTAAAATCATTGTGAGATGGAGTACAAAAGTGATCTAATGCCATAATTAATTAAAAAAATTGCAGAAAATTTATTTGAAATCGTAAAATGAACGCCATAAAATTCTATCAGTGAGGGACTAAGAATCATGTACTGAAAATAAAATACTTACATTGGTAATGTTGATAGTGGGGAACATGTTCTGGAACATGGTGGCCATCAGCTTCATGTGCATACCCTCGCCGGAGAAGCTGTTGAGCACCACCAGAGGTGCGTGCTGGAACGCGCGCGAGATCACGTACTGCTTGCGCAGCGACGATACCACGTCACGCGACAGGCTGTACTGGAGTCAGAGGGCAACTATCAGCACATATTACCAGCTGTCTAATGGAACAATCAAGGTGGCCTAAAATGCACACGGAATAGATATGTCGAGTAGAGAAAAGGAGATACGTTGTTCAATAGCTGACAATCCAAAATATTGCTCGTGTTATATAAAGTTGGGGCGCAAGAGAAAGGTATGTTTTCAATTTTGCAACTATTGTTTCTACTTGATCAAAATAAAAAAATTCCAAAATTGGTTATTTAGGCTTGTTTACAAGCGCTTAAGAAATCTCAAGTTTGAATGTTTGTTGTGACTCTACCACCAACTTAGAAGGCAGATTCCTGTTGAGAAGAGTCTGCAAGAAACTCAGTCACTCTTTTTAATCAATGATCATTTACAATGTCAGTTAAATCTAATTTACAAAATTATAAAAATCTAAGGCTGCTCTAGTAGGGCAGCTTTGGATACTCATTGCAATATGGAGCTTACTGCACTTCTAGTAAGGCCAAGGTCTTTTAGCAGGTTATAGAGAGACTTCGCTCGTATTTCATTCCATGTGTCTATTAATATAGTCCAATCAGGTGCACATCACATATGACAAGAAAGTGCGAATAAGGTTGTGGTCGAATGTTGGTCAGGCTTCACAGGCTATGGTGAAACTCACCATCTATTATTCTCAATCATGTGATTTTTCCCCAACCTATTACTATTACAACTTATAGTTATTACCAATTCCCCTACCAATTATTATTACAAATTGTAGTTATATATGTATGTATATATGTTGACTTAGTAGATGAGTTTTAGCACATTTGTTAAACTTACAGATTGGAAGGTCAATATTTGCCTCTATATCTCTTCCAAGCACATCTTCGACTTACAAATATCCATCTATATAATACCATTTTTAAATATTGTTTATGTTTACAAAAAAGTTAACATAAACAAAGCCTAGGCAATCAAATATACATTAAAAATATTTTTAAGATCTATCCAGCAATTCTAGATTTTATTTATATTTGTATCTTCAATAAATAAAAACATTTATGAGCCATACAAATGATACTGTGCTTATAATATCCATTAAACAGACATTTCAAAGTAAGAAAAACAAAACCTTACATTATGTATGCGGAAAGTGAGTGTAGGTCCTCGGGGCATCCTCGCCAGCCTCATGTACGAGCCCAACTCTGTCTCTGTGAACAGCATCATGTGAGATACGTGCAGGTACCCCGACACTGACAGGAAGTCTTTTATTGTGTTCTTTTTGCGCTCCTGTAACATTTTTCTACATTTAAAATATATATATATATCGGTAAAGCACTGACTAAAAGACTTGAGGTAATTCTCTATTCTAATGAACAACACACACCAAACAGATCCAAAAATAGGATCTAGACTAAGTACCTACATTGTGTACAAAACTAAGATTTTCGGATTTGATATAATTAACCCTAGAGAGCTAACCTTCGTCAAATTGACGAACACGAAATGGAAATATCTTTTTCTCTTTTCTTTGCGCGCGCTGATTGCTTTGCCAACTCTAGTCAACCTAGTGTCCGCCGAGTGCTCGCAGGTGACGACGATAAGTATATAATTTACAGATATATTACAAAAATGTTCGTCATTTTGATTTTGTGTATATTATTACTGCAACTAACGTATGTACTTTTTTTTGAAATTATTGCAAGGCTTTTATTAGAAGAGGGAGATATCGGAATACCAGGTGTCCACATTGTGGACTGATACTAGGGAGAATAATGGAAGCTCTAAACAGAAGATAATTTGGAAGGGGATGAAGTAGAAAGCGATACTCAATATGAGCTTTCTGATAATGAAGAAAGTTTTCCATACCACCAAAATCGTTCTTCACCTTCGTCATCGGTGAAAAACTCAGATATTAACTCGAGTATTTTAACTTTCTCACTAAGCAATATCCGAAGTCGAAGTTGTCATGTTTGGTCGACCAGGAAGGGAGTGTTTCAAATAGAGTAGCCGCAATAAATATTGTAGATGTCGCCAGAGAACCAATGCGTACTCTAAGAAACATAGCGGATGTAGAATATATTTATAAAGAAACTGCATGGCCGGCTGGAAATGGTTACTATGCCCATACGTGAAAAATAAAATAAAGATATCTTGAAAGTGGAAGGATGGAAGAGTGATGAAGGTCAAGGTGAAAGTGAGAGTCACTGGTCAACCAGTCTTATATCAACTGAAGCTACAAACAGCAGAAGAAGTAAAATTTGTGATATTAGTCCCCACAGAAAAGGATATATTGCGTATATACATTGTGTTCACCACAAAATACAACACTGCATTTTGTGGTAAACACAAAGTTGATTTTTACTACAAAAGCGCTTTAAAATTTTCGGTTTTATATTTTTTCTAATAAAATGAGACTCTTATAATTAATATTTGTCCAAGAACAGAGGGGATTTTTTGTTGTAAAATTTTTTATAGTTTTTATTCCAAGTAAGGGTTTATATGGACCTCAAAAAAGTAGTGTGTTAGATTACAAAGAAGAAAATAAATACTTTTGTTAAAATATCGAAAAATACTATTTTATTCAATAGAATAATACATGTTTAACGTAATAAAATATTAAAATGTTCAGATATATGTATCGTTTTATAAATTTATATACTTCAAATATTGCTCGTCAATACGACGAATGGTTAGCTTTAAAGGGGTATATGGGAAGGTTAGCTCTCTAGGGTTAAATGTACTAAATCTTTATTTTAGCTTCAGGACGTTACAAGATCACATATTTCATACGTACCTTAAGTTGTGACGCCGTGAAAGGCTCCATAATTTTCCTGAAGTCTTTAGTTAAGTCCATTAGATCCTTGGAACACTTTCCTCGATGAATTACAAAGGAATGCGGTGCTTTTACTAAATGTTCGGGCTCTAGGGCTTCTTTAGTTGCCGCATTCCTCTTTGCACATCTTCCTTTTCGTTTTCCCATTGTGTTTAATTAACCAATTTCTTTAGAAAGTTGACTATAATATAATTACTATAACATAAATTTATAGGTTATATTTTTGAGCAAAAGAAAAACATCACAGAAAAACACGCTCGGAACCTGTCAAAGTCACGAAATAATGACAGTGTCAAAATAAAATACATTCGTTGAATACTTAACCGTGGGTTCATGCTCTTTAGAATGAACCAGTGACAATATTTTAATTCTGTCTAATCTCTTCTTTGCCAATAATCCCATAGCAGCTTTATAAAATATCATCTGATAATAAATGCAATGCAAATATCGAGGCAAAGGCACAAAAGAAAATTTCAATTTACTATTTGTTAAACCGGATTATGTTAAAGCAATAACAATAATTATCTATTTATTATTACCAATTGGTCGAATTGTGCAGTGGTTAGTGATACCACATTCTGCATCCAAGGCTTCGATTCCAACATCTGGAAAATGTTCGTGTGATGAGCATGGTCTTAAATTTGTAAATGTTTTTTACGTTTACAAATTTAATCACCTCTTACAAGTAATAACTTTCATTTCATTCACACTTCGAAAAAATCTTTTAATGAGTTAATAACAATTGCTTCTTGGAATGTCTTTAATCCAATTTAAGTATACAAATTCGGCGTCAGCATCTTTAGTCTTGTATTTTTACTTTACTGCCTACTTATTCACTGTTATACGAAAACAAAAAGGGATATTAATAAGAACAAAAATAAATCAAAACAGCTTTATTTCCCGCCGGTTCTTTTTACATTTTTTATGAAAGTTGAAACACTACCTACCACAATATTTTTGAAGGATCATTACAACATGTTGTAATATTACATTATAGATATTAATCACAACTGCATATAAAATGAGTTTTATATACAGAGTTTAGGTGAAACACTTGCATAGACAAAATAATATTAATGAAGACTTAGGGTTGCCATAATAAAAATCATGAAGAAGAATACTGAACACGAACCTTTTTTCTTTCAAAATACAAGTCATAGCCATATATCGAATTAAGATAAACAGACAATATTATTATAAAACAAAGTTCAATAATATTTCATGTTATAATTAATTAATTAACAGAAGTATAGATGGCAACCCATTTCATTATATTACATTAGTTATTTAATTTACTTAATTTATATCAAATGTTTCATCTGCTGTAAAAGATAGAGGTTTTACAGCACATGTGAGATATAGCAATAGATGACCTATCATTAATGCTAATACAAAAATATTACTATAACTCCAAGTGAAAAATATCATTTATTTCAATTTTTTATATTATGATGTTATATTCCAATAATAATATAAATAATAGTAAAGTCAAACATACATACATCAAGATGTTTTTATTTACTAGTCACGTAGGGTTGCCATCCGTTCAGGTTTCGCTGGATTGTCCAAGTTTAGAGGGCATCCGGAGAGCACCCGGGGAGAGGTGAGAAGATGGCAAGTCTTGGGACACACGCATTGTGCTTGCACACCACTATCAACCTATGCTGATTTATGACTGCTTTTTTAATGCTATGACCGTGTTTAAACAGTGTTAACATGTCCGGGTTCTGGACTCTATGATACGGGGTTTTAGGCGTCTTGTGCTGGTTAACTTTAGAAATGACAACCCTACTCTTAAGTATAACAGACCACTTGATGTTATAGTAATATAACAATGTTACAATGTATTTCCAATGGTTACAATATTTAGTAAGAAACCTTGCACTATCTCCTTTTTTTTAATTTATCTAAGCTTAGTGCATTGAAGTGCAATTCGAAAATGGTCTTAAAACTATTTTTTTTAAATTTAAGTTTAGGAAAAAAGAACATTTTATTTTGGTAACGAGTACAGTTATTTTTTTTATTATTTTAAGCTGTTTATTATCTAGCTACAAAACTATATTTTTTTTAAGAAATTAATTTATGCAGAGTGTACTAATTTAAATGCAAAGTAAACAGTTTTATTTAGTTTTTTATTGAGAAACTTTGAGTCATAAAATGACATTTATTATTTTAATTAAAATCAAATGAATGTGTTTTAAAGCATAATAATTAAAAATGTAAGTCACTTCTGAAGATATCTAGAAGTTAGCAAGTCTAAGTTCCAGTAGTTAGTGTACAACAAATTTAGTTATATGGCTCAAAAATGAAAAAAAGACGATACAAACAAAATATATAAAAATTAGACTTTTTTGACAACTAGTCAGTTTTTATATTTTTTTTTCTTAACGTCTTGCTGGTGGGATGAACATAGTTACCACTACAGAATTGTACATACGCTATAAAGAAATTGTTTAACACAGATGCTGAAATAAATCTAATATAAGTCTGGAACCGGAGTTAAAATATTGAAAAAAATAACTAAAATATAATAAAAAAAAGCCCCTATAATACCCTATTAAATTAGCTATAACCTAAAGGCAATATTTAATTGCACTTATAAAAAGTTAATATCAATTTTGTCATGAGAGAAGATTGTTGCATTCAAATTTTAGTTTATTTTACTTTTTCAGTGTGTTTCACTATCTTTAAATTTCACATCTGTATGGAATTACGAAACGTAATTTCTTGATCTTGAAGCTAAATAATCATATTACTACTATTAGAAAGTTTGAGTGTCTGTTTGTTACTTCTTCATTATTAAGCGGCTGGATCAATTTTAATAAAATTTAGTATGGAGTTAGCTGACACCCTGAATTGACACATAGCCCATATTTTATTCTGAAATTCCTACAGGAATGAGAATTACACGCGTGAAACCGCGGGCGTCTACTAGACTGACATAAAACTAAAATTTTGCAACATTAGTTTCTCTATAATAAAATCTAGTAAACGTTACAATTATAATAGTTTTTGTTGACGAATATATAGTGTATTTAATTATAATCCATCAAAATTAATCAATAATAAATTATAATTACTGCAAAACCATATGAATTCGTATATATTATATAAATGTTTTTAAACACTAAAGGTCAAAAGTTTTGCTTTAATTGCCATAAATTGTTGTGGTTTTTAGAGCACCATACTAAATTAATTTTTAAAAAGTTGCCAATTTATATAAGGTAGAATTTTTTCCTGTATAAACCCTAACTGAATTTTAAAATCATTGCCATATTGAATGACGACACTAAAGTAACTTTAGTAGCAAAAATTATTTTAGTTAAAACTGTGTTGGTAAGGAGTGTCCCATTTTTCAACCCTTTAAGCCAAGCATTTGAAAAGGTATATTATTTCAGACAGAGAAGCCTTCCCTGTTACAAAGGTAAAAATGATACATTTATTTTTTTCGGAATATATTTTGATGTCTGAAATAATATACCTTTTTAAATGCTTGCTTAAAGGGTTGAAATATGCAAGGGTTTATGCACACTAACTACTTCTATTGTAATTAGATTTAGTCAAATTTAGTTTCAGCTTTGGTCCATTCAAACACTGTTTCGATTTATAAAAAGTTTTATTTGTTCGTAATAGGACTAGTTACAGAATGTTGAACATTAAAAATTATAACTAATTAATGTTTTTACATAAGTTAAGGGGCTAATGAAACATCGATGCGATATGATTCAAATGTGACAATGATCCGTAGTATAATGTGCATTAACCCTAAATATATTAAAAGTAGCTTGTTGGTTGAGGAATGCAAACCATAGACAAATTACTATAAGACAGATAAATTGTTTATGTATGTTTTGTCTATGCTATTATTTTAAACTGAATTGGTTCTTAGGCATACTGTTTTTCTTTGTATCTATTTGTATCTTAAAATCGGAACGAAAAATTCAAGTTTAGCTACTAAAGAAAATTTTTATTTAAATTCGGAATTTCTTTGCTAAGTGAAATGATAACTTTCTTGCATGGCTGCAAATTTTTTTGCATCTCACGTCTTTTACACATCGCTTACTGGGTTTTAATAACATGAGGCAAATAATAATTTTGGCAGTCTTATATTATTTAAAGGACAAAGTAATGCAAGGTATACATGTTCTAGATATTTTTACGGAAATTAAGGGGTACATATGATTTTTTTTTCAATCGGTTACAGGGGGCAGTATACACTATCTCTAAACCCAAATACTGTAAAGTAATTAACAAACCCTTCGTAATCCCTCTGACAAACAAGTTCTACTATAAGTTAGATGTATACACGTCTACATGGTCACTTATAAAACAACAGTCGTGTGTTTAAAGCAAAAAGCAGTGATATTATTGACTATTAAGTTATACTAAGGTCTACGCCCACTACACAGTGCCGTGCCATCATTTGAAGGACTGTAAAATTTAAATTTTTTTTTAATATGATAGAATTGATTTTATTAACAATAGAATATTATTTTTACAGTACGCTTAACGCGTAAACAAATTGATTAAATAAGCTGAAAATATAAAATGTTTTTCTTTAAAAGGGTACACTACTCAATACTTTATTTTATTGACTTAGGACTTTAAAAGGCACGGCACTATTTTGTAGTTTATAGGCCTTTATGGTAAATTAGGAAATTGTTGAAAAATGAGTCACCAAAATCAGCCGCGAAATGTAGCAAATGAAACAGCATGTACAGATCGTTACAAGCAGAACTATAAGAGCACTCAATACTATACAAATGTTAATTCGAAATACATAATAGGGAGTATCGATTCAGTTCTATAACAAAAAACAACTAAACCAGAATGAATGGAACTAAACGAAAGTTTCGTGTCAATGGAAAACAAAAATGCTACCTAAAATTAATTTAAACTTCCATTCATTTTAATTTAGTTTAAAATTCTTATAAAATAGAATCGATACCGTTGTCATACTCGCTAGAACAGTCGGATGAACTTCAATATGATCGATTAGTGACATTAATTCTACTCTAATCGATATACAGCCGCAACAATTAGTTGCAATAAATACAAGTATCACGATATCGGCGGCACTGCTATAAGAAACCATTCCGATCTTAGTAGCATTAGGAACACAGTCATTACATTTAACATATGATTTATCAAGAAAACTGTAATTTTAACTATGAAACGTAAAATATATGCAAAGTTCTTGAATAGCAATTCAGTAGGTATTATTTACAATTGTCGATATTGCATTCGCCCATCAATTTTGGCACGCCTAGCACGAGCGATGGGTTGAGTCACAGTATGGTGTCTTATAGCAATGTGGCATTTTAAATTAAAAAATACCTGTCTGTTTAGTAGTTAACTAAACCCTTCTGCGTGAAGCTACAAAAAATATTACAAATAACAAAATCAATAAGTCCGCATGGAGGGAAGTGCAAGCGAAACGAATCACACAACTCTGGGCCTTTGCATTATAGTCGTATGTATGTATGTATGTATGACAGAGAAGTATGGGCCCTGAGTATAATGTTAATAAAACTGCAGCATTAGTAAACCAGAACAAATAATACAACCCTCCATAAAATACCCACTATATGAGACCGTTAACAAATAATTGATGATTATAATTAAAACAAAAAGTTCCAGTAGAATTTGCTATAATTGGTATTTAATTCAAGACATTCCTCTTTAATTAATTATTTCATGCTTCAAATATCTTTATAACGCAACATTTTACAAGAAAGATATATTTAAACTAAATTAAAAAAAATTTTAAATCACGCGTTATATAGCCCATTTTAAAGGAAACTTTTTAAATACTGATCTTAATTTATCGATTTACATTTAAGTGTGTCTTGAATTTTTTTTAGTTTTGTGTGTTAGCGAACCCGGTCCCATATAGTGGGTGACAACTCTTAAATGTAATCGTATTAAATTTCTGAACCTGGCTAGTCAGTCGAACACAAAAAAAATGTTAACAAAATAAGTTTTAGTGTGCTATTACATTATCATACATGTATGTTTGTCTTTGTGGTAGCATATATAATAGTCAAGTGTAATAATCATATTTTTATGAACATACAATCATAGATTTTACATTCAAGACATGTGACCATCTTTATGGCATATATAACAAGATAGATTTCGATAAAATACAGATTTACCGTTAGATAGATATATGATCATAGACAATATAAACCAAGTGTGACTTTCATGCTATGGTACAGTAAGGCTCAAAAGCCTTGAGTCTAAAGAACTGAAAACCTGTCAAAGACGTATGATAGTGTAATAGCACTTTAATAATTCCATAAGTAATTATATATCATCTGAACCATTCATTTAAGTCAGTGGTCGGCAAACCAACTTTTTATAATTAGGACACTGAGATCGAAGTTATTTAATCAGATTTTTTTTATTGTTTGGAGATTCAATCTGGAAAAATAGCTATACAATAGATTAAAAATATAAAAAAATAGATCATAGTTATTTTAAAGATTTTTGCAGTCCAATTTTATTATAAATTAATATTATTTTCTACAATAACAATTAAAAATTAAATATGCTCTTAACCATAGGTATAGATTGGCAATAAAGGGCCTTGACCCTTGACCCTGAAGAGAGCAAAAGAGTAGACAAATTACTATCTATATCTCTCTTACCTATGTATAAATATTGGAGGGGACAACGCCCTTTACTGCCAATCAATTTGGTCTGGAGTACAGTTAGTTTGGTTTTTGTATTTAAAACAAATTGAATATGTTGAACATTAAGTTAGCCGACCACTGTCAAGAATGCAAACATTCGTTGTGAGCTGAGGATCGTCTAGACACAAAGTTGACAGTCGTATCATGTTGTTCAGCAGTCGCCAAGTCGCTTAATGTTGGTCCATCTGGAAATATACAGAATGAAACAAAACGGAGCTCTTCACACAATTTATATTTCACTGCGAATACTTGGTTACGAAATATGAGCTCCCCTCTAACTACTAGGCACTCTAGACACTTCTCCCCTTAATGACCAACAAAACGGAGAAGTTGTAAGGAGCTGCTGGATACAGGAAGTTCTTTAAAAGATAGTGTGGATGTCCATAGGTTTATAAGAAGGCAATATTTACCATGATGGAATATGCTATACTTTGACAGCAAAATAATAAATAGTAAAAATATCATTTTTTTATTTATGGTCAAACTATTGCTTTATCTCACCAGTTGCCAAGCTGGGCAAGGTATCTAGCTATCTGGTAGAATATCTATTAGTCATTTAATGTGTTTGTATAATTGACAGAACATCCAAGAAAAAAATATTCTAAAATTGTAGCAGATCTGCAGTTCTGGAATGATTAACAATCATTTTATTTATGTTAATCATTTTATATAAGATGGCAAATGTTAGCTTGCTGCGGGAAGATTGGTGCTCCTATGCCGAAAGGCACAGTGTGTTAAGAGACATATTATAATTAAAGTAATGTAAAAATTGAAATCTCTTAACATAGAATAAAGGGCTTATTATTATTATTATATATGTTATTAGTTAGATTAGATCAATTTACCTGTTCCTGTCCATTAGTTTCCTGGGATTTCATCACGTCTGGCAGGTCAGGGGGTGAGGAGTATGGGGTCAACTCCAAAGCCTCAAATTCACCATTCTCTTTCCTGGAAGAAGAATATATTTGTCTCTGTATTTGGATATTATTTTATTGTTTATTTGCTTTGTAAAGCTACACCAGGTGTAAGAGGCATGATAAAACTTAAACCAGTTAATCAGTACATGATTCTGAGTTCCTCAGCATTGGAACTTTTCATCAAACTTTTCATGCTATTAAAAAAAATCTAGTTTAACTAATTACAGAAAAAAGTCTCTTATTTTTAGTTCATCTCATAATGTTTTAAAATTAAAAACCAAAATAGTTGATCCCTTACCATACTACTAAATAAATTCACTAAGTGCAAATGTAATTATATACAGAACTTATTATTTAATGACAGTCAAACAATGTTAAATAATCCATAATTAATCGAAACGGCAAATCATTTATTGTCTATCTGTAGTTCAACGTTATAAATCAGCATGACGACACAATGGTGGCAAATAGGTGTTATTAACGGTAAATTAATCATGACGAATTAATGGCATAGTAGGAATGTACCCTACAATATATCTATATATAGTATTTATTCATCTGTATGCATTGAGAAAGATATGAAAATTAAATAAGATTGCAATACAGTAGCACAACATGGATAATGATAATCTAATCTACTAAATGTTATACTATCAATGTGTGTACTCAGAACCGGAACTAATTACACACACATAGACAGTTGAGTTCAACAACCTTAGTTGCTGTCTACAAGAATACATAAAACACTCTTAAGACATTTTTAATGGCCTCCATGATGAGTGGTAAGGTGATTAGAAGTTGGAGGTTAGGTTTGATTCCCCCTTAGGCCAATTAAGATTTTTTAAATTGGTCTGGCTGGTGGGAGGCTTCAACCATGGCTAGTTAGCAAAGACATACTATCAAGCAATTTCCCATATATATATATACATATATATAGTAGTGTGCGCCCACTTCATCTCAGATTGCATCATCACATCACAATTATATATATATATAATTGTGACTATATATATATAAAATTAAAGTGCATGATCACATATTAAGCTTCAAGTCTTGCCTGGCATTAGGGTATTCACTGAGTAGTACACCTCAGAAAAGCAGTAGGGCTATGACGCATTGTGCAATCGAAGACATCTTGTATAAGAGATAACAAAGAATACATTTTATTGGTTATAATATGGTCAAAGCGTCATCCAATAGTGCACAATCAAAAATATCACCCCAATGCAACACAAGAGATAGAGATATTTTTTATTGTGTGCTATTGAATGACACTTCGACCTTTTAACCATTTGATGGGTCATGTTTGTCATTATCTCTTAGATGAGATTTGACAGTTGCATCTTAGCCCTGCTGATTACAGTGTTTGTCTAGTCATTAATATTTCATTAACCACCAACCTGAATTGGAGCAGTGTTGGATATACCCTTAAAATTCCATCTATGCCAAAATATAGCCCTATAGTAAATGATGACAATGAATATATCAAATTAGTAAAATACCTTAAAGCCAGTCCAATAGGGGCAGGGCACTGAGCTTTAGCTGTGGCCGAGGTGAGGCCATACTCCGCTAGTGTCTTCTCATCCTCCATCAGCTGGCTGTCCTTGTTGAACAGCATCTGACTTGGTGGAGTTACTTTCAAGATACCTGATGAAAACAGATGGAGATCATAGTGTGGCAAAGAATTTATATTATCTTGCTGACTGAGTCATATTGAACAGAACAGACTGTATAGTCACAGATCTTTGAGTCACAGAAAAATTTAAAGATAAAAATTCTCTCCTAAAAAGGTATTTGTAAATTAAGTATCTTTTTTTGAAAATGTTTGCTGTAACATAACTTTAAACAAAATACTTTTGCATTACTTATGGTTTAAAGTAAACTCGTAAATAACCAAGCAGAAAAATTAAAATAACTTTCTCATAGCAGTTTTCATATAATATTTATAATGGGAGTTAAATTACTATCAGGTTTATACAATTAGTTTTGAATTAATTACTAGTTACATGTAGCTTACTGTTGCTATTACACACTCATTTTTGCCTCTAAATAAAAGCTTGATTTTCAAAAACAGTGTACCCTGTGCAGTGGGCAGACAGACAAAGTAGTATGACTAAAAATAGATTTAACGAATTTCATGTAAATCGCACTCACCCTCTATCATTTTCTTTAGTTCTAGAACAGTGGTAGTATCTTTGGCGTCTGTGAAGATAGTTAATTTTTTTCGCCTAATCATCAGAAAGACGTCCTAAAAACAAAATTCACTTTGAGGTTACGACTTAACAACTAAACCGCACCTGCTACGGCACAAATATTGATAGAAGCGACTATTATCACAGCAGAACTAAATAGAAGACTTACCATTTTGATTTTATGATTAAAAACTATAAACTATTTGTTTAATTATAAAAAACGCTACAAAGCGTTCGAAGCGAAATTCAATATTGAAGTTGAATGACAGCTGGTGCATAGACATAGATCATATAGAGTTTTGGTTATAGGCACAGAAAACGAAGCGAGTACGAGTACATATAAGTTGTTTATGCTAACAATGACTAATCGCAATATTTTTTAAAGTTATTTGGATATTCCTGTCAGTTATTAATTTTTGTTATGTTGAATGGATGAAATATAAATACAATACAATGACGTATGGATTCCTCTAATTGTTCCAATTCTATGATGAATTCAATCAGTATGTGGACTGTGTGGTGAGCTATATGATATAGCTATACAGATATAGCTTATATCTGTATGCTATTAAATCTGTGGTCTACCGTCTGTTTTTGTCATTGTCAATTTCAATTTGTCATTTACATTTAACATTTATTCTGAGGCTCTGTGGTCCATCGGTCTTTGGTTTGGCACTATACAAAGAAAGATTTTATGAATTAAAATGTTTTGTTTATTATCCTAGTAATTATTTATTTGTAAACTAATAAATTTAAATAGCATTGCACGAGCGTCGTCGACAATGGTTTTGAAAATAAGTAAATGCATTTCAATAAATATCATCAATAACCTCTGTGTTCAAACATGAATTCTCAAGTTTGTGTGAATTGTTTTAATAAAAAAACTGTGAATCAGACAGATAACCGTCTGGTGACGGAGAGTTGTGGTCATGTGAAGTGTATGGACTGCCTGCTCCGCGAAAAGTTCGGCTGTGAGGCGTGCAAGAGGAATGGATCTGAGGAAGAGACATTGGTCTCTAAGCCAGAGTCGGAGGAAGGCGAGATTAGCAGGACGTACACAGTGACTGTTGAGTATGAAGAGGTCCACCAGGATGACCAAGAGCTTTGTAGGAAAAAGAAGCTGGATATCAGTCATATAAAAACAGAAGAAAGTAAGTTTTTCCCCAAAAAAATTTTAAACTTACCACATGCGAGTCCTGGTGTATACTAAAACATATATAGCTTTTCTTTCTTCTAAAAAAATTTCAACCTGGACTTGAGAACTCGTGGTGATATACCTTTGCATCTCTTTTTGTAGGCTCAGGTCACTAAACTACATAAAAATGGTCCTCCAGTGCTCTGATAGTGTTGGATATTATATATTTTGCTTGGTACCTTTTATAAAGCTTGGTTTTGTTTGTCAATAAGTCAATACTTTCCAACCAGTGGTTTCCAATGATCATGGTCCACAACAGCACAGATTTGGATCTAAAAATGATGGTATTAAATAGGTGATATGAGAGGGCAAGACAGTGACTAAAATTCAGTTATTATACATTTTATTTAGTGGTAATCTTATTCAACTATCTTTTTTACAGTTTAATTGTTAACCTGCTTATAAAATAGTAATTAATTTGGTCACTGCACAAAAATATAAAAAGAAATCTACTAAAGCCAAACTTAATTCAGAATGCTTTTCAACAAAAAAATTTAAAATGAAGGTAGAAAATGCAACACATTTTATGCCTAATAAATTTAAAATTATGTTTTGTTTTTTTTATAAAATCTTATTTAAAAGATATATTAATTAGTTTTAAGCTTACTAATCTAATTTATTGTCATGAATTCTTCATTAACAAGTTAACTAAAAAAAATTAGATGTAAAATTACTAGTAATTTCTACCTTCATTTTTAATTTGTTTGTTAACAAGCATTCTACACTAAAGCCAAACTCGACTGAGAATGCTTGTCAACAAACAAATTAAAAATGAAAGTAGAAATCACTAGTCATTTTACACCTATTTTTTTTAATTAACTACCTAATGACGAATTCATGACAATGAATTAGATTAGTAAGTTTAAAACTAATTAATATATTCAATATCTTTTAAATACAATTTTTTAAAATGACAAAACATAATTTTAAATTTATTAGGCATAAAATGTGTTGCATTTTCTACCTTCATTTTAAATTTGTTTGTTGACAAGCATTTTCAATAAAGTTTGGCTTTAGTATAGAGCTTTATATCCTATTTTGATGGTGTTTGGGTGATGATGCCCTTTTCTGTATATCGAGATATACTCTTCACCTGTTTCTTAGCCTTACAAGTTTAAAGTTAAATGTTGTGTGTGCAGTTGGAGGCAAAACTACATATCTATGTACAGTGTGCAAGAAAAATTTCACATCTCGTAGCCATGTGTCCTACCACGCCTACTGCAATGGCCAGAAGAAACCCTACCAGTGCCAGACTTGTAATCAGAGCTTCGCCACACAGTCTCATTACAAGTATCACTTGAAAACACATAACCAGGAGCGGGAATTTTCTTGTGACGTCTGCGGTCAAAACTTTGTTGAAGCGTCAAGACTCAAGAGGCACACACTTACACATACCAGTGGGTACCTATTTTTGTTTTATTTGACAAAGTACCTACTTTTATTTACTTTTTAATTTAGATTATCAATTATTTAATTTTCATTTATTATCTGTTTTGTAAAGGATTATGTATAACTAATCCTAATAAAGAGAAACCATCCTTCCATACATTGTTTTGTTATATCTCAATTGGATTGGACAGAGTTTTCAATAAAGGCAAGTAGGGGTTGCAACTCTTCCAATAATTACCATCATACTTGAGTCAATTTGTACAAAACCTAAACAAATTATTAACTAAATCCTTCCTCAGAAATCACTAATATATAGTGAAAAACTGCAAGAAAAATCTCTTTAGTAGTCTTGGAGTTTATTGTGAACAAACAGACAGACAGACACAATGGGGGACTTTGTTTTATAATATGTAGTGTTTGTTTGTATATTTTGCAGAAGTAAAGAACTACTCTTGCAGCGAGTGCGTCAAGAGCTTCAACAACCTGACGGCGCTGCGCAAGCACTTGCTCACTCACACGGAGGAGCGGCCCTACACCTGCGGCGTGTGCGGGCGCCGCTTCCGCGACAGCTCCAACTACAAGAAGCATGTCCACAAGCATAGTAAGGCCATTGAATACACAGTTTTGCCCCACAGATTCTGTACCCAAAGATCCCAAGGTGCTTGAATGGCAAACGAGATCTAGAAAGCTCAGTGTTTGTGTAGCCCCCAAGTGCAGTGATTCTCAACCTTTTTTTTGTTGCGGCACATATTTAATGATTTCAAAATTTTGCCGCACACCAAGAAAAAGATAAAAATTATTTACTTACTACAACTAAACACAGCATAAATAGTTTATGACAAAAATTTTAAATACACCAAGACCCCGCTTTGCGTCGCTAATGTGTTCCTGAAAAATGCGACGCAAAGTGAATCACAAATTTGGAAAGCAAATAATAAAATAATTTATTTTTTTGTGGATGTAAGTATATATTCATGTTAAAGATATTTTTCTTTTTAAATGATATAGTTTAATAATATTAACATTATTATATATTTGCAAAATTTGGCGGCACACTTTTGAAATTTGGCGGCACACAAAAGTGCCGCGGCATAGTGGTTGAGAAACACTGCCCTAGTGGATTGTTGACATAAAGTGTTTTAAGTGGACAAGTGGCTCAAGACGGAGTTTCATCATCATCATCATCATTATCAGCATATTAAAGGCCCACTACAGAGCCAGGCCTCCTTTCATATAGGAGACGGAAAATAGAGCATAGACCCACCACACTGCTCGAATGCGGGTTGGCGGGCTTAGGGTAATAATGTTTCATTTATTAACGATCACTATCAGATGTTGATGACAGTGACCGGGACCGACGGCTTAACGTGCTCCGAGGCACGAAAACTGATATAAGATATCTGCAGCTGTGGATGTCAACCAGCTGATAAGGATGATGATCATCATGATGAGATTCTGTTCCTAAAGAATATAGAGATTAAAAAGATAATGTGTGCCCAAAATAGCTGTAGTCCATGTCCTTTTGACATTTTAAAAATGATTTGTTGTTCTTTCCTTCCTCTTCCTTTTCATCCCTTTATTGCACAGCGAATATGTGGAATGTTCTTTGATAAAATAATGTATGTATGCATTGGCAGAGAGGCTGTGTCAGAAGTGCGGCGAGGAGCTGCCAGTGGGCCGAGGCGCGGAGAAGGTGCACCAGTGCTCGCCAGGAGCCGACGGTCCCCGCCCGCACCCCTGCCCTAGATGCCGGAAATCCTTTCATTCCAAGAAAGATATGCGCAGACATGCTGCTATACATTCAGGTAACTTAATTTAACCAATTCATTTTTCACTACTCTTGTTAAAAACACTGCTATTTTATTGTTCCATGGTGGAACTTAGGCGTTAGGGGCTAAAGTATTTTTATTTTTTATTTTTGCAGACCACCATAAACTAATTAAATTGCAATTACAATAATCATATTAAAATAATATCCCTATAAAAACAAAAAACGTTTTAACTGTTAATAGAATCATCATAATTAAATAATGTCCTAACTGTTTGTTAAAAAATTGATCTGCATCTATAGTAAAAATATAGTAAAAAAAAAACACTTGTCACAAGTTCTTTCGATTTTTGTAAGAAAATTTCAATTTAACTATAATATTTATAGTACAATTAACAATATACTATAGGGACATAATTGTTAATATTTACCAATAGGCCAAAAGAGATATGACGAGTAGAGAAAACGAAAAACTTAATGCAAAACCTGCTTTCTTCGAAATTCTCTTAATTTTGAAAGATCTTGACAAATATTGGGCCCAAAGGCGTGGGAAATTGAATACTTTAAAAGCCAGAAATCAAAAATTTTCTCTCACATATTTCCAATTTTTATATATATATAAGGTGAGTTGAATTATTAGTCAGCGGCGAAACTGAAGCAAGTCTTATGCATATAGATTACAATAGAAAAAAAAATTGTTTCCAGAATCAATAAATAAAAAATTATAAAGCATTACAAAATATCTATTCACTTACGACAGTACACATAACGCCATCCAATACATCCATAAATTACCCTAAAGCCAGCCAGCCATTAACCTCAGGGCAGTTATGTACCAACTTACACACTAGAATTAAAACTGATCGACGACCAAGGTCAATGAACTTTCCATTAATAGATTAAAACTTAGTTTGAAATGCCGGCACCGCCGGAAGCGAGCGTACAAACAGGCGCGGTGCAATTGTCGGCCTTTTAAAAGACCGACACCGGCACCGCTATTTCTGAACGCTACCGCAGCAAGGGACGCTGACAAACACGCACATTTAAACACTTGCCGCCCGCGTTTTACAGTAGGTAATTTAACAGAAAAGTTTATTGAACTTGGCACAGACATCAGCTGATACAATTTTAAGTGCTTTTTTAAAAGTTTATTACGTTCTTCATTTATTTATTTTTTACCAGTTCTAAAGTTTGCAGGTGGGGACATACCTACCTACTTAGTCCTTCGAAGGTTCCGTGTTCGATTTCTGACAGCCGATTGTTATTATTGTTTATTAGTTCAGGTCTGGTCTAGTGGGAGATTTTGGCGGTTTGGCTTTTCTTTCCGTTTTTTATTTGGTAGTAATCGAATGTTTAAGACATACGTTCGTTCAGTATCTTGTGATTAATTTATGAATGTCAAGGATGGTGCTGTGTAAAATGTCCTAAGTGAGTAAACATTTTGTAGGTAAATTTTAAATTTTTTGTTACTGGTTCTAGAAATATTTTTATTCCGCTGTTGTAATCAGTATCCATTACACTTACTCCAGTTTCGCCGCTGGCTAATAATTCAAACTCACCTTACATATACAAATTCAGAGGTCAGTAAGTGTTAAAATGTTTTATTTTATAGATTCAAAACCATACCGCTGCAAGTTATGTGAGGAAAAGCGTTGCTTCAGACGAAAAGACAACCTGGAGAGGCACGTGAGGAACGCGCACGCCAACTGCTCTCTGTCCGAGGCGTACGAATGCGATCTCACAGCATTGCAGAGCTTGACCGAGGTGGCGGCAGACACGTACGAGAAGAGCGAGAAGATCAAACTGGAAATACTGAACCCCCTCCCGCCGCTCCCGCAAGAAGTCATCAACAAACACATTGAAGACACAAGCAGCAACTCCAACGACAAAGAAAGTGTCAATGAAGTGGAAATTAATGAAGTTAGTAAAACCAGTGAGTGCATAGACAAAAAGTCAATTATAGAAGCGAACAACGCACGTGAAAGCGTCATAGTCGAGAAACGTCAGAATGACACTGAAAAGAAAGTGCCAAGTCCAGAGAATGAATATGTTCACAAAATTCGTAAAGCAATAATACCTCTACCGCCCATAGATCAAGAGAAGTTTAGAAGTGTCCAGAGGGGGCATCTGCCTGACAGCGGCACCGTCATGCCTATCAAGAATATGGACATTTATAAGAAGATTTTGTTTGAGAAGTCGGAAAAGGACACGACGGAGGTGATACAGAACCCCAAGATGCATTGGAGAAGGAAAATGGAGCAGGATATTAATTAGTAAGTGTTCATTTCAATACTCAATTACCACCTTGTTGGTTCACTGATTGGTCTATTTGACATCAAATCACGAGCTCTTGAGCTATGATATAATTTTTCTTTCTTCCATGAAATATTCAGAAAAAATTCTTCATCATTGAGTCTTCTCTTTCCTTGTATGAACGTCAGCGATCATTCTGGCAACCTGCATTTTTGGAGACAGCCGCCCTGAATAGTGTTTCTATACCACAGAGTGTTTCTATAAAACCACTGGCGAAGGTTTTTCAGCCTGGATATTTTCTCCTACCCGAGCTCTGTTTGCTCTGTATCTTGCCGTGGATGATTAATTGCAGTATGTCATATTTTGGTCCTCGATGAATATGCCCTAGGTACCCCAACTAAAGATCCTTAGGCATGTTAGAGTGTGTGAAGCCATTGATCCTGGTCACTACTATCAACATCTAATAGTGATCATGATGAATTTAACATTATCACCTTAAGCCTGCCAATCCGCATTGGAGCATCGTGGCGAGTCTACGCTCCATATCCCTCTCTTATAGGAAGGGACGCCTGGCCCTGTAGTGGACCGTTGATAGACTTGTGATAAAGTAATTAACTTTGTTGTATTCAATAGTTTTCTCACAATAATAGTGATAGTGTACATTTTATTAAAATAAATAAACAGACTGGAAGCGAATCAATGCATCCAATTGATCAACTACAAATTATAATACACCTCTCAATTATAAAATGCTTAAGTTATTAAGTTGTATTATTCATATAGATAAAATTAAAAAATGGAGCGACGCGCGATGTTGCTTGATGACATTTTTGTATAATACAAATTTATACTTTAGTGATTGAAAATATAAATTATATATGCAAGAAAATTATTCGAATAAATAGCATCCCTATTTAATATCATAATATTTTTCATATTCCAGGTGTGTATCTATCTGTATAGATAGAACAAGTATGTAAAGAAAAGGCTGATATGGATGGCAAAGCGATCCGGACTGGTGACACTTCTAATCTTTTATAAACACTTCTTAATCTATTTGTCATTTTTATATACAAGCTTGAATTGTTTTTTTATATATCAAAAAAGATAAAGATTAGATATTATACATAATTATTTAATTTGATTATATCAAAACTGCATTTAATAATAGTTATTATTTTTCTATTATTACTCTCATAGACATTTTGATTTACTTTATTTAATGTATATTCTGTGGTGTGAAATGTATTGGTACTTGAAGTCATTATCAATAAGTATAAGCTCGTCCTAGACGACAACTTAGTATGTTAAGAACTTTCTTTATAAAAGTTATACTGTCTGAATTAAGATTATCAAATGATATTAGTATTGTAACTATTTATATAATAAATACAGTAAAAGCTCCTTAGGGCTAACGCTAAAACACGGGCGGGTGCGGGCGCGGGCGCACGCGTCGGACGACCGCCGTGGGCCACAAATCCGCGAGCGGGCACCCGTCGCGTGCCCCGTCTCAGTTAGCGCTGCTAGTATAATTTTGATCTCGAGCGTGTACAGTTGTGTCGAATAGATTACCATGGATTATTTACTAATTTATTATTTGGCAAAAGACGTCAACGGAATCAACGTCGACTGCATAACCCGTTCTTGACAAGTAGACTACTCAGCGCAGAATTCGATAATTCATTCGCCATATCCCATAATACTGGCCGAAATTGTACCTCAATTATTACGTGCTTTGTATCGATGTTCATGATTGTACCTAGTCTCCGACGCGTGTGACCGTGACATCTAGCGGCGCTCGATCGATTTGTAGAAACAAACCCGCTCGCGTGTGCCTGACGCGGGCGCCCGCACCGTGTGCACGCCACCCGCGCCCGCGCTCCGTCGCACGCGCCTGCGCTGTCCATACTATTTTTCATTATACACACGCGAGCGTGCGCCCGCGCGAGTTTTAGCGTTAGCCCTTATATCTCTCTAGCTCCTCCTGTATTAAAGTTTTTACTATTCATGGATTCAATAGTGCAGTGGTATGCGCGGTGGATTTATAAGACCGAAGTTCCGGCTGGGCTGGTTTAGGTTTTCTTAAATGGTCAGATCTGCGTTGTGAAAAGCTACGGTCGTGGCTAGTTACCACATAGTTTACAAAGACGTACCGCCAAGCGATTTAACATTCTGGTACGATGTGTACAAACCGAAAAGGGTGTGGATTTTGTGCTATTCCTAACAAGTTAACCTGCTTTCATCTTAGATTGCATCACTTACCATCACGTGTGATTGCAGTCAAGGGCTAACAATAAAAAAATTGAAATGGCAAGGAATATAGGGAGTTTTTACTGTATTGAAATAATTATCACTACAATTTTTGATTTATCAGTAGGTCCAAGATGCATCAATATACATATCTGGTAGCAATGAGGCGAAAGAGAGCAATACTTTCCGTCAATGTCTTTTTCTCAACGCGAGACATGTCTATTAACGCATCCCGGGCCTGGTATGTATAAGTTATAGGATCGGATGACGCCGTCCATTCCGGTGATGGAATGAACAGACTGGAACTGAAGAGGAATGTATACATTGAATGTATTCGCCATCGTATATAAGAAGGCTGGTCTAGTAGCATTTAATTGAATCATTAGATTTGTTTAGGATTACTAGTTATTACATTACTTAATGTGAAGGAATTTTACTCGTAGGGTGTGTCCTGAGTGACCGCGGATAGGAAAAAAAACGTTAATGCGCTCGCTCGCACTGCGGATTAGCTGAAATGTGTCGATCATTTGTTTCATAAAAATATATTTAAAGTATATTATGTCTTTCAAGTGTACTTATGCAAGTTAAGTTGCAAAAATCTATACTAATATTATAAAGAGGTAAAGTTTGTAAGTTTGTAAATAAAGATCTGTCGGGGCTAATCTTCGGAACTACTGATCCGATTTTAAAATTCCTTCGCCAGTAGAATGCTACGTTATCGGTGAGTGTCATAGGCTATATTTTATATTTGTATTGTATATATTACCCGAGTTGTCACAGTTTTTGTCGCACGAGTCGGACCGTAAAATTTAAAATTTATTAAATCGGCTTTATGCGCGTGCGTTGCCTTAGCTATTGGATATAATTGAAAACATTATATGAAAACTTTATGCATCTTAAAAAGTTCTACAAAAAAGTCCGCGATAGCATATGTCTGTCTTTTATATTTTGGCAGATATATAACTTTTAGTGTATTAAAAAATTATTCATCTTCGCGACGAAGTTGCTGGCGTCTGCTAGTAGTCTATAAACCGACGAAGTCTAGGCTGCGACATAAGTAGACTAGGCGATCATGTAAAGAAAAGTGTCTTTTCTAATGTGAAAAAGATAAGGAAAGGTAGATCGAGGGCAACGGAGATAAGAAATAGATCTTACGGAAGATGTTTAAAAAAATAATAAAATTTAGCGAAGGTCGCCATCACTCAGGACACAATGCTTAGAGTTCTCGTAAAGATCTTCGGTCGTTGAATATACTAAGCTCAACTAGTTAGGCGCTACAATGGCTCCTTTACACTGCCAGCCATCATTCACGAATGGATGCGGCACCGAGCGTGTAAAGAGCATAATTGCCCATAATCAGGGTTGAGATGTGGGTGAGTTGAGACTTCGCCCGCGCGATCCAGTTGTGTGATTCTGTAAAGATGTTTATATAACTTGAGAGAGTAAGTTTCAAATCTTCCTTAATCTACGTCTTTCTATAATATGGTGTTAGACTGAGATAGAGAATAAATTCGAGGCTCACACTTTCGAGCTATAAAAACATCGTTACAGAATAACGTTACAGGAGTGCGGGGATATGACGATAAAGGGAGAAAGTCGGAAGCAAGCGGCAAACGAATTCTTTATTTGTTCATTAATAGGCATGGGTAGAACTAAGGCTATGAGGCCCTTAGTTATTAGAAGGCTCAGAGTTACTCCGCTCGGTGAAGCAAGCTATGCTTGGAATATCCATGCGTATTGTGTTGTGGAAGTCGAGACGAGAGGTCGAGAGGTTAATGTCCAGCAGTAGACATGTAGAGCATGTATTGCCGCCCGCACTTCGCTTTCCCTCTGTCGTCATTCCCCTACCCCTATACTGCATGGGAAAAGACTCACGGTCAGTGGTTTATGTCTACAGTTTGATATTAGGTTTTTTTCATATCTGACTGAAGAAATGTCGTGCGTATCAAAGGTCGCGTCTATTCGGTAAAATGGGATCATTAAGTCAGACAATGTAGTGACGAAAAGAGAACAGGCACTGACATGCCACGACTAAACACTATCTTTAGATACAGTTTTCTTATGGCAAAGCAGCGCGACGATGTACGTTCGACGCACATCGGTTGAGTGAGTAAGTTACGCGGCCGTACGCGACGCTTCTTCCGTCAGATGTGGGAACTATTAACCTACTTGCGGCGCGTCTCGTCGGGTGAGCGCTGGCCCTTATTGTTAAGATATCTGTATACCGCGAATTTGTGATCGATTTAAGAAATAACTAAAATGTTCCTGTCAAGATATCACATCGATGTTACCATAAGTATGATAATAGTACGCGCAGACGGTGACGGTCCATGTTAAAATGGCGTATAGCATTCATTTTTGTAACCTATTTAAGTTTTTATCATTTTCTGATTGTGTATTTACCGTAGTTTTTAAGTACTTAGTTGATTCTCAAGGGGTTTGGGTGAGCGCAACAGATCTGCCAGAGGGGCTTTTTTACATGACAAAAAAGAGAGGGTGAGATTTTTGTCGTCGCTCGGAGAGTAGTCTACATGAGATTATAAAGTCATAATCCGATCAAACAACTTTGCGTGCGAGGTTTGAGTAGATTTTTTCGATATTCCCAGTTAATATGTCGAAATACCTAATTTCAAGAGAGATTTTTTCAAACTTAATTCTTCCTATTCCTACCCCTTACCTATACAAAACATGATACGATACCCAGTATTTGCTCAGCATAAGACAATTAGAAACCATTCAAAACGTAAAAATTATAATCATGATCACGATCATTTTCGTGAACATTAATCCTCCGTCACCGTTTGCCTACCTTAGGATATCAATTTATATTTAATATGTATATCGGCAATGTTTGAAAGACTGTTTTTGAATTATCTATAAAATACTTACTCGAGGGAAATGAAATTAATTTGTTTTAGTACTGAATAAAATTTTGGTCGTTATCGAGCTTTTGGTCTGCCAAAAAATGTGATAATTATAAAAAAAAATTGTTTACTTCAATTAATAGTTTAGCGTTCGAAATATCGTCGGCGTTTTTATATGCATTCGGCCACTTATTTTAAGCTCACTACGTAACTACCTACTGCTAGATTGTCTTTTGTTGAAACATGTTGTTGAGTTCATGACTTTGACTTTGACATGACTGCTAAATTTTTAGTATAGATTGTAGAAATGCATTAAAAATATCTATTCTGCCATCTTTTATAGTCCGCCATATTGGATTTAGAATGATGTCACACACTACGTCGTGCATAGTCATTCAAAGTAAACGTGTATACAAAATTTCAGGTCAATCGGTTGAAGGCATCAAGATTCCACCCGAACAAACATACTTACAATACTAGTTAAATAAAAGCTTTTAAAAAGAACTCGTGGCGCCCTCAATACAATTTCCTTATTGTTCTAGTTAGGCTATAAGTCGGTACCGACTTTCGTCGGTAGAGTATAGGTATATATTATGTTTTATTAATTTTTGTAGAAATATTCCATCAACATCTTTTTTTTCTGTAAAATATTTATGCCGTCACAAAGACTAAAAAGCAATATGGCCGTCTGTACTGAAATATTTTTAAAAACGCCGACGATACCTTTTAGTGTATAGTGTCGACTGATCATGATCTCTATCTCGCAATGATCTCAACCAAGTTGCTGATTCGGTTATATGCAAACCTCTATTTTAATAACTACAATAATGGTTTCATAATAATGTTTTTGCATTCAACTGCTTAAGTTTTTAATTTATACATACATACTTTTCTTTAAGTTTTTGTAACACAGATTTTTGCACAACCAATTGTCCATATTTTAAAAATTGTGCAAACTGGTTTTTGCACAATTTTTTTCTTTGTTCTAAATTATTGCCTACTTTGTGTTTGCTTATATAGCATATATTATGTACTTAGGATTTGTATGTTTCAGACAAGAAAATCTTGGGTTTTAATTTTAATTTGGTTGCAATAAGTGCTATATTCAGATAGATGATTCATATTAGAATTCTCACTACAGATATATAACATTTGTCTATGGTATAACCGAGTTAGCACCATAACTTCATAGAGGCGTTATAAGAACTTCTTTGTCGGAACCCAAAGTCAGTTGCTATTTAATGAATAATGTAGTAAAGGTGCACCGTTATGAATGATTGACATTTAGTTTTCTTTGTGTTAATTTTATATTTTGTCCGGATAGTTAAATTGCATATGGGTATTTAATATTACGAGTGGACAAAATAATATAATTTAACTTTTGAGACAGGTCTTTAAAGTTTCTTACTTTACCTGATTAAATAAGTATATATATATAAAAATAAAGTATACATTGTCAGCCTATCAATGACCCACTATAGAGCCAGGCCTCCCTTCTTATATGAGATCGGATATGGAGCGCAGACCCACCACGATCTTAGGGTGATAATGTTTCATTTATTAATATAAAATAAGTGGCGCTTATTTATCTTTCATACCTTGTTATTGACGTGATAATGTCTTATAAATCAATGAACGCCAGCTGCACGCACGAAAAAAGCATGACTCATTGTCACGTTCCACCTGAGCCGCGCATGCAAACTAACGCGAAACAATGAGGCTAATCGTGTTTCTCTATAGCTTGTTCCACGCTCTCACTTGCACTGTGGAACTTGACAATGAGTTATGAATTAAGGGATTATCATCACAATGGTGCACTTCTTTACAATAAGTTTACTACCCTTTTTGTATACTTACACGCTTATACATTATAACTTGTACTGTATATTATTTTGTTACTGGTTTATGTATATTTTACTATTGTAATAGGTGTCTATGCAAATCATGTACTATGCAATACTTTGATACAAATAAAATCGACTTTAACATACCCATAATACCGTTTTCTTTATTTTGTGGGCCCTAAAAAGTATATAAGGCCTCGAAAATCCAGTGGAACGTCTATGCAGCTAAGGTCTAAGGTACCAGTTTAGTGTTGGGCTATGACATATGTGAGTTTCTTCTTTCCAAGAAATTCTCAATTTATCAACTGTAGTTGGCAAGTTCATAAGAGTAACACCTCTGTACCTCTAAAAGCTCTTAAAGTTATCGGTATCGGCCATTATCATAAGATCGTAATCGTTATAGGGTCAAACATTGCCCGTCAATTTGCATGACAGCAACCATGCTATGTGGAGGTTACGCCTACCTTTCCTGTGGAAAGAGGCCTGGCTCCTAACGGTAATTAGTCTTTTCGGAATCGTCTGTCTCTTGTAATATCAGTTGGAGCTTGACTGGGACGCTGAACACCGGATTCACCCATGATTAAGTCACACTCATTGTCACGTTCCGCCTGAGCCTAGCGTGCAAGTGGTAGAGCGGCATGATCGATAGCGTTCGGTCTGTAACGTTATCACCTAAAATTATAGTTAAACATATTTCACAGACAACCATATTTTTCTCCGAAAATCTTTCTTATTGTTATAGTTTTGCTAGCTTAAACTAATTAAGAATAGTTCCATATGAGACCAAATACTTGCGTCACAGTCTACGTGATGCTGGACATGCGCCAATTTTTAACCCCTTCGTTTATACAGAACAGAGCCGGATTCAAAATGATATATTTTATCATATTTGCTTATTGTACCTAATGTAAAGTTTCTCTAAAATACAATACCTACATGGTGTTATTCTTGACACCCCTTGCCCCCCCGTTACCATGACTGCTGCCATAGCTAGGTATAGTGGAGCTGCCGGGGACTAAGGGCTGTTGTTATTGGTCACTGCAGGACTAGACTATTCGAACCACCAGTGTCACTGCTGATCTGTGGGGCAAGTGTGAGTTTTTTACCGAGCTATTGCGTAAAAACGTATTCACTCATAACGTCTAATTATATAGCAAAAAAAGCTTTTACTCTAGTTATAACTAGATGGCGCTACTAAAATTCCATATAAATTTGCGTTACGTTTTTATACAGTCGCTCGGTAAGAAACTCACACTCGACACTCTGGCTTCATTTTATAGTCTAGCCTATTCAGAATGGTTCTACCGCCATTCTTCGGTCGCCAGGTTGTAAGTAGTTTGAAAACTTGAATTTTTGACAGAAAGAAGCTTTCGTGCCGAAGGATATCATCTACGTAAAAGTTTAGGTAGTTTGTAGGTACTACGGGAAAAAAGGTGAGCGACTGATGTAGCGCACTACGAAATAAATACGCCATATTGAATTTATGGTGACGTCACATACTCGGTGCTATCTTTGTGCTATCGCTTAAATTAATAGCTGACTATTATTTTTATGAAAATGCAATTCATCCCTGTGTAATCAGACGGAATCAATCAGTGTATTAGTTACGTAAAGGGAAGCACTAGCAGACGCGTTGTTTCAATGTCAATGTTACCTACTCGTACCTAGTCACGGTTTACATTTCGCCGTGATTTATCAATATCAACTTTTGGGGCTTAGTTAATTCGACATAAACAAATTATTTCTAATTTCTAAAAATATTTAAAACAGCGTATAGTCTTGAAAATCCTGTACATATAACAGGTGGTTTAATTGATAATAATCATAATTATTATTTGCTCGTGGATTGTATTGATACAATTAGCAGTTACTTCTTTGTGAACGTGGTATCCATTTATTTGCCTAATGTAAGTTCCTTTTTTATTAAGTATAAGAAAGCCATTGACTGCAATCGCACTTGGTTGTAAGTGACCTAAGCGGTTTTACACGAAATCAAACTGAAACTCATCTCATCTTATAAATCCACCACGCAAACCGCTGCAGCCTTAGCGGCGATGCCACTAAATATACAAATCAAGTATTTTTTTTACTTCAAACGTTATTTTGAATTATTTATCCAATACCTTTACCGATTTTTCAAAATGTTTTACTTAATAAGGTACATTCTTTCCACATTTCAGTATAGGCACCTGGTGAACACAATCTGAATAATGGCAGATGACATCGTGAATTCCATCACTGAGTTATACAAGCAGAAGAACTGGCCAGCTATCGTAGAAATGTACCGGGAACATCCAGATAGGAACAAGTTGTTGTGGGTGTTCCCCACGGAAGAAAACTTCAAGTTTATAACGAAGTATATGGAGGAACTGAGGTGCAGTGAAATACTCAGTGTAGGATGTGGTAGTGGTCTACTAGAGTGGATTATCACTGAAGCTACAGGTACTTGCTTGACTTATTAATAAAATCATTTTTAATTCCGTCTGTAAAGCAATTCTTTAGACGAGGCACCCAATTAGCCAGTGACGGTGTGTGAATTAAATGAAAATTCAATAAAAATGTTAGGTTAAGTTATGTGGCTTTAGACCATGAATTGGTAAATTAATTCGTTGTGCCCCGTAGTGTAGAGCACTTCAAGCTGTCGGTTTCGGATATCAGATCGTTACAAAATCAAACGTTATCACCCACTAGCACGTATTGCTCTAGCGAGTGTCTAAACTTAGTGTCCCCTTTCTAAGGAAGGATACCTGGCTCTGTAGTGGATAGTGGTTTTGTGTGACTGACAATGATGTATCGTCATGGTTAATTATGGAGCTATCACAAAGTTTGTTGGCTGCAAGTTATTACAAATAACATCTACATTTTTGCATCAGGAACCATTCGTATTTTAATGGCTGTTATTTGCAAAGCAAGATATCTTCCTCAGGTTACCCTGTATCGGGATTGGAAGTAGACGGCGCATGGTGGCAGTGTAAATACGCCCCGCCAACATTTATACCCCTAAAGTTCACTACCCCTGAACTAGACAGGGCTACATTATCCTTGTTACAAAACAGCGACAGAACTGCGTTACTCTTCTGTTACTTTAACAACGGGCCAGCTTTCCATCAGTATTTAGATCATTACTCAGGGAAAATGCTGATCATCATCGGACCTGAATACGGAAAAGGCGTGCATACGGACCCGAGACCCTTTGGCGATGTTCCTGATACATGGACCTTACGCGGTTGGCAAGAAGTTGCAAACACAAGAGATTTTATAGCTGTCTATTATAAAAATAATTAAAGATAATAAATACATAAAACTATCTAGTACTTATTTACCTTTTATTTGGAGTTCCCTATTTTGTTGGACCAAGCGGATACGTGCGCAGGGCATGTAACAAATGCCATTCTCCAAGCCAATCTCATTTGTTGTAATTACGTTTCAGAAAATTGGTTAACAAAGATTTTTCGAAGGAGAAGAAAAAATAGCCCAAAGGCTAACAAATTAAAAAATAACTTCATAACAAACAACAATAAACAGTCTTTTATTATAATCATTAAAATATATGTAAATCTTACAACTGAATTCAATTTATCTGTACATATAGAAATTGATTGTATAAATATTTATAAGATTCTCAACAAATCAATTCTTCATTAGTTCAATATTTTTGACATTTATTTTGTTAGTGGAAGGTCTAACAGATGTGTTCATCATGGGATCCTTTTTTCCCTGAATGTAATTCTGGCAGTCGTTGGGTTCCGCTGGCGCATTCAAATTATCCTTCTGATTCATTATAGGAACTTCGGCCACCATTCTATTCATTTCGTTAACAGGTATCTCGGTGGGTATATTATTCGATGGGATATCGTTTTCCAAAAAGTGAAAATCGTTGTGCATCAAACATAAGGATTCTAAAGAAAAGTTCATATCGAAACGAGGCAACAATTTGTTGTCGTCAGAATTGTCGTCGATTTCTATAACATCGCTCTGCTGGTCCGACACTTCTGGCAACACAACGTTGGATAGATCCAAATGCGCTGGATACTGTTCTGGGATAATATTGTCTATCATGTACTGGTCTATCAGTGGAGGATTCGCGCCGGTGTTATTCAGAGCCATCGTGTAAAATGCATCGGATTTCACTTCGTTCTTTATTTCGTTCATATTTTTATGAATGTCTTCTAAAGGCGGCGATGCTTTATATTCCCTACTTATATTTTGTGTGTTTAGTAAATTAGCGTTGCACATTCTCTCTAAACTAGGCGATTGAGTGTTCTGTTTGATCTGAGTTTCTAGTTTTATGTAACTCGGGTCATTCGTTTGTATTTTCTGTGGCGGAGGGAGCATCGTCATCGATGTCACGTTCATTTGTTGGGTGAACGAGAAGATTTTGGGATTATCATTTATTTCACTATCTACAGGCGTAGTTGCAGAATCTCCCAACATGTTGTCTTGAGGATACGCCATTATGGTGTTCGGAGATTCACTCAATACAGGTTCGGGTGGAAGTTGCATGAACTGGGTTGTGATCAAGTTGTTGAAAGTCACCGGACCGCCCAAACCGTATCTTTCGTTATCTTCCAGTTGTTTGAATGCCATTTTTTGTTGTGAATGGAACATATTAACCTGATCAGGACCTTTTAATATCAAATTACTTTTTACAGATATTTTAGGTTTCTTCCGAGGTACCCCCTCGGCTTCATTAGAAATATTGATTGGGGAGTGTCTAGAAGATGGTACCGGAAGGATTTGCATCGGTTTTATGATTGGACCTATTTTCGTCATGGGCAGTGATATTTTACTGACTGGGTTCAAGGTTATGTTATTGCGTATTGATGCTGGAGGTAATCTAATGGGGAAATTGCACATAATGTTGTTTCCTATACTGTTATTGGTAGGGGAATGAGTCGAAGCTAAGGAATTCACATTACTATTTTGCAATAAACTTTGGTCAATTGATACAGATGGGAGAAAATGTAGATTGGGTTGTGGAGAGTCGTATGTCATTTGCAAGGGGTGTTGCGCGCTGTATTGATGCCTTTCCTGTATGTTAAACTCTTCAGATATTACGCAATCAGAATTATTATCATCCTTACTCAAATCTGTTACTATTTCAGGGTTAAAATTTGTCTGTTGATTATTATCAGACGAATTTGTGCAATAGTTTTTTGGATATTCCTGAGGCATTACATCTGGTAAACTATCACAGTCAAACACTTCTATAGGTATAGCATTAACAGTTTTAGGACTACCCTCAGTGTTTTGATCGCTCGAATTACTTTGTTTTTCCTCTTGTTTGTTTGTATTTTCGCTTGGTATCGTCCAACTAGGTGTCTTAGCTATGTTAGTTTTGCGCTTAGTAATTTCTAACAGTAGTTTGATGCCTTCTTCATCCCTATGTGTAGCTAAGTGGACAGAGTATTTGTCTTTGCTGACAGATTTGAATGAGCAATAAGGGCAGCAATGCAAATCGTCTGCTTTTAAGTCGGGATGTGTGGAGAGCATATGAGCCACGTAAGAATGGGACTGTATGGCAGTGTAAGGACAGTATTTACATTTGTAGACGCTCTCTTTGGAATGTTTCTTCTTGTGACGACGCAGAGCATTATGGTCGCCAGATCGATACTCACATTGGTCGCAGGCGTATGGCTTATCGCCTAAAAAAAGAATAATTCATAACTATCTTAGCAATTAGAATACTTATAAAATTTTTCAATGAATTTATATCAGAAAACTTCTGACAGCAGTTGTGAATTGGCAGATCTGTGATGTTTTGTCTATGTTCTACTTAATATTCACTATTTTAATTGACATTTCAAGTTTATGTGTGGTTCTGGGCGACAATTCCCAGGGGCAGAGCTCTATGCCACCACACGCGTCGCGGTTTGCGGATAGCGATACGGCCCCTAGATATAGGGGTTAGCTGCGAATATCAAATAAGCAGTCGCGGACAGGGAGCGGTTCATCGGAGAGTCGCTGGGGAGCTTGTGGCGGAGTGTACCCCAATAAATAGCGTCAAACTCGGTGATGATGAACGTCAGTGGCGAGTAAGAACCGCCACTCAAAACTAAGTTCTTTGCTCGGGGAGATGGGCCTCGTCAACCTTGGCTGGTAATCCATCTAGGAGAAGGTCAACTCTGATTTCAAAAGACCAAACAGGGGTGGGAAACTTGGGGAAACATTTGGATGGCGGCACAAAAAAAAGTGTATACACTACCCCAGGAGGGTCCCGACTGCTCCGCGGAAGGAGAATCCCTCACTGACTATATGTCAGTCTGCCCCACGTATTCTGGGGGGGGCAAAGTCCGCTCACCCAAATTCACACTAGAAGACAGAAGAGAAAAAGAAATGAAGAGACAAGAAAATGAAGAAGAAGAAAAAGAAGATCCATTTAGGAGAAGAGGATTGCAGAGGACACCTCCATCTACAACTACATCATGCAGCAGTAACAGGAAACTTATTCAGCAAGCCTTCCATCCTAGCTTGTTCTTATCACGACCAAGACCAGCATCTGTAAACAGCAGCCCTACCGAAAATCTTAAGAATATCAAGGCAACTGAAGACAGTCCTGCAACACTGTCTAAGGATCTAGCCACAGAACATACTGGATGGCAAAAAGACCATATACCAGTTGAAAGAAAGAGGAAGAGGAAAGAAACGAGCCCTAGTCAAATTGAACAATCGCACAAACTGACAAAGAACAACTTGCAATTTGCAGTCCCTACCCAAAATCAATTTGATATACTTGAGGAAGTAAAAGCAAATGAAGGAAAAAAGGAGAGCACATATATTCCAAAACCAGAGCCAATATTTGTCACTGGAGTTATAAAAATTGCACCTCTTAAAGAACTTTTAAGTAAAACTGTTGATTCGAAAACATATACATTAACAACACTTAGATCAGGACACATAGTAAAAATAATGCCACAAACAATTGATACATACAAAAAAATAAGAAACGCTTTTACTACAAATGACGTCAGCCACTACACATATAAATTGAAAAGTGAAAGAGCCTACAGAGTAGTTCTGCACGGCCTACACTCATCTGAGTGTACCAACACAATAGCAGCTGAACTCAGAGATAATGGACATGAGACGAGACAGATAGTAAATGTCCTACACAAAAAGACAAAAGAACCTTTGCCACTCTTCTTTGTAGATTTAGAACCAAAAGCAAATAACATGGATATATTTAAAATTAAAACTATCAACTATACTAAAGTTTCCTTTGAAGCACCTTACAAAAAGAAGGAGATCCTCCAGTGCAAGAGATGCCAGAGATTTGGCCATACTAAAAACCAATGTTTTAGACCATACCGTTGTGTCAAATGTGGAGGAGACCACCCAACAACAACATGTAACAAAAGCAGAGAAACAGATGCCACATGTGCAAACTGTCAAGAAAAGCACCCGGCTAGTTACAAAGGCTGTATTCAATACAAACAGTATAGAGATAAAATACTTAATATAAAAGCAAAACCTAAACCACAACAACAAGAAAATACAAAACAACAACCAGCTTCTTCAAGTAATTTTAAAACTTTTAAACCAACCAGCTATGCTGAAGCAGTAAAACTGGATCAAGACTTTGTGAGACAAGCAAATGTAAAATCAAATAAAAATAACATCTCATACGATCCAGACAACTTAAGGACAATGTTAGACACAATGTTTAACAAATTCCAGCAAGTCATGACTAACATGATAGACAGCATGATGGATCGAATGATCCAACTCTTCACGACCCTTTTAACTAACCAAGCAAAATAGGTAGTTTACGAATCGCTACATGGAATGCAAATGGGTTGAGAGAACGCCGGCTTGAACTTGAAGTATTTTTGAATACTGAAGATATTGACATAGCACTTATTAGTGAAACTAGAATGACTGCTAAAACCTACATAGATATAAAAAATTATTCAATATACACTACTAACCATCCATCTGGAAATACCCACGGTGGAACAGCAATAATAGTAAGAAAAAACATAAAACACTTTGAAATGGAAGCCTTTTGTACAGAAAAGATTCAAGCCACCTCAATCAAAATTGAAAGTAACAACACATACATAAGTATCTCAGCTGTATACTGCCCCCCCAGGCATACTGTTACTGCTGATGACTTTAACACATTTTTCTCAACTCTTGGTTCCAAATTCATATGTGGTGGGGACTGGAATTCCAAACATATCTACTGGGGATCAAGATTAACAACAACTAGGGGACGTCAGTTATATAAATCACTGAAAAGCCTTGGTTTAGAACATGCATCATGTAACACTCCAACATATTGGCCAAGTGATCAAAACAAAATTCCAGATCTTTTAGATTTTTACATAACAAAGGGTATAAGCTGCCAATACCTCAAAGTAGAAACTTGTATTGATTTATCTTCAGATCATACTCCGGTGCTCCTGAATTATAGCAGCAGGATAGTATATACTAGATCTATCCCAAGATTGTACAATCGAAAAACAAATTGGAAATTATACCAAGATATACTCACCTCCATAATAGACCTAAAAGTTGCATTAAAAACAAAACAAGACATTGAACACAGTATTGAACAATTAAACATCTACATACACATAGCAGCTCAAGAATCCACCCCACCCCTTAAAGACTCTGAAATCAGACCCCAATTTTACCCAAAGGACATAAAAGACCAAGTTAGGAAACGACGAAACCTAAGAAAAGACTGGCACCATAGAAGATACCCAAGTAATAAAAAGGCTTTTAATGAAGCTTCGGAAAAATTGAAACACCTTATCAAGACGTACAACAATACTAACCTCCAAAATTACTTGACGAGACTAACACCTACAGCAAATACTGATTATTCCCTATGGAAAGCCACCAGAAAGATGAAGCGCCCTAGCACTCACATACCACCAATTAAAAAACAAAATGGAAATTGGGCCAGATCAAATATTGAAAAAGCCATTGAATATGCAGAATATCTAAAATGCGTCTTTAAACCCCACGAAGGCTTGGATCTAGACCACGAAAGCGAAGTAGACGCATATCTCCAAACTCCCTTGCAAATGTGTCTACCACTGAGGAGCTGTTCCCCAAAAGAAGTCACTCGGTCTATAAGATGCCTCAAAGGGAAAAAAGCCCCAGGATACGACCAAATAGATGATCTACTGTTAAAAAAATTACCACACAAAGGGGTCATGCTCCTAGTCACTATTTTTAATGCCTGCATTCGTCTAGGCCATTTCCCAAGTCAGTGGAAAATTGCACAAGTGGTCATGGTACCAAAGCCTGGTAAACCTCCTCAAGAGACATCTTCATACAGGCCAATTAGTCTTCTTTCAATATTAGGAAAGCTGTTTGAAAGAATTCTATTAAACAGACTACTACCTTTTCTGCAGGAGTCAATTCCGATCCATCAATTCGGTTTTCGATCTCACCACGGCACTATAGAGCAGATCCACCGTCTAGTAGATACGATAGCTAGAACCCTGGAAAACAAACAGTATTGTTCTGCAGTCTTTATAGACATTGGTCAGGCTTTTGATAAAGTCTGGCACAAGGGGCTTCTATATAAAATTAAAAAGATTCCCCCACACTCCTTCTTCTCCCTTCTTGAATCCTACCTGTTTAAAAGAGCCTATCAAGTAAAATGTCATGATGAAATATCACCACTATACGACATCAATTCAGGCGTCCCACAAGGAAGTATTTTGGGCCCGGTGCTGTACCTTCTGTTCACTGCTGACTTGCCAATGCAAGGGAACACCACAACGGCAACATACGCTGACGATACTGCAGTTCTGTCAGTGCACGAAGACCCAGAAATTGCTTCATTAAACCTGCAAGCTCACCTTAACAAAATCGAAGTTTGGCTCACAAAGTGGCGAATACAAGCTAACCAAAATAAGTCCACACAGGTAACATTCACCCTTCGAAGAAAATCATGTCCACCGGTGCAGCTCTACAATGAAGAGTTGCCACAGGCAGAAGACGCCAAGTATTTAGGCATGTACCTTGACAGACGGCTGACATGGCGAAAACACATTTGGACTAAACGAAGACAGCTCGACATTAAACTAAGAAGCTTGTACTGGCTGACGCACAAAAAGTCCCAGCTCAGTCCCACCAGCAAACTGACTATATATAAAGCTATACTAAAGCCCATATGGACATATGGAATACAGCTTTGGGGAACAGCCAGTACAAGTAACATTGAGATTCTGGAAAGATTTCAGAACAAGGCCCTAAGAAGTCTATTTAACGTCCCGCCATACATTTCAAATAAAAACATCTTGACAGACCTAAATATAAGAACAGTTAGAGAGGAAATACAGTCCTATAGTTATAAATATCAAAAGCGATTAACGGTACATGCCAATTGCTTGGCAAATCGACTGGCAGGAGATGGCAGCCTGCTATTTCGCAGATTAAAGCGAAATAGCATCATAAACTTAGCAAAAAATTGAAGCTAGATTCAGCAAAAAAGGGAGATTTTGTCAGTGGACATACTCCTGCTAAAAAAAATAAACAAAACTAAACCCACAGACGAACGGCCCAATGTCCCAAGACAGATTGCCGAGTCACAGAAAAAACAGACGAAAAAAAAAAAAAAAAAAAAAAAAAAAATTTCAAGTTTATCTATAAAAATTGATCAAATCGTAGTTGGAGAGAAAGGAAATTGATCAAGGTTAAAGACATCGCTAATTCTATCTGATATTATAAACTAGGACATGTATGCTTGAAACTGTTTCCCCAAAGAAGTAGCTCTCTGAGGAATAGAGCAATACATTTTAGATGTTATCCTGACATAAAATTGATTGAAAAAATGTATCATAAAACTGGTGTAACTACTAAGCTGTTAAAAGCTAGTTATTACTACTTATTACATGTACAATGGCCAGCTTCCATGGCCAAGAGTAGAAATGGCCTAGAACCTGCATTCTGGGCCATTTCTAGAAGAATCTAGTTAATAGCCAAAAAATACTCACCAGTATGTGACCTCATGTGCCGCTTAAGTTCTTCTTTCCTAGCCGCAGTATATTTACACTCGAGGCATTTAAATGGTTTGAGCTTGTCGTGGACGTTCGCGATGTGAGTGCGCAGTTGCCTCGCGTTGGCGAACTCTTTCTGACAGACCTCGCATTGTATGGGAGGGCCATTCCTCCTGTGGTATAGCATGTGCTTGGATAGCTGGTTGGCATTCTTGAATTTTTTTGGACATACTGTACCTGTAATGGAATAGCGACATTTAATAAAAAGAGTACTTCTTTTCTTATTACTTATAATGTATTTGCTGTAGGCTCATTAAGGGGACTGCAGTTCTTTTAATAGGGGAACACAGTTAGGTATTTTTTCAATGCAAAGAATCTTATTTGCCAAAAGCCATAGCTTTTAATGTTATGGTTCATACACTTTTACAAAATAAAAGGTATAGAAGTGACCAAAATAGGAGCAATAATAATAATGCAAAGTGACCCTGACTAAAAATTTTAACTACAATACAACAAATAGTCTTACATGGATATGCCTTGTAGGAGCCGTGAGATTTCATATGAACTCTCAGCCTGAACCTGAGGTACGTCTTGTACCCACACACCTCACATGTGGGCAGCTCTAAATCTATTTTGTGTATCTTCCACAGATGTATGTGCAACTGCTCAACTGTTAACAATATTTCTGAACACTCTGGACAGGTTAGCTGTCCATCCTTATGGCACTTCCTGAAAAAAATTAATTTGGCACAATTATATGGGATGGTAGTAAAGCAAACTCTACCAATAGATAATTTTTTTTTTATCGACTACAAGTTTGCCCTTGACTCCTATCACACCTGATATTAAGTGATGATGCAGTCTAAAATGGAAGCGGGCTAACTTGTTAGGAGTGGGACGAAAATCTACACGCCTTCAAAATTCGGTTTCTACACGACATCGTACCGGAACGAAAAATCGCTTGGCGATACGTCTTTGTCGGTAGGGTGGTAACTAGCCACAGCGAAAGCCTCCTACCAGCCAGACCAAGACAAATTAAGAAAAATCTTAATCTGCCCCACCGGGAATCGAACCCAGGACCTCCGCCTTATAAATCCACCGCGCACACCACTGCGCCACGGAGGTTGTTTGGATAAAAATTGTTACTTAAACCTATGAGTATTTATGGAGGACTATGTCTGTGTAAGTGTTTAACAATAGAAAGTGCAAATAATTGAATTACTCTCCATACTTATCTGATTGGCTTGATACTAGATAGTTTGAAGCAAGCTATCTACTATAATATCACACTTTGAGTCTATTTGAACCCTATTCTGGACAGTTTTGAGTTATTATTCACAGCTTACAGCTGGACACTTTATTAATCTCCCATATAAGACAGCTCTACTTTCTATGCAGACTCACAAGATCTATGTGATAATGTTAAACCTCTAAAAATTCAAAAATTCTTCAAAAAAGCCAAATTTGTCTCTAACACAAACGTAAGTGATAATGTACATCACTAATGGATCCATTTTGAACCTACACCCATGTCACAAGTCTCGGGCTCTGTTCGGAGCTTTTCTCTCAGCCACATGATGGAACCAGCACTGGCACAGTTCATTTATCGAAATGCTAAGATATTCTTCTCTTATACATATGACTAGTGTACAAAGCACTCCTCAGTTTATGTCCTGATTCTTAAATTCAACCTTAAGCCACATCTACACTTACCATCAGGGAGAATTGTGGGGTCTGAGTCTTATTTTTAAACAACTTCAAAAAAAAAAGGAGTTTTTCAATTCGACCACATATATATATATATATATATATATATATATTTTGTCTATATATAAAGAAATCCTTGTTTCCATTGGTCATAGCATCATGCATGAATGACTGGACCAATTTCACTAATTCTTTTGTTAATGTTTTGTTATTAATAGGTGAAAAAAGAAAGGTGGAAAATTAGAAGACTAAAAAAAAACTATTCTATAGCAAATGACTGAATGGATGTAAATTGAAAAATTAGGTACAGAGATAATGATGATATCTTGATATTTCCACAGAAAAGAGATGTGTGCAAGACACAGCTAGTTTATTATATAAAAATAGTTCTATTATTAAGATGGAAACTACAGGTTACTAATTAGTTACATTAGAATATTTACCAATAAAAGCTACATTACCTGTGATATGATAAATTTCTTTCTTCCTTCAAATTTGCATGACAATTACCAATTGAGCACAATGTATTCTTTTCAATTATATCTATTGTTTCTTTCTTTCTAATTGGATAGGGAGTTAATCTTCCTCTATTTTGCTTGGGCAAATGTGTAATGTCTTTACATTCATTACTCTGTGGTGAAGATGATGATGATGACAAGTTTTTGTCTATGGTTGGTAATCGCGGTTGTATGGAAGATATCAGATCTGGAGGCACACTCGACATTTGGATTAAATTACAAGAGTTGTTAGAAGTTGATGCATTGGAAACATTCACATATTGAGTGGAGACATCATTGGTGTACACAATATTAATACTGGCTTCCTGGATAACTTCTTTTGGGTCGACCTTCTCAAAATTAGGCATACTCATTTTATTTAATTCATCTACAGAAATGAACGCCACTCCCTTGGGTAGTTGATTGTTATTGGCGTTTACAATATCAGGTACAATTTCTATCAGCTGTGGTATCTTTACCGCGGCTATTTCTTGCTGGGGTGGGGTGGGTTCATTGACTGTAATTTCTTTTTTTAATTTTGCATCTTTTAGAGCAATTTGAACTAGACTTTTTACCATTTTTTTAACATCTTTTATACCCATCTTGTGGTGATTGCGTAGATGTATTCGGAGAGTTTCCTCAGCATCGAAAACACTCGAGCATCCCGGGCAGGGGATCTGTATATTGTCTGCGAGCCCGTTGCGTTTCGCTAGCTCGGGGTGCGCGGTGAATAAGTGAAACTTTATATCATCCTCAGCGAATGCCATGTAGGGACACGCCTCGCATTTGAAAAAGGCCGTGGACCCGACAGATTTTGCCTCATAAGACATTACTTTTTCTTTTGGTAGGGCTGGTTTCGAATCCATATTTTCTTGGGAGACAACTCTGTTTATGTTCATGATGTAACATTGAGAAGACATAGCTGTATCCACACTGTGGATTATTTTATGTCGTCATAATATATAATTTAAAAGAAACTTAATATTTTTCAAGTGAAAAAATATAAACACCAGGCAAGTTTTGTAATTACGATGAAATTGAAAAATAATAAATTGTCTATCATAAAATGTCAATGTCAAAGTTGCATGTCTATGGTCAAGGTTTCAGAATAATTATTAAAGTAATTTAAGCTAAAACAGACGATCCAACTATGTTGAGAAAAGAAAAGTTTTCATAATACTAGTTGGGTACTAACTAGCCACTTGGTTAGGCATAGACAAAAAAACTTGAAAAAAAATTGTGACATTAAGGATGACGTGTCGAATAAAATATTAATATTTTATTAATCGTCTGTATTGTTTATCAATTTTTGGTTACAGGCCGGCTGCAGAATTTCTAACAAATATTTTTAAATAGTTCCAATAAATTGAATTAAAAATGAGTGTAAGTATTATTCAAACACTGAACTTTATAATTTGTATGTTTTTAGTGAGTTGTAGGTTGATTTATTATGTCTATTTCCAGTTGGAAATTGAATCGATGGTGCGCTACGCGTCACCAATAAATCCAGCGGTGTTCCCACACCTCACGATGTTATTGCTCGGCATAGGCATATTCTTCACCGCTTGGTTCTTTGTATACGAAGTCACAAGTACGAAGGTATCGAGGGATTTGTTCAAGGAACTCCTGCTATCGCTGGTGGCTGCCCTGTTCTCCGGTTTTGGTATATTGTTCTTGCTGCTATGGGTGGGTATATATGTGTGATAGTGTTTAAATTTTACCATTGCTTGTTGAAAATGTCTGATTTATTTTGTATATTTTAAGAATAATTATTAAATGTAATATAATGATACACTTCTTTTATTTCAAACTAGTAGACATCCAAACCTAGCTTCCAAGAACACTAAAACAAAGTACATCTTATATTTTAAAGAAAACATGGGAATAGCAAGCTATCCTTAAAAGATAGATAAATGATATCGCAGGCTATCTTGTAGTCATAATATTTCAGATGAGACAGCATTTTCAATTAAAGCTCCCAGGCAGTGCTCCTCTTCCTACAATTATTGAGATCATATTTGACATAGACATGTGGCTGGAGACTTAGTTTTATAATATGTAGTGTTGGTATATAAACTGTAGAACCTTCACAGGCATTTTTGAGTTCTGATTTCTGAACAATGAGTGATTTATCGCCATGTAACGAACTCGTACTATACTGTTATAGTATATTATACGGCACTTGTAGTCAAAAAGCTACCAATACTTATACTAAAATCGAAATCGCTGCAAGTGTGCCTATACAATTTTAAGAGTTCCTTCAATTTTCCCAGGATATCATTATCAGATTCTAACATGATGACAATGGGACCACCTTGGAAATGTGCCCTTACTATTAAAAAAAGAATTACCAAAATCGGACAACTCTGTAAAAAGTTATGCGTAGTCATACACAAAAAAATATATATGTGTCGAATTGAGAACCTCCTCTGTTCTTTTTCGTCGGTTAAAAATAGAACCAACTCAAAACTAAAAACTAAAAAATAACTGTGTCATTTAGTTGCTTTAATTTACTTAAGTATATCTAGGAGTCGGTACCAGCCAAGGTTTCTACTTTAAGGATGTTACCTAGAATCCACAAACTGCTTTACTATGTTAAATAAATATTCCTAAAACTTGCTGGCACTGACTTCATAGATATGCTTAAGTAAATTAAAACAACTATACTAAAGCCAAACTCGATTGAGAATGCTTGTCAACAAACAAATTAAATAAGAAGGTACAAATCACTAGTCATTTTACACCTATTTTTTTAAATTAACTAGTTAATGACGAATTCACGACAATAAATTAAATTAGTAAGCTTAAAACTAATCAATATATTTAATATCTTTTAAATAAGATTTTTTTAAAATAACAAAACATAATTTTAAATTTATTAAGTACAAAATGTGTTGCGTTTTCTACCTTCATTTTAAATTTGTTTGTTGACAAGCGTTCTCAATCGACTTTGGCTTTAGTATAAATGACACAGTTATTTTTTACTTTTTGGTGTGTTTTGAGTCGGTTCTATTTTTTTTGTTAAAAAATTTCATTATCATTATATGATTGATTATTTACAACTTGGATTACATAATTCAAATTTAAGTAAAGATGCATTATTTAATTAATTTTGGAAATTTTTATAGCCTATGACCATTGACATATTAATAGTTATACCTACTACTATACTTCGGATGTAATGCAAAATTCACAACAAGTGTCCCGAAATGTCTATATATATGTCGAAAGAGGGTAAGACATAGTGAATCAAATAATAGGGTATTTAGAGTAATTATAACTAAACCACAAATAGATAACTGAAAGAATTGAATAGAAACTGAAAGAAAGAACAGCAACTTAATTAACAGTGAATTACTACTGGCAAATTATGGTATTACGATAACGTCTCGTGTTAATTAATGCAACCCCAAGACACCGCGACTCAAGCTGAGAGTAATAATTCGTTCGCACAAATTAATTATCAGAGTTGCCTAGGTTAAGCGATAAGCAAAGTACAACGTCTGCACCGCGCCACGCCAAAGCCAAAATTTAGAAATACAAAAATTAAATAAAATTTTTGAGGTTTTATATCAAATTTATTTAAATATAAAATTATATAAAAATCCTTAAATAAATAAATGTTAAAAATGTTGACAATATTTACATAAACAAATTAGATAATGTCACACATTGATTATAATCTAGCATGCTTATTGACGAACTCTGGACTAAACGGAGTGGGGTTGAATCCAAAACTGTTCTTATGAGTGGCTACAGGCTGAAAACATAAAAGCAAGCAAATTATAATTGTGTGGCAATAGATAGGTACAACTTAAAACTATTTTTATTTGTTTACATTATTTTATAATAATTGAAAGATTTTTTCTATTTTTGAGCTGCTATTATAAAATACTACAGTACAAGTACTGCTACTACAATTTATACCTATATACTTGACCTGACCCCGGATTCGAACCTGGTATCCCATGATAAGTATCCAGGCTTATCATTTTATTAGGTTATGGGCTTATAGGACATCTCTTCTGTATGTTGGCTAGTCCAAATATTTGTGCAATTATTTTTGCATCAATTTCATTGAGCTTCCCAGGAGGAGTATAGGTAGGTATAGTTTGTACCACTCGCCGAACTGCGCAGCTTCATGGCGGCGCTGCTAACTATTTTATACTTTGCGTAGTGGCAAACGCCTTGTGTTCAGAACAGACTTTGTAATTGGGTTTAGACATTTATCGGTATCTCTCACCTGTTCCAATCCCGTCAAGGAGTTGTCATCCTCCGGAGGGAAGTAGTCTTTCCTGAACTGAGGCAAGTCCTCGATGCCAATCAAATCCGAATCATCAGAGGCATTGCTGTTCATATGGAAAAGATATTACTTAATAAAATTATAAAAAAGTCGATTCAAATTTCAAATGCATATTTTCTATAGATCGACGATTAGTGCCATATTTTATTTATTTATCGTCTGGGTACTGCTCTAGGTCGCAGTTATGAACTATTTAAATATATGTACCAAATATTATGTTGCTCTCTGAGGCCGCACAGCGAGCTAAATAGACGGGTCTCAGACTGCGATCGTTATCGTTTTCGTAAAGTTTAAAAATGACGGCTGGTCATAAGCTACCGTAGTACCGACCATAGCTACCAGCTGTAACAGCTGATAGAGTTTGCCTACAGATTTTGTTTTAAAGGAGATGGGCCAAAATTGTATGGAGCACAGACTTACTTTCTGTACATGAGTTGAAAAAAACTAAATGTATTAATAATCTAGTTTTGATTAGCCAAATCTCTGAATTCACTTTTATTTAGGCGAAATATTATTTATTCTCTCCAAAACAATGCAACACTTTACGTATAATCATGGCGGATTTTAGATAAGTTACATCGTCTATGGTAGACATATCCAGGTGGCGGATCATATTATTATAGCTGAGATGTGTATGCCTAAAATGTATTATGGCTAAAAACAAAGCCCGGAACACGGAAGAAAAGATTTGTCAAAAATTACATATTTTGAGTTTGACAAATCAATGTCACCGCATCTTTAACACCTACAGACTAATATTAGAAAGATGCCATCTCTTAATACCTCAAAAACTAGGAATTTCATTTTTAACCAACGTTTTATATAGTTCGTTTCGTTCACTTATTTTATTTTTGATAAAATCCTTGTATTTCTTCCATTTTAATGGTATGTGGTACAAGAGTGAAGCCGAAATGGACGAACTCCTTTGCCGGGTGATTTCGGTTTTTAATTTCAGTAGCGCAATTCTGCTATCTGCGCAGTACAGAAAATATATGCATTCCGAATCGATCGATCGAAATTACAACTATACTAAAGCCAAACTCGATTGAGAATGCTTGTCAACAAACAATAAATTAGATTAGTTAGCTTAAAACTAATTAATATATTCAATATTTTTTATTATAAGATTTTTTAAAATGACAAAACATAATTTTAAATTTATTAGGCATAAAATGTTTTGCATTTTTTATCTTCATTTTTAATTTGTTTGTTGACAAGCATTCTCAATCGAGTTTGGCTTTATTATAGTAGGTAAATTTTTGGATTTTCAAAAGTGCTTGTTGAAAAAGTCTAGATAGGCACCTGTCTACTTGAAACAAATTACTTTGAATTAATACGTGCCTTATAGCGTCAAAGTCTGGTGCGTTGATGGTTTCATTCCATATGGGGTTGGAGCCCTCGGCCGTGTGCTTGTTGGTGCCGGGCGCCGCCAGCCCCAGCCGGTTCAGACCTGACTCCTGGGACCCGTATTTGGGGATGGAGAGCGCTTCTAGGCGTCGGTTTAACCTAAACGAGGAAGATGTCTTACACGTTACAGTAGTTACAAGGTTTACGAATTTTAAAATTTGAGTTATATCTAATTACTTAATTAATTTGACTTCTAAAAGACAGGAATATCATTATATTTTACACTTGTGAAGTTTAATATAATTTGTCTCGATGAGACGAAGTCAGGTATGTTTTGAAAAATCAAAGAAAAGGGGGTGTAAGTTGTTCTACACCTCAGTGCCTCGCAGAGCATGTTAAGGCGTCGATCTCGGCCACTATCATCAAATTCTGGTAGGGATCATTAAATGAATCAAACACCCTGACCTCACCATCGCGCATAGGTGCAGCGAGGCGGGTCTAAGCCCCATACCCCCTCCTACAAGGCGGAAGACCTGACCATTTAGTGGCGTTAATAGGCTGATAATGGTGATGATGACCTCGTACACTCAGCGGAGTGTGCCACAAAACAGAACAGGGTAGCACAGACTTTAAGGTTACTTGCAAGGGTAAGCGATAAGGGAATATTAGTCATATAGTTAGTATATACAAGACGCAGCTAGTATAACTCACATTCTGGTCCTGATGATGAACGTTGCGAGCAGCACGAGGCACAGCGCGCCCAGCAGCGCCGAGAGGCCGGCCAGCACGTACACCGTGATGCGGCCCTGGTCAGCACTCAGGTCGGGACTGGTGCCGGTCACGAAGTCGCGCAGCACCAGCAGCTCCGTATTGAGGGTGGTCTGGATGGAGCGCAGTAACTGGCTGTCCGTGCGGAGGCTGGAAGAGGAGTAACATTTTATGATTGCAGACTTTGCAGACGTGCTGTATTAATGTGGACATGTGAAAAATAATTTTAATTTAAATTCATCTTCATAAGCGGAATAAGTGTTAACTGTCGAAGTATGCTCGATAGTTTTCAGAGCAGAGTTTTTCACCGAGCGACTGTGTAAAAACGTACTCACTCGTAACGTCAAATTATATAGAGAAAAAAAGCGTTTACTCTCACTATAACTAGAAAGCGCTACTTCAATTCCATATAAAATTTGCGTTTACTGTTTTCGATATCGACGCGGTAAAATCTTACACTAGGCACACAGTATTGGGTAATAATCTGTCAACCCTTTTTTACCACTATTTCTCATAATAATTAACTTACTCCTCGATGACTTGTGCGGACACGGGCACGTTGTCGCGTATGAAGTGCGCGCGCACCTCGATGACTCCTTCAATAGTAACGCCAGACGTGGAGTCGGTGGCGGGCACCACTTGGTCGATGTTGCATTGCATGTTGAAGCCGGTGCTGAAGGTCTGAGCTATCTGCGTACAGATGTGATACTGGTTAGCTATAATAACGTCCTCCTATCGGTTATAAAGCAATGATGCTAATAATATTACTCACAAAGGCTGTATGCGATTCCACTTCAGTTAAAGAGTTGACGAACAAGAAGTACACTCTGTTTTGTGATGATATGAGGTAAATCTTCACTGCTGCGGTGTCGTTACCTCCATCTGAAATCATTTCCAAATTTATCATTCATCACAATAATAAACGCGTATAACCTACAAATCCGCTGTCCATGAATGAACAATATAGATTCATAATTTTCCAAGAATGCATCGATTTCTCTGGGGACCGATCGATAAAGAACTTTTATCGTGTCCATTGACACTTTCGCTTTGGTTTGGTGGATTTTTTGCAGAGAAATCTCTAATTTTTTGTTTTACTATTAGCAGGGAAGGAGTGGCATGTCATTGGAGAAAGCTGTGCTAAGAGAGATGTCACTCACTCGGGTCTGAGGCGATGACGTTGAATTGGAACATGCCGTGCATGCTGGCCGTGGGCTGTATGTTGAGGGTGAGCACGCCAGTCACATTGTTGAGTTGGAACGCTATGTCCCGCACGTTGTTCAGGCTTTCGTCTGTCTCCATGGACGACTGATCGATATCGTACGATATCGGCAGGCCTTCGGAATGTACCGCCTATACATTGAGCAGAACACAAAGTAATTGTTTAGTAAACTTCACACGCAAATCTTTGCTTCGTTGACCCACAAGTTAGCTTGTACTGTGCGGCTATGGTTCATGAGTTTCTGGGCCGAACCCTGAGATAGATTATGAAATAATGAATCGAGTTGAAATATTTCTCAAGGTCATATGTAATAGATTGTCTGTCTGTCTGCCCTGTGTCTGTAATGCCCTGTAATAGGCCAAAAGAATCTGATTGTTGAATGTTAAATTTAAGAAGTCTTGGGACCATGGGCTAAGTGTCTACATTATGTTAGATGTGTCAGATCATCAAACATCGCCTAGTAGTAAAAAACTACCTGTACAGTCAGCAGTTCCCTGTTGACACTGTCCAGGGTTGATATTCCCGCTGTGTATATGCTTCTCTGGAAGATGGGACGAGGATGGGCTTCTCGCACCTGTAAAGCATAAGACTTGTAAGGCGATGCCCATTTAATTATATCTTTATGTTCATATTAATGCGCGAAAAATTATCGTCACCAAAATTATCACTTACAAATGACAACGTGTATGTACCCGATTATGAAGTAGCTCTCAGTGACAGTAACAGAGAGGCGAATGTCAGAAGTAACTTACAGTGACAGTGACTGTAAGGATGGAGCTCGGCAGCGGGGCGCTCACGTCGCGGGAGTTGCTCGCCGCCACCCGCACAGTGCGCGTCTCCCCTTGGCTTCGGTTGAGCTCCTTTGCCAGGGTTAGAACGTTCGTTGCTTCATCCAATGCGAAGTATCCTTCCTCGTTGCCATCTGCAAAATCAATTTCTTATTACAGCAGAGTAGGTACTTTTTTATCCCTAATTGCCCTAATTTTACCGTATTTTATTATTTTACTCATCATCCTACCTGAATGCAAAAACGCTTGGGCTACATCATTGCCAAGGTTCTAGTCACAGCCGAAAACAGACAAATTCTTAAGACTTGTACTTATTGCTCACTAAAAAATAACGTTTAGTTCTTGTTAATTGACAAGATAATCATGCTCACCGATAATCGTGTAGTAAATAGTGTGACAATCTTCTTCACAAAGATAGTTTTTCAGATCCTTGGCGGGTGGCAGTTCATGGCGCTCCAACAGTCCGGCTTCCTGTTCTAAATCAACAACATCATCAATACTTCCTATTTCAGGGTCTAATCTTCCTTTTTAGAGAATAGGGAGTTCCTACCCGCTCTAATAAGGGCTGGGGGCCACAGTAATGTTTGACTTTTAATGAACACTATGTGATGAATGATTGTGATCGTGACCGACGTTTTAATATTTTCTCCGACTTCGAGGCACAGAGATAAGCCTAAAGAGCTAAGACCTGCCTGCTTAGCCTTAAAGCTATAAAGATAAATATATTCATCATCTAGTAGCATAAAGTTCTTACCAACGAAGGCCACATCGTAGGAGTTGGTGCTAAAAGTGGGTTCGCCCTGCGTGGGTACGAACACTGCTCGCAATGTCACGACTGTGGAGCGAGGATAGGGGTCTGTGCCGCCATCCGTTGCACGAATCACTACCTGCATTTCACAAAAAAATTTTATGAAATTGATCCATTCGTCCGGCGAGCCAAGAGCTGGTGGCAATTTGACCCTAACGGTAAGCCTTGCCATCCAGCTATGCGCTACCTGTATACATTCCAGTTTATTTTAGATATTTTTTAATGAAAACTAATTCATTGTACAGTTTCATCAGTTTGCTTGCGTGTATTCTGCATGTGTTTCTATAATTGTAAATTTTAAAGGTAGACATAGCAAAGTCTAGTCATATGTCAGTAAACCAAAGAAAACACTTCTTCTTGAATGATTTTGCCTTTAGTTTGTACAAACACGAAGAATTTGACGCGCACTCTTTGATGTTTTACCTGGAACTCCTTGACGTCATCGGTGAACATTTTCTGCAGCATCAGGACACCTTGGTTTTCACCGCTTGCTAGCACTTGGAAGTACTCTTTCGCCTCATCTGTATGTAAGTGAAAATAAATTAAGAATGTAGGAACTCTACAATGTTCTAAAAGGGCCTATTTTTAATATCAGTGCCCAAGTATAATAATGGAAATTACCATCGCCGGAGATATCGAAGGTGACTTGTCCGGCTTCGAGGCCATCCTCATCGGTTGCTTGAATTGTATCCAGGAATTCCCCAGACACCAGCCCCAGCCGTGCGTTCACCATTGCCCGCTCCTGTTGCAAATTTTTTACAGGTTGAAAGTTTATCATTATGGAATGTACCAAACCAAACTGTCTTGTAATCTTGTTATATAGAGCTTTTCTTATTCTTTTCTTCTTTTCTTTTGTGATATGAAGAAGTAAATAACTATACTAGAGCTAAACTCGATTGAGAATGCTTGTCAACACACAAATTTAAAATGGAGGTAGAAAATGCAACACATTTTATGCCTCATAAATTTAAAATTATGTTTTGTTATTTCAAAAAAATTTATTTAAAAGACATTGATATATTAATTAGTTTTAAGCTTACTAATCCAATTTACTGACATGAATTCGTCAGTAACTAGTTAATTTTAAAAAATTGGTGTAAAATGACTAGCGATTTCTACCTTCATTTTTAATTTGTTTGTTGACAAGCATTCTCAGTCGAGTTTGGCTTTAGTATAGATACTTGTAAATATTCAAACCCACCTACCCTTGCAAATCGCACTACGGAATCACTCTTAGGGAACACAAACACGGGCGCGTGGAAGTTGTAGGGCGTGATGATGAGCTGGTATATTTCAGACGAATGTTGTTGAGGAACTCCATGGTCGAATGCCTGCAATATAACATACAAATCGCATCAAATAATTCTGCCCCTCTGAAGTAAAAGCATTATACAGTTTTCAAAATAGACAGTTATGATAAAACGCCTCTATAATCGAGAGGTCTAGGCTACAACCTGTTTAAACTTGGACTATTCACTATCACTCATAGCACCAACAATCAAAACCAACAAAGAAAACTGATTTTGTAATTCAAATCACTAATTTAATACATCACAATCTTCTTCTAAGGCAGGCGCGCTTCAACCGACTACAACACTTAACACCTTTACTTTTAAAAGAAATTATAACTTACGCGAATGCCAATGTTGTAAGTTCCCCAGTAACCTTTCAAGTCGACGAGAGTCTCCAACTCGCCGCTGACGTTAAACCTGTTTTTGCGAAATTAATAATTATTTGACATCAAGTTGTAATACCTGGGGTATATTCTTCGGGATCTAAATCTAATCTAAAGTTAATCCTGCTGATTGATAAATAGTTTAGGGCTAAAGAAATGTAAAAAGAAATGCGTCGTAGTCAAAAAGCTTCGCACTTTGTTCAATAAAAATACTCGGTTCATATTTGGGATGCTAAATTTTGGATTTGCACCTAATCGCTCTCACGTAGCATGTTATAAAAAATCAGACAATTAGTAATAAGGCTTATTTTAAATCATATGAATAATGATGGATGTCATACGCGACTGTTGCGACCCCATACGAGATCGAGGTCCAGAGTGAAGATGTATGGACTCAATCTGCTGTCCTACATTGACCATTGGTTATTACCTGTTGTCGGTGTAAACGTCGACGGCAGTGAACAGCTCGGGGACGGTGATGTCTCGTTCGGTGAGCAGTGTGAGGTTGGCGACAGCATAGCCGACGCGCGAGTTGTCCGTGTCAGGCTGGTCGCGGTCCGGGGCGAAGATGTACGGGCTCAGTCTGCTGCCCTACATTAACATACTTGGTAATTATTAGCAGTTTGCGGGTACCCAAGCTAACATCAATATATGTACTGCATACTTTGCTCAAATTCTCGGAGACAGACCACGAGAGCCGGTCCCTGGACGGCAGCTCCGGAGCGTTGTCGTTTACATCAAGCAACACCACAAGCACTTCTGTGGTATTCTGGTTCCTGTTGCCATCTGTAATATCACGAGCATCAGAAGCAATCTTTTCCAGAAGATCATCAAGACAATATTAAAGTGATGTTAAATCATCAAATTAGATGACGAGAACGGTCAAGATTTATCTTAGAATGATGGAAGTCAGAGTGATGTTACTTCACTTATCTACTGTGTTATCAGTTTTTAGTCAAAATACTGTTTAAAGAAGAACAAAAAACGTCCTAAAAGTAGTAAACAAACCTCCTTCAGAGTAGAAGTTATCAATAAGGTTGAGGAATATGCGATGCTCGGGCTCGTCTCCGTCTCGGTCGAGTACCTCGCCCAGGCCGGCGGAGTAGTCGACGAAGATGCGTCCCGTATCCAGCTCCACGGAGAAGAAGTTCCGGAGCCGCGGACTCACTGCGTAGTTGATCTGGTAACTGACTGTGTGGTAGATCTCTGTAAAGGAGCAAAACATTTTTACATTTATCTGCGTGTGATGCAAAAAGCTAGATATAATATTGTAATAAAAAAAAATATACATATAAGCGTTCATTGATAAAAGGTTAACATTTCTCGACGACGTTCTGTGGCGTCTGAAGCAGATTAAATCTTCGACTCGATGGCCGCTTTTGCTAATATCGTCGTTAGCAGACATACGAGTACGTACACACCATCACGCCTCAATATGAATAGGCAGAGACTATATTCTTCTACATGCCATGATCCTTGCATATCTGCTTCACTTTCACCGTTCTCATTTTAATCGTTACATACAAAGTCATCAGTTAAGGCCACTCTTGATCTGGCTTTTATTTAGAATGTTGCTTTAGTATTCGCCTTCCAAAAATCCCTCTTTTGTAAGTCTCCTTTCATTTATTCTCTCTACGTGCTCAATAATTTTATGTTGATCAGTGGTTCTAGCAGCAAAAATTTATATAGGTATTTATTTAAAAGTACTCCGAAACCTTACCATCCCGGTCAAGATCTTCAGACACGACGACCACCACCTCGTCGCCTTCCACTGCGTCTTCGTACAAGTACACCGTCACGTTGAACAAGTCCGTTAGCGCCATTGGACTTTTGTTGTTCGTGTCGATTATTGCGATTGTGATCTGGGAATAAAGAACTTGCTACATCGGAAGAATTTTACTATGGAAGTTAATGGTATTAACGAAACGGTGCATATGAAAATCTAATCTAAAAATTAATATTTCAGCTCTATGAGTTGAAGATGTCTACTTTAAAATTGAATTCAAAGATCCACCCCAACAAACATAGGTACTTACGTTGAAACTTAAATAATAGCTTTTGAAAAATCGGATAGTATCTATCCTATCCTATTTTATTAAAATAGGTATGTATCCTATTCTTGAGAACTTGACGTTGAGATCAAACTAACAGTTAAGTCTTTCATCCACGGAATCTGTTTAGTAAACATCAGCCCGCTGAGTTGGTTTTTACTGAATTTATTCATTATCATTCTAATTCCGCCAGCGTTGAAAGGTAGGTCTAAGCTTCATATTATACTCTCAAGTCTCATCTATAAGAGAGGAGTAGCTCTTTAGAGAACCGTTAAATGTTGGAATATAATATTGAGAACAAACTAATAGGGTGTGGTAAGAACGATTGTGACGCGACGCAAAACTGCCAACGTGACGAACGTAATGAACAACGATATTCCCTACTTTTTTTTATGGACTACAAGTTGGCCCTTGACTGCTATCACACCTGATGTAAAGTGATGATGCCATCTAAGATGTAAGAGGGCTAACTTGTTAGGAGTGGGACGAAAATCCACACCCCTTTCGGTTTCTACACGACATCGTACCGAAACGCTAAATCGCTTGGAGATACGTCTTTGTCGGTAGGGTGGTAACTAGCCACAGCGAAAGCCTCTCACTAGCCAGACCAAGACAAATTGAGAAAAATCTCAATCTGCCCCGCCGGGAATTGAACCCAGGACCTCTTATAAATCCACCGCGCATACCACTTCGCCACGTAGGTCGTCAAACTTGCGCCGTATGTAGCAGTCTGCGACGGGTGGCGACGTAATGGGCACCTCTGTCGTGTGAGGTAGCATCGAGTCACTTACCCAGGACACCAGGCAAGAGAACTGATGACTGAAGTCATTTAGAAGAAGCGTTCATTTCTTCAAGGATAACTTACATTTCCCTCCGTGTCGAAGTAATTGTCGTCCGGGGGACAGTCATCCTTATCATCCTCAGTACATTTGTCGCTGGCTATGACGGTGTAGTAGAGGTTGTCACGTGGCGGCGTGTCTGCGTCTATCGCCGCATCCGTCTCCACCTCGATCTGACCCGTGATGAAGTCGATCCTTACTAAGCCTTCCGGAGTGTCTTCTCTGGGGCTGTAATTCAATATGTGACAAATTGATTATGGAATACTTCAAATTTGTGCAACACTACATATTATTTGACTTATTCGATATACAAGAATTATAAGAAAATATTCGTTGAAAGAAAGAAACAAATCACATTAAAGGTAAGCTTTAGTGATTCTTTTAAAACGTCAAGTCTGTCAGTACGTAGTGAATCTACCATCTCATATTACCAGTGATGATATATGAATCCGAGACTTAATCGCTAACTGCAGGCCTCATAAGAAGCCTTAGAGAGACTCAGCGGGCGATGGAGAGTCTAATTCTCGGAGTATCTCTGCCTGATTAAATCAGAAATGAGAACCGCAGAAGAACCAAAGTAACCGACATAGTTCCGTGAGTAACAGAACCGCAGTGGTAATGGGCAGGGCACGTGGTTCGAAGAGCTGATGAACGTTAGGGGCTAAAGCTGCTAAAATCGCGAACCAACACCGGAAGGTGCATTGTTGGTCGACCCCCCACTAGTTGGACTGACGACACTAAACGTATCGCAGGGAGCCGCTGGCTACAGGCGGCTCAGGATAGTTGTGTATGGAAGGCCCTAAAAGGCCTATGTCCAGCAGTGGACGTCCATCGGTCTATATGATAATGATGACAACTTACAATATAGTGTAACGGACTTGATTGTACAGGGGCCCGTCGATGTCCGTGGCTTGCACGGAGCCGATGATCGTGCTGGAGGCGGAGTTCTCTCGCACCCTCAGAGTCTGGTTCAGCGTGTTGGCCGCCCACACGGGGGGGTTGTCGTTCATGTCAATGATGGTTATTGTGAATGTCACTACAACAGAAGTAATAAAATATGATATTTTAACGCTCCTTTGAAAATGGCCTCGCTGAATCGAAGCCGCATTGTGGCTGAATCATGGGATCTTGAGTACTTTTATACAGGACTATACTAAAATTATTTTTTCCAACAAAAAGAAAAGATACATGGTTTTGTTATATCTCAATGGAATAAGGCAGAGTTTTCAATCAAGGTTTCCAGTCCCAGGTTTAATTTACACAAAAGCTTAACAAATTAAAACACTAAAATCTTCCTCAGTAATCACTTTTATCTATTGGTGAAAACTGCATGAAATACGCCAGTTTATTGCGAACAGACAAACAGAATTGGTTGGGGATTTTATTTTATAATATGAAATCAACACATACGTTCATCGTAATCAATCCCCAGCTCGGTGTTACTGTCCACCACCTTGATGGTGACGTAAAGCACTTCGAACTCCTCGAAGTCGATGGTGACGTTCGGCTTGATCTCCTTCACCACCAGGATGCCCACAGCTGACCCACGCCTGTCCTCTCCATCGGGGAATGATGTTTGTATTTCCAAGCAGCTACAGAAGTAATAAATAAAATATATATATATGAATATAACTAAACACAATTGTTATTTAACTATTGTTTTATTTGACTTTCAATATTTCTATGTACCTACTAAGCAATTGCTATCAGCTATTGTTTAGTGTCTGCCTTGTTGGTCCTCAACTATGTGGCTTCAGATCAAGAGGCCCTCCTTCTTCATGGAAATTTTCAGTAAAATTCTAAGCCTATAAAGTCGAATAGTTCGTGGTATTACATCTCTGTGCCTCGTTAAGCCAACGGAGAGGACGCTAAGCCATCGGTCCGGGTCGATATCGATTAAATAATCCAGTACTATCACCCTAAGCCCCAACCTGCAGAAACTTGTGGGACTACCCTCAGGTGCTGCATAACGTACCTAATATAACTGTATACGTACAGTTAGGCTGGCGCTGGAGGTAACCGAAGATAAAATACAAGTATAGTACCCCACATATTCCGACGAAGGAGTCTCCCTGCCCTGCTTGGTCGCGTACGAAGATTCCCAGACGATCTCAAAGCTGAGGTCGGCAGTGGTGTCGGGATCCGTGGCGGTGATCACCAGCGGGTCACGCGTCACTATGTACCCTTCTGGCACGTTTTCTTCCACTTGAGGGCTTCCTCGAGGCTGTATTATTAATTAAGTGATTTTAGTATTATTTTAATGACTTTCTTCATTGGTCAAGACTATTTTTACCATATAACTGGCCTTTTTCAACCGACGAAAAAAAACGGAGGAGGTTCTCAATTCGACACGTATATTTGTTTTTATTTTATTTAATTTTTTTTTATGTATGACCACGCATAACTTTTTACAGAGTTGTCCGATTTTGATAATTCTTTTTTTATTAGAAAGGGCATACTTCCAAGGTGGTCCCATTGTCATCATGTTAGGATCTGATGAGGATATCCTGGGGAAATTGAACGAACTCTTCAAATTTTGGAGGCACGCTTACAGCGATTTCGGTTTTTGTCTCGGTATCGGTAGCTTTTTGGCCACTAGTGGCATATAGTATAGTATAGTACAATGACAGTATAGTACGAGTACGATACGTGGCGATAAATAAAACTAAAAACTAAGAAATAAATTTTTTTAAATAAAAATAGAAACGACTCAAAACGCACTAAAAAGTAAAAAATAACTGTGTCATTTAGTTGCTTTAAATTACTTAAGCATATCTAGGAGTCGGTGCCAGCCAAGGTTTCTACTTTAAGGACGTTACCTAGAACCCACAAAATGCTTTACTACATAAAATAAAGGTTCCTTAAACTTGGCTGGCACCGACTTCATAGATATGCTTAAGTAATTTAAAGCAACTAAATGACACAGTTATTTTTTACTTTTTAGTGCGTTTTGAGTCGGTTCTATTTTTATTTAAAAATTTTTATCATTTGATTTTTCAATAGATTAATAAACTGCCAATGCTTAGGCGAATATGCATTGACTTGATAGCATGCAGAAAGCAACAGGATGATATTTAAAAACAATTTCTATAACTTTTTTCAAAGTAGCGGGAAAACATACCGCGACCTGTGGTGTGGTCGCTTGCGATGCAATGTGGTGTTGGTTAAGCTAAAATATGAAACATCATTGTATTCTCTATAAAATAAGCAGTGGCATAACTTTAAGAATAGAGGGTTTAGACCGTTCGAAAATGCTTCTTGTACTAAAATAGTGGCTTACGATAATAGTGTCAGCGTAAAAATTCGGCGGTTACGGCTCAACGAATTACATTGAGAATGGCAAGGTAAATCTTGCCGTCCATCATAAATCTCATGAAAATTCTTAATGACGGATACATCGTATTAACTTTGCAAATTCCTTATTGGTTATGATCTTGATGATGATGACGACCTCCGTGGCGCAGTGGTATGCGCGGTGGATATATAAGGCGGAGGTCCTGGGTTCGATTCTCGGCGGGGCAGATTGAGATTTTTCTTAATTTGTCTTGGTTTGGCTGGTGGGAGGCTTTCGCCGAGGCTAGTTACCACCCTACCGACAAAGACGTACCGCCAAGCGATTTAGCGTTCCGGTACGATGTCGTGTAGAAACCGATATGGATGTGGATTTTCATCCTACTCCTAACAAGTAAGCCCGCTTCCACCTCAGATTGCATCATCACTTAACATCAGGTGTGATAGTAGTCAAGGGCCAACTTGTAGTCATTAAAAAAAAAAATCTTGACAAACTTAGTAAATGAATAGTTGATGCATCAGACACTATGCACGTAGTCTAGCGGGTAGGAGCGACCCTATGGTCTCCATAGAGGCCTATGTCTTATCTGCTGATAATGATGATGATGATGAGTATCTTAAATGCTACAACAGCTTACCAGCCTCATGCTGGGAGGCGTGTTGTTGATGTCGTTCAGTTGTATGACGAGTTGCGTGGTGTCCGTGTTCACTATAGGTGTTCCATTGATGCTGCTTGGTATGCCCAGGGTGTCGTGTGCTCGGACCTTGAACGTATTTAACATAGGTAGTGTTTCACGTGGACTATTTAAATTAATAATTAATACATATTATTAACATTAATAGAGTTCTCTGCCTAATGGACTATTGTCGAAATCAACATTCCTCACAACTCACGGCGCAAGCAATTTAGTTTAGAAGTTTAGTTTTGAAGAATTGATGATGAAAAAGAATGGATGGCTTCCAAGTTAGTTTCCGATAAACTCTCATGATTTGAAATAATTTATTATCTCTCAGCCATTAGAATAACATTTAAGTAACAGCAAAATTAGATATGTGTTGATGTTTGTTACTAAAGCAAGCCAAAAGCGGCTGAATAGATCTGTATAAAAGGCACTACAGCTTGCCAAAGCACATTAGCTTCAGTGAGTCCTATCAGCAAATAGGACTCACTGAAGACTAAAGAGAGTGGCGTGGAAGTATGAAGAGAAAAAGAATCAGCTAACCTGCACCAGCAGTTCGCTTTGCCTGTGGTAATCGAAAGAATCATTCATTGATACGTAAATATCTCCCGTGCTTTCGTTTATCCTCAGGAACTGTTGAGCGTTGCCCATTAACGTGTGTCTGTAAGCCAAATAAATAAATTAAGAAGGCCTCCGTGGCGCAGTGAATTTATTGGACGGAGGTCCTAGGTTCGATTTCCGGCTGGACCGATTAAGATTTTCGAGACTGGTCTTAGATCTTGCTGGCTGGCTTGGGCCATGGCTAGTTACATAAAAAATTAAGATTTTGTATTCTGCAAAAATTCGATGCTCATAATCATTATTAGCCGGTAGACGTCGACTGCTGCACACAGGCCTTTTTAGGGACTTCCAAACACAACGATCCTGAGCCGCATGTGGCTCCCTGTGCCACGTTTCATGTCGTCAGTTCACATATTCGATCCTCATTTAATTACAATTTTGGCCGACCGCTAATGATTTCCAAATCCCCTCTTTTATAAGCAAATACACCCTTCAAAGGGTTATAATACTGATGGTGATAATTCCCTTCAATTGGGTGAGAAAAGAAAGAGAAAAAAAGGATTTATACATGATCAGTGTTGTAAAAAATACATTCGATTAGGCATTAGCAATATGATTTTCTGTAGCACTAAAAGTAAAGGGTTAATATAGTTTCAATAACTCACACCACACTATCATTGACGTCTCTGTCATTAGCTCTGACCGTAGCTACGTGGAATCCTTCCCCAACAGTCTCGTCGAAGGTAACGTTGTAGGCGCTGGCCTCGAATATCGGCAGCTCATCGTTCCAGTTGATTAGATTTATGTACACCGTGGCAACCCCCACTAACGACGAGTTACCCAAATCTGTGGCGATCACCTGGAGGGGGGAGTTATCAGTTTATTACCATAATCGATACGTTCAAGGTCGAACAGATTGTGTTTCAAACCCGCACATTCGGGAGTTGTATTTACAGATACAGGCACTTTCTCTGTCATCTTGTGTTTAGGTCAACAAGTATTAATGTTATAGTTAAGTGTGACTCAAATCTCAGGCTTATTATTTGGTGCTCTAGAATTTAGTTATTTTTCTCTATTACATTTGACAGTTTTATATCATAAAAATAGTCAAAAAAAACACTCAAAATCCTGCTCTTCCGCTCAAGGAGCAATTGAGTGGATTATAGTCTCTCCTCACTTAGAAGTCTTCAGACTTCTATTCTACAATCAAATAAATTACGAAGGCTCCCATACATCAAATATATTGATATGGTACGGAACCCTTCCTGTACCAGTCTGATTCGCACTTGGCATATGGCACATGGTTATAGCGGCAACAAAAATACATTATGTGTGTAAATTTTAACTGCCTGGCTATCACGGTTAATACGATATAGCCTGACGACAAACAAACAGACAGATAGTCAGTCAGGGTCCCGTTTCTACCCTTTTCGTACAGAACTCTAGAGAATGTCTTTATTTATTGGTAGACCTGCAACTCAATTCCGTATCGGTAGTCTTCGTCCTCGTAGTCCAGCATGCTGTGGTTGCTGGTGGTCATGAAGAACGTCTGCCGCTGGTAGCCCACGCCCGGCTGGATGAGGAACGCGCTCGCCGCCTCCGGGGGGTGAACGCTCTCCAGGCGGACGCTGTACTGAGCATTCTCTCCCTGGAAATAAATAGGTTTTTTATTTATTTCCGCCTCCGTGGCGTATTTTATTCAATTTACATAAATTTACTAAAATCTTCCTGAAAATAACCTATGTTCCTGATCTGATAAAACGCTCTGTGCCGGGGCACCGCTAGCACTGCCCAGGTTGTATTAAAATGTGCAAGCTTCACTTACTGTATCTCTGTCATGAAATCCAAATTCTGTATCAAAGTTCAACGTCTGTGGAATTTCTTCAGGTATATTGATGGTGTACTCTTTGTAGATAGGCTCGGGCCTTTGATCATTGATGTCGTTGATGATGATGACCACATCGATGGGGGTGTAGAGACTCCCATTGCTCTTTTTGTACGCTATTAGAGTCACGCGGAATATTTCCCGCTCTAGCTTGTCTCTGTCTATAGCAGCCACTTGAAATATTGCGCCATCTTGACCTTCTCCTATTGTTTCGATTGCAAAGAATTCTTTGTCTTCTGTAAAATCAAATTTAATTTAGCTAATATAAATGATTACCAAATGGCGTAACTTTGATGTTGCGTTGATTGCTGGGCCATGTAGAAGAGTATTTCTTCTCTTCTAAAACTTAATTCAAGCTATAGATACAGTATTGTTTGTACTAATGAAGTCGGTTAAAAAGGATAGATGCATTGGGAGCCAATTGCCTCGTTGATACAGAGGATAACCTTCGTGGCCTCGGATCCTGTCCGAGCTACGGTCCTAGGCCAAGCTATGAAATACTGAGTTGGTCTTCTATTCCAGAAAGTCGCAGTAAAATTCTTAGCCCGTAATTGGGAAGTTGGTTTCATACCCCCGTGCTGTGCCATTCAGCACGAACCTAATCATTATCATTAATGAAAATCCAAGCACCAAGTTTTAAGCGTTTAGAAACGCCCCCTTTTGGACTTATCATTTCAAAAGTTATCACTTTTGTCGGGCGTTTTTTGTATGATGCACACGTTTTTTTGTATTTTGAATTATATTAGTTTTTCTTTCTAGTAATAATTATATTAATTCTCGAGAAGCTTAACCTAGTTTTAGAAGTGGAGGAGACATAGTCTAACCCAAGACTCCTTATGGAACTTGCTTCAATGATGGATCACGGATGGAGATGGGACCTTACCATCTTCAGCCTCGAGCCTGTAATAAATAGCCCCGCTGATGCCGGTGTCGGCGTCGATGGCCCGCACGGTGAAGTTCTTGGCAGTCTTCTCGTCGAACTGCTCCACGGCGAAGATCTCCACCCAGCGCGGCGGCCGGTGGTCTACATTCTGCACTTGCACCATGAGGGTCACTGTGTGGTTGTTCGGCAGGGAATCCTGTGGGGGTATGTCATTGAGCTCGCTTTAAAATTGCAAATCTAATAAATGTGTACTGATCATCCATCATAATCCATATATTTTTTTCCACTTGTATGCCGAATAAATAATTTTGTTTTAAATTCTAGAATATTTAGTATTAGTTGCCTGGCGTGGCCGTTGTCAGATTATTGCGAAAAATAACAAATTATAATTACATATTTGATAATGGCATAATTACTGGCTGAAAAATTAAGGCAATAACAGTAATTGACATGATACAAATTTCAGTAAACTCACAAAAGCAGTGACCCTGAAGATGTGCAGAGCATTGGCCACGAAGTCCAGGGTACGGTTGAGACCGAGGGTCATAGTCATCGTCATCCACTCGTTCGGGATGTTATCGCCCTGGATGTAGAAGATCTCGTCGTCGTTGCGGTCACTGTCGATGCTGAAGGTCATGTTGCTGGTGCTGATGCGACCATCGGCATCGCTCACCAGGTACTGGCAGTGAGTGAGGCCGAGATTCCCTAATTCCTGCATTGGAAAGAAGTAATTACTACTGAGGAATCATCAACATCATGGTAATAGAATATGTATCGATAATATTTGTAAGCAAGTCGCTTCAATTTGCCGTACCTAGGGCAGTACCAGCGGTGTCACAAGGAGCAAATCCTGGAGGGGTGTTAAAATGAACAGACCTGGAACCACAGAGCTGGTACCACAGGCACAGCTTTAGGTACAAATTGTCAATACTAACCGGTACAACACAAGAGTCCAGCAGTTGTATGACGGGCGCATTGTCGTCGATGTTGACAATCTGCAGCGCGACTGTCGGAGTGATGGTCTCGCCGGACACGCTTACAACGAACATGTATAATTGCATGCCGGGGGTCTCGTAATCCTGTCTATGAGAAAGAAGAGGGAAAAATTATTACTTTATAAGCCCCTTGAAAACTATTAGCATTGGAGGTAACGGGTTGTCCCAGCAAGAGATAACTCAAAATCGCCTCAAGCTCAAAATTATAACTAGAAACTGATTTCTTATCACCAATACCGTGCCGAACTATCTTAACTAGTAAACCAAAGTTGTTACCGAAGTTGTAAACTTCAGTAAAAATTAATTCTACGGATGCTTAAAACGCATTTAGCCTTAAAAGAAATTCTAGCAGCAGGGCTAAAGGCTCAGGTCCACAAAATGTTTTAACATCGAAGGATCTACACGTAGAAGTAATATTATGTGAAATTGATGAAGATGATATGTCCAAAAGTGAGAAAAGGCATACGTCTGGGTAATGTAGAGGAACCACTCGCCACCTTCGTTTCGAAACACCGGCCCCAGCATACTGAAGGTGCCTGACATCATCCGAACGATGCTCGGGGCAGCGGTGCCTGGAATTAAAGACGATTTTTGCATAGAAAACTTTATAAACGAGAACATTCCGAAGAATTGAGAACCTCATCCTTTTTGAAATCGGTTTATCTTAAACCCACATCTATAAGCGTTTATAGACGTGTCTTTATAATCTAAATAGACGGAATTACCCAAATTACCCAAGGAATTTGTTCAAAGATAGCATACAAATATCAACATGTATAAAATATTATGATCGGCTTATTTTTCAATGGTCTAAATTCACACCCCTTTCGTTCCCTGCATGGCATCGTACCGGAATGCTAAATCGTTCAGCAGTACGTCCTTGCCGGTAGGGTGGTAATTAGCTAGCAGTAATACCTACAGTATACCAGCTAGACCTGTACCGATTTAGAAAATCAGCCGGGAACTCTGCGTATACCGTTGCATCAGAAGGCCGTCAAGATGCTCTATGTGCAGTAGTAGGTACGTTACCTTTGTAGTTGAGTTTCGCAATGGCGACGTCCCCACGGATCTCTTCATCCATGAGGATGATCTGTGTGGCATCGTCGGAGAGGTACTGGTCCATGCACACGTCTTCTCTCGTGGGCGCGGGCAGGAACGGCCTTAGACTCCATGTTAAACCTGTATATTTTTAATTCGTAATCTAATTAATTATGATCGTAAATTGTTTGGATTGATCATCATTTGCCTTATCCACTACAGGGCCCGACTTTCTTCGTTTTAGGAGAAGAGATGTGAACCTTAAGCCCACAAAGCTGCTCAAATCAGCTGGCAGCTCTGGACGCTCCACTACTTGCAAATCTCCACAGCCTTGAGCATCGTCGGTTGGTTGCAAGTTTGTCAGTGTTTTACAGGATATATTTCGGCGAGTGCTCTCAGGAGTTATTTGACCTTGTACCTCCTTCACCTTTTTACCATCGCACTGCAAGACATCGGGTGGGATTTCACCCCTACGTCGTTGATGTTTCCAGGACTCGTACAAAACGTTTTGCGTCATCTTTTATCATACGCATAGCTAAGGTCTGGAATGCCCGTTCGAGGTCAGTTTTTCCTTGTTCTTAATAACTTGGGTATCTTTAAAACAAGTGTCAATAGGCATCTTCTAAGCAAGCGCGTTCCACCTTAAACTACATGTACACCATCAGGTGAGATAGTTGTCAAGCGCGAGCTTATTTCTTATTTTAAAAAATGCGGCTTAGCGGTATTGAGAAATTGTTTTACTCTTAAAACGACTACTATCAGAAGTTAATGATGATGACTTCGATCGATGGCTTAACGTGCTCTGCGGATTACGGGGAACAACACAAACATTTTCAGGGCTGAAAATTTTTACAGAAAATTTCTTGGTAAAAAGAAAAGCTTTTTATTTCATAGCCCGACTCAGGACTCGAACTTAGAACCTTGTATTCCGAAGCCACATAACCTAACCACTAGACTGATCTGGATGAATATAGTGTAGATATCATATTCGTAGTAACTATGTTAATGTTCCCTCAGGATTGGTGTCTACGCAAATGAAACTGTAGCGGTTGGGTTAGTGTTATATATTTTTAATACCCAATTCTATTATGTGCCTTATTATTCCTTAATTATGAATACATACACATCATAAGTGGGTCTTGAAAGTTCTGTATTTACTTCATCTTTACTTCTGATTATTCACAAGTCATGAATTATCACCAAAATATACTTTCGATTTACAAAAATTAACAATAGTAGTAGGTGCGGCATAGGTAGCTATACTAAAGCCAAACTCGATTGAGAATCCTTGTCAATAAACGAATTAAAAATAGAGGTAGAAATCAGTAGTCATTTTACACCTAATTTTTTAGTTAACTTGTTAATGGCGAATTCATGACAATAAATTAGATTAGTAAGCTTAAAACTAATTAATATAGTCAATATCTTTTAAATAAGATTTTATAAAAGAACAAAACATAATTTTAAAATTATTAGACATAAAATTTGTTGCATTTCCTACCTTCATTTTAAATTTGTTTGTTGACAAGCATTCTCAATCGAGTTTGGCTTTAGTATAGTTATTTGATTTACCATCAAAATTCTGATCTGGCAGGGAGGGCATAGATTCTCTAGGTATGGCGGTCATCCAGGAGCATCTTTCTAAAACCAAACCTGAAAGAAAGAAATGGAAAAACACTGTCGTTATTCAAAGAAAATGATAAGGACGTTTCTTTTGGATATTTCATAAGAATTTCGCCAGAAGCGGTAAATTCATTGAGGCATATACAAACTAAGCTCTACATTCAATAGGTAAGTCTAGGATAAGTAGATGCACGCAATGAGCACTAGTGTGGAGGAAACTAAACGCAGGACAGGGACATTAGACTTGTCTACGAACCAGGACACGAAACCTTGTATCTTTATAATCTTTTGACGGCCGAATGGCGCAGTGGGTAGTGACCCTGCTTCTGCGTCCTAGGCTGTGGGTTCGATTTCCACGTCTGAAAAATGTTTGTGTGATGAGCATGGATGTTTTTCAGTGTCTGGGTGTTTATCGATATATTATAAGTATTTATGTATAATATATATAAAATATTCGTCAGTTATCATTTATCATAGTACCCATAACACAAGCTACCTAAGCTTACTTTGGGGCTATATAGCGATGTATGAAATTGTCCTATAATATTTATTTAATCTTGACCGTTAAATATGACTTCAAGATTTTTAATTTGTAACGTCTGTATTATTTATACAATTTTCGAGTGATTCCTGAAAAGAAATCACTGATTTACATTTTTGACATGCCAGCTGAATATTTTTTTATTTAAGATACCAATCGAGTTAACTCTCTTGGGTTAATTTTGTTTCTGGATCATTATTAAATTAACTGAGGCAGATTGGCAGATTAGCAGATTTTCAATTACTGAAAAATGTCTTATCAAAGTATTCTGAGAAATCTGTAGCAGGTATATCATCAAAATTATTTTTAAATAAATACTGATAAGACAAATACAAATGCCTTTTATTGATAAAAATCAAAACAATAAATAAATAATCAGTAGACGAACTAAACGAAACTAATTGCTTTTATCAAGGTCATGTTAAGTATAATTAACTTATTTTATTTTGCATCTTAAATACTTATTCCGGGTTGCTGACATGTCTTCGTAAAATTAATCGCCAATCCCGGTGCACTACACGGTAGATCATTAATAAGCTTATGAATTTAATATATACTGGACAAGCATACTCCACGTAGGAGAGAGGACTTAATCATTACGTCTATCATTTCGCAACTATGCGTTAAGGCAGATTAAGGGTTATGATTTATTTACTCTGTGACAACACTTAGCTTATCGGATGTTAAAAATACAATGTGAGGAATCTTTTGAGGAGCTACACAACTTATAATCGTGTAACGTACACGCTTTATACCCATAGGGGTAGGCATAGATTACGTCCTTCCACTTGCCACGGTCCTTGCACATCTCTCTCGCTTCTTTCAGTGTTTCATACAAGTACGTCGATTTATGATACCTTTAACCTGGTCTTTTACTATTCTGACAACTTAAGGTTGCTACTTAATTCTACTTACAGAAAATTATACTTCTTTATTGGACCAAGAGACTGGCTTCAAAATCCGCAGTAAAACTGGCTTACCCTTGAAGGTACGCAAATGAACCTATATCTGATGGGTATTAATAGTCTAAGATCCGAACTAAAATCGACCTTCACCGAACTGATAATAGAATGAAATATATTTCATGACAAATTTATTATATTAGAATATATATTAAAAATAGGTTGCCCAAAAAAATCCTGGGCAAACTATTTTTTATGTTTTTTTTTAAATAATTTTTTACTCTAGTAAACAGTGAGCGTTATTTTGGAGCAACTTATGTCGTGAGTTGTAAAAAAAATAATAAATTCAATTGTCAATATAAATATATATATAAATTTTGATAAATATTTATTGATTTAGCTGATTTTATATGGTGTCATGTTTTAGTATTATATTTAATATATATGATTTATATTTATTGAACCAATTTATTATTTTTTTACAACTCAGAAATAAGTTGCTTCAAAATAACATTCACTGTTTACTAGAATATAAAAATTATTTTTTAAAAATAATAAAAAATAGTCTGTCCAGGATTTTTTTAGGCAACCTATTTTCAATATATTTTCTAATATACTAAATTTGTCATGAAATATATTTCATCCTATTATCAGTTCGGTGAAGGTCGATCTTACTTCGGATCTTCTACTATAAGGTTCTGATGACGTTGTTCTTCCTAAGGCTGGATTTTGGATCCTTTGTGTTGAGGAAACAAATTGAGTCTTACCTTGTGACGCAACAAGAGGAATTCCAATAATAAAGGCTACCAGAATCATTTCACCTAATCGAACTCCCATCTTGCATTATCACTTTCTGTTCTAAAACATACAGAGCTCTTTAAAACGTTACAATTCACTGGATTTCTGATTCACTAAAATACTAAAAATATTAGATGCAATCGGGAAAAAGTTGATCAATTAAAATTCTTAAGAAGAACTTCACTTCTACCTTATTTGTTGAATATTTATAAAAAAAAGATTTAAATAAATAATTATAAAAAAATATATAAACATTAACAATATAGGTTCCACAATTATTAATTCAAGCGTCTTAATTTCATTATTTCACAACAGCACTGCCAATTCATACAAATTTCCCCGATACGACAAACATGACTCGATAAGATTGTGTGATAATGGCTCATTATAATATCGATTAAAGGACCATCTAATGTATCACTTACCTGCTTATCTATTTACCTATCCAATATAGAATGTATAACTGCTTTATGATATTTTTATTGTAATCTCTTAAGAACCTTTTTGGAGCAATAAATGTTTGAAATGTTGATGATGGATTTTTTTATAACCGCCCCATTAATATTTTTCATTAGTCTCAATTTAAGACCAACATATAGGGCCAGGCCGTTTAAGGACAGTGGATTTGGAACTAAACCAAACCGCTGTTCCAAAACAATGTGGCAGGCACAGGAAGGACCTCGTACCTCCTTTACCTTTTTAACCGACGAAAAAAAACGGAGGAGGTTCTCAATTCGACACGTATATTTATTTATTTATTTATTTATTTATTTTTTTTATGTATGACCACGCATAACTTTTTACAGTGTTGTCCGATTTTGTTAATTCTTTTTTTATTAGAAAGGGCATACATCCAAGGTGGTCCCATTGTCCTCATGTTAGGATCTGCTGATGGTATCCTGGGGAAATTGAAGGAACTCTTAAAATTTTGGAGGCACACTTACAGCGATTTCGGTTTTTGACTCGGTATCGTTAGCTTTTTGGCTACTAGTGCCATGTAATATACTATGACAGTATAGTACGAGTACGCTACGTGGCAATAAATCATTAAAAAGTAAGAAATAAAAATTTTTAATAAAAAATAGAACCGACTCAAAACGCACTAAAAAATAAAAAATAACTGTGTCATTAAGTTGCTTTAATTTACTTAAGCATATCTAGGAGTCGGTGCCAGCCAAGGTTTCTACTTTCAAGGACGTTACCTAGAACCCACAAACTGCTTTACTACGTAAAATAAATGTTTTATCATCGCACTGCAAGAAACCGGGCGGTACTTCATGCCTACGTCTTTTATTTTAACAGGGTTCTTACAAAACATTATCTTTTATTATACGTATATAATATTTGGAATGCCCTTTCGGGGACTTTTTCCTGTTTCTTTCTATTTGGGTATTTTAAAGCAAACACCAGTGAATAGGTATTTTCTAAGCCAACGCGTCCCACCTTGCACCACATCTTTACTTAACTTTAGATGAGATCGTGGTCAAGCGCGAACTTATTTCATATATCGCACCCTCAGTAATATAGAGGCACAATCCAAAAAAGTAGTTTTTTGGGAAATCGCGTTTAAAGATTTCGGATTCCAATATATCAGCTTATTTTTTTAATAAAATTCGTACTATTTGAACTATAAATGTGAAAATCGGCAAATTTGTTATTTGATAGCTACTTTATAAGTAGGCATAAAAATAATAAAAATACTTATAATAGTTTTTAAATTACAAGCTTTTAAAAAAACATTTTTAAGTTAGGCCCATATAGTACTTAAAAACGCAAATGAAATATAGTACCTTTTTAAGTTTCTTCCTGTATATGACTAAAGTGTGTGTAATTATTTAGTTTTAAATATAATTGGTACCGTATTACACTAAAACAAACTGCATTCTTCTGACATTATTTCTATTTTATGAATAAAATAACAATTTAACTGAAAGTAATAATTTGTTTATTATAAGTAATAATTTAATTAAATTTCTCATATCCATTATCCATATAAACATAAAAATTTAAACAGAATCTTCCTTAAAATTCTAGTTAAAAAAAGTAATACAAATTACATGATAATTTTAATATTAATAATCTTTTAAAATTACGATAACATACTATTATAATAGGAAGCATAGTATGGATCTATCAATTGCTTATTTTCATTAATAAGAGCCTTTGAGATCATTTTTTTAGCAGAACTAAGTTGAAGTGCTTCTGAGTAAGCCTTCTGCATGGTTATTTCCTCAACATTCTTTATTTCTGGGTTTCTCCGCACTTGACCGTTGTGCGTGGATCCCCTGGTGTAGGCTACCGCTAGCTCACTCTAGCCAGCCGAGCTCGCTGCAGCTTAGCAAGCCACCCAGGTCGCCGATTGCCTCTTGGAGTGTCGCTTTGGAGCCAGTGTGCTTCACGTTGTTACTCCTCTACAACTGCGCATAACGTGTATCGGCGTCTTGTCATTCTTTAGACATATCCTGCATAGGGGGATGTCGGTCATACATAGAATTGAGAGGCGTTTGTTTAGTGGACAGTGCCCTATGATCAGTCCCGTGTCCGTTCTAAGCTTTACACGGATTAACTGTGCGAGTTTTTTGATTAATTGTTTGTCGAGACACGGTATTGCCTCTTTGATATGTTTACAGCCTGTTGTTTGAGCCCATATTTGTTGTAGGGGTCTTTGTGTAACCAGGTTTTATATTCACTGATAGGTATGGTACTATTCTATAACTTTCAGTGTTGTGTCACGTCGTGCAAGTTCGTCTGCCCTTTCGTTGCCAAAATTGCCGCTGTGTTCCTTAACCCTGTTACTCGGTTTACTTTTGATAGTTCCTCAAGTGCGTTGTGACAGTCAAGCAGCAGCTTAGAGGAGGTATTGTGTTTATCTAGAGCTTTAGGTGCTGCTTGGCTGACACTGTGTATAATAATATTGAAGTTTGTTACCTTTATGCTGACCATTGTCTTGGCCGCAATTGTAATACTAACGCATTCCACCTAGAAGACAGAATTGTTCTTAACGAGCGCCTGTACGATGTTTATATTTAGCTTCTGACAGTGGACTCCTGCACCGGTTCCTGTATCCGATTTTGATTCATCTGTAAGTACGAGTATATACCTTTATTCTGTGTGGTGTTGCTTCATCCAAAGTGGTTTCGTTTATGTTGATTTTGTAAGGTTTGTCCATTAGATAGTGGTTTGTCTTCTCACAAATCCATCTGAAATATGGATTGTTGGTGTTTGTTACCTTTAGTATATCAAGAAGACCTGTGTGTGTTTCTTGCCATTGATAACAGACTTTTCGTCTGAAGACTGTTGTTGCTGCCTCTTTTTGTATGTGTTGGTGAAGCGGTGGAATACCTATTAGCGCCACCAGGACTACAGTGGGTTTTGTGTTTATGCTGCCAGTGATGGCAAGCAGTGACAGCCTTTGCAATTTTTGTAATCCTCCTTTTCCTAGCGTCCTTAGCCACCCTATCATTGAAGCGTAGGTAAGAGAGCTCCTTACTACCGTTGTGTATAGCCATTTCACTATGTGTGGTTTCAAACTCCATGTTTCCTAATGCATTTGCATTGGCTAAAGGTAGGTAAATTTTTATATTTTTGTTTCAATGTCTTTTCAGTTTAGTTTCTGGTCCAGAAATACTCCCAAGTACTTATACTTCTGTTTTTAGCTTTAGATTCTATTTCCTCGATAATATGATAAGATAAATTTAAGCCATGTTAAAGTCAATTTACATTTTCGATTAATTATGGATCATCTTCACTGCAATCCATTCTATGCTGATTTGGTGGTTTTGGTAAATTCGTTATTTTTCTTGGTCGGGATTCGAGTTTTCTACAAAATTATAATATTTAACACAAATATAAAATAAATGTCATCTTTTTGATGAACCTGTATTAATTCAATTTAGATATTAATCAAAACTTTTTAATTTTCCTGTTTATTTTAAAGACAGAATTTAGATAAAAGTTCAAGTTATAAGTGTTAATAAGGGCCTATAGTAAATTGTGCCATCGAACGTAATATATTTTTTTGTGTTATAATGAACTAGTATAATATAGATTCTTTTAACATCTTTGCTTTTTAGCGATAGAGTGGTCTTTTAAGGATAAGAACCACTAATTGACAACATTTTGTGCAATATAACGGCCCAATCAGAAAGTATTCTTTATAATACAAAATTTTTAGAACATTACTTACCTTTTTTTCGTCATATAAGGGCACAATACTGAATATCACCTTGTAGCAGTAAAATCGGGATGCAGGGTAGGGGAGTGTGAGAGAGGCACAAATGTAATAACTCAGTAATTATTGTCCCTTTTCTCCCGCTGTCGGAGCTAACCGATAGAGAATTTCATTTTGTGCCCTTAGCATTTAAAATCTCGATTTTGTAAAATTTTGACTTGTGCCTTTATATTACTGAGGGTGCGATATATAAGAAGGTGATGTTTTAGAATCTGTAACGCTCTTCATCTGACGTTAGTGTTGATTAGAAGCATGGGAGTGTAACTCCGTGTAACCACGGACACGTTAAATCGCCATCAATTTCCCAAGACTGCATTTGCTACAGAGAACTTTTTTGGCAGAAATAAAGACTCAATATTTTATAACTCTACCTATAAAATTATTATACTTAGACACGAGCCCAAGATGGAGTGATGATTTGAGTACCTACTTATCTTTATAAATTAAATATCAGCCGAAATGAGTACCATTTTTGTGATTTTTTTAAGCATTGTTTAATATTTTTGACACGGAAGAAGAAAGAAAGATAGTTTATTTATGAAAAAGCTTTCGTGGAGCTTAGTTTTCACACATTAGGGCTTGCAATTAGATGCTGGATCAGCCTTTTAACGGCACACTACAGGGCCAGGCCTCCCTCCTTATAGAAGAGGGGATATGGAGCGTAAACCCACCACGTTGGCGGGTGTAGGATGGTGATAATGTTAGAAGTATAACAGTAGCTAAACGGACAGTAGGAATTATTTTATTTATATGACCTTATCTTATCAGCGCTTATTGCTGTTCCAAGTGCTTTTCCAATCTCTGAACTGTGATATATTTATCGTTAATTCTTGCTTTGTTTTATATTTAATACGTCATTAACTACGTAGAGTTTGTTACTAGTATGTTCTGACGTCTTTATTGGTAAATCATTGGAAAGTTAAAGATAGTTAAATGAACATTTCGTGCAGGCTAGAATGCATAGTAGACTGAGGTACAAGCTTGTACTTATTCAACAGAGGACAATAGTACAACTAGGTACCTACCTTACCCATAATCCTGACGTTTTCTTTGTGGCATCATATTGATTCGTTAAACTATTTAGTACACTTGCACTTGTATTTGAGCAGCATGATGAGTACAGGTATCTAACATAATTACTTCTACTTCTATAAGGAAGGAGGTCTGGCTTGAATAGCTTGGCTTAGATTTATTGATGACGATGAAAAAATACATCATCATTATAAGCCTATTAACAGCCCACTAAAAGGTCAGGTCTCCCTCCTTATAGAAGAGGGGTATGGATCGCACACCCACCAAGCTGCTCCAATGCGGGTTGGCGGGCTTAGGTTGATAATGTTTTATTTATAAACGATCACTATCAGATGTTGATGATAGTGACCGGTACCAACGGCTTAACGTGCTCTCTGAGGCACGGCGGTGTAAAACCGCCAACTTCCAGACTCCGGGTTTGGAATGTATAAAACATTTCATAGAAGAATGAAAGAGCTTATAATTATTCCGTAACCTGACCCGGGAATCGAACCTGGGACCTCGTGATCGAAGCCACATAGGCTAACCACTAGACCAACGAGGCAGTTTAATATTCATTTACTATTCAAATGGTATGGTAATTTATCATCCTTATATTCTCACAGCAAAAGGATCTACGTGGGTCCAACTGTGGGAAAAATATAGTGCGAGATAAATTTTTATATGGTAAGATTGTTACGGGTTATTTAAAGTCCTGTAGGTACTTTCTATGAATGTTTATTTTATCTCACATAGCGTCTTAAGCCTAACAACAAGGTAACAAGGAAAACTAACTTAAAATCTCTAAGGACTAAGGTACACTAACTTATAGTTACTAATTAATTCTAATGTTAGGCGCCAGGAGAGATTTCTTTGGTTCTCTGCCACACCAACCACGGCTAGTTCTCTCAGGTTTAGACAGTGTATTTTATTTGAGCGATGCACTGATCGCGTAATCTTAATAAAATTATTATTATAAAAACAAAAAAACAAAAAACCCGACTGCATAGAAGTTATGAACTGAAAAGAGAAAAACAAGGATCACTATATCTATATAAAATTTTAAATACTTTATGGTATATAATTTTAAATAGGTACATAACTTCTATGCAGTCGGTTTTTTTTGTTTTTATAATAATAATTTTATTTGAGACTTTTTTGTTTTAGTTTATGGTATAGAAATGATACGGTACACTTTTGGCAATTTTTTGCTAAAACGGCAATATAAACATGATATAATATTTATATTTTTGTAATGTCTTTTTTACGACCTTTCATTTGATACCCATATTGCTAAGATAAGAGAAAAAAATACACACATCCTCCCTTTTTTCCCCCATTTATAGCCACCATTTTGAAAATTTATATAGCCTATGTCACTACCACAATTTTAACAAATTCAACGACACCTCACCTGTCAAAATCCGTTCAGTCGTTTAGGCTGTAGCGCGTGCCGAAGAAATGGACATACATACATACATGCATACGTTCGAAAAACATAACCCTCCTTCTGACGCAGTCGGCTAAAAAGGGCATTCCGGTAAGCTACAAGAAAGGAAAAGACTACCTTAGAACTGCACAGCTGGTAGATACATATGCATAACATTAAAGCATATGTGTGCAACTTACCCCTATGTTCGCAGTAAACATAAATTATATGGCCAGGGTGAACAATGTTAAGGATTCACTAAGTTATTAGTTATTATTCTTAACTGAGTTACTATTTATTATTAATAATTTTTGATTTTTGGCTGGTGGGAGGCTTCAGTCGTGGCTAGTCACTGCTGACGAAAACGTATCGCCAACCGATTTAACAGTCCAGTATGAGGGGCAGAAACCGGGGTGTAAATCATCCTACTCCTAAGTTAGCCCGCTTCCGTCTCAGATAGCATCATCACTTACCAACAGATGAGATTGCCGTCAAGGACCAATTTGAAGTAAATAAAAAAAAAATAACGTTTTATATGATTCCCTGGCGGAACACATAAGAGCTGAGCCGGCTAATATACGCAAGTATCTCTAACCAAATTACATACTTTGTCATTTATCTATAGGTCCTATATCGATCATTGCTAACGTTACGCATAACGCTAACGCTCATTGTACGGCGCGAAAGTAAAACTTTACCACAACACTGTTAGCCTCACCGCCACTACCTGGTACCGACTATAGTCACTTGATAGTGTTACCTGGAATGTTTTCCGGGTTTTGAAATTAGTAAGTATTTGGCTAAGCAGGGAGAACAATTCCAACAGAGGAGGAGACTGTTGACGGCCGTCACTAAGAGATCTCTTTAACACCTACACCCGTGGTCACAAGTCTCGGGCTCTACTTGGTGTTTTTCTCTCAGCCACGCGATGGACCCAGCGCCCGCACGGTGAATCCATGTAATGCTAAGATATTCGTCTCTTTTATAAGTTTAGATCTGCTCTTTCGAAATTTCACCAGGATGTTCTTGAACGAAGTATATATCATACTTTTACAAAATATTACCTTAGGGCTAGGTTCAAAATCACCTGTCCAATAAGGATAAAGGTCACCCCCTATGGGCCAATAAAAAACTTTTAACGGAGACTTAATAGAATGTGTTCAATCCATTGACCTCCTATTAAAAAGAGGACGCATAATCATGTAGAAAATTTCACTTAAAAACTGATCACTACTTTGTTTCAGCAGTTATAGAATACGGTAAGAAAATTATACCCGAATGCCGTTCCTAAAAGTTCAATATTAATACTGTTTCCAATAAAATCCCAAATTCAGTATAAATTAACCTTAGATAAAATGGTTAAATTTGCCTGGTTAAAAGGTTAAATACCAAACTACCTACTTGATAGTTGATAAGTCCACCCAAAACCTGTTTTTGGCGCTCATTTATTGAGGACATTTCTTGGTCGCTGATTATGCATTTTTACTTAGAGATCAATGGTTCAATCTTAAAAGAGTCTTCCGGGACTTTTAATGTGGACCAAGAAAGTAAGAAATCGTCTATATTAGATGCACTCATCTTCGCCGGCGAAAAGGGATGCCCTGAGTAAAGGTTGAATAATGATTGTTGTTGTAATGGACGGATAATATCTATAAGTAAATAGGTTCATAGTTTAAGAGTTATAAAGGAACACGAAATGTACACATATAAACGGAACGTATTAAACAACTGCTGCGTAGTGTTGTAATCAGTGTTATCAAGAGTTTAAAGTTAGTTTATGTTTAGTTTATCGCTTCATTCTTTCCTCTCGCGGACTTTGCCGTCACTTTACGACATTTTAATATTATTGAGCGCTCACACAAGAGCGAAATGGACATCTTTGTAAACTAGTGGTATCTAATAGGTAGTTGAAATGGTCATTGCAGATTACTACCCTGAAGAACATGAAATGAAGACTCCAGATCCAGGCAAAGTCAATAGAACACATTAATATGTGACGTGCTATCTTGGAAGCTGAAGTACCTTCTAATAGTGCCTCATGTGCTACAAGAAGATGTGTCAAATATAAGAGCAATAATTCTTGTAGTGCTTAAATTTATTTTTGACGTGACAACGTCTTATAATTCGATAGCCGGCTGCACGCACGAAAAAACATGACGTCATGCGTCGTTACCTCGCTTTGAGGCGTTCCATGTAAGGCTTGAAGTGCAAGCGAGAGCACGGAACGAGCGACAAAGAAGCACAATCGGCCTTCGCGTTCGGCAGCGTTCGACATCCGTCTATTAAATATATTAATTTTAAATTAAAAATTAATATATTTATTATAAATTTAAAATATAAATTTATAAAATTAAAATCAATTATTTTATTAATTTAAATTAATATTTATAAAAATATACTTGAATTAAAATTTTTAATAACCAATTAAATGCTACCATTCCATCAGTATTTTCTTAAGACATTGTCACGTTCAACTATCGTCAGTAAACCAACTTTACAGACAACCAATTTTTTTATTCAGATAAAATACATCATTCTCCACTTGTGATGAAATTCGCCATTCAATAAAAAGTGCAACCTTGTACAAATCGACTTAATTTATCATGAACAAAGAACCAAAACAGCTAAGTCTAGAAAGCTATGGAATAAAATATAGAAGCAGGATAAACAGGTAGGTGGCTTCAACAGCTCTACAGTTGAATCTATAATGCGTTCACTCCTTTAAAGCCAGAATCTGAAAATAGTTTACTTCCTGGAAAGTACACCCTTACGAGCTAATAGATAATTTTCCGTATAATTTCAGGTAACTTCAAATAATCGGTTTTCATTAATATGTGTTCACCGATTATTCGAAGTTACCTGGAAAGAATGAGAACCTTTATTAAATTAGATTAAAAATATGATCGATAAAAGTCCACTTCGCTCGCAAGCACACACATGCGGTACATACGAACACATACCTCCTATGTAGCGAACCACACAAGGGCTTGTGATCATTCGCTATCAGACGCAGTCGGAAGCAGTGCGGCCTGCAGCTGATCGGCCGGAATAGGAAATATAGAAGCGAGTGGTGAACACTTACCAATAAGTGCGCACTACGCAACACCAATACAAGTACGTACCAATATACTAAATTACTAAAAAGTTACCGATTTTATTGATAACTTCACTGATTTTCATCGTTTTGATTAAATTTAACTAAAAATGTAATAAGTGATCGTAGATGGTGTGCAGCTATTTTTTAGGTCTGATTAAAGGATATTTTCTGAAATATAATTTAAAATCAGTCTAGTCTCTCTTAAGACTAAAGACTTAAGACAGACTAGACTATAGACAGAAAGAAGTAATTTACTATTTCCAGAACCTAATGTCCGGAACGACAAACACAGGTTCATCAAACCCGCATGAAGCCATAAAATACATCATGTAACCATATAATACATACTTTTTAGAGCCAAAACCTATACCATCCATTAAGGCCTACTGTTTTTTCGCTTGGTTAGTGTTGCTGATCCCTACAAAGGTCTGCGAAGGGATCAGTAACACTCGGACAATGTAGTTAGAAACATGGCACCACAAAAATTTGGCACACGTTGCAGTAAGCTTATTTTTTAACCGACGAAAAAAAGTGGAGGAGGTTCTCAATTCGACACGTATATTTTTTTTTTATGTATGACCACGCATAACTTTTTATAGAGTTGTCAGATTTTGATAATTCTTTTTAATTTCCCATTGTTATCATGTTAGGATGTGATGATGATATCCTGGAAAAATTGAAGGAACTTTTCAAATTTTATAGGCACACTTGCAGCGATTTGAGTTTTTGTGTAAGTATCGGATATCTTCTTGGCTACAAGTGCCGTATAATATAGTATGATAGTAGATATAGTACGAGTACGTTACGTGGCGATAAATCACTAAAAAGTAAGAAATAAAATATTTTAACAAAAAATAGAACCGACTCAAAACGCGCTAAAAAGTAAAAAATAACTGTGTCGTTTAGTTGTTTTAATTTTTTTACTTAAGCATATCTAGGAGTCGGTGCCAGCCAAGGTTTCTACTTTAAGAACATTACCTCTAGGTATGTAGGTGTGGGTTCTAACCCATAAACTGCTTTACTACGTTAAATAAATGTTCCTTAAACTTGCTGGCACCGACTTCATAGATATGCTTAAATAAATTAAAGCAGCTAAATGACACAGTTACTTTTTACTTTTTAGTGCGTTTTGAGTCGGTTCTATTTTTTGTTATTAACATTCCATTTTGTTCCCTAAAAGTTGCCCCCGTATTCAACTTCATATTTCGTCTGATAACGACATACTCTGCGTTTGGAGCACTAGAATTGCGGTCGATCTCAACTTAATCTGTCTAGCTCTATAGATTACCAGCTAGTTTTTTATTCAAACGTACGGAATCCTAATAAAAATTTCAGAATCGTATTATGAAACCACGACACAAGTGAAACTTTGACCCCCTTATAGGCCTTGACTGACTTGCGGAGCATCTCTCACTTGACCTTTACTAAAAAGGTTTAGGTATTTTGAGTGTTGCGAACTACTGCGTAAAACGTAACGTCAACTTATACGGAAAAGCGTTAACTTAGCCCTAACTAGATGGCGCTGCTTCATTTAAATAAATATTGACGTTTCATTTTTACGCAGCAACTCAGTAAAAAGTTCACACTTTAGTGGTCCTACCTCACAGCCGCAGGCATGGGTCCATCACGCGGGGAAGCGCTTCCGCAGCGCATGATACCCGGTCCAGTTGCATCGCAATCACTCGCTCGTGATAAGAGGCTGATAGCACAGGTTCCGGGTCGCGGGTCCATTTTGTTTGTAAACTCACGTGTTTTTCTTACTCATTATATGTACTTTTCTAACAACTTTAAGGGCCTGGTATATACTTAAAATTTAGTCGCTTCTACTCAATCACTGCTCAACGGATATTAATGCAGTTTTCATTAATAGATAGAGTGACTCAAGAGAATGGCTCATAGGTATAGGTAGCAACAAAATGTCCGGGTTTCCACACAGAGGAAGTAGCGGGCGTCTGCTTAGTATTTAATCACATTTTTGTTTGGTCTATTGTAAGTTTAAGAAAAGTAATGTTAATTTTGTTTATGATTTTAAGTGGTACAAAAGTTTTACATCCACCATAATTAATAAAATTAAACATCTCTGGACATCTTTGGGGCAGACTTCCAGACATTTTTTATCTATGTCCTTTCAAAATTAAGCTTTTAAATACTATAAGGTACGTAGATGACTAATAGGTATCTTTAAAACTCTGCCCCTTTGATTTAGTGGCTTGTCTATGTGGCTTCGGTCACGAGATCCTGGGTTTAAATCCTGTGTCAGATCACAGAATAATAAGACTATAACAGGTCGAAGAACAGCTTAAACCGTCGGTCTCGGTCACCACCATCATTTGATAGTGATCATCAACATAATGATAAATAAAACATTATCACCCTAAGTCTGCCAACCCGTATTGGAGCAGCGTGGTGGGTCTAAGAGAGGAGATATGTCCTCTCCTACGAAGAGGGAGGCTTGGCCTTATAGTGATAAGTGGGCTAATAATAGGCTGATAATGATGATGATGATCTTTAATAATCTATTTTTCAAACAGACACAAAAGTAGAAATATTTTTATTTAAATCGGTTAAAATGACAACTAATTGCGATGATGACGAGAGAAAAATCGTTGTCAATAAGAAAATATTATTGATTTTTGCCTGAGATGATAACCTGTTGCCCCCGCGCATCCATCAAGAGAATATTACGTTGATACTTAAAACAGTCGCTTTTTATCGTACACGCAATAAAAATATGAGCATAAAAAGAAATTAAAATTAATCTTTTATTAGCAATTTGTCAAAACTTATAATTTATATTGTGTTTTCAATATACAGTGAAGTGATAGCAAGCGCAGAGTGATAGCAAGCGAATAGTGATAGCTAAAACTGTTAGCGAATCAACGAACAACGAAATAAAAATGACTGTTGGCAGTTATAGAAAGGAATATATCATAGGAGATTCTGCAGTTGTAGTTAGTAAAAGGGCCAATGGCACAATTGCTAAGAAGGCCGAGGCTTATTTGAAGGCGGTCAAGAAAAGCCAGGAACCTAAAGGTTAGTCAGATCCTTTCCATTCCAATGTCTGCTGTACCCGCTTTGCAACCGTTGTACATCGGCTTAAATACTAACGTTTTTTTCACAACCGACATACAGTATTCTCAAATTCAGGTTTCGTACATTATTCTTCTTTTAATTTAAGATACCGACACCAAGCCTATGATGTGTCAACATACATATCTCGTAGACGTGTAGAAAACGAAATATAGTGTGCTCCAAAGAAAGAAAAAATTATGAACGAAGAAACTAGAAAATTATGATTAAAAATGTAGATAACTGCAACTCAATATTTGAATAAATGCAAATATTCTGTGAATTCTGTGAATCTAGATGACTCACGGAAAAGATAAACTTAGGTAGATACAGTAAATATATAAGATGAAAAATTTAATCATCATTATCAATATTAACGACTCCTTACATGCCTCCCTCCTCCTTGTACTAGTAAGAATATGGCGCGTAGAACAATGCGCTGCAACAATGAGAGTTGACGTTAAGATATATGATATCATGAAGTAAATAAAAGTGTGTTTGTTTGCCTGCAGTGACGCAAGTACAGAAGCCAGGTCTGCCGCGGCTGGAGGCGCTGGAGCGGGTCGCAAACATACCCATCGTGGAGTCCGGCATCGAGGTCACTGAAAAGATCTACTCTAAAATCAGGGTATGTAACCACCGATGAATATCGTCTCGTATATTTGTTCACCAGGCGACATTACAATTGTTATAAACTTTTGCGGGTGCATCCCAGTAGTACCCCATACCGTAGTTCTATAGAACTGTTGCGATATTTTCCGGGCTGTCAAATTATATCTCAATACTTCTATATAGTACTGTAGTATAGTTTTTGGTCTTGACTTTACTTATACCATATAAGTTATAAACTATTTTGATTGATATTTCATTTTGTTTTTAACAAAAAATGTCCCTTGCGACAAAAGCTTACTTATTAAAATCAAGTAGTAGTTGTGTGTCAAAAAATATTATCTCATTTTAGAAGTTACAGGGGGACACACATTTTACCACTTTAGAAGTATCTTTCGCGTAAACTATTCAGTTAAGAAAAAAAATATATTAAAAACCTCAATACCATTTTAAAGACGTTTTGTGCAATTTAAGGGAGCTGTATTCGATATTGTATGTTTATAGATACTCTCAAATTTAAGTGGACATTTATTATTGCAATCAAAAGAGATTCCATATTATACTTATATAAAAACTATAGATATTTTATATGTAACATACAAACAAGATGTTGATATCAACATTTCTTTAATTTTGTCTATATAGAACTAATGGGACACTAAGCATTAATATGGTGTATCAACAGTTCTATAGAACTAAAATTAGAGGGTACTACTGGGATGCACCCATTTTTGTCACGCTTCAATTAGGTACAAAGTTTACGGTGACAATGCTACTAACTTTTCAACATTGTACTGCTATTAACAGTTCCATGAATGAAAAGTATATACAATAAATGACCATGGAACTTTCGACCCATAACCAGAAAAAATGCTGGATCAACGAAGCAATTCTAAAGTACTTATATAAGTATCACTTTCGTGGGTTGCAGGAATCAAACCCACTCATACGCTGGTATTTATCCCTGGGCGAGAGGTCGTTGGCAACGGGTGTGCAGCTGGCGCTGCCGGCGGTACATCTGCTGGAGACGCCCATCCACCAGCTGGACAAGTTCCTGTGCATGTCGCTAGATGTCGTGGAGAGAAGGGTGCCGTCCATCAACTTGCCGCCGCAGGCTGTTAGTAATCTCTCGTATTCGATACCTTTATTATCATTATCTGCTCGTTGTTTGTTCTTTGGAGATCCAAAAGGTTTCTTATATGTAGTGACTAGCATGGGATTTTATTAGAGCACCATAATAACCGATTGCAGGGGGGAACTTTACAAAATTTGGGGCTGGAGGGCTCCCTTAATACTTAAGTAAAAGGCCAGAAAAATCTGTAAAAAAAAAGGAAATAAAAGTCGAATTTATAGATCTCTTTTATTATCAAAGTGTGCTTTAATCAATATCATCATCAGTTATCAATCATTTTAGATATCTATTCTCCTAACCAGAATCTTTTCCCTCAATTAAAAATTTAACCCTCAATTTTTAATCTTTTAATTTCTCCTATAACTTTGTACGGAACGTGCTCACCCAGTCTGCCCACCAGCAGATGTACTCCGAGACCCGCCAGTACATGCTGCGGCGAGCCGACTCCGTGAAGCAGCTGGGCACTGCTGTGCTGGACTCGCGCGTCACCACCGCCACGGTCAACGCGTTGGACCGCGCGCTGTCCACCGCTGACAAGTATGTGGACAAATACCTGCCTCCCGATGGCCAAGATGCTGCTGATGGTAAGTTTCCCTTCCTAATAATTACTTGAACTTAGTAGTTTTTCTTTTTTTAATATTATGGAAATTACTCACCATAAATTTAATTGAACAGAATTTTTCCGTAACATTTCACCGCGCCTAATTGCCTCAACTGGTGACCGAAGGGCTGGCTCATTTTTTGCGCAAAGGATTAGCCTGGCTATCCAACGCGGAAATGCAGCCAGTATTCTTGCCACCATTCCACGTGGGCATGATTTGTATAGTTGTTAGGATAAGTTAGCTTAAGTTCCTTATTGTATTCTTTCTCAATAATAAAAAAAAAAAACTATGTAAAATTGAACAGAAAATTGTTTTGTGAAATACTGATGTACTTGAAACGATACTTTTTTTTTGCATCAACTTAAAACTGTTCCCCAGTTGGTGATTTTCTAGAGACCTGAGGATTACTTCAAAAGGCTCATTTCTCGTATCAGTGGTTGGTGATAGCGCAAATACATCAATGTCCCTTAAAATTTGGGAGTTATATACTTAGCTAATAGTATGGGATCCAAACAAAAAGGGAAACCAATCTTGTAATGATCATTTTATTAATGTCGGTCAGTGTGATGTGCTTGAGCTCAATGTATTCCGTATACACTCTTGTATACTATAGTTAGTATAGTCAATTAAGAGTAATTATTGGGAAGATGCTGTTATCTCTAAACCGGAATGATTTAATGCACTAAATGATGAAACCACAAAACGTTATCTCCAGACAAACCTTTATGTAATTGGCTGTAAATGTCAACTCGATATCGCACCCTGAACCCTGCTGACTTGAGCACTCGTCTGGGCGATGTCTATCAGGCCACCGAGCACATTTCGACCTTTGTATCCTGAATATATGTGTTGACGCGCGTCACTAAGGGTACCCTTAAACTTACACCCGTGTCACAAGTCTCGGGCTCTGTTCGGAGTTTTTCTCTCAGCCACGCGATGGACCCGGCACCCGCACGGTGAATCCATGGAATGCTGAGATATACGTCTCTCTCTACACGTCTTTATATGTCATATAAACGCTATTCAAGTGGCTTTCTTTTGAAAAAGTCATCATCCAGGCATTTTGGCCAACGATTAGCAGTTTGTCTTGGTGTAATAGTTATGACAGCCAGTAATATAATATATCAAGAACCCTTGATGACACATAAGGGCACAAGTTCGGAGCCGACCGCAAACGATAGCAGCAGTCGACAACAAAACTCCCAGTATTTTGATTCTTTTACCTTGTGACCGGTGGGTTTTTGCCTGGTGGGAGGTTTCGGCTGTAGCTAGTTACCACCCTGCCGGCAAACACATACCGCCAAGCGATATAGCGGTCCGGTACTTGCGCGTAGAAACCAAAAGGGGTGTGGATTTCATCCTATTCATCCTATTCCTAACAAGTTAGCCCGCTACTATCTTAAATTGCATAATCACAAGCTACCAGTTGAAATTCAGGTTAAGGGGCAGTTTGTACTAAAACAGAACCTAGAAATTATTGCCTTTTAAAATTTTATCAATACGAAAAAAAATCATTGAATATAGGAAATCAAGTGACTCGAATTGACAAAGATAAGTCATGATCTAACTCTGATTTAGACACTTTATCATTAAACTTCGACCCTGATGGAATAATTTCTGATCAAGTAGGTAATAACAGTTGATGAAATCACGAATGACGCGATGCTTGACTGAACCTTGTCCTTTAGCATTTGAAAATAAACATGACAAATAGATAGATGGAAAGCTTTCTACTCTGACGGAGGGCGGTGAGTCAAAGTAATTATAGATAACCATTAGGTAAGTATATTAGTTGAAAGTTTACAGAGATTACGTAACTACTAACTGATGTTGTGTATTTATAACAAAGTTAACGTAGAAGCTTGCATCGACACACAAATATTGCGCTTCTGGCGCTGCTACTTATTACCTACTTACCTACAACCCTTGTGCTTGAATCACTCTAGGTATAGATATAGGTACCTACCTATATATTGACGAAAACTGTATTAAAATTCGTAGCGTCCGACCTAGATTAGAAATGTAAGCGTACAAACAGTGTAGAGTCTTTACTTTATAATATAACCACTGTGTTGAAAGAAGTGGATATGTTGGTATTGGTGTTGCGTGTTGAAATCACGTCGGGCTCACCAGTGTTAGTATTGGTGTTAATGGTGATGGAGGGTGTTCAGGGTTTGGCCTCGTAGGGGTGGAAATAAAACAGTAAACTATTAGCACAACATTACTTAGTCACAAGTTGACACGTGGCCTGTCGGGTAGGGACTGACTGCCGTTCCTAGCACGCTTACATGTAGCACTGAGTCAGCCCCCACAGATACTTAGGTAGGAACCTAAGGAGGATTTGTCTTTTTCTGCCAGTATAAGATTCAAGGGTCGAAGGTGCGACGGTGTGACGGCCAACGGGCATGAATGGGGCTGACTGCCCGGAGTCGGGCCAGGCACGAAAACTTTATTAAAATACGTTGCAGTTTATATCAAAACGTATAGCGACGGTACTACACAGCTGGTGTTCTTTACAAGAGTGTAAAAGATCCAAAATGCTAAGGCGAGATCTACTTACTCAAAGTGCCTTATTTACTGAGCTAGCGTGAATTCTAAGTAGAGGTAGAAGGGTTTGGGGGTAGTGGTCCAATGAAGAAAATCCTGAACTATATTGTTTTAATCGTGGATTTTAACAAACCAATGCGAATGATGCGCGTACGACGCTTCAGTGGCCCCAGTCTCATGCCGCATCCCGCTCCTTTCCTATTTCGAGCCATAGAGCTTGTGCTCATTACAAATTAATAGTGCACAGTGCTCTCCTAGGGGGTGGCAGCTGTCACCACCCTATTCCTGTGCCCCTGCTAGCGTCTGCTTAAAGCTGTCATGTCTTACTATAGTGGTGATCATAGTGACGGGCGCGGACGTGGCGGACTGCCCGGAGTCGGGGCGAGCACGCGCCGCTCACGCCGTAGAGCACGGGGTGCGGCTGCGCAAGAAGCTGCAGCGGCGGCTCACGAGGCAGGCGCTGGCCGAGGCCAAGGCTATCAAGGAGCAGATACATGTGCTCGTGTACGTCGCTGAGTTGGTGAGTAAAAATAAAAAAACTTTGACTAAATCATAAGATGATGATTAGAATATCTTTCAACTCTCGCAGAAACTCTTTAGAAGAGAGAAATTCAAGATTTTCAATGTACCTATGGAATATTTTAAAGACACAACAACCGGAGTCATAATTTTTATTTACTTTCAAGTTAAATACATAAATTATAGAATAAAATAAAAAATAAATGAATATAAAAATACTGAGATTTTATTTTATTTATCATCATGATACTTAAATGACAATGCAGTTTCGATAAAATACAGGATAAGCTACTACGACTTAAAGGAAACAGCAACAACCATTACAGTCTGCACTTACATTGCTTTTAACAAATCTACAAGTTAAATGATGTAGAAATAGTCAGATATCTAAACGTAATGGAAAACTCTTACTATCTCTTACACTCTATTACTAGAGTACTTTAGTAAATGAATAACATTATCTTATTCACTGATCAACTCCTAACTCTACATCTCTATGACCGCAGGTGGCAACAGACCCTGTATTGGCGTGGGCCAAGGCTAAGGAACTGTACGCGTCCTTGAGCAAGGCTGAGCCGGAGAACCAGGCGCGCCCGGCCACGTTGGAGGAGCTTCTGGTGCTGCTGTCCCGAGAGAGCGCCAGGAAAATTGTGCACCTCATCAACTACACACACAATGACCTGCCTAAGTACTTACGACCTATTTATTTGTTTTTTTAATAACTTTATTACGTAAATAATGACTCAGTAGGTACAAGCCTGTTTAAATACCTAGGACTGACTAGCCGCGTTAAATTATATACCTAGGTATTAGAACAAGTAACTAAAGGTGCTTCAATAAAATTATGCCTTTAGCTCGACAGAGAGAACAGCACGCACTTAATTCGGAGTTTTTTTCTCTGTCCTACGATGGACCCAGCACCCGCATGGTGAATCCTTAGAATTCTAAGATACTCTCGATGCATAGTCCAGCTACTTTGTTTTACAAGAGATGAATTTGGGGCTTCAATACTCCAATGTGAATTGTTTTACATTTTAAAGACGTTAATACCTAACTAATTTCTAAAGGAACGAAGGTGTTTTTTCTTTATCTATGTTGACTAAATATTTAATAAATTGTTGCAGCAACATCCGCTCTGGCTTATCTATTGTGACGAGGCATCTATCGACGGCTGCCGACGCTCTACTCAAGGTGAACGCTTTATGATACATTAAAAAGTTACTATTTTATTGGAAAATGGAGAATAAAGTTACTATTCATCGATACTGTGACGGTTTCAGACTTTGCCGGTGGAGAGTGCGTTGACAGAAGTGCGTAGCCTGCGCGTGCGGCTGCAGGAGCTGCTGCAGCAGCTGCAGGCCACCTCCAAGACATATATGGTATGAGAGTACTGAACACAGTATTTTCGTTGTCTAAAGGGTCTATTATTATGCTCGATATCTAAGGCGCCAAATCGTTTTATTAGTTTAGTCTGCTCAGCAGTGTGATTCTGTAAGACTTCATTCTAAACTTCGAATCTGAATCCGCTGTGAGTTTTTTGATCGGCATTCTGTTGATTCGGTTGATAATTCGTATCTACACTAGCGCTACTCTTGCGAGCGTGTTTGCGAGTTGAACTAAATTCACCTCGAGATTTTGACAGATAAAGTATGAGATGACGTATAAAGTGGCATTCTGTAAGGTAATTCTCCCGACAATTCGACGCTCACTTCGCACTCGAACCCGATTCAAAGTGTCAAATTAAAAGTATCTATTTTACGAGTGAAAATAGAAAAAATCATAGTTAAATAGTGTTTAAATTAAGTTTTTAAAGTGAATAAGTGCCTACCTACTTAAACAAAAACATCGTTATGATGGCAAGAATGTTTTTGTTTAAATCTTTATTAGAAGAAGCTCATGCTTTGGATAAACTAGAAATGAGTCGACAATCTACCAAAATTCGAAATTTATCTTTATTTACCCGAGATGACGACCTCCGTGGCGCAGTGATATGCGCGGTGGATTTATAAGACGGAGGTCCTGGGTTCGATTCCCGGCGGGGCAGTTTGAGATTTTTCTTAATTTGTCTTGGTCTGGTTGGTGGGAGGCTTTCGCCGTGGCTAGTTACCACCCTACCGACAAAGATGTAGTGCCAAGTGATTAAGCGTTCCGGTACGATGTCGTGTAAAAACCGAAAGGGGTGTGGATTTCATCATACTCCTAACAAATTAGCCCGCTTCCATCTTAGATTGCATCATCACTTAACATCAGGTGTGATAGCAGTCAAGGGCTAACTTGTAGTCAATAAAAAAAAATGACGACTATGTGAGCGTGTAAAGATTGTCAAAGGACCTAATTGACCAACTGGAGTATGAGTTACTGCCTCTGATAAAGCCCACAAAACGTCGAGACAAAGGACTTTCAACTCGTGTAAAAGTAAGTGCTTCATTTTACTAAGATAAAGTTAATTTTGTAAGTATTTACACAGTTTATAGCTGAAAGATTTGTAACCAAGTACACCATAATAAGAAAAACACTTCATAATAAGGAGTATTCCCTTTAGGTGTTTTTCTGCTAGCCGTATATGTTTTCATGTTTGTCTAAGGACCCCACATAGTTATAATATTGGTATTCTATTAAGCAAGAAAATAACCAAATTGGTCCCTATTTTATTTTGGCTAAATCTAGATTAAGTAGGTATTTAATTTTTTTTATCATTTATTGTTTCACAGGTATTATGCACCTTGCCATTCTTGGCTAGTGGCATCAGAAATTAATTAAAGAAAATGTAAGAACATATTTATCGCAACCATCAGCATCTGGTTGCATTAATGAAGTAGTGGAAGCTCTCAATAATCCGGCAATAGTAAGAAAATATATAAAGGTTTCCTCAAAATATACAAGAAAGACAAATTTTAAAAGGAAGGTTAGTAGGTATATTATAATTAAAGTGCCGCAAAGGCTACCATGCAAGAAAGGTGCAATTGGTAAAATGGATTTCAATGTTGTAATTGATTATCATTAGGTATTCAATAGTCTTTTTATTAATTTTTTTTCAGATAAAAGATGCAGATCTAAATATTTTAAATGTGGATCCAACATATGGTGGAGCTACTCATGATAGCTTCATTTTTAACTATGGTGTTATAAAAGCCCACTTAGAGACATTAACAAATGCTGGTGAAGAAGTTGTTTTGCTTGGTTAGTTTTACTAGGTATAAAAACTACATAATGATTTTTTTTCAGGTGATTCAGGATATGCTCAGCGCGCCTAATGACACCAATTAGTGGTGATGATGATGAAGATAATTCCCCAGAAGCCTTTTACAATGACCGTCATTTAACTGCTCGCAATTCAGTAGAAAGAACAATTGGCCTCCTAAACGGACGATTGAAGTGCTTGTTAGTACACAGAGTGCTCAGTTATCACCCAGACATAGTTGCAAAAATAGTTATTGCATGTTGTGTTTTGCATAACATTTATGCAATTGCACAGGAATGCCGGCATTCACAATTTCAGAAGAAGAGCGACTAGAAGAGCTCCAAACAATTGCAGAAGTTCATAGGAGGCAAACTAGGGATTCGCCATCTAACACCGATTTAGTTCTAGGGCAATTAAAAATAGTAAATAGGCTTTGGCGTTCACATCATAATTAATTGGTGGTGTCGTTTATTGTATGTATGCTGTGATGTATGAGGCGGGTCTTTCAATAAAACTGCGCTAGTATTCATTAAAAGTGTTTAATTTAGATATATAAAAAAACCAGACTGAAAAACCTTACCTACTTTAAAAACTAAAACATGACTATCCCTATTCCTATCTTAATCTCTATTCTATTCCCTACCCTACCTCCCTATACCCTATCTCTATGCTTGCAACCCTTTCCTGACTGCAGCCACAGCTTTGGCTAAAATATTATCTCTCTCTGCACTCCTCTCCAGAAAGGACTGCAACAGCCACAGCTTCGGCTAAAATATTATCTCTCTCTGCACTCCTCTCCAGAAAGGACTGCAAGATCTGTGCATTTGGTCTTTGTATCTCCAGCTGCTGTTCTTCCACCCTCAGGAATCTTTCGGTGATGGTGGAGAATTCCGTTCGCCGTTGTGATGGTGGAGGAGTAGCAACTGAAGACGAGTGACGTGATGCTGAAAAGAAACATTCTATTACTACATGCGTTAATAAAAACTCTTAAATAAATAGCAGCTTTTCATTGTTATTCAAGGAACACACTTTACACCAAGATTCGTCGCACATTTTAAGTGGTTTGCTATATGGAATGTTAAGTGGTTCTAACATGTAAAAAAAGCACTGCTAACCTTAGTCCACTCTTTGTATATTTTGATGGTGCCACCTATACTATTTAGGCGCACGGCTAGTTCCTCCCACTGGCGTCGATTTCGCTCTTTGGAATTTTGTGTTCTCAAGAAAACCTTCGCCATGCCAGGGTTTCTCTCCATAAACTCTACCAGAGTTTCAACCTGAGCCAACGATGGGTGAGAGGAACGTGTCTCATTTGGACTGAAACATTATTGTTGGATTAGAAAACAAAATAAACACTTCTTTAATTAATATTATTTTTGAACTTTACAACCAGAAATATAAACTTACTTCATGATTATTTTACAATTATTCTGTATCAGCACTGAACTATCAATGTAAATATTGTCCACAGATTAATAATGATATTGGCTGTCAGTGTTTTTTTTTTCGTAAAGTAAGCATAGATTATATCCACGGCACGAATTTTAGAGTTTTCTGTTTTGTTATATACTTATGAGCTGCCTCAAATTCCTTAAAATAAGAAAATTTAATTTAAAAATCATAATAGCCAAAATTCTGTGTGAAAAAGTGGTAAAATAAAAAACCGATAAATATCGACATACATTTTATTGAGTGTGGTAGTCACTAGTTCAGTATTGGTCGCTTCGGAGCTCACTTCACTTCGCAAGTGCCTAGGTGATACTTACAGAATGCAAAATCAAGGTCATTTTGAACCTTATGCGAAGTGAGTGCGAATAGCGAAGTGAAATGCGAGTTGTTGTTTGAATTTTACAGAATCGACGTGCAGGCACGAATGACTGTACAATTGATTGATTTTTTTGTAAAAATTAAGTTCTCCGTCTCAGTCGGCTCTTTACTGCAGCTGCGCAGATTTGCATGTTGCAACTTTAGAATTGATCGGATGTTGAATGGTGGTGGCTAGTTACCACCATACCGGCAAAGACGTACCGCCAAGCATTTTAGTATTCTAGTATGACGGTGTGTAGAAACCGAAATGGGGTGGAAATTTTACTCTACTCCTAACGAATTAGCGAGCTTCCATCTAAGAATGCGTAATCACTTACGATCAGGTGTGATTGTAGTCAAGCCCTTGACTACAATCAGTATCAATCAAGTAATCAATACAATACATGTAGTAAATAAAAAAAGTTTAGCGCGGACAATACCTACCTAATATATATTTATATTCGGATCCCAGATGTGATGTGATGATTTTTCTCATCCCGAATCCCGAAGATGGTCGTACCGTTAACAGCATATCTATGTTATTATAAGTGCAGCACCAGTAATTGTGTCTGCTTTTCCAGGAGCACCTCGCCATGCTAGTGGCTGGCAACGAGGAGAGAGAAAAGATAGCACCGCGCTCCGTGTACGGGCAGAGAGACGACCTGGCGACGTTCAATGGCGTCAATTAGATCACTTGTCAACAGTCAACATGCAGTAGCCTTAGTATATCTAAGTTTCCTCTGAGATTAAATTGAAAAGATTAAATATTTTTTTACTAATTTTATGATTTTAAAATAAGGATATAATACTAAGAGTAGCATAAGTACCTAAAAATTTGGGAGATAGCGTGACAATTAAATTACCTACTAATAAACTAGCGGACGGCTGCGGTTTCACCCATGTAGTTCCCGTTCCCGCAGGAAGATTGGGATGCAAATTGGCATATGTGACTCCTCAAGAGTTAGGCTATCATAAACAAAAAGATTTTTTCAATCAGACTGGTAGTTTCTGAGATTAGCGTAAACAAACAGATAGATAAAATTACATCTTTTTTTAAATTTTAAATCATAATATATACGGTACTGTTAATTATAGGTTACCTACATACTTTTTACTAATTTGTACTTTTTATTTATTTATTTATGTTAATAAAAATAATGGAAGTAAATTCTATAGGAGGATTTTATTTCTGATTTTTACATGCCACTAGCATTAGGTACATAAGGAGAGATGTAAGCTGCAACAATGAAGGCTACTAAAAATGCAAGAAAAAAAATCAGTAAAAATTTTTAGTCTGACGTTTCAGAAGTTTCCAAAGTAAATTCGTGATGTTTAGTCGACATGCCTCAGAACCAAAGATAACGTCTCCATTGGAAATAAGTTTTCCAGAGATTAGATATCATTTAACAACTGTTGGTGAAAACTGTGTGAAAATGTCTTCAGTCTTTAAGTTTGTCGCGAACAGGCAGAGAGACATGGCTTTATTTTATAATAAGTAAGGCTCAGATTATTATTCATTATCTATTATGAGAAGTAAGAATTGTAAAGACTTGTTCTGGATTCCTCGCTGTCTCGGTTCTCTTAATTTCAATGACAGAAGATAATGAAAAAATATCATTGGCTTAAATTACTTATGTCAATAAGCTATGTCGGAGTTATCAAACCACTCCATACAATGCTTTTATATTATTTAATATAATTAAAACATGAAATTGAAAAATTGAAAAAGTAATCCGATCTATTCAAATGGAAAAAAGTTGTATAAATTCTCATGTTAAGAAGATATAAATTTTAATAAAATGAAGGAAGGGGAGAGAGATATGGTCGATGAAATTTCTCAACGCGTTTTTAATGTAAGTTACTATGGATATAGATGGTATAGTCTCGTCTATAATACCTAGTACCTACTCTCCGTAGATACCCTGTATTAACTCTTGCATATTCACTCTTAGGGCTCTTTAAAATTAGACGATTGCACGTTGCTAATTGGTCCCTGAACCAAACTAATATAGGATAACAGCAGCATGACGGAAATCGTCGCACTTGAAGAGATATAAATGGATATAGAAATAGGCTGCATTCAGTCCAAAAAATTTGGCGTATAAACCATTTTATTTTTATCAAAAAACTTTTCTATTAGTACCTAACTATTTTGTGCAATTTACTACACCCTGAGTTAATATTACGAAAATTATTTTAGGTCCAAAATTTCTACAAAGTCAAAGATGGGGCCGAGGAGGGAATTACTGAGTGTCATAATTTTTTCGACAAACAACTAGCACAAGTTATCATGTATTGGATAACTCTAGCTATTTGTGTGTGCAGTGTTCTTTGTGTTGTGGGTATGGCGGCCAACATGTTTATTGAACCTCCTACCATTTTGAAACCTGATGCTTTTCCAGTGGTAGATGTATGGGAGAACGACGAATAATAACTCGTATTATATTTTTGTTCTAAAGCCCGTGAAATATACACTGATCACATTTATAATATTCCTTTTATTATACATAATTTATAATTTTTATTGTTTAACACTTTGATTAGTAGGGTGCATCCCAGTAGCACCCCATACCGTAGTTCTATATAGTACTGTAGTATAGTTTTTGCTCTTGACTTTACTTATAGCATATAAGTTTTAAACTTTATAATATTTTTAATTGATATTTCGTTTTGTTTTTAGCAAAAAAAATTCCCTTGCGAGTTGCGACAAAAGCAAAGTTGTTAAAAACAAATAGTAGTAGTCGTGTCTAAAAAATAATGTCTTATTTTAGAAGCCACAGGGGGGGACACATTTTACCACTATGGAAGTATCTTTCGCGCAAACTATTCAGTTTAGAAAAAATTTTTGAGTTCCAGTTCTAAGTAATGAGAACCCCCAAAGTTTATTGTATTTTTTTCTATTTTTGTATGAAAGGTTGTGTGAATAAATCTATTTAGTATCGTTCTTATAGTTTCGGAAAAAAGTGGCTGTTACATACAGACGGACATTTTTTTTTAACATTTGGCTCCGGAACCCTAAAAAGATTTTTTCCAATCCTGCACATCGATCTAATTGTTTTGCTTATGATCCATATCGGTCTTGTGCAATGCTATCAGCTTGTCGCCAAAAGCTTTTTTGAAAGCTTCTTTTAATCTTTCGTCATTCCCAAAATAATCTTCAGCAATAAAAGAAATAAATTGTTGCTGACGTTTTATGCCATTTCACCATACTTATTTAATGCATTTCGGTTTGCGTAGATACTTTCAAATTTAAATGGACATTTATTATTGCAATCAAAAGAGATTCCATATTATACTTATATAAATTAGGTATTGATATCGACATTTCTTTAATTTTGTCCCATTAGCATTAGTTCTATATAGAACTAATGGGTAGTGTCCCAACTAATATGGTGTATCAATAGTTCTGTAGAACTAAAATTAGGGGGTACTACTGGGATGCACCCGATTAGTATAAGATTGAGAACCCCAATGTGTTAACTTAGAGGAAGTATCCGTTATGTTAATCAATACAAAACCAAAGACCTTTTTAGTTGCGTCATGAAAAAAATATACTAAAAAGTGTTATGCTATGATACGTTTCAATAGAGAGTTTTGAAGATATTATGAACACAGCTAAATGAAATATGAATGTAAATTAAGCTTCCTCAATAATCATTTAATTTGAATTTCCCGCGCATAAACTAGACTGTTCACCACAACCCATACGCCTATCAAACTATATGCTCAAAAAAGCTTGAGTCCAGTGAAATAAAATATCTTTGCTATCTTATCTTTGATTCCTTGGTTCATAATTTGACAATTGGCTTTGACATTTGATCATTGTAAATTTGTAATTTGTAAGTTGATAAGTTGTGCTTTGGAGTTTGTTTGCGTTTCTAAATTTTGATATTTTTCTTTTAATTAATAAGTGCTAAACCATAAGTGTGATTACTTTTATATAGGGGCTATATAACTGGAAGGCTAGGATGCCTTCCATCGACGTAATGATGCCTCCGGGGCATACGGCCGAGGAGCCTGTGGAGGAGCCCCAGGCGCCGCCGCCCCCCGTCATCGGCATTATATACCCGCCGCCCGAAGTCAGGAGTATCCTTTACCCAATTTAGATAATTAGCAAAAGAATAGCAAATCAATGCTGTAGCTACTACTTCAAATAACCTTAATATTTTTCCTGAGTAAGTATCTTGCTAACTTTAAATAATATGGGAGGGTGTCATACCAAAACTTGGGGATTTAGTTTATGTAATCATGCAATCTATTTTATTTAATCATTACAAGAGTAATTAACTATAAACCCACTAAATTGCATTAGAGTATTGTGGTAGGACAAAGCTCAATTTATGGAGGAAAGTTGGCTCTTTAGTTGTCTGTAATAGGCTGATGATGATATTTCTAAGTCAATGAATATAATATGTTCTATGGTTTTAACTTAAATTTAATTATAAAATTTATTATTTCTTTCGCACATAAGTGCAATAACCATTAGAGTAAAACTAAGCTTAATAAGAGAATAAAATTTCAGGAGACAATATTACAATACATAGCTGTATATTTCTTAAATATTGTAGTACTATTTTAAAATCAGATAAGATTTCTTTAACGAAACATATAGACATTGTTGACAAGACTGCAAGTTTTGTGGCTCGTAATGGGCCTGAGTTTGAGGCGCGCATCCGGCAGAACGAGCTGGGTAATCCAAAGTTCAACTTCCTCAACTCGGGTGACCCCTACCATGCATACTATCAACACAAAGTCAAGGAAATTAGAGAAGGAAAGGGTGAGTACAATTAAAATCAATTTATAAAATGTTTTATCCATTGAAATCTTTAAGATTAAGTAAGGTCATCAATAATTGTTACATTGTTAATGGTAATAATTTTAAGTTTTAAACTTAAAATTAAAGTTATGAGGGTTTTAAATGCAACAATTGAAAATAAATCAATTTGAGTGATATTTGCATTTGCATCTCAATGATGTAACCATTGACATATTAATACTATGGACTTCGGGTCAGAGCTAAAAAGTGTCCGAATCAAAAGTAAGCCAAAACGCGAAATTATTTCCAATCACAATTCAGTCTCATATTAGCTGTCTGACAGAAGACTCGTCAATAATGCCGTACTGTGTAATAAAAACTTGTAAGAACTACCCGAGTAAAGTAAGAAAAAACGATGGTGTATCATATTTCCAGTAAGTAAATATTTTTTGATGAATTTAAAGTATTATTTTGCTTAGAAATAGGCTATTGTATAAAAAAATTAATAAATTATAGAAACAAATTGCATAACCAACCAGAATGAACAAAAAGTATATATCTGTCCTTTTCCCATACGCTACTCGCAAATAGGATAGAAGGAGTGCAATATGTTTATCTAATTAATCACATTTAGTTCGGATCTGCCGTGAGCAATAGAATGTTTTAGAACAACGACTGCATAGAGTCTTGTTGTTTAACATTTGAATTATTTAATTTTTGAATGAAAATAATTTAATTATTTTCAATTCAAAAATTTTTATTTTTTATGTCAACTTTTATTTTTTATGTCATGAATATTCATGTCATATATACAATCAAATAACTTTTACCATAATGGTATATTATTTTGATAACTATAAGAATTATCTACATGAAATTAGGAACAGTTATTTTCAGTTTAATGAAAAAGAGGAAAATATCGAGAACTTGAAATTTCAAAGTAAAGAACTATATCGAGTGGCATATCATTTTGTACATTTGTGGATCTGGTTTGTAATTAATTATTATTATAACTAATTCTTATTTAATACAAGATAATTACAACAATTATTATTTGGTACAAGATTTATCCCAGCATATGGAGGTCACGGATATGTAAATATAAATTAAAGTTTGCTGTAAATATAATTTATAAATATAAGATGCCAAAAAAAATTCAAAGCTACCTACTCCACACCATTTATGTTGTCCTATTTTCACGAGAAGCTGTCATGTCAAAAAAAGGCTGCCATGGCAACCGTCAATCGAAGCTGATTACTTATTGCATGCAATTAGATCGTTGCAAATTAGACTGTATAACAATACGATAAGACATACATTACAATGTTATTTTGTTTATAAAAACATAAATACATCCTAATATGTACAAAATATCTTAGGACACTTTTGACGTAAATTTTGCATTAGACCCGAAGTCCATAGTACTAACTATTAATATGTCAATGGATGTAACAAATAGTTTCATCTGCTGGTGACATGACATTCTGGCTGTCTAAACCTCTGCATTTTTATGAGATTGCTCTCAGTGGGCTACTTTCTGTCATTTGGTCAGAGAAAGCATTGAGTTGATGAATGCTGGGTGATTATTTGTTTCTTGAATGAACATGTCCCAAAGTGGTTTAAAATTATTCATAGTACCCAGTTGTTAATGTTCTGGTCTGAAAGCCGGTGATGATAAGTCCTATATTTTATAAAAGCTTAATGTGTTGTTAAAGTGTAATTTTATTGTTTTTGGTGCAATACGAAAAATACAGCTTGGTGCAGCAGATAAGATAGATAAAGAGATATCTCGTATAGGAAAATAAAGATATTGATACAATAGTGGCTAAATCAGAAATATAGTTCACTGGTTAACCCCTGGGGGCCTGACATTCAAACCTCCTTCGTTGAGGCCCGTGGCTACCCGGGTAGCGACGGAGCTATAATGACAGCTGTCATTATTTGCCTGACGGTTGCCAGGGGACCCCTCGGGGCTGTGAAACTTTAAGCTTGATGAACTCTGGCGGCATGCATGAACAATTACCTTCTATTATCTTATTTGACCATGCAAGTGAGATATTGTAACAAGCAATGAGGCTGATTGTGCCTATAGACAGGCAATTAGCCTCATAGCTTGCTTCTGCGTTCTTACTTTAGTATTTTGCTTATGACCTTGAGAGACGAATATCTTAGCATTCCATGGATTCACTGTGCAGGTGCTGGGTCCAACGTGTGGATGAGAGAAACACTCCGGACAGAGCCCGAGACTTATGACACGGGTGTAGGTTTAAAGACATCTCTTAGTGATGGCCGTCAACACTCACCTCTTTTGTTCAAGTTATTCTCCCTGCCCAGCCAAATTGGGAATGACCCTACTAAAGCAGCTTTGGATACTCATTCCAATATGAAGCTTACTGCACTTTCAGTAAGGCCAAGGTCTTATAGCAGGTTAAACAGAGACTTGCTGGTATACTTCTCGGACCTACTTCTACAGTGTATAAACTAGCCAAATAGCCATTTTTAGTTAGTTTATTAGTAAGGTCATAATATTTATTCACTTTGAATACATGGTCTTTAGGCATGTTTGTTTCCCATGGTATTGTAAGCTCAACAAGTACTTTACGTTTCATTTGTTTGGAAAAAAGAAATATGTCCGGTCTAGATGTCGAAATAGCTAAGTCTTCCGGGGTTTTATAGTGCTTTTCATATAATATGTCTATATGTCATATAGTCCAATCAGGTGCAGATCCAAAAATTGTCTTGTTATGATATTCTCACGTAAAATTATCGTCTTTTAATTGAGTTTGTAGGCATAATTTTTTTTTTATACAACATGTCTTTGATGCGCATGATGTTATTCCTACAGGACACATTTAAAGTTATATCATTAACTGTAACAATTCTGTTTTTATTATATTAAATATAACTGTGAGATAATTACCAGGTACTGAGGTAGCAATCATCCCAGCCGGCCCACCGCTCCAGCGACCGGGCTTGGCGCCGGCTACCGCCGCTCGCCAGCAGGAGCTCTTAAAAGCCGCCGCTCCGGTCGAGCCGCCGCCTCCACGCGACCCTCCGCCGGACTTCGAGTTCATTGCGGACCCGCCCTCCATATCCGCGCAAGAGTTGGACATCGTTAAACTGACCGCACAATTTGTAGCGAGGAACGGGCGTCAGTTTTTGACCGACTTGATGAAAAAAGAAGAACGCAACCATCAGTTCGACTTTCTTCGCCCGCAGCATTCTCTATTTCAATATTTTACCAGACTTTTGGAACAGTACACCAAAGTTTTGTTACCACCCAAAGAGTTGGTGTCGAAACTGAGCGGAGAAATCAGGGGTGGGGTTCTGGAACAGGCTCGCAGCCGAGCGGCGTGGCACTCGCATCAGGCGCGAAGGAAAGCTGCCGACGAGGCGAGGATCGAGAAGGAGAGATTAGCGTACGCCTCGATCGACTGGCACGACTTTGTCGTAGTGGAAACTGTGGATTACCCTGCAGGGGAGCCGGGAGACTTTCCGCCGCCGACGACGCCCTTGGAAGTCGGCGCAAGGGTTCTAGCTCAGGAGCGAGGGGAAGACATCACACAGGGCAACGAAGAAGACGACACTGAGATGCAGCTGGAATCCGATACGGAGTCCGACTCCGACGACGAGCTGGCCGAGATGGAGGACAGGACCCACCAGCAGCAGAGGCCCGACGACAACCGCGTGCAGGACATGGAGGAGGACAGCTCGTCGTCCGACGACGAAGGGCCGTCCGAACAACCGAGGATATCCGGCGAAGAGGCGCCCCTACCTCCCCGTCCGGATCGCGTGGTCGTCAAGAAGTACGATCCCAAACGCGCTCGCCCGCAGCCGACGCCCGCCAGCGAGGAGTGGCTCGTGTCACCCATCACCGGGGAGAAGATCCCGGCGAACAAGGTGGCGGACCACGTGCGCATCGGGCTGCTGGACCCGCGCTGGCTGGAGCAGCGGGACCGCGCGGCGGCCGAGCGCTCCGACCGCGACGAGGCGCTCGCCCCGGGCGCTGCCATCGAAGCTTCGCTTAAACAGGTAAACCTTTGTTATTATGCATAATCGAAGAGAATTTTCACTTTTCTTTTACATTTAAATCTAAAAAACTCTGTTGCTCACTTCCAGCTCGCCGAGCGTCGTACTGACATCTTCGGCGTGGGCGACGAGGAGACGGCCATCGGTAAGAAGATCGGCGAAGAGGAGAAGCGGCGTGACGAGCGCGTCACGTGGGACGGACACACGTCCAGCGTGGAGGCGGCCACGCGAGCCGCGCGCGCGCACATCACGCTGGAGGACCAGATCCAACAGATACACAAGGTGACTGCAGCCTGTGAGCTGACAGGCAGCAAGTAGTGATATTCTATTTTGCTTCTTTGGAGTCACAATGTTTAAAGAGTCTGGAAAAAAACAAATATACGTGTTGAATTGAGAACCTCCTCCGTTTTTTTTCGTCGGTTAATAACTTAAATGGACAATGCTAAAACTCCCAGGTCCAGAGCAAACAAAATTAGTATATGTATGTGTGCGTGCGTACATAGTTCTCTTTCATCCCGTCGTTATAAAGTTCGAGTGACAGCGATATTTGCAATTGCGTTGCTATTGGTCAAGTAGTCTTACTCTACGTCTACACAATGTCTCTTGACGCTATCTTGTCCGCGCTAGCCTGGACAATTTTGGACTAGTCTTTTCAGTGTTTTACGCAAATGTAAAAGAAAGATTACCATACAAACATACGCAATTTTCCACCTTAACTCGTTGTTTAAGCCGATAAAAACAGGTTTAATACAAAACTCATTCGTCATTTTCAGGTCAAGGGTCTCCTCCCAGATGAAGAAAAAGAGAAGATCGGTCCGAAACCAGTGCTGGCGTCGGCCCGCGGCGCCATCATCCAGCGACCCCCACCCCCGCCGGCGCCACCCCGCGTGTCAGCCCCCGCGCCGGCCCCCGCACCCCAGCCCGTGCTGCTGCAGCCGATACCCCCGCTGATGGTCATACCGCCCATGGCGCCTCGGCCACCTCTCATACCCACCCCAGTGGGCGCGCCCTTCGGGTACCCTGTTCCCGGAGTCCCGGGAGGCGTTGGGGGTGTGCCGGTGCCCCCTCCGCCGGAAGAGGACGAGCCTGCAGCGAAGAGGGCTCGCACTGAAGACGCTCTTGAGCCGGAGCAAGTCTGGCTCGCTGCTCACCCGGGGATTGTGCCTCTACAGGTTTGGGATATCTTGATATATAGCAAACTAGCAGTGCCCGCGGACTCCGTTCCGCGTTAGAAATATTTTTGACCCGGCCCGTTTGTCTCGCGTAATAGAAAGGAAAAGAAAAGGTAGAAAGTTCAGGATAAATAAAACTTATGATGATAGCAAGTCTTGTAGATTGTACTTGCTCTTTTTACTGGCAAGACTTCGAACGTTCCGTGCTAGATTCCCTATTATGTATGTCCGACATTTTCAGTCTGTGGTTAGATAGTCACTGAGACCTTTCGGTGCTAGACTATCTAGCATATGCTTGCGATGTATATTTTCTTTCATTCATAAGACGCTGTGCATGCTTAAAAGAAGTCTCCCTTATTCGGCGTACAGTAACTCTTATCTGAGATGTATGTCTAGATAGTTGAGATTTTATTTAGGAATTCTAGCGTTATTTCATCAGAACAATGTGATTACTTTTAATAATCAAACGGTGATCCTTATTAAAAATTTGAATAAAAATGTTTAGTAGGAAAAACCTACATTGAAGAAATTAGTAAATTTAGTAGAACAAAAAACTAAGTTGTTGAGAAAATAAAGAATAAAACTGACTATCGCCACGCAACGGTCGGGGCGGTGTTTATTTTACTAATATTGTTGAAGATTTTTGTTTGAACTGTATAAAGTAAAGGGCACAAATATTCTACATTAAATTTTTGTTCTGACAAACATACTTATAAAAAAAAAGATTAACATCGTATGGGCTAAATAAGCTTCACAAACATTTTTAATCCATAATTTTAACTGTAAAAGCAGTTATTGTTTTTTACACGCTTTATATTAGCTTCACTTGTATGTCAGTTTGTCAGTATGTCAGTATGTAACTCTCCGTGGGTAATCTGCGCGCCTGCAGCCTTCCTTGGTTCTGGTAGCCGTTTCTCTGGCTCCCTCTCCGAAATTGAACTCTGATTCCCCGTATTTATAATATTTATAAATAATTATTAGGGTACTCCTCACCTGGCCTTTTGCTAGAATGTCCTGGATTTGGTTCAGGAACGTTCGCTTTGGTCTTTTATATCAGACTATAATATAACTGGTTGCTATACCAGAGTATAGTCTAACTGGTTTATGCCAGACTATGGTCACTGGTTGCTATACCAGACTATAATCTAACTGGGTTTATGCCAGACTATGATCTGATTTGCTATACCAGAGTATAGTCTAACTGGTTTATGCCAGACTATGGTCACTGGTTGCTATACCAGACTATAATTTAACTGGGTTTATGCCAGACTATGATCTGATTTGCTATACCAGAGTATAGTCTAACTGGTTTATGCCAGACTATGGTCACTGGTTGCTATACCAGACTATAATCTAACTGGGTTTATGCCAGACTATGATCTGATTTGCTATACCAGAGTATAGTCTAACTCGTTTTATGCCAGACTATAATCTAACTGGTTGCTATACCAGACTATAATCTAAGTGGGTTTATGCCAGACTATGATCTGATTTGCTATACCAGAGTATAATCTAACTGGTTTTTATGCCAGACTATAATCTAACTGGTTGCTATACCAGGCTAAAATCTAACTGGTTTATGCCAGACTATGATCTAACTGGTTGCTATACCAGACTATAATCTAACTGGGTTTATGTCAGACTATGATCTGATTTGCTATACCAGACTATAGTCTAACTGGTTTTTATGCCAGACTTCTTCTTCTTCGTCTTCTTTTTTTATAAGAAAGGGCATACTTCCAAGGTGGTCCCATTGTCATCATGTTAGGATCTGATGATGATATCCTGGGAAAATTTTAAGAACTGTTCCAAATGTTATAGGCATTGGTTGCATTATTAGCTTCACTTGTATGTCAGTTTGTCAGTATGTCAGTATGTAACTCTCCGTGGGTAATCTGCGCGCCTGCAGCCTTCCTTGGTTCTGGTAGCCGTTTCTCTGGCTCCCTCTCCGAAATTGAACTCTGATTCCCCGTATTTGTAATATTTATAAATAATTATTTTATTACGGATGTTGATATGTTCTCTATTATTGTATTTCATTATTTTGTTTTATCCTCTATAGTATTCGCAGCGCACGCGATTATAACAATTTATTTTACAACTTGGATTACATAATTCAAATTTAAGTGAATATGCGTATTTAATTTCGGAAATTTTTATAGCCTATGACACTCCACAATAACGGCACACTTTCTTATTTCTTATATTGGTGTAATAATTTTGAAGATCGGTTCAGTAGATCCAGAGATTGCCCCCTTACAATGTCACAAACTCACAAACGTTACCTCTATAATATTAGTATAGATAAACCGATATTGCGTTTTGTGGAAAATGGCGACCGGAGTGAAATTGTTGATCCTGCACACCACTTTTCTTCTAAGTTAATTATCATATTGTATTGTTTTACTATTAACAAAACACGATTTTTTGAAAATGTTATTGGTCTATTCGTGTATCCGTCAGTTTTGGTGCGTCAATACAGGAGTGCCCTGCGCGGACTGCGATGGAGTACCATCACAATAATTTGTAAAAGCGTAAGTGCTATAATGGGAACATTTATCGGCACAGGTGGCACTGCCGTCGCTGCCCGATCGCGCCGACTGGCGGCTGGACGGGCGCACGCTGCAGCTGCAGCTCGCGCTCGCCACGCCGGTCGCGGAGCTAAAGAACATCGTGCAGCGCTCCACCAACATGCCCACCGCCAAGCAGAAGTTGCACTACGAGGTAAGTGTCGTGTGAGAACTGGTTACCATTGCATTCACTGTCCAGTAGGCGTAAGATGCTTCCGAGAGGTGTATCGCGCGCATCTGTGGGACCAAGATGCGCTGCTGGAGTAGAGAAAAAGATATTGTTGCTTTATTGCGTACCTAGATTTATTTATTACAAGTTCGCCCTTGACTGTTATCACACCTTACCATCATGGTAAGTGACGATGCAATCTAAGATCGTAGATAGTTAAATATATAAACATTTAGACATTTAAAATGTTTATATGTACAGCGTGTGAACTTTGAAAGAATGAAAACTTAATAAAGAAATAATTACATAAAATACTATAATTAAACTACATGACTAAGAAAAGTACACAATCAGCGATTGATCCCTACATCTTACAACTAGAACCTAAGCCTAGCTAAGCCTAAGGTGACTACATATCGGCGGTCGATCAAGAAGTGATTCTCGTAGGCTCCTAACCTTCGCTACGTGAGACTTGCATGTAGAGCTTGCAGTGTAAGCACCTCGTGCGAATGGTACAGGCTATCGCTTATACGGCACACGCAACAAACACCCGTGGCATGTTGCAGGGCTTGTTCTTCAAGGACACGAACACGCTGGCCTACTACAACGTGCCGCCCGGCGCCGTGCTGCAGCTGCAGGTCAAGGAGCGCGGCGGCAGGAAGAAGTAAACGATTGCTACACAAATATACCAACTGTTCTATAACATTCAAATAAATAGATTTATTCCACTTGGAGTTTTATTTTTCACTATTACTAGAGAAGTCGCAGTGAAAGGCGCTCGGCAGAGCAACCCACCACCACCCATGGCCCTTTCAACCTCTCGGTCATTTGGGCCCAATCTCGGGAGGGCAACCCGGAATCCGCACTTCTCTTCGCGTTTCATCACCGGGCCGCCTTCTTGACTCCCTACAAGTTCTTTGTCATCTCGTCCTTGTCCCTAATGTACACTCTCCCCTTTCTGGGGCATGCACGTCACACAACGCGACTCGCTCGCGACGCCGCGGTCCGTAGCAGCTCCACATCACCTCTGCCCAGTGTTCATCGCTCCGAGACGCTCCGCCTCTTATGCCAATGGTGCGCGAACTCCCGTAGCTTGCCGAAGTTGGCCGCCGAGCTCACGAGGTCCTGGTAGTACACAGGTCCCACTTCTTCGCGAACGATCCCATCCAACAGTACGCGCCGAAAGTCATTGTATTCGTTGCACTCCCACAAGACATGGTGGAGGTCCTCCTCCGCCAACCCGCATAAACAATCTCCAGTCTCACTGAGGCACATATCACGCAGACGTTTCCGGAAGCAGCCATGACCCGTAAGTATTTGCGAGGTCTCATAGTCCGGAGAGACCCAGGTCGCCCTGAGCCGACCGGCCACGTCCGGGAAGTATCGACGCAGCTCACTACCTTTCGTCTCACTCGCCCATCTCTTCTGCCATTCCCCGGTTACAACCAACCCGATTTCCCGTTTCCGCCTGCTCCACTCCCCTTTGGCCGCGGATCTACGCGCCGCATCCAACCTGGCAGCACGGATCACCTCGAGGTCCGCCGGCAACACGCCCGCCAGAACAGCGAGCGCGGCAGCGCTGTTAGATCGATAGGCCTTGGTCAGAAGGACCAAAGCCGGCCTTTGGACCCTGATGAGGGTCGTCCGAACAACGTATAACGTCGCCCTCTCGGCCCAACACGCCGCAGCATACGCGACCGTCGCAACAAAAGTGCCGTAATATAGTGTGCGAAGCGCGGGATACCGAACACCCCATGAGGTGGTAGATACACGCGACATCTTGCCAAAGCAGTTGGCAGCGCGTTCTCCGATCGATCGCGCATGCTCAGCGAAGGACAGACTCGAGTCGATTGTGACGCCAAGGACTACGGTATGCCGCACTGACCTGATCGATGCGCCACCAAGCTTGATGACTGGAGCCCGCTGGAGTTTTCCTCTGAACGTCACAGTCTGTGATTTGCTTGGGGCGAACGAGAGGCGGTTCCTCTGGGCCCAGCCCTCAAACAGGGCGATAGATTTGGCCGCAGCCTCTTCAATCGCACGTCTGGAGGCTGCCTCAATCAGAACAGTGACGTCATCCGCATATGCGACAACCCTTACACCCCCCGGTAGCGGCAACCGAAGCAAGTCGTCGAGCAGGACGTTCCACAAAGTGGGGCCTAGCACGGAACCTTGAGGGCACCCCATGGTTGACGTCTTCCACTGCACACGGTCACCAACGAACATTCCCACACGTCTCCCGCGGAAGTAGTCCGCCAGCATTCGGTATATGTTGGGAGGACAGCCTCCGCGCTTAGACTTCAGGAGAATCATTGGCCACCAAGCGTTGTCGAAGGCGCCAGAAATGTCCAGGAAAATTGCTTGAACGTATTTTGATGAAGTTTCCTTCACCGTGCTAAGCATTTCGTTCAACGCCGTTACGGTCGACCTGCCTCGTGTGAACCCATGCTGGCAGGTGGATATCCCTCTAGTAATCTGGGGCGCACACATTAAAAGAACGCGTTCTAATATTTTGCCAAATACAGGGAGGAGCGTTATCGGGCGGTACGCCTTTGGGTCGGTCAGCGGCTTGCCGTTGCCTTTAGGCAGAACGATAAGCCTCCCGTCCTTCCAAACATCCGGGAAGACCCCTTCTTGCACGCACTTACCTATGATATATACGAGCTCCGCAGCCGCTACTGTCCACACACGCTTAACCATTCGTGCAGTGATCCCGTCAATTCCCGGTGCCGTGTTAGAGAGAGACCTAACTATGACTCCTAGCGCGTCACGGCCTGGTGGAGGCGCGTCACAGCCATTCGGTACAATGGAAGCCGCAAACCGGACCTCCCTGTGGTACGCCGAGTCCCTAGACGGATCGTCGTCTGGGCACAAAGCGTGCAGCAGGTTATCCACGGCCTCACCGACCGTCCCCGGGTGGCCGTCTGCGTATCGGATGCCGTTAATGATATTTGCGGGGGGCCGAGATCGACCACTGGCTATACGGTACGCCTGCCCGTAGGGGTCGGCGTTGCCCGACTCAGCTGCCCGGAGATGGTAGCTGTTCTGCGTCTCCACCATGAGGTGCCGGTACTTCCGGCGTTCCACACGGTATGCGTCTCTTGCCCTTTCTGCCCGCGGTCCATTCATTCTCCTCGCTTTCTGCCATGCCCCACGTAGGCGACCGACTTTCCTTCGCATAGTGTCCAACCTTTCATTCCACCACTCGTACCCGCCATCCCTACACTTACCACGCAGTCCCAAGCACTCAAAAGCTGAACGCGATACCGCTTCCGTGAAGTCCTGGGCTAAATCCGACGCTGTCTTTAATACGTTCAGGTTCGCCACGCGCTTACTGACCGCTGCTTGGAAGCGACACCAGTCCACCCCATTCTCCCGGAAGCGCGGCGGACCACCCTCGGAAAGCTCCGCGCACACTGCGTCTCGGCACGATGGTCCACAGGTGATCTCAAAGGTGATGAGACGGTGGTCGCTGGTAGAAACACCGTCATGCACTCGCCAATTGCGCACTGCGACACGTCTGGTGGTGAGAGTAATATCGATGTTTGATTCCCCAGCGGGGCCACTAAAAGTTGCCGGTTGATCCTCTTTGTTTCGTATAACTAGGTCCCTGGAGGTGATGAACTCTTCGAGAGACCTTCTTCTGTGCTCGACTTCCTGACCACGTCCGGTGTAATGACGGGGCTCGCTGAACCACCATGGCGAGTGCGTGTTCACGTCGGCACCAATTATCATGGCGCCGCCACTCAGAGAGTCTACAACCTGCTCAATGTGCCCCAAGTGCCTGTCGATGGGGTCAGAGTACTGAAAGTAGGCCGAGACCAGGGCTACGTCCAGGGGACCCTTCCTTGCGGAGGCCACCAGGCAATGGCTGTGAGATAAATGGCTCAGGGTCACCACCGCGATATCAGGCGATACGACTAGGATCCCAGCCATGGCATGGCTGCCGTGCTGGATAAGTCCAGGGGGGGGCTGAGAATATTGTTCTTGGACAAGAACAATATCCAATCCCTCGTCCTGGGCAATGGAAACGAGCTCGCTGGTCGCGAGCGCAGCACCGCCGAGGTTTAGCTGGCCAATTTTTAATGACGCTGTGAGCCCACTAGGGGCAGCCATAGTTAGTGGAGTGGACTGCCCTCTGCTCCGCGTAGTGTCTCGCCGGGCATTCCTTCGAGGCGGTCAGGTGAGAGTCGGCGCCATCACGGCCAAAACGATGACAAGTAGCGCACCGTGCGGTAGCCGCCTGGCAGTCTTCTTTTTTGTGCCCAGGTAGGCCACACTTGCCGCAGATTTCTTCCTTGGCCTTACAATACTTGGCAGGGTGCCCGTACATTTGGCACTTGGAGCAACAGGTTACTTGCACATAATCCACTACTACGACGGCTTGCCAACCTATGAATAGGCGCTCTTTTTTTATAAGCAAGTCCCTGAGTGCGGCTGGACATTCTACAATTATGTTGGTGGAGTTGTTCCTACCCCGCCGCTTAAAGACAGATATCAGGGCCCTCAGCTTCTCAACCGACCACTCCGTGCCACGTAGGTTCTGGTCGTGAAGTGCCAACATGAACTCCTCCTTGGGTGGGTCGCCATCCACTCCCCTGATGCAAATCCTGGGCTGCAGTTTCTTCGGCTCAGTCACGCGCAGTGAAGGGGGGACCGCACTGCGGAGGCGCACAGCTGACTCCTGGTTCGTCGTCTCAACTATAACACCCGCGTTGCCTATCTTTCGAACCTTGGATATCTGTACGTCAAGTGCACGGGGGTCGACCACTCTTTTTAACTCTGCCTTTGTGTCCTCGGCCGTCTTCAGGCTGTCTACGTGATCGGCTGCTGGGTAAAAGGCAAGGACTGAGCCTTGCGTCTGTGGGATATTCATGGGGGCAAATTTGCCTGGTACCTTCAGCGCCGAGGCATAGGTAGGAGCTGCTGTGGTAGCTTGCGGGGCGACCGTGTGGGGCGTACCTAGCAATTTCCGTTCCAGGTCGGCGCATTTAGCTTTTTCCCGCCCTAGTTCCGCCTCCGTTTCGCACAGCCGCAAGCTGAGGGCTGCGACCACCGCCAAGGTGTCCTGTACGCACGTCCTGATGGTATTAGTACTACCTTTGTTTAGACGGGACACGGAGCTGCTTATAGTGTCAATGATCCTGTTAAGGTCATTGTTGACCCTGTCCAGTAACTCCACTTTGCTACTTTTGGATAGAGACGTCGCAGGTGTCGACGACTCTTCCTCATCTTCGGAATCTGATGATTGACGCGCCGATGATGCAGGGGTCACAGTGTTCACTCCTATTTTGCGTCGTGGCATCTGCGGCGAAGACATGGTAGGTCTAGGTCCAGGAGGCTCAGGCGCAGCCAGAGCTGCAGCGGGCGGCTCTGGAGCCTGAGTAACGGGTCTACACAGGCGAATCTTCTCCGTTGGATGGTCGCCGGGTGACGTCAGCGGTCGCTTGACGCCAGTCGGAGGGGGCGGCGGGCGCAGGGGTACGGACGGCATGGGCGACGAGTTATCCCCGGCCCGGCCGGCCCCAAAACCGGATGGCGGAGTCCGTGACAGCGACGCACGCGGGGTGAAGGGGGAGGAGGCCTCGTCGTGAGGATTCATTACACGATCATCGCCAAAGAGATAGTTCTTTAACCCTGCCGGTTCGCGCTGGTGATCAAAAGCAGACAGCTGACCAAGCTTGACAGCTGCAAGCCGTCGGCTGAAAGCCGCCAACCGACGCGCTAAACTATCACTTTTAATTACTTTTATTAATAGTAGTGCTCGGCAGAGCAGTCAAGGCTAATATTACTATTGTAAAGTAAGGATAAGGGCTAACGCTAAAACTCGCGCGGGTGCGGGCGCACGCGGCGGGCGACCGCCGCGGGTCACAAATCCGCGAGCGGGCACCCGTCGCGTGCGCCCGTCTCAGTTAGCGCTGCTAGTATAACTTTGATGTCGAGCGTGTACAGTTGTGTCGAGTAGATTTCCATGGATTATTTACTAATTTATTATTTGGCAAAAAGACGTCAACGGAAAAAACGTCGACTGCATAACCCGTTCTTGACAAGTAGGTTACTCAGCGGAGAATTTGATAATTCATTCGCCATACCCCATAATACTGGCCGAAATTGTACCTCAATTATTACGCGCTCTGTATCGATGTTCATGATTGTACCTAAACTCCGGCGCGTGTGACCGTAGCATCTAGCGGCGCTCGACTGATTTGTAGAAACAAACCCGCTCGCGTGTGCCCGTCGCGGGCGCCCGCGCCGTGTACCCGCCGCCCGCCGCGCGGGTGAGAATCCGCCACCCGCGCCCGCGCTCCGTCGCGCTGTCCATACTATTTTTCATTATACACCCACGAGCGTGCACCCGCGCGAGTTTTAGCGTTAGCCCTAAGGACTAGGTGTAATGGAAAAATCAAAATAAAACATTATTTTTTATTAAAAAGGCTCCTTTTATTAAAAACGTGTAAAATATTAACAAAGTACAATAAAATGCGTGTATAAAATCTATAAAATATTCTATATATTGGAATGTTAATAATAATGATAATTTGCTTACATCTAACAGCACCAGCGTGTAACTTACTAAATTATAACAATATAAAATAATCTCAATATCAAGATCTACAACAAAGCTTATTATTTTAATAATAAATTACATAAAATCTATCCCGAGAGTTATCTTAAGAATTAAAAAGTATGTATATTTGGAATGTTGCATCTAATCTACGAGTGTTAAAAACGAGATTAAAGTGCTCCTTACGGCAATAAATCTTTAAAAAATTTTTAAAAATAAATAAAAAATATTAGTAACATGTTACCCCCTGACTGCAATCACACCTAATAAGTGATAATGTGCTCCAAGATGGAAGCGGGATAACTTGTTTGAAATAGCATGTAGTCCACACCCCTTTCGGTTTCTACACGACATCGTACCGAAACGCTAAATCGGCGGTACGTCTTAGTCGGTAGGATGGTAACTAGCCACGACCGAAGCCTCCCACCAAATAAAAAAAAATTGAATTTTTAAAGTTTGCTGTGCCTTAGTTTTTCATGTTAAAATATTTGGTTAGAGCTAATCTATCTTCAAATGAGAATAATCTGTTTTTGAAACATGTTTTTGCAAACTAAAGAAATTCCCAAATATATTGTATGAAGATATGGCGGATGATCAAGAAGGCTGTCAGCTCTCTTAGTTACACAAGAGAATAATAACGTCGTAATGCAAATTGACTTTTTTTTCTGTTTAAATTGATAAGCCTATAGACCACAGACTGGACTGTTTGACTTATGGATATTACAAGATTCGTGTTCTTATACTAAAATGTCACTCGAAGCCCTCCTTTGTATCGGTATCGTTTATAACGAAGTTTTATTATTTGAGTAATGTTTCAGTATTTGGACACGAGCCTGTTTCAAAGTGATAAATTATGTAGTAGTGTTAAGTAGGTTACAGCAGCGCGGGGATGTCCTCCAACATTTTCCGGTAGCGCTGCAGCATGGGCCCGTAGATGCGCTCCCCGTCAGGATAGGGCTTCGCCGCCGGGGACACGGTCGGCTCGGCGCCTGAACACAGTAAAACATTTCTATTAACTAAAAATTATTGAACACCAAATCAACACATCGCAATACGAGACATTTATATATGTACGCTGAATATAACAGTGAGTAATCACCACTTACCACTGAGTGCGACGCCGGTTTCCTTACTCCACACTTCTGCAGCTCGAATAGCGGCGCCCAACAGGGCGGCATTTGCGTGCGAGTCCTAATAAAAGATATCGATAGTTAAATTCTAGGGAAACATTCGTACAGCACGCCTCAGGTGCGTCACTAGACGTCTCTCAATTATATTTGGCAGCAGCAAGCAACATTATCTTCAGATGATTATGTTGCCGCTAATACTGATGCTGACCTGCACATAGACGGGCGCGTTGAACACGTCTGCGAAGATCTGCAGCAGCGAGCTGTTGACGGACGCGCCGCCCGTCGCCACCACGCGCGAGCTCTCATCTGCGATGTTACCAAACTTAGCGTATGATTCATATAGTCATAATTGCGCCATGGACCGGCAGCATCCACTCACCCAGCCTGAAGCCCATGTCCTCCGCGTGCGCGCGCCTCGCGAGCGCCTGCCCCTCCAGCAGGGCGCGCGCCTCGAACTGCGGCGCGAGGCGCTCCAGCGCGCGCCCGCTCGCGTCCACCAAGCGCCGCACGGGCGCCGCGCGCGGCACGATCTCCGCGCAGTCGAAGTAAATGCCTGCGCACGTGGCATGTAGCTATTATACACAAGCCTTCGCCCGCGCGGTGCACACATGCGGGGGAACAAGGAGCAACTCACCCATGTAGCCCATGTTCCCGCGGACGGTGGCGCGAAGTAGCTCGTCAAAGACAGGCCAGCTGGGCCCGGCGAGGCGGTCGCGGTGCGCCTGGCGCGTCAGCGAACCGTTGGCGAAGCCAAGCATCGCCATGTAGGGCGCGGCGGCGGGCCCCACCAGCACGTGCCCTGCGACAGGCGCGGCCGGCTCGCGCACTCCCAGCAGCAGCGTGTCGCTGGTGCCCAGGCTGAGCCCCACCCAGCCAGTCCGCAGCCGGAGCCCCGCCAGCGCCGAGCAGTTGTCCCCGGTGAAGGCGACCACGCGACAGGTGGGTTTGAACCCGTAGCGCTGCACGAAGTAGGCGCCCACCGCGCCCACCTCACTCGCACTGGGCACCGGCGCGCCCAGCTTGTCGCGCAGCGTGTCGTCGCCGCACGCCTGGCGGGCACGTTCGAAACATCTTTTGTTAAGAAGACAGGTGTGAATGAATCTACTAATACCACACGTCGTACGCGTGGTCTTGTGGATCTGCGCGCCCGTGGCCCGCTCGTGTGTTTACACTCACATTCAAAGCGTCCTCACACCACTGCATGGTGCGTATGTCGAGCAGATTCATGCCGGAGCCGTCGGCCAGGTCGATGGGTGCCACGCGGCCCGCCAGCAGCGAGCAAGCGAACGACGACACCAGCGAGATACGCTCCGTGGCGACGTACGCGCGCGTGCGCGTGCGCCGCATCTTGCGGATCTGCGCGCCCGTGAACCGCTCGTACGCGCGCGAGCCCGTTATACGAGCGAGCTCCTGGGAAATGTATTTTTTATATTCACCAACAGGGTTATTCATGATAAATTGAAAAAGAAATGTGGGAGCGAAGGGTTAGCGGACGAGAAATCGAGGGGCGCGTGAGCGAGGGGTCAAGGGGCGAGTGGACTAAGGACCGAGGAGGGAGTGGGCGAGAGGCAAGTGAGCGCACGGTTTAGGGGCGAGTGGACGAGAGGACGAGGGGCGAGTGAGCGAGGGCTTGAGGGGCGATAAGAGGTCGAGACGCGTGTGAGCGAGGGGACGAAAGGCACTTGGGCTATAGGGTACGAGAGACGAGTGAGCGAGAGGTCCAACCTCTCGTTAAGAGCACACTACCTCAGCGCCCCCCACTGCCTCCTCCAGTGCGCGGCAGTCGGCAGAGGTGCTGCTGTCCATCCACACGGGGGAGTCCACGATAAAGGCAGACGCCAGCTGCGTGTGCAAGAACTGGTCGGGGGATAGGCTGGCCAGCTTCTCGTCTGCGCCCTTTGCCCACCACACTGAGCCGTGTTGCTGCAAAACAAATAAAAGAGTTATAACCACTATTTTTTTCGTACTTCCATAAGGTCGGATTACAGGCTGCCTTCCTGATTATCCGGTCGAACGCAAGGCCAGTAGGGCTATGAAAAGGTGGTGGGTTGTTCATTTAGTTCCTCAGGCATGGTAAGGCATTTTGCCAGTAGATGACACTGAACAAGAATTAGGATAAAAGAAGCTTTCATTCTTAGAGTAAACATTGGTCGACAAGTAGTGTAAGACCAACATTTGATCCTATGACTGATGGGGTTTTCACTCTTATTGGTGCAGATGACTCCACCTGATGTCCTGCAAATTATCATTATTACCTGAGCAGCCCCCGACAGCGCCTCCACAGTAGAAAAGTCAACTCCCTCCACTATAAGCTTGTCCATCACCATGTCAAGTGCTTTCACCCACAGCAGAGGGGGCACTGTCACCTCGCCGTTCTCACCACGGATGACTCCACCTGAGGTCCTGCACATCAAGCCATAAACGCCAATTTTATCATAAGCAACAATTTTAGTATAAGAAGCATTTTTGAATGGGTAAAACTCAATTCATAGTTATGCCACTTATATATGGTGAGTTTGAATTATTAGCCAGCGACGAAACTGGAGTAATTGTAATGGATACTGATTACAACAGCAGAATAAAAATATTTCTAGAACCAGTAACAAAAAATTAAAAAATTACCTACAAAATGTTTACTCACTTAGGACATTTTACATGGCACCATCCATGGCATTCATAAATTAATCACAAGATACTGAACGAACGTATGTCCTAAACATTCGATTACTACCAAATAAAATACGGAAAGAAAAGCCAAACCGCCAAAATCTCCCACTAGACAAGACCAAAAATAATTAATAAAAAATAATAACAATCGGCTGTCAGAAATCGAACACGAAACCTTCGAAGGATAGATATGTCCCCACCTGCACAGTTTAGAACTGGTAAAAAATAAATAAATGAAGAACGAAATAAACTTTTTAAAAAGTACTTAAAACTGAATCAGCTGATGTCTGTGCCAAGTTCAATAGACTTTCCTGTTAAATTACCTACTATAAAACGCGGGCGGCAAGTGATTAAATGTGCGTGTTTGTCGGCATCCCTTGTTGCGGTAGCGTTCAGAAAGAGCGGTGCCATAGTCTTTTAAAAGGCCGACAAACGCACCGCGCCTGTTTGTACGCGCCGCGGCGTTGGCATTTCAAACTAAGTTTTAATCTATTAATGGTTAGTGCATTGACCTTGGTCGTCGATCAGCTGTTACGTTTGTTATTTTGATCAATTCTAGTGTGTAAGTAGGTACATAACTGGCTGGGTTTATGGCTGGCTGGCTTTAGCGTATTTCATGGATGTATTGGATGGCGTTATGCGTACTGTCGTAAGTGAAAAGATATTTTGTAATGCTTATATATATATATGTATAATTTTTTATTTATTGGTTCTATTTATTGGTTAATCTTATATATATATATATATATATATATGTTTAGTTAAGGTGAATACAACAATTATTCACATTTTAGCTTGACTGACAGTACTGTTCAGGATACCTGACATGGTACATCAAAATTTATAGTTTGTGATAAAATGAACTAGCAAAAAACTGTCTCTTGAAAAATTAGATTTTTGTAAGTAACAATAACCTTCACTACTCATGTTCTCTTTGTCCAGCTAAAGGAAGGTGTTTGAACATTTTTGGATGCTCTTTATAATATAGATATCTAATAAGAATTTGATTTTGCTGGTATACCTCTAGCACATATAAGATAAATGATAATAAGATAGTAAAATAAATGCAGTAGAGATGAGAGCGTTGAGGAGTATGAGCGGAATAAAACCGAGTGGCAGAGTTAACAATAGTATAATAAGAGAACAGTGTGGTGTAAAAGAAGATGTAGTGACTAAAATAGATAAAGGGATGCTTAGATGGTTTGGGCATGCATAGAGAATGGATGAAAGAAGATTAACAAAAGATATTTATGAGGCGAGAGTGAATAGAAATGTTGGAAGGGGTAGACCTAGGCGAATGTATGTATGTACATATAAGAGAGACAAATATCTTAGCATCCCACGGATTCACCATGTGAGTGCCGGGTTTGAGTGGCAGAGAGAAAAATGTGGAACAGAGTCAAAGACTAGCAGCATGTGGGCTGAAGGGTAACCTTCGAGACCGGCCAACAGTCTTTTAAAAAATTGATTACCTAAATTCTGGCAAATCCACATCAAACTCAACATCTGCTTCTTGTAGAACAGCATAGTCTTCATCTATGACCACAGCTTTTAACTGGAAATTAAGTTGGATAGAGATTAAAGACAATTATGAATAACGGATTTTTTTAATAGATTAACTATTTATATGAAAAAAAGCTGACATTTCCAAGCAAGCATGCACAGACCAGTCAAACATATTTTGTTACATGATCTAAAGCCAGAGCAAAATCAGGAAAATTGCACTCTACTATATTAAATTGTAACTTTTTTACAGTTGCTATGATGATCTGCAATGTTTAAATATTTTTTTAATTCTGGTAAATACTCATTGAAAATTAAATTAAATTAAGTAAAAACCTATTATTAGTATTCAAATAAATTACTATTTCTCTATATAATTTTCTATTTAATATACATAGCAGCACATACAAGAAATATTTTGCGATATATAAATTAGATTAATAAACAATTCAGCTTCATTCACATGGAATAATTAATTCACTTTCACTTAATTTTTATCTTTTACCGCACTATGTTACCATTCATTTCACAGTCATAAATAAATTATTTCACAAACACTGCACTGACGACAAGAACAAATGATATTATTTTAAGGGATATCTGCAATAAAACACTTGTAAAAGCAATAACTATATCAATTACATGTCATTTACTTTTAAAACAACTGAAGGCAGAAATTTAAAATGATAAAACCGGTAATTAATTGATTAATTTACCCTTTGAGTGCTAAAATCAAATCCCAAAAAAGTTTTCCTTCGTGTTTCTTCAAGCATTTTTTTTTAATTTTGACAGCCGGTAGGTGAGATGACACACTCGTTCGGAAACGGGCGCACCGCTTCCGATTGTATCGTGACTGGTTGTCGTTTAATAATTTTATTGTGGCGCGATTTAAGATATCCGTTTTATTACAATAATTCATTATAACTGTTAATCAACTAACGTTTCTTGTTTACCGTCTTTATTGTGATAAGCGAAATCAAGGTTACGTTCATCATATTAATGATAACGATATGACGTGTTTAATAATTGATGAAATAAATAATTTTTGCACAGCATACATTGTAGATTTTGTATGAGAAACGGTATAATTAACTAGTTTTTATTTGCAACCCAGGAAATGGAAGCATACTTTCAATATCCGGTGTCGAGAACGGGAATTTTATACAAAAATCTTGCATAATACCGAGACATTATAAATATTTAAAAAAATTTTACGCGTGAAGCTCTATTTCTAGAGATCCCGAATATCTGACAGCCTATGGTATCCAAAAGCAAGGTGCACCCAATCTATCAGTTTCTTATAATTTTACGCACTCATTGCAGAAACAAAATTGATAAATATAGGCCCATAGATAAGATCTTAATGATACGTAGGTAGCTACCTAAGTTACTTTTTGTCGTAAAATACAACTTGTAGGAATATAAAATAGCAAAATAAAAGCCCGTAAATCTAAAATTAGTCAGGGAATCTCTTTTGAAAGAAGTTATGGCTCATCAAGAGCTACTTTGGTGTCTACTATATATTTTTGAGCTCGAATATAACGGTGTCACTTTTTATCATGGCCATGTCCCGTTACTTCGCACACTGACAATGCGTCACGCTGCAGTTTATAATTATTATTGTGTACCAAATAAAGAATTGGGCAGGTTATTAGCGATTTCATTGTACCAATGTAAACTATTCTAATGTTAATATCTTTCGTTACTGGAGTTAAGGTATTCTTACCCAAAAAATTACTTATTAAGGGCGGCGCCACCCGTCAAGTAAACAAGTCGTATCATTGCTCCGTGTTAAATATTTAATTATAAATTTCTATAGTCTCCGTAATTGCCTAAAATGGTATAAAAAGGATAGTCAGTGTATAAACGTGCTATGTTATCTTTTTTACTGCGATACTGCAAACTCTAATCCCTAAAAACTGGTGATGAGAATTAACGTCTTTTTTGAATCGATTCTTTTCCTTCATAATTATAAACAATTAGTGGTGTTTATAACTGTAACAATTAGACAGTGCTTTATGTGCCTATAATTAGAAAACTATGTAATAGACAGTTAATTCAGTGTATACATTAAAGTTACGATACATATTTTGGATTACTTAATACGTATGAGTCATTGTTTCAAGTCGTAACAATTCAAACACTGTCAAAAAAATAACGGTCTACATCCGAATACTACACTAAGCAAGTAAACTTCGCTGCATGTATTATTAAGCTTGTGGCGCAGTGGGGCTAACGCGTTGTTAGAAAAACTTGATCGAGGGATCGAGCCTCAGCGACGGCATCGAGTTTTGTTTTTTAATTTTTTTTAAAGTTTCTACACAAAACTTCACAAGTTTAAAACTAAAAAAAAAAGAAAAAGAAGTAAGTGAAGAATGGCGCAGATCAATATATATGTGTCAGAAACGAACCATACAATGGCGCCGGACATCCCCACCGACGTGCAGCCCGATCGCCCCATCGGCTACAGTGCCTGGCGCGACCAGGGTAAAGCCCTCAGCTCAGCTCCCGCCTGGTGCACCAGCCGACCTATCAGAATACCTTCCACCGCAGGATCCTCCCTTTATGAGCAACATGGACGAGATCATGTTGTACTTTATAGTTTGTAGTTTAGTAGTTTAGTATTTTGTACTTTGTAGTTTAGTACTCGGTGGAACGCAATGTCCAAAAATAAAGACATGAATGGCGGCGGTGAGATTCGCGATCCATCACGTCTCGTTCCTCATGGGGGCGAAAAGCGGGCTACGGAGAGCCGTTTTGCCACATTGAACGTTCGAGGAGGAATGGCCGAAAAGTTAGATGAAGTATGCCAGATGATGGATGATACGCGTATAGATGTGCTTTGTGTGAATGAAACAAAAAGGAAAGGATGTGATACCACTAACCACAACTCCTATACAGCCTACTGGTCTGGCGTTTCCAGGGACAGAAGAGGCTGTCAGGGAGTAGGTATCATCCTTTCTGAAAGAATGACTGATTGTGTGAAAGAAGTTCAGTATGTGAACCCAAGACTCATTTAGATCAGGCTAAAAGTAGGATTGACCCGGATTTTTGTTGTAGGTGCATATGCTCCGACGGATCCGGGTCCAAGAAAGACCAAAACTTTGGGAAAAGAAATAAATGAGTTTTGGGAAAGCCTGAGTGATACTTTGAATAAATGTGGACAGAATGAGAGAATAATTATGTTACGCGATTTTAGTGGATGGGTTGGTGTGAAGCGTGAAGGGTATGAGAGAGTATGTTTGGTGACAAAAGAGTGAATGGAAATGGGGAAAGTTTGCTTGAATTATGTCTGGAATATAATCTATTTGTGGCAAATACTATGTTTGACCACAAAAAGATTCATATGTATACAAGGGAAGAAGGGAGTGCAAGAAGTATGATTTCTTTTGTGGTAGTGGATGAAAGATTGAAGAAAAACATTCTGGATGCTCGAGTACATCGCGGTGTCGAAATCGATACTGACCACTATCTGGTTATTTGCCGAGTTAGTGGTCTTTTTAATCGATGGCGACATCGAGCAAAAGAAAAGACGAGCATTCTAGAACGGATAAAAGTTGAGAGATTGCAAGAAGATGATGTAAGAGAGGGATACGTGAAAAATTTGAATGAGCGTGATATGAATGCTGTTGAAATGCAAGAGGTTGAAAGTTTTTGGAGTAATTTTAAATATGGAGTGGTAGGTGCTGCTATTGATGCATGGTGGATATCTAAAAGGAGAAAAAGTAAAAAAGAAAAGAATCTGTGGATGGATAAAAGTATACAGGATGGTGTATGTGAGAAAAAGAAAGCTTGGTTAGACCGGTTGGCTACAAAAGCTAACCAAAGAATGAAAAGAGCAACAAATGATGATGTTTTGAAAGCTAGAATGAAATACAAAAGAGTGAAAGTGAGCGTTAAGGAAGCTGTTAGAAAGAAGAGATATGAATGTAAAGATATGTATGATAGGAGACTTACCGATGATTTTCAGTCTAACATTAAGTTTTTCTGGAAATCTATACGGCATGCTCGAGGAAGGTCTACTACATCTGATCTGAGTAAAGTCAGAAATTTAGATGTTAGTATAATAAAAGATGAAGAATGGATGTTGAAGAGATGGAAGCAACATTTTGAAAGTTTATTTGTAAGAGATGAAGCAGGGACAGACATAATATCCTCTGTAGAAATTAATGAAAGTGAGATTAATAACCTTGAGATTAGTTTGGAAGAGATTATAAAAGCGTTGAAATGTATGAAATCAGGAAAGGCTGCTGGGTATGATAGAGTATCAGTCGAAATGCTGAAGGCTGGAAGCGGTATTGTTGTAGGTCAGTTGTACTGCCTTTTCAACTTGTGTTGGGTGAAGGGACAAGTTCCAGGCGACTGGACAAAGGCCGTAATTGTTCCACTATATAAGGGAAAAGGGTCACAACAAGATTGCAAGAATTACCGAGGGATCAGCCTTCTCAGTGTTGTCGGCAAACTGTATGCAAAAGTGCTGGTTGAAAGGTTGATAAATGAAACTAATGGTAAAATGTGGGATGTGCAAGCAGAATTTAGGAAAGGAATGGGATGTACGGATCAGGTCTTTTCCTTGCGATGTATAGCTGAAAAATTTTTGGCTAAACACCAAAAAATGTATTGTGCTTATTGGCTTGGAAAAGGCCTATGACCGTGTGGTGAGGAATGAACTATGGTCAACATTGTCCACGTATGGGGTGAGCAGCAGTCTGGTCCGAGCACTGAAATCTCTTTATGACAATTCTAGTGCTTGTGTCAGAATAAATGGGGCCTACACTGAGTGGTTCCCAGTGGATAGGGGCGTACGACAGGGATGTGTAGCGTCACCATGGCTGTTCAACTTGTTCATGGACAGTTGCTTGATAGATTTGAAAGAAAGTGTATGTGGTCTAAGAATGAACGAGTTACTCATTAAATGTCTTCTCTACGCAGATGATCAAGTATTACTTGCATCGTCTGCTAATGAGTTACAAGAAATGGTAACTATTATGAATGTAGCTTTGAAAAGGAAAGGAATGAAAGTGAATTTCAGCAAAACGAAAGTAATGATTTTTGAAAGAGATGAACATGTGACAGATTGTAATATTTTGATAGATGGAGAGAAAGTGGAAGAAGTAAAAGAGTTTGTATACCTGGGTAGTAAATTCACGAAAGATGGAACGTGTGAGAGTGATATTGAAAGAAGAGTAAATGCTGGAAACTTGGTGAATGGTGCTCTACATGCATTTATGAATAGCCAGAAAGTGTCTCAGAAGGCAAGAATGGCTGTGCATAGAGGTGTGCTGGTGCCCACACTCATGTCTGGTAGTGAAAGTTGGGTATGGCAGAAGAAGCATAAAAGTAAAATAAATGCAGTAGAGATGAGAGCGTTGAGGAGTATGAGCGGAATAAAACTGAGTGACAGAGTTAACAATAGTATAATAAGAGAACAGTGTGGTGTAAAAGAAGATGTAGTGACTAAAATAGAGAAAGGGATGCTTAGATGGTTTGGGCATGCAGAGAGAATGGATGAAAGAAGATTAACAAAAGAGATTTATGAGGCGAGATTGCGTGGAAGTGTTGGAAGGGGAAGACCTAGGCGAATGTTTCTAGACCAAATTCAGGACATTTAAAAAAGGGCCAGGTCAAAAGTACCCTAAACCGACGATCTTGTATGAAAGGATTAATGAGTGTGGAAGAACTACCCCTATGGGAACGAGGCGTGATGCTATGTATGTATGTAAGATATTCTTACCCAAAAATTACTTATCATGACGATTTTGCTTTTTCATTATCACTAAGAATATACGTAGTAATGATGATTTTGAGATACCCGTGGTAGAGCTTGTGCAGAAAATAGAGAAGTAGTAAGTAGGTACTTACGAGTAGGTACCTATTGAACTTTTTTTCCTTCAAGACAGTGAATTTGACTAGTGGAAATCACTCAAATTGAGTGATAAAAAATTATTTAAAATCATAAAGAACTCAGCTCTATTAAATGTAGATATTCAAATACACAGCAAACTTTCACATTTATATTTATTTAGAAATTGTAAAATTAACGCCTGAACTTACTGTAATAGTGATATTACCGCTTAGCAAAATTGCTATTTTATCTGCGTAGCGATATGACTTGCAATAATTTAATTTTGTAATCATTAATTCGTCATGTTTTATTGATAGAGAATGGCTAAAGATCTCAGTATAGTATGATTAAGTCTATTTTATTATATTTTGATTCCCGTTGAACGCTTGATTATGTTTATTACCTGATCTTAACGGACAGTGTAAAATGAAAGTGCGCTAACTTTTTATAAACAAAGTGAAATTTCATTCATTCAGACGGCCTCCGTGGCGCTGTGGTATGCGCAATGGATTTATAAGACGGAGGTCCTGGCTTCGATTCCTAGCGCTGGTCCTGGTCTGGCTGGTGGGAGACTTTGGCCGTGACTAGTAACCACCATGCCAGCAAAGACGAACGATTTGGCGTTCCGGTACTACGTCGTGCATAGCCGAAAAATATATTGCCCGTGACATTGTTTGTGTGGACATCGGGTTTGTGGCAACTTTTTCCTTGAATCTCAATGAAACAAAGTATAATGTCTGTTCCAAGCTAATAGATTAACTTTTACGGTCACTTAATTCGTACCTTTGTCAATTTCGGGTAGCGAAGCCTCCTGTAGCTTGAAAGCGCATTTTTGGTCGACCTACCAGGTGGACTGACGACATCAAACGAGTCGCAGGGAGGCGCTGGCCACAGGCGGCTCAGGATCGGTTGTGTTCAGAATGTCCAGCAGTGGACGTCCACCAGCCGTTAATGATGACGATGAGGATGATGATAAGCCTCCTGTAAATTTTATCTCCCTACCCCTTGACTTAGGGGATGGAAGTTTGACAATTTGAATGTTAGACGTCTGAAATTTGATGATAGTAGGTATGATGATGATGATGATGACGATGATGATGATGATGATAGTACTAGGGTCAGAAAATTCATATAGGGCTGTTTGTTTGTATTTCCTTACATCCTCGCTGCGTTTGTCTGTCTGTATGTTCGCGGTTATCTCAAAGACTGAGCTGTCCTGCGGTTCCAATTATGGGTAATTTTTATTAAATTTACACAAAAACTTGACAAATTAAATACTAAAATCTTGCTCCGTAACCATTTTATCTATTGTTTAAAACCGCATGACAGTCCGTTCAGAACACTTAGAGTTTACCGCGAACAGGCGAATCGACAGACAGATAGACAGATAATATTGGCGAATGATAGTAAGGTATTATTAAATATTTTTTATTGTTTCGAGCAGGGCCTTATTGTAGCGCGCCAGGAGCGTGGTCGCCAGGTACAGTAATAGTATATTCCAGCACGCTCGGCGGTGCATCGCGGGCAGTGGAGCGGAAGTGGCGCCCTGTTCACACATCGCTGCGACGCGCACCCGCCCTAGCCACCCTACTTGCGGTTAGGGCTATAATCAGACCATTAACAACCCTTGTGCATCTCCCTCTGTGTCCCCCCGTGGCGCAGACGGAGACGGATCTCCTGGGTACGATTCCCGCCTGGGCTGATTAAGATTTTCTAAATTCTAGGTCTAGCTGCTACGTCATACCGGATAGCGAAACGTCTTTGTTGGCAGAGTAGGTACTATACTATTGCCATTAGCCACGACCAAAGCGCCCCACCAGCCGACGTTGCCCAATTAAGAAATCAGCCGAGGGCTTGACCAATTAAGAAATCTCAATCTGCGGGACTCGGAGGCCCAAGAAACCGGTGGTCAGGGCTTCAGAGTGAGGAACCTCTCCGCCTGTTGTGCATTTCTTGTTTGTCCGATTTTGATAATTCTTTTTTTATTAGAAAGGGACACTTCCAAAATGGTCCCAATGTCATCATGTTAGGATCATGATCATGATATCCTGGAAAAATTGAAGGAACTCATCAAATTTTATAGGCACACTTGCAGCGATTTCGGTTATAGTGCTTAGTATCGGTAGCTTTTTGGCTACAAGTGCCGTATAATAAATATGCTATGACAGTATAGTACGAGTACGTTACGTGGCGATAAATCACTAAAAAGTAAGAAATAAAAATTTTTAAAGAAAAAATAGAACCGACTCAAAACGCACTAAAAAGTAAAAAATAACTGTGTCATTTAGTTGCTTTAATTAAGGTATTTAAACATATCTATGAAGTCGGTGCCAGCAAGTTTAAGGAACATTTATTTAAATAAAGCAACTAAATGACACAGTTATTTTTTACTTTTTAGTGCATTTTGAGTCGGTGCTATTTTTTGTTAAAAAAGTTTTTTTGTTAAAAATTTTTTCTCTTTCTTTCAATGTTTTACATTTAAGAGCTGAAGGCTCTGTTCTCAAAATTGTCTGTTTACAACAGAAGTTGAGTTTTTGTTTTTTCCTGATCATGGTGTGCGTGTGTGCGCGTGTGTACGTGCGTGCGCGAGTGGGCCGCTCGGCGCGCTGGCGACGGGCGGGCGGCGAGCGGCGCGCGGCGGGCGCTGGAGGATGCTGCGAGTTCCTGATATTGTAAACAAGAGCTTTTTCGATTGGAGGCGGCTCGGCGCACGCGCGACTCGACGTGGCTCTGTACGGACGTACAGATTTAACACTTTTCATTACTTATTTTATATTATTTTATAGCTGATTAATAGTTTCTGTTCAAACAATCAGCATATATACACATTCTAATCAGTTGGGTCTCGCATGATAATAAATTATTTTTGCGAGAATTAACTGTTAGAGGAAGGAATGAAAAATGATGTATGGTATGCCTAGGTACAGGTATTCAACAGCTACATCTGATCGAGTAGCTGCAGGAGTACATCTCCAGCTGGACGGATGCTGGTCGCAGGCCGGTGTCGCTGTCGGCTCCAATGTTTACGGCGCGAGATGTCATCGATCGCGCGGCGCTGCGCGGCGCGCGGGTGGCGAGGCGCGGGTGGTAGGGGCGGCGCGGGTGCAGGGGAGAGGCCGGCGAGCGCGTGCGCGGCGCGGGGCGGGCGCGGGCGGCAGACGCGCCGCGATGGTGGGCCGCGACAGCCGCTCGGAGAGCGCGGCGCGCCCCTGGGCGCCGCGGCATGAGTAGCGCGCCCGCCCGGCCCGGCCCGCGCGCCCGCCATGGCGCAGGCCGCGCCCGCGCCCCACCGCAGCCACTCCTTCGCCAAGAAGACCTTCCACAAGCCCACCTACTGCCACCACTGCTCCGACCTGCTGTGGGGGCTCATCGGCCAGGGCTACGGCTGCGAAGGTACGCGCATGCGCCCCGCCGGCGTCGATACCGCGCCCCGCCGCCGCCCGCGCGCCGACGCGCGCGCTGCACGACCAGCGTTATGCAACCCGCGAGCGTCCGAGCCACCGACCGTCATATCGATCCACTCGCGTAAGGTTGTCCGTCTCCGGAGCCGCCGGGGGCGCCGGGCGGTGCTGGTGAGTGCGGCGCCGCAGGAGCCGGGAGCAGGTAGAGGCAGCGCCGCGTATGGGCGTTGCGTACTGCGCGTGAAATCCTTTATGCGTACGCTATCGGTGAACTGTCGTATCTCCAACCGATCGGTTGCGATCGGTATTTTTTTGATGCTTATTGTTCATTTACATCCCCGAAAATGTATTTGTGAGTGTTTTCACGTTCGTCACGTCTGGCAATTTTCATCCCAAAATCACAGCAGAGATAGAGGCTAGATGGTTGTATTACATACAGCATACGTTTCGTTAAATATTTCACCGTAAATTACTACGCCACGATAGCTACATAGCTACTATAACTTGCTCGTACACTGAGGCCCCGAGTGTTGTAACATAGTGTGCCCTTTGGAAAACCAATCGATTTTTCAGGACAAGCCACAGAGTAGGTAGGTACTTACTGAGGGCATCCATTTATTATTGTCTTAAGTTTTAGCTCGTGCTCATCGTGAGGACAAACCAATAATTTTGCATTTATACATTCGGTCGGATAGAAGTTTAACATTATATTTAAGAAACGTAACATAATAAAAATGAATTTAATTGCGCTAATTATTAGGCTTGACGAGAACACAAAGTAAAAGAACAGTTAGTCAGATTTTTTCTTACTTGCACGAATCACTTTGAAAACGTTAAGACCAAATTAAAGATTATTATATTAAAAATATAATACCCCCCTAAATGGGGCGTTGTAACATGACGTCGATATCTGTCTGTGCGTGTGTCTATCTGTGGCATCGTAGCTCTCAAACTGATGCATCGATTTCGATGTGGTTTTTGACATTTGAAAGCCAGTTTCCTTGCGGCGGTTTTTAGACATTTTGGTTACTATAATACTTCTCGCGCGCCGGTATTCTATGACAATTAATTGTTAACTTCGACGTGATGTCTCCAGAGAACCCAACTCTTTGAAAACTGACAACAGATATATTTATGTGTTTTGTTTTTGTGTTTTTGCGTATTTAGTGTTGTGTTAAATTTAGTTGAAGCGTTTTATAACTAGTCAAGTGTTAGAACACTTAATTTTCATATCTCACTGTTTTATCTTATCACATACTAAGAACCTACTAAATACTTTAACACCAACTGTTCAGCTTAGGACCGAGTTGTGATGGGACAAGCAGATGGTTTACCTGATGTGGAAAACCAGCCCCTATAACAGACCTAACTTATTAAGGCGTGCCCTACGAGCTCCTATAGCATTCCTGTATGTCGATCTTGAAAAAGCCGTTGTACAATTATTGCAAAACTAATGTAACAGAAATCGTGATTCTCCTATGACATATTGTCATATTGAACTGACAATCGAACTGAAGATGGGATGATGGACGAGGCACAAACACACATAAAGTCACGCCTCATTCTCATAAGAGTAGGCAGATACTTCTTTAGCTTCTTCCACTCACTTGAAAGTATTACCTTCATAAAGTTTGTCGGTTTAGAGTAATCTTGACCTGGCCATAATTTAAAATGTTCTGAATTTGGTCCAGGAACATTCGCCTATGCCTTCCCCTTCCAATTTCTATTCACTCTCGCCTCAAATATTTTTATCTTCTTTCATCCATTATCTCTACATACCCTTTCTTTATTTTAGTCAAAAACGTACCGCCAAGCAATTAAGCGTTCCGGTACGATGTTCTGTAGAAACCAACAGGAATGTGGATTTCATTCTACTCCTAACTAGTTAGCTAGTTCCATCTTAGATTGAATCTTCACTTAACATCAGGTGTGATAGCAGTCAAGGGCCAACTTGTAGTCGATTAAAAGTCACTACATCTTTTCCTCCATACTATCCTCTTATCATACCTACTATTGTTAACTTTGTCACTTAGTTCACTTAGTTTCAATCCACACATACTTTTCAATGCTGGATGAATCGACACGCTGATCTGTGTCCCAATGTGCTGCTCTGCGCCTCTACCAGAGGCGGAGATGCTAAGCGTCATATGCCTATAATTTCATCGGTAAGCACATCCTGTCCTGGTAGCTATGGTACTCGGCGGCAGAAATACGCGTGATTATACTTTCCTAGACAAACTGCGTTACAGAGACCCCTCCTACTAACTTACGTTACGTGATCATGTTCATTATCTTCTTCAAGGGCCACATCTTCTATGGTTGATTGCGACCATTCCGGCTATCCTATAACTTTAGAGGTTGCAGAACGGATCATCAATTTCTTAACATTCGCGGATATTTTAAAGCTCGGATGTGCATCGTCTGCTTCTTGGTCTTCAGTTTCATTGGATCTTGCCTTGATACGCTGCGGGATCCGATATTTGTTCGTATGATTCTGTAGTAGTGGTTACGATTATGGTACTAAGTTAAGTCATTCTGGTAGAGACACTAAGTTAGGTTTCCATTACCACCTGAAGTTTTTTGGCCATTCTGTGCAGTATCTACCGTCTCGTTTCGCACCCTGTCTGTTCATATCACAGTGAGCATGCGCTACACCACCATATTTCGTAACCAAAAGGGATGTTGATTTACTATAATACTTCGTTCCTGATATATTCCATTCAATAAAAGATTTCTAATGAGGAAGGTACCTTCTCCTAACTGCTCAGAGTGCGACAAGCCAGAGGATATATACCATGTATTATTAGAGTGTGTCCGAAACGAAGCAGAGCGATGAAAGGTCATTCTGCGATTCCCTATAATCAGAGAGGTTGGTGGTTGTAACATTGCCCTGGCCTATCCTCAATCGGATAAAGACAGGGCCCTGTTACAGCTATACATAAAGTCGCTGCGAAAAATTAATCAGGTTTTCAAAAAAGTTCAATTTCAAGTTTCAATTTTATATTTAGCACTTAATGTGAATTCTTTATGTATGACAGATATTGCCTTACGAAGTGACATAGTCCGATTAGATCAAGCTCTTTTAACAAAGATTATAAAAAAGGGGGTGTGCATTTCATCCTACTCCTAATATGCTTCCATCTTAAAATCGCAGTCAAAGACTACTAACTTGTAAGCTCGGTTAAGATAACCGCCCGGTTTACGTCCTTAGGCCTGTGTGCACCAAGATTTCGGTTATCATAACCAACGATTAACATAAGCTAAACGTAAAATTTACTTTTCACGACAACCCGTACACCGGTTCAAGACGTAAGCTCGGTTAAGATAACCGATCAGTTTACGTCCTTAACCGACGTACGGGTTTATTATAAATAGTAAATTTATAGTAAAGTTATTTTAAACGTTGGTTATGATAACCAAAATATTGGTGCACACAGACCTTAACCGGCGTACGAGTTGTCGTGGACAGTAAATTTATAGTTAGCTTATGTTAGCCGTTGGTTATGATAACCGATATCTTGGTGCACACAGGCCTTAGTGTGTTCATTATAGCTATGGAAAACATTCGTGTTCATCACAAATATATTTTCCAGTTGTGGGCTCCACCCAAGACTTTCGATGCATTAGATTCGTCGGCCAGGTCATTAACATTGCACTGTTCACTGTAATCGCTCATCAAATGTGCTCGCTTATAGTTACTTGCGCATATATAAGGATATCGTCGGTTAGGCAATCGCTGTACTATTTCATAATATATAATTAATTCGTTTTCCTTATTGTTCGCGGCATTATCGCCATTACGCGTATAGTGTGAATGTCAATGTTTTAATTTGTACAGTGTAACCTTGTTCGTTTAGTGGTTCTTTAACGATCTTTTGAGTTGCATACCCCGCCAACTTGCATTGGAGCAGCGCGGTGGGCCTAAACTCCATATTCCGCCTTCCACAAGGACGAAGATCTGGCCTTTAATGTCTGATAACGATGACTTGGTTCCGTAATTTTTCACCCCAAACTATCCCTAATAGAAGGCGAATATAATCGAGTTTTTATGAGTCTTATGCATATCTGCCAAGTAATATTTATTTTTTTATTTAGCACAAATTAGCCCTCAATTCCAATCGCACGTGATGGTAAGTAGTAATGCGATCTAAGATAGAAGCGAGTTAACTTGTTAAGAGTAGGATAATATACCCGCCCTTCTGGTTTCTACACGAAATCGCACCAGAACACTAAATCGCTTGGCGGTACGTCTTTGTCGGTATGGTGATAACTAAGGCCGTGGCCTCCCACCAGGGTAATATAATACAAAACATAATATATATGAAATATTAACATTATGGATTTTAAAACAAATTTTTGTAGTAAAAATACTTTGGATTTAGTACACGTATGTACGTATATACGTATCACATATCGTTTCAGATTGTAACGATCGAGTCAGGGATTAGAAGAACGACCACAATAAGAGAACAGGCTTATTAATCTATAGAAGAATCACCAAAGCACGTTGCTACACGTTGGTACCCATTAACCGCGACGATGATCCGCCTGATCTGAGGGCATCTCATAGCCCTCCCCATCCCGACAACACTGGGAGACGAGTTCAGATTCACCGTCCATAAATCCGCATTAACTCGTCGGGAACTTCTGCCATCTTCACTGTTCGCTACGAACTCAGAATCATGTTTGCCCACTAGGAATATAGGGCTAGTAGTCCTGCGATGGAAGATATATGTCAAATAGTGAAAACGAGTAATAACGGAGAAATCAATGTAACTAAATGATGTAATTGCTTATAACCAACTCCAAAAAAAGGAGGTTATCAATTCGACTAGTATGTATGTAATTTACTATTCAGCACGTTTTGAAGTAAGTTATATTTTTTTAAATAATTATTTACTTTTTAGTGATTTGTCGACAGCGAACATAGGTAAACTTATTCGTACTAAACTTTAAACGTACCATTATACGGCACTGCCAAAAAAAGCTACTTAAAAAAATAACAAAAATACAAGTGTTGCATCGATTTCGGCAATGATACGCCGAAATCGATGCAACACTTGTTGAAGGCGAAGTCAGACAACATTTGAAGACGTCTTGGATTTTCCCAGGGCTCATCATTAGATCCACGTGATGACTATGGGACCAAGTATATACTACCTTTTTTTCGGTTTAAAACATCCCCGCCGCGTCTATATGTCTGTCTGTTCGCGATAAACTCTAAGACTTCTGAACGGATTTTCTTGCAGTTTTCATCAATAGATAGTGACTCCTGAGAAAGGTTTTAGTAAATAATTTGTTAAGATTTTGTGTAAGTTGGCTCAAAAATTACGATAAGTGTTGTAAGAGTCGCACCGCCTGGGAGCTTTTATTGAAAACGCTGCCTATCAATTTGAGATATAGCAAAACAATGTACAGAAGGATTGTTCTTCTATATAAGTACAAGAAATTCTGCGAATTTTTTCTCACCCCAAAGCAACGCCATTGGAAAACATTTCTCGTTTTCTCTACTCGATATATCGTTTCCGCGCTCAACGGAGGGCAATAGGTCTTTCTCTTATCGGAGAGGGGGTTTGACTATCCCACCATGTTGTTATAAATTAGAAGGCTTAGACGATAATGTTTAACTCTGGAATTATCACTATGAAATATAAGCAATTAGGCATCTACAGAAATATCAATTTTCTAATCTTCTTAAAAGATTAATATTAAAAGCCCGAATATCTAGGACCTCCTACTCAGAAGGCGCGTATATTAACCAGTGAGATGATATTGTACTGATTAAAAAGATTGTGATAGTGTCTGTCCCTGTGACGTCACTCGTAGCACTTTCACTCTACGGATTCCGTAGCACGTCGTAGCTCCCGCGTGTAGCTGCTGTACCTACTACCTATAACTGAATTGAGAAATTAATCTTTTGGTTTAATATTTATTAATTCATAATTTAAAAGTTTTGCATAAAATATACAATTAGCAATATTATAGTATATTATAAATACATATTTGAAAATTAACCTTCAAAATAAACATTTACAAAATATTGAATTCAAATTTAAAACAAAATATTCATGAAAATGATATACCATAGGAAAGGTGTCTGGTACGAAAATATCGTGTATTTAAAAGGTGACCTCTCTTACGAAGTTTCTATCCAGGACTTCACTACTCTAATCTGACCTCTGATCAGTAAAGCTATTGATATTAAAGCTGCAATGTCACAGACAGACATACATACATTAATGACATACTCGTAGATAGACATACTTCTAACACTTTTTTTGAAACATCTTTGATAACATTTGTAAAGTTAGAATTTTCCACTTATCTTTTTACCTTAAGTAAACTTGTAAATCTATAATACCCGAACTCTATCACCGAAAGACCGCTCTACAACCCGATGGGCTGGCCAGCTAAAAGAAGGAAATAAGATGGACTTCAACCAATAGAAGCCGGTAAAAAAAGGGACCCGTTCGGGTTTCGGATCCTACTAGGACCACGATTTTCAGGAATGAAGGAACGACTGCAGAGAGAGAAACTATCACATCTACACTCACATAACATACATATTACATAACATCAATATCAAAACCCCTTTTATATTAGCATAGATAAATATAACACTTCCCCTACATTTCATGTATAAAGTGACGACATTCGTACTCGCACGACACTTCCTCCACAGGACAGTGCGACAATGGCACGTCACACAATACAACACGCGACAACACGCAACAATAGCCGCGAGACAACAGGCGACGCGACACAATGAGCAGACGCGACAATGGGCCGCGAGACAATGGCGGAGCTTGCAAGTGGAGCGTCAGATAAGGTGTTTGTGATTGTTCGCTTGAGGCGGAAGCGTGGTATTGAAACGCGCTGCAATGTGTCCGCTGCCGACACCCGCGTGTGCCCTGGACGTAGATACGACCAACAGCAGCTGGTGCTACTGTATACACTGCTGCAAACTGAATATCAATTCTTGAAAAAACAATTTTGAACATGTACATCAATGACATTTTGCCTTATTGAACTGACAGTCGAGCTGGTGGGATCATCAAATGAGATGTAAGCGAGATTAGTACGAGATATATTTATAGAATCAGCATATTGTATTTTGTACTTCGGAATCGGAAATACAAAAAAAAATAATAATAAAAAATAGAACTGGCTTCCGAAGGCACTAAAAATTAAAAAATAATTGCGTTGTTTAAAATAAAAAACTAAGTTTTCAATTCGCTCCAGCCGTGTTTCGTACAACATACAGCTGAACTGAGAACCTCCTTCTTTTTAGAATTTGTTATTCATCAATCATCATGATGACATCAGCCGATAGCCACAAGTGCACTGGTCTTCTGAAGGGACTTCCGAACACTACGTTCCTAAACCGCTTGCATCGCTATTCGCTCCCTGCAAGTTGCGCGGCGGTAATCAGCCCACCTAGTCGACTGCACTTTCGGGTGCGTGCGTAGTCGCCATTCCTACACTTGAAACCCCAAAGTTCATTGGCATTTTTTTGGACAAGTATGACTTGCACAGACTAAAACGCCCTTCTGTGGACTTCAAGATTGGCAAGGAACATGCGTAACTTCATGCCCCTTTGCACGTAATCACTATATGCTTCTCAGATTTTTTCATTTCCTCATTCATTCTTATTATCAGCTTTAGCGGCTGTCTTAGTGACTTTTCGAACTGTGTCCCAGACATTGTCACAAAACGTTGCGACTTGTTAAGCTATGTCGATGGCTTTGATTTTTCTATAGATTTCTTTATATCTTATTCGATCACACAGAATTACTTATTTTTCGTTAGACTCTAAGTTTGTTTAGAAAATGCTATAATATTGCTGATCCATACTACGTCGAAATTGACAAATATATGCTTATGAAATAAGTGTACCATCTTTGACGGCCGAGTGGTGCAGTGGGTAGTGACCCTGCTTCTGCGTCCTAGGCTGTGGGTTTGATTCCCACATCTGGAAAATGTTTGTGTGATGAGCATTGATGTTTTCCAGTGTCTGGGTGCATATCTACATATTATAAGTATTTGTGTATAATATATATAAAAATATTCATCAGTTATCATAGCACCCATAACACAAGCTACTTACGTGTACACTTACTTTGGGGCTATATAGCGATGTGTGTAATTGTCCTATAATATATATTTATTTATTTATGGTAGTTAGCGCCCATATATAGGGAATTACACACCTTTTTACACAAATAGATAAAAGTTATTTAGGAATAGCACCAAGTCATTAGTTTGATAACTGCTAGCTAGTAGCTACTCGTATGAGCTATTTATAAATTGAAATGGAAAGCTCACCACGGGGGAAATTACGCTAAGTGTAGGTTCGATTAAACTGTGTGCCTCACACACGCCACCGTGCCTCGCGGACCGTGGACATGCCATTGACAACGGCATGTAAAGCCAGTTCAAGTTGATTAGTTACATGTTTTACTTTTACTAAAGTATGTCGTCACTAACAAAAACTCAAAGAAAGCCTCGCGAATTCCACAGGTAAAAGACCGGACTGAAAGCCGAGAGGTGGCCAGCTGGTCTATTGTTATAATATCGGGAGCGACGTGCTCTCTGAGATACGGGTGTATACACCACCATCTTCCCGACTTTGGGAAGAACTATTCCATGCTAACATTATACCAACGAGGCATCAAACACGTGCGTACGTTAGGTAACGTTGAATTTTGAAATTCATCTATTTCAAACGACTTATATAATAATTAAAAATAATTGATTATCTCCAATAGATAGAGTGATTCTGGAGGTTCTGGTTTTAATATATAATTTGTTAAGGTTTTGTATAAATTGACTCAAATATGACAGTAATTGTAGAGAGTGTTGGATCCCCTGGAATCTTTCATAGAAAACGCTGTTTTCGGGAATATCAAACAACACAGAATACATTGTAGTACAAGAGAAAAATAAAGTGCGGAGAGATTTTTCCGCGATCTTTTAAGGGTAGCTGACTATACGCAACCTTTCTTAAAGATAAAGGTACAATATTGCTTATTTTCAAGTTTGCATTAGCTATTTTTCCTCGCGATGTTACGAGCGTGTGCTAATATTCCTTACTATCCGGATTTTCGATAAGTTGTATGCCTTGCAGCAGCAACTCATCGAGTGTGTACTGTACAGCATGTCACGTCAGTCAAGCTAAGCAGTGTAAGCATAAGGCTATATTTAGCAAGTTGGGGCAAGCCGGGACCCGCCCGGCGCATGTAGGCCACCGCTGACGTCACACGGTGACCCAGATGCGCGCCATTGAGGCACGCGCGTCAATGGTGCCCCTGGCGGAGGCCTGACCTCGCGGCGCACGTGGACCACTGTCCAAATTACGCATAAGTCTTTAGTATTTTTTTTGCGATCTTTGTTACCCAGGGTTGGTGAGAGCGTGATGTTAATCTATCCATGCTATTTTTTTAAATTTTTTTCAAGCCAAATGGAAGAGTAATGAATTTATCAGGACTGATTGTTAAAATTTATGTGTGATTTTCTGTGGAGCATTATTTCCAGAGCTGATTGGGATGAATGGAGTGTTCTAAGGTAGATATCAATTAAAGACACGTGATAGGCTATATTTTGATATTGGTTGGTGCAAAAAAGTAATTGACAGAGCTACAAACATAAAAAATGGGAAAATTTTCTTACTGAAGTTCCAATTTTTGGACCTCAGGTTTGCCATCTATACTAACATGTATAATACAACTGTTTGTTTCTCTAAGATTAGACGTAAAAATATAAAATGGGAATTGAACCCCCGACCTCATGTTGTGGCTTGAATCTAACAAGAAATGCCTGTGTCACTAACTTTCGACAATCAAAAATCATTGTGTGTAAATCGCAGTTTTGTCGTAGTCATTTTATCATTGCGTAGACAAACCAATTAATAACTCAGTCAGTTAGAGTATAAAATTATCAAATTTGGTCCACAATTAACAGAAATATAGTAGAAATACATGATACACGGTCAGGTCTCCCTCCTTATACGAGACGGTATACCCTATAACATACATAGATACATATAAATTGGAAATATTATTAGTAAGACGGTTAATCTATACTAATATAAGAAAGAGGTATAATTTATAATTTGCAATGGTCCGATTGGTGCTAAAGATGCATACAAATATACAAAATACACGTAATTTACACAAACTAATTTTGGGGTTACAAATGGAAGCCAAGTTCTCTACATAGTCCTTTCTTTCACTACCAACAGTCCCATGTTAACACAAGACATTTTATTCATATAGCTCTTGCATTTAAACTTCCGATTGTTACAGTAAACGTACAGTAGTTTCCTTGTGCAGTCGACTCCCGGCACAATTGTCCAAACTTTCGGTTTGTTCCCACTTACGCCATTGTTATACCACCTACGGATACTCGTAGTTAACAATGCGACACAGAGCAGTGTGTAGGCGTTGTGAAGTTGAGAGCTGTAAGAGTTAAATAGAGCTATAACTTATTTATTCAATATCAAAGTTATGTCAAGTTAAAGTCTCTTGAAAATGTTTCTATTGTACTTACTCAAAGCTATCTACGCTATATGCAAATTATTTTGACGTGACAACGTCTTATAATTCGATAGAGCCGGCTGCACGCACGAAAAAACATAACGTCATGCGTCGTTCCTCGCTTTGAGGCGTTCCATGTAAGGCTTGAAGTGCAAGCGAGAGTGCGGAATGAGCGACAAAGAAGCACAATCGGCCTTTGCGTTCGACAGCGTTCGACATCCGTCTATTAAATTTAATTATTAAATATATTAATTTTAAATTAAAAATTAATATATTTATAAATTAATATATTATAAATATAAATTTATAAAATCAAAATCAATTATTTTATTAATTTAAATTAATATTTATAAAAATATACCTCAATTAAAAATTTTAATAACCAATTAAATGCTACCATTCCATCAGTATTTTCTTAAGACATTGTCACGTTCAACTATCGTCAGTAAACCGACGTTACAGACAACTAATTTTTTTTTAATTATTGGTTAGAAGCAGGTTGCTTTCCGGAAATTCGTTAAAAAAGGTATATTTATTTTGCTATTTTCCGCAAAAATCCTACAAACACAAACAACAAAGTCACCCAGATTCGACAAAAAACTCTTAATTGATATTTAAAGAGCAACTGCTGAGTTTCTTGTCGACTCTTCTCAGCAGGAATTTGCCTTCCGAGTCGGTATTAGAATCATTACACACAGTTAACGTTTTAAAATTGCTTGTATACAATGCCTACTTGAAATGAATTTTATTCTATTGAATATTATTTTGATTCTAATGATATTTGAATCATTCGTCTTACTATGCTACGACTACGCTACGTATAAACGTATCGAGAAAGTATCTTAGTGCGCGTCTATCTTGCGAAATGAGTATTTGTGCTAAGTTTCAAGCCAATCGGGAGTAGTGTTTAGTTTATATACATAGGTACTTTTTTATTTATTACACGCTAACCCTTGACTGCAGTCACACCCGGTGGTAGATGATGATGCAGCCTAACGCTTAATCGCCAGGCGGAACGTCTTTGTCAGTAGGGTACTAACTGGCCGAAACACAGCCGAAATCTCCCACCAGCCAGACTCGGACCAATTAAAAAAACTCAGTTGACTCTGTCGGGAATTGAAGAACCTCCGTTTTATAAATCTAACACTGCGCCACAGAGGCCGTCAAAATATACTGAGTAGTGGCGTGCACAAGCCTTATAACTCGGGTAGGCACACTACATTATGCATTTATGAAGTGCACGCCACTGATACTATGTATAGGTTAACGGAAGACGTCATGGCATTAACAAATCCCAACGTTTTCATAATGAACACCCCACCCTGCTCTAGCCTACGTATAATGACCCCTCCACACGACGCGACCAAAGAGGTTGTATTAAAAATTCTCACTGCACCGGCGCTAATGAAGGCAGAGATTCAGTTTGAACTTTTCTGTCATTGTTAATTACTAGCTGATGTGCTCGGGTAATGAGCTTCGTTTCGGCTGCTTGTATAGTCTATTGTTATCTGTAGCGGATACTTGGTAAAATATCACTGGGAATGCTCAAAAGGGCTAGAACACAGAGCTTGAATGAAAAGTATCCGCATCGTATAACTTATTTAAAATAAGGTTAAGGATTCTGTCATCGACCAGCATTAGTATAATAAATAAAAACTAATAGTCTTTATATTTAATTCCTGATTTATACATTTCATATTTTGCGAAACAAATTACTATATTCATTATTTTTAATTTAAATTTTTACATTCAAAAATAAATAATAAAAATAAATTAAAATTAAAACTATAACGACAGTATTAAATTAAAACTGCCTAATCTTAAGCATGTGTTATATATACTGGGGTGAACAATATAACTCCAATTAATACTTTAAACACATAATCTTCGACTTCAGCCGTGGCTAGTTACCGACAAAGACGTACCGCCAAGCCATTTAGTGTTCCGGTACAATGTTGTTTAGAAACCGAAAGGGGTGTGGATTGCATCCACCTAAAAATTTAGCCCACTTCCATCTTAGAATACATTATCACTTATCATCAGGTGTGATTGCTATAAAGGGCTAACTTGTGACAAATAAAAAACTCCGTATTTGAACAAATAAGAAAGCCGAATGTTTCTTCTTTACAAAGAATTTGCCCACATTGAAGAGTACCATATCGAAATATTATTATCAAAGCCTTGATTATCAATTGAATCTTGTGAATAAGAATTTTATTTCATAATAAGGAATAACTTAAATAAATGTACAGATAAATAAAATAATTTAAAACAAAATAAAAAAGGAAATACTTAACGCTACCGTAACCTAAACTAAAAAAAAAAAATAAAAAAAAATAAAAAGGGTTAAAAACTTATAAGAATTTTTGACATATTTCTCAAATTTTAATTTACCGAGGTTCCAATAAATATTCGGCCTCACGTATTCTGTGCGAACAATGATCATTAAATATAGGTCGAAACGCTCACAATGCATCTATTAATAATCGAGTAACGCCAAAATAACATCTAGTATTCCTGTACGCACAGACGCAAATAGATCCCGACAGCGCACACTGGAGGGACGAGACTAAGGGACGCCGCACACCTACACCTTGCACCTGCAGGCCGCGGATGTGTCAAGGGTGTGCAATATGCCATTTAGTTTCATCTGGATGGATGGATGGATAAGACAAAACATAAACGTTTACGCCTCGCAAGTTTAAGATTTGCATTAAGGATCCTAAGTTTCACTGTGAAGACTCAGGCAAAAGCTACCTAGTTTAGAAGAGAAAGAGTTTAAGAGAAAGCTATAGACTATATGATTAAAAATTATAGACTATTTTTCTTTATTAAAAAAGAAATACGGTTAGAGATTGTTATTTATCTCATAATTTGAAAAAGTGACCTTGATACTGGTTAGATGATATTGCAAAATTTCCATTGAGATTTTTTTAAAATTACTCTGTAACATATTTTTATAAATCCCTCGCTAATATATTACCATATATCTCAGGAAGATTTATTTTATTGATTTTTGTTTTTTGTCCAGAGTATCCTAAACCGACGATCTTGTATGAAAGGATTAATGAAAGTGGAAGAAGCTAACGAAGTATGCAAGGGCCGTGGCAAATGGAAGGATGTAGTCTCTGCCTACCCCTATGGGAATGAGGCATGATGTTATGTATGTAGGTATATATTTTTTGTCTTGTTAAGAAACATAGACAGGTATATATCTTAAATTCTTTAATTTATTTTTTCGATTACCTACTTGTTTACAAAAAAAATCTTGAAACGTGATAGCCGTTCCGTTGTGGGTTAGTAACCTCTGTTTTATAATTCATTTAGTTTTAACTCGAAATACTTTTAAAAGGATTAGTTCTTTAATCATGTACCTGCCTAAATAATATAGAATTAGGATACGTTAAATTATGCGCTCAGCTTATAATTGTTAACTTGCCATAATACATAAGATAAGTATTTATATATAATTTTTACATAGTCAGAAGTCAAAATATAATTTTCTCCCTTTTGTTTGACACAAATTGTCTTTATTCATTGAAATCCTTCTAATTATTATATAAAAGTAATAACGATAATTATTTGAGTTCAGAAACTTAAAATTAAAACTGCGAGGTTTCCTTGATAGAAAATAAACATACAGTCGAAAACCTCCTCATTTTTTTAAGTCGGCTAATAACACGGGGTAACGTAATAGGAATAAGTTTTTGTAGTGTACGTTCAGACATAATGATCCTTTCATCGTAAACTAATAACGGTTATATTTCCTTCACGTGTAGCACAGATGCAAGCATCGTTATCTACCTTGTCTCTGTTCCCTATTTTCCTTATTTCGCACACAGGTAGCCATCATTAATATCATTAACTAGAGGATTCCCGCTGTTTCACTCGCAAATTTTTCGTGCCCGTGGGAGTTTGGGGATAAAATTTATTCTGATTTGTGTGCTATATTATTGCGTAGTTTCATCAAAATCCACTTAGTAGTTTTTTGCGTGTAAGAGTAACAAACTACATTTCGCCATTATAATTACCCGACTGCGTCAGAAGGAGGGTTAGGTTTTTCGAGCGTATGTATGTACGTATGTATGTCCATTTCTTCGGCACGCGCTACAGCCTAAACGACTGAACGGATTTTGACATGTAAGATGTCGTTGAATTTGTCAAAATTGTGGTAGTGACATAGGCTATATAAATTTTCAAAATGGCGGCTGTAAATGGGGGAAAAAAGAGGGGAATATGTGTATATCTTTCTTCTGTCTTAGCAATATGGGTATCAAATGAAAGGTTGTAAAAAGACCATTTCAAAAATATAAATATCATATCATGTTTATAATGCCGTTTTAACAAAAAATGGCATAAAGTGTACCGAGTCATTCTATACCATAAACTAAAACTAAAAAGTCTCAAATAAAATTATTATTGTAAAAACAAAAACCCGACTGCTTAGAAGTTATGAACTGAAAAGAGAAAAACATAGATCACTATATCTGTATAAAATTCTAAATAATTTATGGTGCTGCAGGCGGGGACAAACGTAGTTTTGGTAGATCTTTCTTTCCCCGCAGGTTAAAGTATTTTGTCCCTGTTTGCAGCACTTAACTTCTAAGCAGTCGGGTTTTTTGTTTTTATAATAATAATTTTATATTAGTAAGGATTTAACAGACGCCTTCATTGGTTTAGTGGCTAAGCTTCAGATCGATCGGTCCTAGGTTAACAAAAATGATAGACCAGGACAGGAAAAACTAAATAAATCAAAACCTTGTAAAATATAGTAATCTATAAGGTATGTCCAATAACTTAATATCAATTATCTAGAAGAATTAGTTTACGATAAAGTAATGAACATTTAATTTTTCAATATATTTGCGTATTGGTTTTCCATATAAAAACTAGAACAAAGTTTTGCCACTAATTTATTTATGATTTGCAATAAAAATTATGTTAATACTACGATTATAAAATCCAAATATAAATAGGAATGTTATCCAGTTCGTTTATTAGATTTACTGATATCTTTTAGCCTCGTCGTAGAGCGCCGTAGCGAGGTCTGCGTAGGCCTCTCGTAGTCCCCTCGTAGCAGTGACGTAGACTCGGGATCTACAAAAAGCATTATCTATAGGAGATAAGGTGTATTTAGTAAATTGTAGGTTAATTTATTTAACTTCGTATTTTTAAACAATAGGATACCCGCGACTTTGTCCGTATTGCAGGTTTCAACTCCTTAAAACTTCTTCTAATAAATATTATAAATAAATATTACAATAAATAACGAAATGGAACTTTATAGTAATAAATAAAACTACCTATCTGTTTTTAAATTCATCGCTTATATTAAAAAATATTTTTTTCAAATGTCTCTAGTCGGACTGTAAAAAATATATTTGGATAGACAGCCAGAATCACGAGTGACATGGTAGACACCATTTTTTTTTTTTTTTATCGCTGGGAAATGCATTTACGCATCCCGGTCGAGGGCTGCGCAGGCAGAACTGCGCAGTCTTCGTTCGGGTATGTGGGACTCGCTGACTGGGAAGCAGCCAGAATACCCACTAAAACCCAGCGGTGCCGTCTGCGTCTCATTTGAAGCGCCAAAGGATCTGAAAGTTAAGCCACTTTGACGTTTCAACGCGCACATCTGTGCACTCGCAAGTCGCAGTCTATGAGAACATAGACGCGTCCTCCCGCCCTAGACTTCGCCTTTCACTGGCCCACTGCTGAGAACCAATGACACCCTTAGTAGAAGGAGGGAAACAATTTGGTAGACACCAGCACCAAGTGGTCTCTGCTAGTAAACAATAAAAGTGTAATTCGAAAGCTTAAATTGCTATATTGCTTAATAGCTTGTCTCATGATCTCTTCACCGAGGAGCTATTTTAATTAAACTGAATGAAATATGAATTATTTATTTTTGACGTGAAAACGTCTTATAATTCGATAGAGCCGGCTGCACGCACGAAAAAACATGACTCATACAACGTTACCTCGCTTTGAGGCGTTCCATGTAAGGCTTGAAGTGCAAGCGAGAGCGCAGAACGAGCGACAAAGAAGCACAATCGGCCTTTGCGTTCGGCAGCGTTCGACATCCGTCTATTAAATATAATTATTAAATATATTAATTTTAAATTAAAAATTAATATATTTATTATAAATTTATAAAATCAAAATCAATTATTTTATTAATTTAAATTAATATTTATAAAAATACTTCTTAAATTAAAAATTTTAATAACCAATTAAATGCTACCATTACATCAGTATTTTCTTCAGACTTTGTCACGTTCAACTATCGTCAGTAAACCGACTTTACAGACAACCAATTTTTTTTAATTACAATATCTGTCTCGTTGGTCTTGTTAGTTTACGTGATCGGGTCTTAGACGCGGGGTCTAGGAGATGCCTAGCATTGAGTCGGGAGTTGGGAGTATTACATCGTTATCAAGTGATCTAAGTGATTGTCAAATCAGTAAAAAATAAACACACTACCCGCCCACCGCATCGAAATAGGGTAGTAGTAGTACTACCCTCTCGCCCCTACTTCGATGCGGCGACATTCGAGATTACCGCCATGTGAAATCTTCAATCAACTGGTATTTTTCTATTGGTCGTTTCAGTCAATAGACGTATTTCGAAAAGCTTTGACCGACACCTTTAGAAATTTTTGTTTGACTGTTGGGTCAAGGGTCGGATACAGTAGGCAGTAATCCTTCAACTCCTCACTCTGGAGCCCGACTACCGGTTGCCTGACCAACAGCTCCACAACCGCAGAAGTAGGTAGTTTATAAATTCCTATACAAACATTGTTAAATATTATAAAAAATATAGTGTTAAATAATCAATAAGAGATTATTTAACATTGCTATTAGTAGCATGTACACTTCATTCCTAGGTGGTACAACCAACCACGACCCAACCTTCCGGTCATTTCGACCCAACCTCGGGCAACTCGGACGTCTTTTCGTTCCTTGTCCCTTATGCTCACTCTCCTTGCTGGGACACGAACGACACACACTTCGTCGGGCGTCGGGTGCCGGTCGCCTGCGGGCAGGTGTCAAGTTCCGGGTCACAGATCCGTTTGATGTCCCCGCGCCGGCTCACGCGTAAACAGTTTATCGATTTTAATAGTGCTTTTATGTTCAGCTCACGCTCCCAGCTCGCAGGCGACGGCGACGTGTTGCTAATATGCTAAATTGAGCACTTTGCTATTATTTTGTTTATATTGTGATACTGCCGCTTCATGAACGTCAAAGTTTCGGATGGGTGCTAGCTTCGCCTGATGATGCAATAGTTGCCGTTCCTGTACCGGTTGCTTTAAGAAAGTACTAAAAACTTATCATGTATTTCTTTTGTTCGCATAGCACAGGTAGGGTAGGTAGGTGTAGAAACATCGACTAAAACGGCTAGCGGAACAATATCGGGTGCCTTCATTATGATTTATCTAAGCAATTCATTGATCTCTTATTTAAAAAAGGATGCACAATCAGCGTATTGAAGATGTTTCGAAAAAATATGCAATCCACCGTATTGTTGCCGCGGTCATTTTGGACTGATTTTCATCAAACATAGGAACACTCGCGACTGATTTACCTTTCAAACACAAAAAACATAATCACATACACAAACAAATACATAGATATGTCAAATTTATAACATCCCGTAGTTTTTGCCTTAATGTTATCTGGAATCCATTTTGGTTGCAGCATTAGGTCGAAGTTGTCAATGAATTATCTTTTAACGATTATACTGGTGCACATAAAGAAGCGCTTCATTTGGTTATCATACCTGACATTTTGGGAAAGAGTTGATACTGTAACGCTGCAGGATCAATATAAACCAAACATGGGTAATAAAAAAAACCGCAACGAAATCGGATTATTGTTATAGATATGCCACAGACAGACTATACTCTTAGCAAACAGATAAATTTTCTTATAATATAAGCTTTCTTGAAATAAACACATTCAAATTGGAACTTGAAGAGAACGGTGCAGTGTAAAATGGAAAATGAATGTTTAGATGGTTTGGGCATGTAGAGAAAATGAAAGAAGATCAACAAAAGAGATTTATGAAGCAAAGGTGAATAGAAATGTTGGAATAGGTATTCCTGGACCAAATAGAAGATATTTTAAAGAATGGGCAGGCTAAGAGTACCCTAAACTGACAAACTTGTATGAAAAAATTTATGAGAGTGTAAGAAGCTAAGGAGGTGTGCAAGAACCGTTTCAGTTGAAAGGATATATGCCTTACGTATACATGGATTTGATTAAGAAGCAACGAACGGTCAAGATCACAGAACGAAGACCTTCCTCGCAATACGCAGCTTGAGAATTAGCGCTATATGTATCTGATCCTTTCGAACAGCCATGCGAAAGCCTCTCAAAACTTTGCACTAAATATACGACTGTCGGCACAATATCACTTGCCTTCATTAGTTTAAGTGATCACAAATTTGCCTACAAAAGTCGATGCGGCGTCGATAAAAAACGAATGAAAAGATCGATCATTATGCAATGTGGAGCGTAGAGTGGCGGCTGCCGGAGTTGCGGTGATCAGGAGGATAGGGTGCACAGAGTTGAGTTCTCAACTGAGTAGTTCTCATCTCGCGGTTAGCTGTTAAGTAGAGCGGGCGCGGCGAGCGGCGCGGGGAGCGCGGCGCGGGGCGGCGGTGACGTCAATGCCGACCTCCCGCGCCGCGCGCGCCCCTCGCTCCGAAGGCCGCCTCTAAAAAATATACACGCTTTTCGGACGAAACGACTTTTATTTTTTTCACGAAAGCTTACGGGCGCTCCGCGTAGCGTTCCGGCGACATTCGAACAGTTGTAAATGCGTTAATTAACACTTTATACTTTAAAATCTAATAATAGAATTAGTAACCACTAATCATTATACTTTGATATAAAAACGTTACGTTTATGTAAATGGTCATCCAGCTTCCGTTTTCTCTGCCACCTACAATGTAGGTATCTTCAAATCGAGAATGAATAGGTGTTTTCCAGTTAAGCGCGGTCCACCGCAGGCTGCATCTTCGCTTGGCATCAGACGTGATCGTATCCAACCGCTAGCTTATAATATATGTATATAAAAAAAAGTTAAGTCGGAACTTATTAACAGTCGACGGAACTAGAAGATAATTCACTTGATGTTGAGTAGAATACTACTCGCAAACGTAACAGAATAACTTGTCCTTTAATAATAATTAAAAATACATAAAAGTAAACCTTTACTTTTTAATTTTCGCTACTTTTTACTCTAAAATGAGAAATGTAAATAAATTTTACCGTTATTGAGAGACGTCTCTATATTCCGTTATTCTCGCTATTGTTACAGTCTGTTATTGCGTTGCCAGCAGTCGAAGAATTTATTCGTCCTTCCCTTAAATAACCCCAAGTTATATCTAAATGAGTAGAAACATGGGTAAAAGTAACATTTTTTGGAAATCTGAGAGTCTGACCTAGGATTGTATCTCAAGACCTCATTGTCCGAAGTCGCATAAGCTGATCATATCGAGGCGCTGACCCCACTACATGCAGCGCAAGCTTCCATTAGTCACAGCACTTTAATGCGCTTGTTTAGTAGATCTGTTCTAATAGTATAATGTCTGCCGTGTGAGCCAATTTGATCATGAAAGCAGCCATCTACGAGTACATATTTCAGTGCACAAGTTGGCGCGTTAACACAGGTGCACTGTTTATTCCTAGTCCGATAAATAAAATACGTTTGGTAATCGGAAAATTGGGTTTCAGAACCAGGATTAACGTTCTATCATCAACAGATAGCAGTTTCTACTTTGGAAGTCCAGACTACTATACTAAACTGCTCGGAGTTTCTACTATTACTATGCTACTACTCGGAATTTCTTGAAAGAAAATACTGATAATTATGAAATATATTGCTTTTTTTTATTCATTACAAGTTAGCTCTTGATTGGAGTAGAATTAAATCCACACCCCGACATTACATCGTACTTGCCAAACTTGGACAAATTTAGAAAATTATAATCGGCTCAGCCGGGAATTGAACCCAGGACCCCCTTCTTATAAAATCACTGCGCATACCACTGCGCCATGGAGGCCGTCAAAATCTATTCCTTCCTTTATCTACATTTACATATATTTTACAATTATCTAATATTAACCCGCATTTGTATAAAGTGCTGGTTGTGGTGCAAATACTCTCCGATATACGAAGGGAAGTCTGGCCCTGTAGAGTGCCGTTAGAACTGATAATGATAATGATAACACTTCAATGTCTTTCAATAAAGAACAACTGATAAGTTTTTATATCGGTTCATTTTTCGTCGAAGAATCTGCTTTCTGGACCTGTGCTCGTGTCTGTCAGTGACAGACTTAAATTCAAACTTGTTGGTAGGTAAAAAGTTTATTTTAAATAAGTGTATTTGACTGAATTTTAATTTATTTAAACGTAACGTAACGCATAATTTCGTTATAAAATTAACGCGTAAGAATGTTATAATGATCAAGTCATCTAAAACATTACTGGCGAAAGTAGCCTTGCTTGTAACACCCGGATATGCATGTCGATTCTATAACAAATCTTAAAAGTGCTAGTCTCGAGTTCGTCTCTACATCTCTCTATGGTTAGTATCGTGTTACACGGAGAGAGATGAAGGCGATATCGTGATTGAACTCTGTCAAATTTCGTAACGGAATCGACTTGCAGCAGGTCAATTCTGTAACGTAACTCGACAGTGCAAATCTCGATTTCATCTATAGCTATCTGTCTATAGTATGGTGTTAGACAGAGAAAGAGATATTGATACGACATCGTGTCGTCGAGACACGCTCTCTCGAGTTTCGTTACAGAATCGACATGCAGATCCGGGTTTCACAAGGCAGCTTACTTGCACCAGTAATACTTCTTATATGACTGAGTCGAACCTCTGATATAAGATGGAGCCGAGAGCTCGCAGTCAGCAGGAAGACCACACGTGAATGTTTTACGCAGTCGTTAAAGAGTAAACGTTAACAAAACAAATAGTAGCCATAACATTATATTTTATGGATTATAAAACAGAAAAACTATGGGCTTAGAGCGAGGCCAATGATCCCGGTACTTATTTTTCTAAACTTCTAAAAGTAAATGGATATCTTTAGGCACAGAACACTAAAATATACGGCTAACTTAAAAATAAGATAGTATATCTATACTTCCATATAATAAATGTGAAAATCTGTCTACCTATCTGTCTGTTTGTTACCTTTTTACGGTTAAACTGCAGAAACGATATTTTTTTAGTTAGTGATAAATGTGTGGGAGCAGAACATAGGATAAAATTTATAAAAGACTTTTATACCGAAAATTTCACGGGTACGGGTTCCTATTTTATTTAATCCAGGATATAATCTATCTCCATTCTAAAGAAGAATTCCTAAAGTTCACTAATATCATTGCACATCGATCAGACGCACGACAGTAGGTTGAAAATGTGCTCTGGGTTATGGAATGTCCAAATAACAAGGACATGCGATGAGAGTTTGTAACATTCTGACTCTTAATCTAATATATAAAATTCTCGTGTCACAGTTTTCTTTGCCATACTCCTCCGAAACGGCTTGACCGATTTTGCTGAAATTTTTTGTGCGTATTCAGCAGGTCTGAGAATCGGCTACTATCTAATTTTCATCTAATTTTTTTTTTAAATTTTAATGCAAAACAACGTTTGCCGGGTCAGCTAGTAATCTATATATTTTCTTATTGTTCTATATCTTCTGCGAATTACTATATTCTGAGATTGGAAGATTATCGAAATTGGTCCAGGTCTGACTGGTGGGAGGCATCGGCGGTGGCTAGTGGCTGTCGAACATCCTGCCAACAATAACGTTTGATGACCTCCGTGGCGCAGTGGTATGCGCAGTGGATTTTTTAAGACGGAGGTCCTGGGTTCGATTCCCGGCGGGGCAGATTGAGATTTTTCTTAATTTGTCTTGGTCTGGCTGGTGGCTTTCGCCGTGGCTAGTTACCACCCTACCGACAAAGACGTATCGCCAAGCGATTTAGCGTTCCGGTACGATGTCGTGTAGAAACCGAAAGGGGTGTGGATTTTCGTCTCACTCCTAACAAGTTAGCCCGCTTCCATCTTACTGCATCCTCACTTAACATCAGGTGTGATAGCAGTCAAGGGCCAACTTATAGTCAATAAAAAAAAATAAAACAAACGGGGTGAGCTAAATAAAACCGTTTAAAAACGTACCCCATGTGATTTAGCGTTTACGATGTCATGTAGAAATAGACAGGGTGTAGATTTCATCAAATTAGTCCGCTTCTATTTTAAATAGTAGTCTTCTTATCATCAGGTGTGATTGCAATCAAGGGCACACTTGTGATAAATAAAAAAGAAGTTATCAAAGTCCTTAGGAACTTGAAATCCATTTATATGACATGTCATTTCTGTAAGTTACCCCAAAATGATCTCTATCATTCTTATCTATCTTGTTCTTTATCTCCAATACAACCTATCGTACGCAGTTTTATGAAAACTCTTTACTCACTTCCTATTTTAAAACCGGTTAAAACAAATCCCGCGAGAGTAAACTGGAGTTTAAAAATAAATCTTCTATTAAGGGCAATCGTCGCGCGCGTACTTACATCTGTTCCGGATAAATTTAGAACGTTTCAGTCTGATTCATATCCTTAAAATATATATACGCTTATTTCTGTAATCTCTTTATTAGGGCTTGTGAGATATTTACGATGTGAATAATGGATAAACGCACATCCGTCTTGTATGTAAGTGAACAACTTGCCATTAACTATTGCCTTTACCTTTCCAATGTGTATCAGATGCCATTACATAATATGTGTCTTAAAATATTGTCAAATTTTTGGGAGGATGAACAACAAACCATACGACTCCATTTTGGCAGGGCCAAGACAGATGAGATATTTCAGACTTTTTTGAGGCGATGCCCCAAAAATTTAGGCACTTATATTGCCTAAATTTTTGGGGCTTCCCCTAACTATTGTTTGATAAACACAAAACTTGCGACTCGAGTCGCTACAGGACAGAATAGACAGGTGTGAAATTTCAACGAGACTTCAGAAAAAAAATTGTACAAATATTTAGAATTTCGAAATAAATTGTAAATACAAATGCACCGTTGACCGTCGAAAAACGTTAATACCAATACTATTCCCACGTTTCTCTTGTTTGTAAATACCACTTACGACTCCGCACCGAAACATTTAGAACGTAAATCCCGAGGATGCATCTTTCAACAAGGACTTAACACGGTGACAACAGAATGCGACAGTGTTGCGTCGCTGCGCGGCCACAGTGACGGCGCGGTGACGGGAGCCGTCGCCGGAGTGGAGAAGCGCCGCAGACGCGAGGCGGGCCGGCGGCGCGTGCGCACTCCGCCCTGCCGCGCCGCCCGCACGCCGCCCGCACGCCGCGGCCCCCTCAGTACACCCGCGTGTTTTGTTTTGCGCACACGTGTTGATCCGCATCCATTGCATAACAAACAACACGGAGCTCTTTCTTCCGTCCTTTTAAATATTCTAAATCCTTCTTCCGATTATGTTAACAATAATTTCTGACTGCACAAATCACAGAACGTAAGGCGTGATATTTGGATTCCGGAGCATTGTCCGATTCGCTCATAACGTCTAAACTATCGTGTCCTATATTCCGTTATCCTCCAGGAATGGCCGATCTATATCCGTCCAGAGCGGCGATCCTCAAACATTGAACTTCACGAATCAAAAGGCTATTGCCCTCGTACTATTTCGATACCGCGTGTTTACATTGGCCGAGATTGGAACTCACATAAAACCTCCATTCATCAGGATTTAGGAAGTTTCCGATGACATTTTCGCAATGAAATGGCAACTCCTGACGAAAGAGGTGGTGCCGAGCGGGCTGCGAGCGCGTCTATTCTGGCGCGGCCCCGCCCCTCGAGTATTTTAACATTCAGTGACGTGAGAAACAGTTCTACATCTCGTTATTAGTTCGGTTTCCTTGATCCGACTGCCCTTTCGCGGTGCAAAACACAACTATTTAATGACAAACCGAATATGTAAGTGAGGAAGAGTGTTGCAACTGCATTGAGTGCTGTTATGTGTGTATGTTTATCCGATGAGAGTGGTGTTGGGTGAAGATGTGCGAGGACATAGTGTCCCGCCTGTCGGACGCGCTCGGCACGGCGCTGCGGAAGGGCGGCAGGATATTCAGCTACCCGCAAAGAAGTGAGTCTCTTTAATTGATCGTTGATTAATTTATTACCTTTTTTCATGGTAATTATTAGATTTCGATATTGAATATTTTTTCGATGTTTATATGTTTAAAATAAAATCTTCCTGTATTCATTTTCGAATTGCGTAAAGTTCATGAAACAACTAACATTGCGGAAGATGTTAAGTTTAACTTGAATCCACATTCAATTTATTACCACTGGGCTAGTTTTCAGACACTTTATAAACGTCAAGATTGTCTGTTTTTAGTGACAAGGCAACTTTGCAGTAAGGTTAACTGGTTTAAAAAGAGCTGACAACAAACTCTACAGTTCCTTTTTTCCTCCCCTAAATAATAATGTACGTTTAAACATTATTATTTACCTACTATCCTATTCATTAAAGAACCTATAACATGTTTAGGTAGGTAGTAGGTTTTTTGTGATAAAAGGCAACACAAACTTAACACCTAAGTATGTTTGCCTTAGGTTGATGGATATAAGCGGTACTATGTATGTATGCGACGGTTTTCTACTCACCACCACGTGGGCCATTTTTTATTTCATTTTGTCTTAGTAGGTATAATTTATAAATGTTCAAAACCTGCAACTGGTGCTAGTTGAAGCTGGGCACAGACTGCCAGCCTTGCACATAAGCCTATGCACATCTATGCTTCAGGTGCGTTCGGGCGCACATAGTAGAGCATTTTCATATCGTGCACTATCAGAAACATCAATTTGGTCCTTCATTTTACCTACTGTAAAAAACCTAGTAATAAAGGACAGAGGCTTAAAATCTACGCCTTAGGCAGATGGACACCGCGGCACTTAGTATATTCCTTGCATCCTCTAAAACGTGCTGCTCTGTTTAAATGCGGTTGCGATTTTAAATTCACGTGATCTATATTAGTGGTATATCAAGTTTTAGGTAGCTTATTCGCAAGTTTCGTATTTTCAATTGGCAAAAAGTAAGTCAAAACTTATACGTTTAAGCTATCTGACACTTAGAAAGTGGTGAAACGGACAGTTAGTAATACATAAACGTTGAAAACTTGTAAGTAGTGGTGGCTGAGTCTGGGCTGGGCATTGCCAGCTGAAATCCCTTCGCACATGAGGCATAGAATACTACGTTTAAGATTAATGGTCAGACGGCGGTATACCTACCTGTTATATGACATACATGCGACGCTTCTCCACTTGTCATCACGTGTATTATATTATTGGTCCATCATTTAGGTCTTGTATCATCACCTGTTAAGTGTCGGATAGCTTATTCGCTTGTTTTCTCTTTTCCATTGACCCATAGTAAGAAAGTGATTAAACTCACGTTTAGCAATCTGTCACTTATCAGAAGGTGGTGAAACGGGCCCTTAGTATTAAATAGCGTCGTGTCGCCTGTAGGCCGTGGCGGCTGAAGCTGGGCACAGCTCGCTGAGGGCCGCTCGCCGCGCACGCGCGCGTCTATCGATCCGGAGATGAGACTCTTGTCTATGCTATGATTGGAATCGCACCAAAGACATTGCGTTTTCTTTTTGTATTGACCTAACGTGAGTAGCGTTCGTCGCCGGAAACTTTACGAGCTTACATCGCCATTACTTTACTATTTAAAAATTATGCTTTTCAAATTCGTTTATTTCAATTAGGCTTAATCTATAAGCACTTTTGAAATTCGTACAAGTTGACAGGATGTACTTATGTAGAATCTTCAATTAGTCTACTTAAATTAAAATATTTTAATGTTGAAATTTGCACATATTTCAAGTGCAGCGATTTTATTTTATCAATCCAAAATATCTAAAGTCATAATTTTGTCTACGATTTACAATAACTACAGTTGGTATGAAATCCATCAGTTCAGATAGTAGGGAACATACTTATCTTTCAGTATGTAATTAAAGCATTCCACCAAGTGCCGCTGTGTCCATCACCTGACGTTTCATTTAGTAGGTGTTGGCGTAGAAACACTAGACAAATGCGAGTTTAGTGATATTCTTTGATTTTTGTAACGATCTCTAACAAATTTTAATAACTGAGATCAATTGATTAACGTGATCTCCGAACATAACAGCATGATTGCTTGTTAGAAAGGAAAAGCCGACCGCCAGGATATAGTTCCAGGATCTTGTGATCCGAATTCCACTAAAGCTCGCTATTATAAAAACTACTTAGCTGATGCCAGTTTCGTCTGCGTGATTTTACAATTTTCACTATATCGCGGGAACCCTTAAGATTTTCGATATATATAAAGTATGGTAGTGAAAGTTGGGCACGGCAGAAGAAGCATAAAAGTAAAATAAATGCAGTACACACGCATTGAGTGTGTATGAATGTAACCTAGTCACAGAGTTAAGATAAGTATAATAAGAGAAAAGGGTGGTTTACAGACTAAAATTGAGAAAGGGATGCTTAAATAGTTTGGGAATGTAAAGATAATGGATTTAATAATGGAGATTTATGAGGCGAGAGTGAATGGAAATGTTGGAAGGGGAAGCCCTATGCGAATGTTCCTGGATCATATTCAGGACATTTTGAAGAATGGCCAGATTAAGAGTACCTAAACCGACGAACTTGTATGAAAGAATATGAAATAATGAGAGTGGAAGACGCTAAGGAAGTAGTATACAAAAACGGAACCGTGTGCCGACGTGCGTCGTTCCATTCCATATTTTTGTAACAATTTAGTACCTTGACGAACTTGACGCTTCGCTTTCAATCTGAGTTTAGCCTATATCTCTCTATCTATAATATCATTTTTTTATTCACTAAAAGTTTAACCCTTCTGCAATCACATCTGATGGTAAGTGATGATGCAATCTAAGGGATAAATTGTTAGGGAGTAGGACGAAATCCACATCACTTTGGGTTTCTACTCAATATCGTACTGGAACGCTAAATCGCTTCGTAATACGTCCCCGTCGATAAGTGTCGATCCATAGTATCAAATTTGAAAAAAATAATAGAGCTTACAGTTCAGCTGTAACACATAATTAGAGTAGTGCCGTGGTGCAGCGTGCCGCAGTGGCAGGAAGGGCAGCAGGTGGACTCACAGAGCAACTAACACTAATAGTACAAGTGAACTTGAGCGTCGCGTGCAGCCGCCGCCTGCCGCCGCACTTGACCGACGACCCGCGCGTGTTGTAGCGCCCGTGTCTCCGCAACAAGTGGTGGCAGCCGTACCTGGGTACTGGCAGGGGTCACTTGGAGCTTATCAAAAAAATTTGCACAACAGCAATAGAAAATTTCCTTCTCGAGATGCTTCGGTTTGAGGATCGTGATCCCTAACGTCAAAGCTTTCATCACAGTGCTACGTCGTTTTCCCTATTTGTCGCGCGAATGGCATTTGAAAAGGGCGCATCTATTGCCTCCTTTACTTGGTCCGTCCATTGTCTCGAGCTGTGTCCGTGGAGGCTTTTTCCCTCGCTCTTGCCAATGATCACTAACTTTTCGCTGCTATCGTTTTTATGGCAATGTGACTGAAGTCGAATCGAACCGACCTGATCGATTCGACCGAAATTTTTTGTGTATGTTGGGAACGTCGTACTTAATAGGTCGCAGGCTATTTTTAGAACCCTAGATGATTATTTTTAAATTCAGACGGACAAAATCGCAGGCATCAGCTACTAATATCAACGTCCTCCGACGCGTCTACCAGCTGTCTGCCTATTCGCGGTAAACTCAAAAGTGGTAAACGGATTTTCACGTGGTTTTCATCAAGAGCACTCATAAGGAGAAACAATGCTAGCAACACTATTTTTTTATTATATTTAAGCAATTCGGCTTTTCATAAAGAAGATTTTATCATAAAATTCGTCAAGGTTTTGTAAAATTGGTTGATATATATTTCAACGAATTATTTATTGTTGAAAATCACAGGAAAGTCTATACGCTTTCATAGAAAACGCTTAAATATCTTGTTTTGCAAGCAATTTCTTGTTCTTTACAATGGTTATCTACATTTTTCTGTTTTGGTGTTAGAAGCTTACAGTACACTGTTTTTCACGAGGATGAAGGCGCGGCCGCTAATAAAAGATAAGTTTTTGAGTAAGGCCGGGCGCCCACTGTGACTTTTTGTCGCCGTGACTTTAAGTCACCTAATCGAGTGCAATGAAGATATTAGAGAGTGCGCTCACTAAGGTGACGTGACAATACGGTGACAAATAGTTTCGTCTGCTGGCGACGTGACTGTCACTCGACTTATGCATCGCTATGCGAGTGCGCTCACTCGGCGACTTTTCGCCATTGGGCTGCTGAAAGTTCCGATTAGATGTATGCTACACATAAAAATTAATCACTTTTTGTTTGAAAGGGGATGCCTCAAAATGTTATAAATTTATTTAAATTTTTAAGCAGACTAAAAGTAATTTGTATAGATAAAGGAAACAAATTATTGTATGGAAATTTATAATTTTCAGTTTTTTTGGTTAAATATTTTTTTTTCGCTTCTTATGTAATCCCTTGCCTACAATAAATCATATATACTTAAAAAAATGTATGCATAAATTTAAAGTGTTCGGTTTAATTCAGAATAAAAAAATATATTTTAGTAATCTTTCAGTGTACATATAGGATGCATCCTTTAGCGTCTTTTTCGATTAATTTATTTTCGTGTATTCTGAGAGAACATATTACAGCAACCTAATTGAAATCGATCTAGAACTCAAATAAGCTCACTTTGTCACCCGGTGACAGTTACCTACAGTGGGCGCCTTGATGGTGACAGAGGGTGACGGCAACAAAATGTTACCGTGACAAAAAATCACAATGGGCGCCCGGCCTAAGGGCGTCGTATGAATTCGAAATTAGATGACAACTATGAGTGTATTTAGCCGAATTCAAAAAAGAAGGTTCTCTGTTTACCTGTATGTTTTTATGTATGTTATCCGCAATTAAATATTACCATACGGAGGTAATAATATTTACCTACTAAATACTTCCGTATGCTAATATGTAATTGCGGATAACATAACCTACCTTTAATCTTTTAAAGGTAAAAAGATCCCATTTTAATATTTTAAAAATCACTGACGATAACTTAATTTCTAAAAGAGTCCATCTCTATATGCTATATCTCTACATAAATTAATTACTCATAAATGTTCGCTTATTAATATTGATCAGAAATATGTCGATATGGAGCACTTCATCGCCTTCAATCTCAGCGCATCCGGTAATTAGCCGACATGCTGCCCAGCCGCGGATTCGTTTCCTGTCTGCCGGCCTGTGCTCAGCTTAACTAGCTCAGAGATAAGCTTTACTCGCTTTTAGAAATAGCGATATAGTAGATTGTTATACAAGGGGCTAAAACAAAAAAATAAGGGGATATATAAGTTAATAAGTCCGCTTCTAACTTAGATTGCAATCAAGGTCTAAAATGTAATGAAAAAAAATATAACCTATAAAGATATTGGCAAACAGGTGGCACTGTGAATGATGCACCGGGAAGAGTCAATACGAATTTATAGATGAGTTGAACTCTCGTAAAAGTTATCAATTGTCGACTGTCCCATAAAATAACGAAATAAATAATTGTTTCTTCATATCAAATGCATGGTGGGAGTGTAACGAGCATTTCTTGTGTATATATGATATGATCTGAATCTCGGAAACGATTTTTTATGAGACTTTGTATGCAAGGTTTCGGACCGCGAATTGATCGTTCTAGCCAGTTTCATTTATAGATATTAATAAACCAGGTACTTTTAATAATATCGTAATTACGACTTCTGCGAAGGCAACCATCAGCTTATAAATTCCAGATCTGAGAGACGGTGAGTCAGTAACACAAGAATTTTCCTCAAAGATTTTCCCCAAAATGTTCATAAACAAAACGATTAGTAATGTATTGACCAACAGCCGCCTGTAAACAGGTCAAACTTGTACGAGCGCTCCTGTTTACGTTCTCCATTTACGTTTCGCGTTCTCTTTTTTAAAACATTTTGGCGTAAGGTGCGGGAAAGTGTTAGTCCCGAGTTCGATTACCGATTCGAGTGGACTGTGGAACCATAATTATGATGAGAGGAGCGTTGACCCGTGTTTTTTGCAATGGATCAGCCTAGCTGTCCAACTCAGAAATGCACACATATTTTATCATTTATTTCATATAATAATATAAACGATTAATTAAAAAAAAATAAGGTTAGTTTAATTAATCGTTTATATTAATAATAAGCAGTAGCTTCATATTTAGGTTGCCTGGAAGAAATCGCCTTTCGGCGATAAGTCCGCCTATTGTGAGTATTTAAATTATTGTATTTAATTACGTATCTTTCGTGTCTTGGTGTGTGCACGTATATTTTAATTGAAATTTGGAACCACAAATTATTTATTAAAAATATACGTGTGAACCGTATCCTTGAATCAATTTATCGATTAATTAAAATTGCATCAAAATTCGTTGTGTAGTTTACAAAATCTGTGCGTAGATGGCAGCATTTGACTTGGTTTTATAGTATGTAAAATAATAAAACTGTAACTTAGGATAATAATGTCTTGGGTTCAATAAATTAATAGGAATTTAAAAAGAAATTGAGTAATTTTCAGTCCAAAGTTCTTAAGCTGGTGGTGTTTCAATTAAAGCCCTGTGCCTAATAGTGTTCGCTAGAGAGTTAAACATCGCTCTAAACCAGCCAACCCCTAAATGCGCATTAATTCCAAGCTCCAATTCCCATCCCCTAGTACCCTGTAATAGGTAGTTAGAAAGATTATAAAAAATATAGGTTTTTTTGTAAGAATGTAATATTGTTGTTCCAGTGTGCAACTTCATAGTGCACGAGCGATGCGTGGGGCAAGTGGTGACGCCGTGCTGCGGGGTGGCGCCGAGCCTCATCAAGGTAACACGCGCCCTCGCGCCTCCTCAATAAACTCATTCTGCAACGACGCCGCCGCGGGGTGTTCAGTGTGCAGCTTCATAATGCACGAGCCATGCGTAGGGCAAGTGGTGACGCCGTGCTGCGGGGCGGCGCCGAGCCTCATCAAGGTAACACGCGCCCTCGCGCCTTCTCATTAAACTCATTCTGCAACGACGCCGCCGCGGGGTGTTCAGTGTGCAGCTTCATAATGCACGAGCCATGCGTGGGGCAAGTGGTGACGCCGTGCTGCGGGGTGGCGCCGAGCCTCATCAAGGTAACACGCGCCCTCGCGCCTTCTCATTAAACTCATTCTGCAACGACGCCGCCGCGGGGTGTTCAGTGTGCAGCTTCATAGTGCACGAACGATGCGTGGGGCAAGTGGTGACGCCGTGCTGCGGGGTGGCGCCGAGCCTCATCAAGGTAACACGCGCCCTCGCGCCTCCTCATTAAACTCATTCTGCAACGACGCCGCCGTGGGGTGTTCAGTGTGCAGCTTCATAGTGCACGAGCGATGCGTGGGGCAAGTGGTGACTCCATGCTGCGGGGAGGCGCTGAGCCTCATCAAGGTAACACTCGCCCTCGCGTCTCCTCATTAAACTCATTCTGCAACGACGCCGCCGCGGGGTGTTCAGTGTGCAGCTTCATAATGCACGAGCCATGCGTAGGGCAAGTGGTGACGCCGTGCTGCGGGGTGGCGCCGAGCCTCATCAAGGTAACACGCGCCCTCGCGCCTTCTCATTAAACTCATTCTGCAACGACGCCGCCGCGGGGTGTTCTGTGTGCAGCTTTATAATGCACGAGCGATGCGTAGGGCAAGTCGCGAAGCCGTGCTACAGGTTGGCGCCGAGCCGTATCAAGGTAACACGCGCCCTCGCGCCTCCTCATTAAACTCATTCTGCAATGACACCGCCATGGGGTGTGACCGCCCCCGCTAATAATAGAAGGGCCGGTTCTACATTTTTTATATCTATGACCTACTTAGATGCCTCGTTGATTACCTGTCTGGTTACGGGTCATGAGGTGGAATCTGGATCGAACTAAAATAAGGTTATTGAGTTCACTTAATCCAAGAAATTCTTGACACCTCTGATTTTTTCCCACTTCTCTCATTCTCAAGAATATAGTCCCTGTGCCTCGGAGAAATTGTTATCAGATCTCCTGTAGAGCCAAACTTCTAACGCTATACACCCTAATTCTAGAAAACACTTTTTCACAAACTCTACATACTTTCTTAATACAATATAGTTGTTATAGATCTGTAGGTACTATAATGCAATTGGTTTATGTCGCAGAACCCAGTGGCTCACTGCTGGTCAGAGCCGACTCAACACAAACGCAAATTCTGCACCGTCTGTCGGAAGCGGCTTGACGAACTGCCAGCCTTACACTGCATGAGTGAGTATACAAACGACCTATAGTATAGCGACTCAACGAGATCAGTATGTCGACTCTTGAACAAAGTTAACCGTACGATCACCTCATCTTCAGTTCGACTGTCACTCCAATACGACAAAAATGTCATTGGAGAATACCGATTTTGTTACATCCGTTTTGAAACCGGAAACCGGCTTTTCTACTCGTAGATCGGCTTCAATGCTGACGTTTTTTTTTTCAAGAATCGACATACAGGGCCGACATACTGCTATGCGAACGGAGTCGAAGTGTCTGGGGGCACCGAATATCTCTCCTGGCACTACAGTACCTAAGTAGAGTAGCTTAGTCATAAAAATTCCACGCATTCTGGCTCTAAAACTGTTCTAAGCCTAAACCTTAGGGACATGTGCCTCTATAACAGAATCTCTATTGATACTGTCACTGAGACATAGGTATCTCATAAATTAGTAATTTTACTTAATAGTCAGCACTAATCAACATTACGTTACTTTGTTGATAAAATTTGACCCAAAAATAAGGTATAGTCTAAATTAATATATAATATAAATATAGTATAGTCTTAGTATAAATTAATATTTTTAAAACAGTCTTGGTATAAGTTTATTAAACATTAATACCTATTACGATGACGGTGAACATTTTGATGAAAATTTAATCAATTAGTTGTTTAGACAAACTAACTATTGAAGTTCGTTTCGAGTGGAGAAGACCGGTAGATGTTATCTTCCAAATGTATGATAAGAACGTTTACAAGACTATTTCAAGCATGCTTGAGGTTTAATGATGCAATTAGCACTCTGATCTGAAGTTGATACCAAATGCTCTTCATAGGGTATTGTGATTGAAGACTTTAACTGGTTAAAGTAAGATTGAAGAAATACGTCAATAATTCCTTTATTAAAAACAATGGATTTGATTTGATAAAAATCAGGATTAGGCAGTCTGTTACTACGAATCTCTTACACTGAGCGTGAGATTATATAACTACCTAAACATAAGATCGTCTTACTTTAAAAATGTCTTTGACGATACAGTTCTTCAGTTTTTGACGAAGTATCTTTCATCACAAGTTGATGCTATTCTGTTCTATGACCTTATTTTTTTATTTTAACGGAAAGTCTAACATTCTTAACAGGTCTAGTGTGGATCGGATTTGACGCCACAACCAAGTTGAACAAGATATTGTATGTTGATTTACTACATTGCGTATGCTAATGAAGAGTAGTGCTAGTGTTTTAACTATTCAAATCAGGCTACATAGCTACTCGTAGGAATATTTTATTACTTTGCACTCCACACAATTCACCTAACTGTCTTCAGTATCCAGAAACTTAAACATAAGTTGTAACATCCAGAGATATTTTTACCTTAACTCCTACAATTATGTACCACCCTGCTAGACATCGTCTCTGGTCGTGCGCTTGATTAGCCTGTACAATCGGCAACGATGTTTTGGACGCTATCTCCATGGACGAAAGAATCGCACTGAGTTCGTTCGTAGCGTATCAACGTGACAATATCGCCCTATGAAGAGTGAGTTTCGATTGTTTCGTCCGTGGAGATGGCGTCTCAGAGTAGAGCTAGCGAGAGGACGAGACGCGTGTTCACGCGGGAGTGTGTGTGCGGCAGTATGCGAGTACTTCGTGCACGGCGAGTGCGTGGACTTCGCAGCGGCGGACTGCAAGGAGAACGCGACGTACTGCGCCGGCAGCGAGCCGCGCCACGTGCACCACTGGCGGGAGGGCAACCTGCCCGCCAACTCCAAATGCGCCGCCTGCCGCCGCGCCTGCTGGTCGGCCGAGTGCCTCACCGGCTACAGATGCGAGTGGTGCGGGAGCACGGTGAGCAACACTCACACCCACACCCTGCTAGCCATGACTAACTGCGCCATTTTCCCTTAAAATATGACATTGTTTAAAAATTGCTGCATTTTTAAAATCAGTTTTAAATTTGTTGAGACTTCGTGCAAACTAACCCGAATATTCGGTGCAACAGTGTCACGCCGGCTGCCGCGCCCTGATACCTGAAGAATGCAACTTCGGCGCGCTCCAGCCCATCTTCCTGCCTCCGTCGGCGGTGTCGATCCCGCGCACGGAGGTGCCCATGGAGGCGATCATCGGCGTGCACGTGCGGCCTCCGCCCTCGCAGCGGGACTTCGGATGCCGTAAGTGTGGGCGCGTTAGCACTGCGCCGCACGTGTGCGGGCACGGGCACACGTGTGGCGGCGCAGTGAGCGGTGTGTTTGGGGCAGCGCGGCGTCGCGGCTGGGCGCCGGCGCGGCTGGTGACGCTGGCGCGCCGCTTGCTGCCGGCCGCCTGCAGCCCGCACGGAGGCGCCTCGCCGCCCTACTCCAGAGGTACCCGCGCACTGGACACCCGCACATCTTAACAGAATGACCACATCTATAACCACGACAGACTGACAAGTTTGTTTTGTTCTATCCAAATACTAATTTATTTAAAGTCAAAATTTTAAAATTAAGTGAACATAACGAAAAAATAACAATAAACAATTCAAAAACTATAAAGGAAAAGATCTGATTTTTTTATATATGATCATATCACGATATGTATGTTGTTATGAAGCGCAAATGCAATCGATGGAATGTTAACAACACTGTCGTAGACGATTATACACAACATAATTTTCCTCGACTACTCCTGGGTCGCAACGCGGTATAAAATCAAACGTGACTGTCACTTGTCCGGTGAATGTTCTGTTAAGAGTGTCGCAGTAAAAGCTTTCTTCTTGCTTTACGACCTCACTCGCTTCACAGAGTAACCCGATACAAACAACATCGAAAGACTATTGCCTAGCGTTTGCCTTATTCATTTGTGACGAAGACTACATGAGATCTGAATAGGAGTAGTGTTTCGATGACAACTTGCATGTCTTAACGACTATTTTCTGTTTTTGCTTGACAGCTTTTCTTACACATTCATATTCTAAACATTTGCACTTTTGCAACGAAGCACAAACTTAACGATTCATACACCTGAACTAACAGTAACGCCAAACAATTAATAAATTCTCAACCTGTAACTTCGATCCAAACTCTCTCAAATCATTTGTGAAACCTCTCTTGCAACAAAGCCACTATTTATTTCTCGTTCTCGACTCTCCATCCACTTCTAGACCAGCCAAGTCTTCATTCATTCCGCCACAATCACCATATCAATTAGCGACCAGTACAATCGAGGCACAATTCCATCTCGGAAGTTTCCTTCCTATAGTCTTGAGCTTTCATCTCTCCGATATCGCTTTAGAGTCTGGAGACTGTTCGAGGATGCTCGTGCTGCAGCATACCGCCTCATCGCTCGTCCGACGCAAGGTAATCGTTGGGTATTTAGCTGGGCGATGCGATATACCTACACTCTAGACGACCACATCGATGTAGCACCACCTCAAGCTAAAGTTCACTATTACAATGAAACCATTAGTACGACAGAAGACACTGCGAACATAACATACCTAAATGTTCAAGTGAAATGATGACATTCAACCTATTTTAATTGATTGATTTGTAAAATGAAAATTCAACAAATGCAATAGTGCACTTTGGCCCGAAGATCCCTGAGCGTGATTTGCAAAATGTGTCTTTAGAAACTTCTGCAAAAATGGTGTTTAGAGAAAATGTTGCGTAGTTTTATGTGCAGACAATGTGTTACTTAGTTGTGTGTTATAATTTCAATAAAATAAATAACAAACTATACTAAATAATGAGTAACGTGTTCTTAACTAGTTCATAACGCAATGATAACTAAAAACATTTGATTAAAGGCTTAACTTGTCATGTGCCATGCAATAAAATGTTTTGGGTACACGAAAAAAAATCATGTTATTTTATTGTCAGTGACTAAATAATCTTTCCGATTTCTTTTATAAGAGAGACAGATACGTTGAAGTCTTCTATAAAATGGTTCCCGAGTGAATTTTGTAAGTGCAATGCAATAATAAATTTTCACTTATTGTTAACTAAGAAAAAAATATAACGTAAAAACTTACGTACAGACGTGACATTATTTCAAACTATTTAAACTTAGATACTTATTATCCAACCAAACAAACCTTTAATCATTACAAGTCCCTGGAACAATACAAAGATAAAGAGCATTTAAGTATAGTCACTTTGCGTGCAACTCTATGTGTGGGTAATCCTTGTATTATGTATATTGACTTCGTTTGCGTGACATTTCTCGCTGGGACGACGACCGAAGCGTCGCTGTCACACAAATTGAGGCTGTATTGTTACAAGCGCACGCACACAGAGTACCGCGCGCACAGATAAGTTGAACTACCCATAACATCGACTGAATGAGCTGCTTAAGATTTAGGGGACAAACAGACACACGCGCCTCGCCTTTCGTCTCGTCCGCTGGCGTATGAGCCATACGTATGTGTATCCCGCAGCGCGCAGCGTCAGCGAGGAGTTCAGCTCGGGCTGCGAGGGCCGCTCGGGCTCTGGCGGCGGCTCCACGGGCGCGCCCGCGGACCAGGACCACCGCCCCGACCACAAGCAGCACCGGGACAGAACGCCCGACGACAGAGATGAAGGTACCGTCGCCTGCAGCTATTCCTAGGTCCCATTATTGCCAGGGAGCTAGAAGAGGACACTCCTCCGAATTTAATTACTTTGCTATTTTTCGATAATATTTTCCATAATGACTCGAAAATGTTCAATTATTAAAAATTCGAACTTTGTAGATTCAACATCGCCAGAGTTATTCTGTCAAATTTGGGTAACTTTGTCACTTGGATTTGTCGGTTCATTGCAGAATACAGGAAAATAAATTATTTATTATATCCGCGTACAATAACAGCGAGTAAGGCCTGCTTTTATCCTGCACTCATTAGATTTCAAAATTTTCGTTACCTTATGTTTACCTACACCTTAGTGGTTACCATGGATGTAACTTATGAGGTCTATTTTTGAGGTAATCGTCTTAAAAAAACAGGTGAAACTTTGACAGGCGACCGGATGAACTGACAAAACTAAACTTAGTTTTAAAAGTGCACGACTTCCAAAACAATTAACCACTACTATGATAGTTGTGGTCATAAGAATGGCTTTGGCCAGGTTCGACTAAAGTGCCGATTTGCGTTAAGGTCTTTCAATTAATATGATATTACGCATAATACTTAAGCATAACATATTACATTTAACATACTCCCGTCAAGTTGCATACAGCTAGTAATTGCTAAACTTTACATTCCCAATAGGACTCTGAGCGTATTACCTCACCTGTGAGTATTTACACCGTTCTGTTTCCACAGAGGTAGTGAAAGTGTATGACGGCGAGGCGGCGTGGTCGAGAAGACTGTACCGGCCGGTGGTGATGGGGCGCAACTTCAGCGAGCGCGAGCTGGTGGCGGCGGCGCTGCGGGCGTTCCACGTGGCGCGCGACCCCGACCAGTTCGAGCTGACCGACGCGCTGGCCGGCGACGAGCCGCCGCTCAAGGATCCCACGCCGCTGGCCAGGGTCACGCGGCTTCCCAACAAGAGGCCGGCGCTGTTCCTGCGGTTCAAGTGAGTAGACACTCACTAAACGATAATCCTTATAATAACGATGCAATCAGTTCTAATCGAACTCGTGTGTAGGGAGCCGGAGACGGGCGGGGGCGAGGTGCGCGTGTACCCGGGGCGGGTGGCGGGCGCGGGGGACACGTTCGTGACGGTAACGTGCTCGGGCGAGCACGCCGTGGCTGACCTCATGGCCGCCGCGCTGACTCGGTTCGGCCTCGACCCCACCAGCGCCACGCTGGACTACCGCTGCTCGGAGATCCTGCTTGACCGCGGGGGTAAGCCTTCGCACGTGCATTCTGAATATCGGTTACATATATATCTGTATACACCTACGTTTTGATTGCTCACAAGATACATTCCAGTTGGAACTGAAGATAAATGAGTTTCAAGTCCGCCAGCTAGTATCCTCGTAACGTCGTGTGTTGCGCAGTGTCGGAGCGGGTGCTGGAGGAGGAGGAGCGGCCGTGGCGCATCCTGGTGCGGCTGGCGCGCGACTCGGTGCGGCGCATGGAGCTGGCGCGCTTCTACCTGCAGCCGCGCCGCGACCCGCACGGGCCCACGCTCGCACTGTTCGTGGCGTCGCTGCCGCCCGGGCTCTCCGAGCGCAACTACGAGAACATCCTCGTCGAGTTCCTCGGCGCTGGTGAGTGTTAAAGAATAAGTACATATACACACACCGGTATATTTAGCGGAACATTGACTTTAGAACGCGGACCAATGAAGTAAGGTATTGTTTAGTGATGAGTGCAGAATTCTCTTATATCAACATATATACATATTCTCAGTATGCCTAGATGGGTAGAAACTTTAATAAGAGCACGTGGAGGAAATACGCGATATTAATCACCATTTTTCTAATTTAAGTAATTGTTATTTTAACATTAATTTTCACTTTTCCCGGTTACATGAAAAGTTAAAAAATGTACCATTTTTCACAAATAGCCTTTACTCGCAAAATATGTTCTTAATGTGATCTCATTTTAAGTAAAACAAATGAAACTTTAAATAACAAAAAAGACGTGTGGCACTCGGAGACTGCCGCGGTAAAGCTATTGTATAGCATTTTTTATCAACTTATGTTTACCTACCGACGTGCACGCTTGAAAAAAAAAAAATTTTCGGTACCGACGGGATTCGAACCCGTGTCTCTCTGGCAATCTGGGCACTTAGAGCGCCTTACCGCTAAGCCACGTTCCTCGATGACGTCGTTGTGCTTTTGATATAATGTTTTCGATAGATACTCAGGGGGTGTTAGGTTTTTTCGTTACGGAATTTCTGTATTCGGTCTCCACGCTCAAGGCCCGCGATAAAAGCTATACAATAGCTTAAAAAGTGTTGTAAGTAGATTTTAAAATAAAACCATATATTTTTAATTATGGACCTTTTTATGTTCCGCTAAATATGCCGGTGTGTTTATATACGTACGATCGAGAAAATTCCAATTTCGACTCATCCTCAACCGAGGAAAAATCCTGTTCTAGGTGAATACCTACAACAAAGGATTTTTTCCTCGGTTGAGTAAGGCGACTAATTTGAACAGTTCTTAAGATCGGCCGGGAAAGCTATCAAGTTGATTACAAAAGTAATTTCGGAAATCATCAGTTTCAAACTTGAACTTTCGATATTTTCAATTCAGATTTTTTTTAATGTCAATCCATACGAGTCAGTAAAAGTAGTAACAATTCGTCAACGTCAACTGATTTTTCTTGACATGTATCAAAACCCTTAAAATTGAGATCAAATAAGCTGCACCAGTAGTCTTGTGCGAAGACTTGCAGCGGAAGGCCTCATCTCCAGCGGACGTCCGGGAAGGCGCCGTTTGCTATTTTTATCATCTCGTGGAAGGAAAATTATCTCTATAGACATGAGGATGTTTAAAAGCATTATTGGGGTGATTAGGAAATAAGTATGGTTCTTTTTCAGTTTAGAAAGTATTGTTACAGCCAAAATTACAGTCACATCCATGCAGATGACAAGGCAAGACGACACTTAAATAGTGATGTTGCAATTGTAGCCTTGAAATACAAATTGAGAATACTTGAACAATGTATAACAGAAACAGTATGTCTGGATCGGAGTGTACCGAAGCTTTGCCATAGCGGACCATTGAGGTTAGCTGAATAAAGAAACGACTCTAATATATATCGTGTCTACTGAGATTCGGACCTCGACAAAGAGAAACATTTATTCCGATACTTTACTCTCTATTAAAGCGTCTCTTGTAAGAATCGGTACATAGTCCCTAATACATAGCCATTATATAGGCTACTAGCTGACCCGGCAAACGTTGTTTTGCTTAAAAAATTTTAAAAATATTTAGATGAAAATTAGATAGTAGCCGATTCTCAGACCTGCTGAATACGCATACAAAATTTCATCAAAATCGGTCAAGCCGTTTCGGAGGAGTATGGCAACGAAAACTGTGACACGAGAATTTTATATATTAGATTAGTTTGTTTAGTAACTTGTACAAAAGTATTTTCCGTCCCACAGATAACAAGTTCACGTCGATCGGGCCCATCTACTACGAGTACGGCTCGATGGTGATCACGTACGAGGACGCCAGCAAAGCTGTGCGCGCGCTGTACGCGCTCCGAGAGGCCAAATATGAAGATAAGCATTTATTAGGTGAGTGTACGATATTTAGCTACGTTTTACGTCAAGAGTTTTTCATAATAACTTTATCCGCGTTCTTATAAGCCGTAACGTTATAGTTAAACTGATTAGTTAAACAATCTGGTATTTCGGCTAGCGGCTTGTCCAATCAAGGTCTATACAAGATTAAATGACATCTACATTCATAATTATATGTCACCTAATATTATTCACAATTTTCTTACCAAAATCTGCAAATACAATAAATTCCACAAGTTTAGAGAGCCAAAAAAGAGAAATTTAACTAAACTTAGAATAATTTAACATTAAGTTCTTATGTTTATACTAGCAAAAGCCCACGACTTTTCTCGTATGTTGAATAGAGTTTCAAGCTTCCAAAAACATGAAAATAAAAAAAATTACGTAATCCTTTTTAAAAAAAAATTGGTATAGCAAGTTATCCTCAAAAAATGTATGCCATCGCGGACTTTTTTGTTGCCCTAATAAAAAGAAACAATTCTTCCCTACATTATTTCGTTATATTTAGGTATCTCAAATCGACATAGCAGTGTTAACAAAGAAAACTCCCAAGCGGCTTAAATTTTTCCGACTTTTCCAAAATTGATGACGGGTCGAGAGTAACGGAGCCATGTGTTGTTCCAGTGATGCTGCTACCCAGCATCGAACCGTCAATGGTGCCGGCAGGCGTGAAGCCGCTGCTGGTGTTCGTCAACGTCAAGTCCGGAGGCTGCCAGGGCCTCGAGCTCATCTCCTCCTTCCGCAAACTCCTCAACCCTTACCAAGTGTTCGACTTAGAGAACGGAGGGCCGTTGCCAGGGTGAGTCCCCATCAATTTGTTGATTATTACTACCTTACAAGTTTTGAATGGCTGTACTAATCGTAAGGCGGTTCTTTCGAAATTGTCCGGCAGTACTAAGAGTTTTAAAAGTAGAATATCATTGTAATTTTGTTGTTTTTAAAATGTGATGATCCTAACTTTTCCTTTCGACTGTCAGCCCATTAGGACAAAATGTCATAGGAGAATTCCGATTTCTATTACAACCGCTTTGCAACCGTTGTACATCGGCTTCAATACTAACGTTTTTTTCCAAAACCAACGTATAGAAACCAATGACACCAACGTTGAGTTGTTTAATGTAAATTTTGGAAGCATTTTTCTTGGCATTTCGTCAATGTATAGAGAATCAACAGCCGATGGTATGTGGTGGCAGGTTGTACGTGTTCCGCCACATCCCCAACTACAAGATCCTTGTGTGCGGCGGCGACGGCACCATCGGCTGGGTGCTGCAGTGCCTGGACAACGTCGGCCAGGACTCGCAGTGCTCCAACCCCCCCTGCGCCATTGTGCCCCTCGGCACCGGTAACTGTTTACTATACGTACTATTACATCGACTCATTTTATGTCATTGACTCATGTAGCCAGTCAACTAACTTCAGAAACCTTAAATTCATCTAATCTCGGCTAGACCAAAATGCATCGCCAAAGAAAAAGATCAGACTCAATCTGCTTTAAAGGACTTGGCCAGTAAATTCTGGGATGCAGAAGGGATCCTGTTAATTAATTACTTTTCTAAAAATAATTTTAGGCGAATATTACTACAACGTATTTGACCAGCTAGACCCAAAAGCTCACGACGAAATGCAGCTTAAAAACAGGAAACTCATATTTTCACCAGGATAGAGCACAATGGTGCATTGGCGATAAGAAATTTCCAACTGGGCTCGGATTTCTCAACTAATTTAGTTGAGAAATTTAGTGCAGTTGAGCTGATATTAACAAAATGACTGTTGCATTACAATATTTACATAAAAGTGAATATGAAGTGCACTAACCCTGTCCGCACATGCGCGCAGGCAACGACCTGGCGCGCGTGCTGCGCTGGGGCTCGGGCTACACGGGCTGCGAGGACCCGCTGTCGCTGCTGCGGGACGTAATCGACGCCGAGGAGATCCGCCTCGACCGCTGGACCGTCGTGTTCCACCCCGAGGACAAGCAGGACGAGCCCAAGGAGGTCTCCAAGCAACTGCCAGGTACTCGCGAGTCCCCAGCGCCTTTACCATCAGTTTGACGGATGATATCCTTAAGCTACCCTTGTTTTTTAAGCCTTTGGTCCAGGAAGGCATCTACTATTTCGGTGATGCAGCAAAACTGTCAATACTTAGGCATTATTATTTCATCAAAGAGAGACAAATATCTTAGCATTCCATAGATTCACCGGGTCCATTTGTATCTGTGCTGCACAGAAGCAAACGCGTTCTCTAAGTCTAACCAGCAGATGGTAAAGGGATATGAAGATTAAAACGAACACGCTGCTCCAATGCGGAAAGTCGAATTTATATAAAGAGACATTAGAAGACAATTTCTTAGAATAAAATAAGCTCAATAGTTCATTTAAGACTCAAACCTCGTGACGAGGCGCCTAGTTTTAATTTGTTTAAGTTAACCATTAAACAGAAGCTGTAACGCAACGTTTGTCCTGCAGGTTCTCAGAGCGAAGACAATTCACAGATTCTAGTTATGAATAATTATTTCGGGATCGGCATCGATGCAGATCTCTGCCTTGACTTCCACAATGCTCGTGAAGAAAACCCTAATAAATTTAATAGCAGGTGAGATGTGCTTAAGTGATAAATTAACGGACCAGTAGTTTAAGGTATTCGTAGCCAGCCTGAAAATGACTGTCCTGTACAATTTCGGGCCAAACTGAAAAAAGATTTTTATTAATTCCGTGAATACTGAAATCCGTAAATAATGCTGATTTAGCTAAAAAACAAGCTGAAACACTAATCTATACTAACATTATAATTGCAAAATTAACCTGTATCTGTTTGTTACGCAATCTTTCCTGAACCGCTATAATAAAACTTGGTACAGAGATAGTCGAGGCTACTTTCTATCGAATTAACACAAAACAGAATTTATCGCGTAGTAAGTTATGTTGATAATAATAATTTAAACAAAATAACTATAATTTTAGAACCTGTTGAAAATTGATCTAATTGGAATCATCCTTAAAGTTAAAGTAAACAAATTGTGTCAGGATTTATATGTGCTTCTGAGCCCCGGTGGAGCCCTGTTGCATTTGCCGATTTGCTGGCACATAGTTAGTATGCCGCCACTGAAGGTTATTGTGCTCTGCTGCTATGAAACGGTACTACTGCTGGTTTTCATTAATCCTAAGTCAGTATTAATACAAAAACGGTGTTATAAAGTTAAAATATATGTCCCGTTTGCTGTAGGCTACGCAATAAGGGCGTATACGTGAAGATGGGTCTGCGCAAGATGGTGGGGCGCAAGATGTGCAAGGACCTGCATAAGGCGGTGCGGCTGGAGGTGGATGGCAAGCCCGTCGACCTGCCCGCCGTCGAAGGCATCATCATATTGAATATTCTTAGGTGAGCATTTTCTTTCTCATTTATTCATCCTCTCCTCATTACCTCCTTTGCTTGCGGGGCATTTAAATAGTCAGCGACTGGCGGTTAGAGCTACATGGTGAAAAACTTCAGAATTGGCGTACCGTGTCAAGAATTACCACATTATGTATCCGATTTAATAGTCAAGCGAAAATTTCTTAAGGCGTTGGTAGAAACTTTTCTAATAAGACTATCGACAGAAACACCTATCAGGACAATAGTGTCCCGCAACTAATCCGACAATCGCTGTACAGTTACGGACATTGTTGGTTCAAGCGCCTGAAACTGACATTATTCTCACACGGTGAAGAAAATAAGTTTTAATTTAAATTGAGTTTGAAAAATAGAATTATTTGACGTTTAAAAAGTGTAAACTAAGTCTTGAAACACTACAGTATTGAAAAGTTTACCACGAGTGTGCTACTTTTAGCTAAAGCCAAAACCGCTGCACAAAACCTGATATCCTTAATAAGGTCAAGCAGTACTCCAGGGTACACCTTATAAAGCTCAAGTCCGGTCGTGCATGGACTCTTGCAGTCACTTTTTTCGCTGAATTCCAGTTGGTTGCGCTGGATGACGTGGACCATAGGGCTAGGAGACTTATTGGCTCTGAACAACTACTAGTAAATTTACAGCCTTGATCGTCGATTGGTTGCAAGATTGACATTGTATTACAGGATATTTTTTTTTATCGACTACAAAATGGCCCTTGACTGCTATCACACCTGATGTTAAGTGATGATGCAATCTAAGATGGAAGCGAGTTAACTTGTTCGGAGTAGGATGAAATCCCCTACACTCCACACCCCTATCGGTTTCTACATGACATCGTACCGGAACGCTAAATCGCTTGGCGGTACTTCTTTTTCGGTAGGGTGGTAACTAGCCACGGCGAAAGTCTCTCACCAGCCAGACCATGACAAATCAAGAAAATCTCAATCTGACCCGTCGGGAATCGAACCCAGGACCTCCGTCTTATAAATCCACCGTGCATACCACTGCGCCATGGAGGTCGTCGTTATATATCGAAAAGTGCTCTCAGGAGTTATTTAATCTTTTTGCCATCGCACTGTAAGACACCGGGTCCCATCACCTTAGATCACATCGTCACTTACCATCAGGTATTTTTCTTATTTACAAAAAAACTAACGTAAGTGATCTACGTCGGCAGCTGGGGCTCGGGCGCCAATCCGTGGGGTCCGGAGAAGGACGACCAGTTCAACAAGCCGAACCACTGGGACGGCATGCTGGAGGTGGTGGGCGTCACCGGCGTCGTGCACCTGGGACAGATACAGTCCGGGCTGCGCGGCGCTATGCGGATAGCACAGGTATTTGTCATTTTTTATATTAGCAAATAGATATATTTCTTTATAAGGTCTATATCCAGGATTTATAGACTTTAATGCCTATCAGAAAGATTGATACCAATAATCAAATGATTTTTACTAGTGAGTCGTTAAGTAATCCACTGCTAGCTGCAGAAATCTATGTTTTTAAACTTCTCAAACGTTACTTGCTTGTTCCAGGGCGGACACATCAAGATCAACCTGAAGAGTGAGATCCCCGTGCAGGTGGACGGCGAGCCGTGGGTGGCGGCGCCCAGCGAGGTGGTCGTGCTCAAATCCGCGCTCAAGGTAAACAGCCACTCAAAACTGCTCACTGTTGCCAGAAACTTGTCCGGATACATTCTAACATTTCCCTACGAAGTTAATCTTTTCACATTTTCCTGGGGCGTTACCTAATTTCTAGCGTAGCGTTTCTCAATTCTCAGAGAATAAAGAAGCACTTTACAGTGATACTTCTATTTGATACTTTAAATTTTTTGGATGTGAATTACTTTAATTTACAAAAAATTTTTGGTAGTTTTACAAAATATGGAACGTATGAAAGTGATATTGAAAGGTGAGTTAATGCTGGGAACATGGTGAATGTTGCTCTACTGCCTTTATAAATAGCCAGAAAGTGTCTCAAAAGGCAACACTGACTGTGCGATAGAGGTGTGTTGGTGCCCACACTTATGTGCTAGCGAAAGTTGGGTATGGCAGAAGAAGCATAAAATAAATTAAATTAGATAGAGATGAGAGCATTGAGGAGTATGTGCGGATTAAAACTGAGGGACAGAGTTACAGTAATATGATAAGAGAACAGCGTGGAGTGAAAGATGCAGTGACTTAAACAGAGAAAGGGATGCTTAGATGATTTGAGCATGAAGAGACTGTATGAAAGAAGATTAACGAAAGAGATTTATGAGGAGAGGGTGAATGGAAATGTTGGAAATGGAAGGCCTAAGCGAATGTTCCTGGGCCAAATTCAGGATATTTTGGCCAGGTCAAGGTCAGTAATCTAAACCGACAAACTTGTATAAAAAGATTAATGAGAGTGGAAGAAGCTAAGGAAATATGCAAGGACCGTGGCAAATGGAAAGATGTAGTCTCAGCCTTCCTCTATGGAAATGAGCCATGATAAGCTTCTAAGGTAGTTATCTCGTACCTTCTCATTTCTCCTACAAATCATGTGAAACTCCACTGAATTATTTTCGCACAAATGGATTTTATCTGGACAAGTTTTAACATAAGAGTGTGTTGATTTTATAAGAAATGCCTTTGCTAATTCACGCTTAATTTCAAAATATATAGTTGTCATTCCTTGTGTTATGTGCATATGTTATTGAATGCGCTTGAGTTTGTAGTTTTGGGGATAGTACAACGTATTCCGAGGGTCGCAGCATGGCTGAATACAATGCATGATCACTAGAACGTCAACGATGGACTGCTCACTACTACTCAATCTCATTTAATAAACAGAAGACAGAAACGTAAATGTATTTGTGATTGATGGGAACAGGGGACGAGGACACGCAGAACTTACATATAATCTCACTCTTCTGATATACTAAAAAAGAAAAGCATTTAAGTGGATTATTCCAAAATGGTTTTAAAATCTTTGTGGCAATAATTTAAATAATTTAAGACTTGGGCCGTTTTGAAAATTCTTTTCTATTTTACCAATTGTTGTGGACATATATCTTGGGAGACTTTTCGAAGCAATCATTGCACGGAAACACGTATGGACCGATCTGAAAGAATAATAATTCCACGATTCAGTCTACCACGATTTCAGTAAAATGCAGCAATTGTTTCGATTATAATTGTTTATACGTATAACTGTCTTGTTTCGTGAAGGCAGCACAGGTGCAACTGAATTGTGTATAAATGTATTTCCTATACTAAAGCCAAACTCGATTGAGAATGCTTGTCAACAAACAAATTTAAAATGAAGGTAGAAAATGCAACACATTTTATGCCTAATAAATTTAAAATTATGTTTTGTTTTTTTATAAAATCTTATTTAAAAGATATTGAATATATTAATTAGTTTTAAGCTTACTCTAATTTATTGTCATGAATTCGTCATTAACGAGTTAATTTAAAAAATTAGGTGTAAAATGACTAGTGATTTCTACCTTCATTTTTAATTTGTTTGTTGACAAATATTCTCAATCGAGTTAGGCTTTAGTATAGTTTTAAATTGTTCCACACTACAGTATGTTCTTGTAAAAGGTGCAGCGCTACATGACCGTTTTAACGTTTATAGGTATTGCTATAAATTGTTTCATGTGGTCTTAACGCAAATGACTGCCGATAATAGAGCGGTATCAGTTGCTTGCAAAAGCGCACCTATACATTAATAAATAGTCTTGCTGAGCGGGGCGAAACCAATGTCTAATTTGTGAAGTTCTGCGTAGTCCGCGGCGCCTGTTCCCGCGCTAGGTGAGACGCTGCACCGCCCACGCTATGCCCGTGTTTTCACTGCTCGAGACAGCGCCGGACGAAGCAATGCCATTCCTATTTTATAACTATTTACTTTTTAATGTTACTGTACCGCGTGTGTGCCGCGACCGAGCCCGAGTCAGCGCTGAGGCGTACGGTGCAAATAAACGCGAATGCCCAACCCCTTTCAGCACGTTTCCATTTTGTACCCTTTTTCAATAACCTACAAGTTGTACATGTTTTTTAACGAATAACGATGTTGGTAGGCAGCTTATCGAATTAAACAGTATCAATGTCACTTATCAAGGACAAACTTGGTACGATTTCATTATGATGTTTGGACTGGGAGTCGAACTGAGTGCATGTCTAGAGTCACAAGGTACAGTAACATGTCAGTCGTCCACATCAGCACGATCGCGTATACAGAGCGCTGCCGGCCATTTCTCTAGTTAGATCCACGGTTTGAAACTAGATTAGGAAGATCGTTTTTAACTTTAGTAATGAAATCACACGACTTTGTAGTTTATAAGTTTCGTTACGTTTAGTTTTCGCGGCCAAATGAAATTACCTAAACATAGTAAACTAAACCGTACCGAATCTAACGTAACTATGAAATGAAAGAACATTGCGAAGTTCGTCCGATACCTTATCGATACTTCTACGATTCATTAACGTCCCGTAGATATGAGATGCGAACAAGTACTTGTAAACTTTTGATTTTGTTATGATTATTGCCGGCCATTGGCTTTCATTTACCAATTCAACCATTGCCATGGAAATGTTAACGATTTTACCGTCAACTAGTTTTATATTCAATACTAATAAAGTTAGTTTTTGTAAAGTGTTTTCGTCATCAAGCTCAAGTCTAGCTGTTACATACTTGTTCGCATCTCCTCGTCGCATCGCGCAACTGCTCGTATCGGAAGGCATCGGAGGAGCGGGCGGTCGTGTGGTTTCGGCAGTCCCCCCGCCGGTCACAGGCCGAGCCGGCGCCGCCCTACGACCGACATTAGCTTTGGCGTTGCATCGCTGCCGGGTCGCTGTCGTTCGATCAGTGAAAGCGTCGGGCAGAGTCTGAGTCGATCTGTGTGCGAGTCCCCGCGGGGCCCGGGCCTGCGCTCGAGGACTGTAGCGCGGTTGTGTGACCGGCAGGCGACGATGCTGAAGAAAACGAAGCGCGGGTCGGGCGCGGGCCCCGCGGCGGGCCCGTGACGCCGGCCCGGCTCAGTGGCGCTGACCGCCGCGGGCTGCCCGCAGGCCACCATGCTGAAGAAGCGCGGCAAGGTGCGGCGCCGCAGCACCGAGCCCGCGCTGGCGCCGCCGCCGCCCCCGCCGCCACCGCCGCCGCCGCCGCCGCCCGACTCCTGAATCTGGCTCAGCGAGCGCCTCATCTGACGCCCCGGCTCAGGGCTCAGGCCAGCGCTCGCCGGGACCGCTCCCGAACCTCACGTAGCCGCACAGAAGCTATGTAAATACTTACACGACAATTATATATTACAAAAAAAATATTTAGTAAAAAAAGTAATTAGATCATTTTTTTTTAGAAATTATAAATGTATAAAAAATAAAATTCAGAAAATAAAATACAATATATAAAAATTTACGTGTTTCATTTTATTATTATTGTATGAGCTACCCGCGCTTCTAAAGTAAAAATAAATAATTCATTAGTTTTTAGCGATATGTTATTATTATTGACAAATGTTAGGCGGGGTTAAAAGATTTTTCTTGTTTTGCCAATTTTGAAAGTTTCTTACATTTATATTGAACTCTGGTATTATCACTTCTTTCAAAAACAATATTAATTTCCACAAACGCAATGCTCTTAAAGTGTCAAGTCGGTACATTTGCTACGAGTGAACCTTCAGCCAGGTTTATTTTATATTTTATATTGAGATCAGCTCATTCGGTTCTCGATACGTTAGTACATATAGCCGACAAGTTAAGGATATTATAATATACTGAATAAAATCGTGATTATGGACATATAGGCCCCGAATAAACTCTGTTGGGGGGGTCACTACTCCCGCGTTTGGCGAGCGCGCTTGTCCGGGAACTGAGAATGAGCTCCAGCCCGTTTGTTTTGAGAATGTACGCGTCAACCAAAGAGATATTTTTTTATTATTTTTATAATAATTAGTGAAATCTCGTGCTTGCCATAATACTAATTCTGTATGTGTATGTAATTGTAATGTACGCAGTCTGCTGAAAAAGATGAGGAAAAATTAATGTCTCAAATGAACTTTTCTTTATATTTAAGACGTTGTCATCACAAGAAATATAAGAACAATAATAAAGAAACAATTTTGTAACAAAAATATGACAATCGAAGAGTACAAGAAAATTAGGGCCACGGCATAGAATGTTGCCAACAATATCTAGCCGGAGCTAGGAGTGCGGCATGAAAAGCGGCGGAGCGCCCGCATTCTCAAAACAGATAGGTTGCAAGTGCAACTGTGTAACTGTTTTGAGCAAACTTCCAAAAAGAGGATAGCGCTATGTGTATGTATGTACATCGTCTAATGTACATGTCTAAGTTATTAGTGAGAGTTTTATTGTAAAATAATGTTTAAAATATATTTGAACTTACAAGCTTTTATATAAATGCTCTCATGTGAATTGTGATACTCCGGAGTGTTTGTGCGGACAAATGTGCCTGAACTCGATGGGTTTACCTTATTTAGATTATAAGTTCCTATCTCATCAGGCCAGCTCCTCATTTTTCCATTGAATATACGCAAGTGTACCAAACTTGACGGCAATCAATAGATTCCCCCCGCGCTACAACCGGGCACTTTAAATAAAAGCTTGTGAATATATTACAGAAATAAATTAACACTAAGGAGCTTTAAATAAAAATGATTTTCAAAAACTGCATTGTACCTAACGTGGACATAAAAATTGAAAGCGGTCCAAATTTTTGACGTGACAACGTCTTATAATTCGATAGCCGGCTGCACGCACGAAAAAACATGACGTCATGCGTCGTTACCTCGCTTTGAGGCGTTCCATGTAAGGATTGAAGTGCAAGCGAGAGCGCGGAACGAGCGACAAAGAAGCACAATCGGCCTTTGCGTTCGGCAGCGTTCGACATCCGTCTATTAAATATAATTATTAAATATATTAATTTTAAATTAAAAATTAATATATTTATTATAAATTTAAAATATAAATTTATAAAATCAAAATCAATTATTTTATTAATTTAAATTAATATTTATAAAAATATACTTAAATTAAAATTTTTAATAACCAATTAAATGCTACCATTCCATCAGTATTTTCTTAAGACATTGTCACGTTCAACTATCGTCAGTAAACCGACTTTACAGACAACCAATTTTTTTTTGAAAATTATTTTTATATTTGTATTATATTTTAGGTCTCCTAGGTTTCGAATAAGCGCCATTTCATTACTACGTTTGAATGTGTAGAAAATAAAACAAAGATGTTTTATAACAAATTTATTATAGCCCAAGAGTATAGCAAGCAGTGAGTGTCGCGCTCGCGCCGCGCACAAACTGACGTCGAGCGGACTGTAGTAGCTATGTATATAGTTTCTAGCGACAATTATAATAAATATTATTGTAAATATACATACATTAAAGCTCATTTTGTCAACAATGTGTCTATTTATACAATTAATAAATAATATTGTAATATCGAGGACTAGATTTAAATACTTTTAGTATCCTTATATTATAAAATAGTTGAATAATAAACAACTCTTCTGTTTGGAATCCCATAACAAATAAATGCTATAGTATTGTGTTAACCTTCTTTCGTTTCTTTTGTACGGGACCCTTATCACGATACTAGTAACGGGCCCCTGCAGGGTCTTACCCTAAAGGAAGTATTTAGTTTTTATTTATTTATATAAAGTGAACATATACCTCGCTGCGAACGGGACAGTTCCAGTCATTGTCCCGCTTTCGCAACTAGATCGATTTATTATTAAACCATTTTGTGCTAAGTGCTTATATCAATTTGTATTAATATTCTACTTTCTATAAAAATATGTGATACACCAAAAACTTTTGTGCCTTAATCTGCAAATATTTTCTGATAAAAAATAAATGGTCACAGCAAGACCCACAACGTCACTCTTGAAATGACCGATATGACCTGGGACGGACAGTGCCACGTGCTCTCCAGGGCACGGGAGTGTATCAACATTAACTTCCTAAGTACAACTTTAAAAAACTTAATCAGTCAGAATTCGACTCCAAGACTTCCTGTGCCAACGACCATCAAACCAGTTATAGATTCAGAGAGCATCGTCTTACGTAATGTCATCCACCGCTGAAACATTGACTGTTACGACAAAGATGTAACATGGCGCTCGCGACACAGGCTACAAATACATTGTTTGTAAGGAATAGTAACTATAATGTTTTTGTCGTAATAAAAATAAATTATTATTTAAGAAAAACTAACTATATATACCTTTTCATATGCAATAACAGTAAATTGTCCACTGATCACATTCTCTCAATTGACAGATGTTTATCAAATGTGGTTCCTTAATAAGTTTACAACTCTATTTATTATCACAACTTCAACTTTACATTAACGTAAAAATAATATTATCTGGAAACCGGATTATATGTAACAGTCAAATTACAAACAAACAGATATGTACGTGTCGTAGCCACATCGTAGATTTGCTCATTTCATGAAATGTTTGCCTGTCTATTGGCCACATCATGATATGGTCTGGGCAGATCAATGATACAAAAACGTTTCTCGATGTGGCCAACTTAACGCGCGACTACTTCATTACTTCGTGAAGTGGTCTAAAATTATTTGATCATATCGTAAACTATACTAAAGCCAAATTCGATTGAGAATGCTTGTCAACAAAAAAATTTAAAATGAAGGTAGAAAATGCAACACATTTTATGCCTAGTAAATTTATAATTATGTTTTGCTTTTTTATAAAATCTTATTTAAAAGATATTGAATATATTAATTAGTTTTAAGCCTATTGATCTAATGTATTGTCATAAATTCGTCATTAACAAGTTAACTAAAAAAATTAGATATAAAATGACTAGTGATTTCTACCTTCATTTTTAATTTGTTTGTTTACAAGCATTCTCAATCGAGTTTGGCTTTAGTATAGTTACACCCCGACTCGGATAGGTTAGGTTAGTGGTTATTTTTTTTGTAAACGATCCATAAATAGGAGCCCCACCTACCCCACTCAAATATTATGTTTAATTATTATTATGGCATTTATAAATTGCATATAATCTTTGGGCCTAGCCCCTATTTATATGATTCGGCCAAACGTGGATGACAAAATCGTGAAACAAAGACGATTTGACGATCTGGTCAAATTGAGTTGGCCACATCATGAAACACGGCCATTTCATGAAATTCTCGAGCATTTCATGAAAATGCGCAAATCTACAAACAAATAACAATTTGAAAAATATGCAACATCAACTTAAAAATACGTATAGTTGTAAATTATTATAAATAATAGTTTACAGAAATAACATTTGAAAGATAAAACATCTCGTGCCATATCACTACGATAACTAAATTGAACAATCCTTACTAAAATTATAAAGTCAAAGTTTGTAGGTATGGATCGATGGGTGTTTGTTACCCTTTCAAGCAAAACCTACTGAAACATTATTCTATATATATGAATTCTCATGTGAACGAGAACTACGCGGGTGACACTTCCGTCCTCTATTATTTTAATGTTGGTAGACCCGTACCTACAGTGGTAACAACTCTCGATTTCACATTTTCTGACGTCACTTGTATTAAGTACCGTACTGAGTTAAAACTAACTGTCGCCCGTGACTTAGTGAAACCCTCCAAGGTACGCTTCTAATTTTAAGTACAAGCCTGTTATATAAAGTGTGCTTTTGTACGACAAAAATTGTGATAATTTACATAACACAAATATACAATATAGCCTATGACACTCCCTGATAATGTCGCTTTCTGATAGAGAAAGAAATTTTAAAATCGGATCAGTAGTTCTGAAAATTACCCCTAACAAACCTATGTACGTACCTACAAACATTACCTCTTTATAATATTAGTATAGAGTAGAGAAGAATAGATATCCATACATCGAACCGATTCAAGTCGTACATACTAGTGTAATACGCTATAGTCATATGTGATCTCTATTAGGACGTTTCAAAAGCACCAGTCACAGGTTTAGCTGAAGATAAATGCAGTTTCACACCTGGAACAAAAATATACCAACTCAGAGCTGGTCATCATCGTCATTATCAGCATATGTACCGAGTCAGACCCCGAGCGGCAGCCGGCTGACGTTGTTAGTTCCCTTTCACCCACGCCAGGGTGCTGACTGCTGATGAATGGCCCAGGAAATGTGACATGGAGCATGATCGAGCTGCTTTAATGCGGATTGGCAGGTTTTTGTGATGTTTATTATCGAAGGGTTTCTAACGTCAATTTGCTGCCAGAAAGTAATACATAATATTTGAAAGATGGACAAGGAAACTTCTTAACATTATTTATATTGACTGAATTCCATGGGTTCCATTCCATGGACAAAATAAATATATGTAGGGGCTGTAACAGCTAACAAGGCACGCCGAGGTCAGTAGTCACCTTGTGCTCGGGCAGCGGCGCGCAGGTCTCCGCGGTGTAGGCGCGCACGGGGCTGAAGCTGAAGGGCGGGAACCGGCCGGGCGCCAGCTCGATGCTGGTCCACTGGTCGCGGCTGGTGGCGACGGCGTAGCTGCGCCACGACAGCTTGCCGTTGCGGCAGCCCTGCAGCGGGCGCAGCTTCAGCTCCTGCAACACCTCGCGTGTTACCTGTGCGTCCTTTTGTTTTTATGCCATTGAAAGCGGGCAAAGAAGCCAGCGGGTCAATTGTGTTAATATCATTACCGCCGCGTATGTATGTTTGTCCATTTCGTCGGACGCGCTACAGCCTAAACGGCTAACGGATTTTGACATGTGCAAACCAGCGTCCAGTCGCTGTGAATTTGTCGAAATTGTGGTAGTGTTCACATAGGCTATATTAATTTTCAAAATGGCGGCTGTAAATTGGGGGCCACCATAACTTTCTACAGAGTTGTCCGATTTTGATAATTCTTTTATATATTAGAAAGGGCACACTTCCAATTTCTCTTATCTTAGCAATATGGGTACCAATTGAAAGGTCTTCAAAAAACCATTTCAAAAATATAAATATCATATCATGTTCATATTACTTTTTTAACAAAAAAATGGCAAAAAGTGTACATAGTGTACCGTCTCATTTCTATACCATAAACTAAAATTAAAAAGTCTCAAATAAAATTATTATTATAAAAACAAAAAACCCGACTGCTTAGAAGTTATGAACTGAAAAGAGAAAAACAAGGATCACTATATCTGTACAAAATTCTAAATACTTTATGGTGCTGCAGGCGGGGACAAACGTAGTTTTGGTAGATCTTTCTTTCCCCGCAGGTTAAAGTATTTTGCCCCTGTTTCAATTGTGTTTATATATTTACCGCCGCCCGCGTGTGTACATTTGCAACACCAGTTGGTATAAGATGCGCACCGAGTAGTGATAATGACATATCGTCGCCCGTCGTCCGGATCCACCTGAAAACCAGCGTCACAGGTCGCCGTGGCTTCGTGCTGAGGCGGATTATGTTGTGTGCACAAAGAAATAACTATAGAAATAATAGAGGTTCGACATGTATATTTTTTTTATGTATGACCACGCATAACTTTCTACAGAGTTGTCCGATTTTGATAATTCTTTTTTTATTAGAAATGGCACACTTCCAATATGGTTCATTTTAGGATCTGATGTTGATATCCTAGGAAAATTGAAGGAACTCTTCAAATTTTATAGGCACACTTGCAGCGATTTCGGTTTTAGTGTAAGTATCGGTTTTTGGCTACAAGTGCCGTATAATATACTATGACACTATAGTACGAGTACGTTACGTGGCGATAAATTACTAAAAAGTAAGGTTTTCACTTTAAGGACATTACCTAAAACCCACAAACTGTTTTACTGCGTTAAATAAATGTTCATTAAACTTGGCTGGCACCGACTTCATAGATATGCTTAAGTTTTGAGTCGGTTCTATTTTTTGTTATATGTTTCCTAACGCAAAGGAAGAGCAATATTTTTGATTGCGCGCTCTTAAGTACGTAAGGCTAGATCATTTTCGCTGCTCGTCTTTCCAGGACCACCACCTGCGAATTGTAAAGGCCCTCACCATCTGGTACACTTGCGCATGCCGCTCGCCGCTGTCCTTGTGCAACGCATTGGAGGCTGGAGCCTTCTCGCTTCTCGCCTTCTTTACCAGGATCACCACCTGCGAATTGTAAAGGCCCTCACCATCTGGTACACTTGCGCATGCCGCTCGCCGCTGTCCTTGTGCAACGCATTGGAGGCTGGAGCCTTCTCGCTTCTCGCCTTCTTTACCAGGATCACCACCTGCGAATTGTAAAGGCCCTCACCATCTGGTACACTTGCGCATGCCGCTCGCCGGTGTCCTTGTGCAACGCATTGGAGGCTGGAGCCTTCTCGCTTCTCGCCTTCTTTACCAGGATCACCACCTGCGAATTGTAAAGGCCCTCACCATCTGGTACACTTGCGCATGCCGCTCGCCGGTGTCCTTGTGCAACGCATTGGAGGCTGGAGCCTTCTCGCTTCTCGCCTTCTTTACCAGGATCACCACCTGCGAATTGTAAAGGCCCTCACCATCTGGTACACTTGCGCATGCCGCTCGCCGGTGTCCTTGTGCAACGCATTGGAGGCTGGAGCCTTCTCGCTTCTCGCCTTCTTTACCAGGATCACCACCTGCGAATTGTAAAGGCCCTCACCATCTGGTACACTTGCGCATGCCGCTCGCCGGTGTCCTTGTGCAACGCATTGGAGGCTGGAGCCTTCTCGCTTCTCGCCTTCTTTACCAGGATCACCACCTGCGAATTGTAAAGGCCCTCACCATCTGGTACACTTGCGCATGCCGCTCGCCGCTGTCCTTGTGCAACGCATTGGAGGCTGGAGCCTTCTCGCTTCTCGCCTTCTTTACCAGGATCACCACCTGCGAATTGTAAAGGCCCTCACCATCTGGTACACTTGCGCATGCCGCTCGCCGCTGTCCTTGTGCAACGCATTGGAGGCTGGAGCCTTCTCGCTTCTCGCCTTCTTTACCAGGATCACCACCTGCGAATTGTAAAGGCCCTCACCATCTGGTACACTTGCGCATGCCGCTCGCCGGTGTCCTTGTGCAACGCATTGGAGGCTGGAGCCTTCTCGCTTCTCGCCTTCTTTACCAGGATCACCACCTGCGAATTGTAAAGGCCCTCACCATCTGGTACACTTGCGCATGCCGCTCGCCGGTGTCCTTGTGCAACGCATTGGAGGCTGGAGCCTTCTCGCTTCTCGCCTTCTTTACCAGGATCACCACCTGCGAATTGTAAAGGCCCTCACCATCTGGTACACTTGCGCATGCCGCTCGCCGGTGTCCTTGTGCAACGCATTGGAGGCTGGAGCCTTCTCGCTTCTCGCCTTCTTTACCTTCTCAAACAACAGTCCTGAGCCGGGTGTGGCCAGCGGCTCCCTGCCACGAGTTTAATGTCGTCAGTCCAACTAATGGGGGTCAACTAATACTGCCCTCCAGTGCGGCGTCGCCATCCTAGCACAATGGACTCCTAACGTTTATCAGCTCTTCAAAATATGTGCTCCGTCCGTTGCTATTTCAGTTTTGAGACAGTTTTGCAATAAGAAGGTATTTTCCAGTGGGACCAGCACCGGAGGATCTACGTACAACGGTCAACAGCGCGACCAAGTGCGGAAATAACCCAGGAGTACACCACGCCACAATAACAAGAATTTCACAAAGTTTGTTTGATACTCTGATAAGGATAAAAGTATTTCATCGTGCTCTGACACTCTTTAAGGATTTCATGTATTTCCATCTCATTCCTCCATGTCAGCCCCTTGGTTGATATTGGCGGCGACACCCTGCAAGAAGGATTGACGGGTAATTTACATTTCTGCCTCAAGAAAGTCTCACCATGTCGCCCTTAAGACGGTAGTGACCCGACAAGATGCCGACGACGCCGACGCTGTTCTTGACTTCGCGGTGCTTCAAACGCGCCACGCACGCGGCCGGCGTCTGCGTCGTCGTCCACACCAACACCGCGCCGTCGGAGAAGAACCTGGACAAACATGACGTTTAATGTCCAGGCTGAAAATTAAACAATCGTAGTATCGTAGAGGCGTAATTTTGAGGAAAAATAAGGAAATTTATCTGTTCATGGTCATTGGAGTATGAAGACTAAATATTTATGTTTTTTAAATTAGAAATAAATAAAAAAAATATTACTTGATATTATACGACAATACAAATCGCTATATAGCCCTAAAATAACTTTTCTATTTAATTGGTTAAGCTCTCTTTTTTTTTTTACTTATATTTAATTTAAGGCCAGGCGCTCATTGTGACTGTCGCCGTGTATTTAAATCATCTACTCGAATCCAATAAAGCTATTAGAGAGAGCGCTTACTGACGTGACAGTACGGTGACAAATAGTTTAGTTTGCTGGCGACGTGACTGTCAAGTGTGTATCATAGCGATGCAGGTTCTCGTACGTAAGGTAGCGGTAGTAGTCGATGTATTGCCACGACTGATAAGCGGGGTCCTGGCAGGTGTTCTCGTACCTGAGGTAGCGGTAGTAGTCGATGTATTGCCACGACTGGTAGGCGGGGTCCTGGAAGGTGTTCTCGTACCTGAGGTAGCGGTAGTAGTCGATGTATTGCCACGACTGATAGGCGGGGTCCTGGAAGGTATTCTCGTACCTGAGGTAGCGGTAGTAGTCGATGTATTGCCACGACTGGTAGGCGGGGTCCTGGAAGGTGTTCTCGTACCTGAGGTAGCGGTAGTAGTCGATGTATTGCCACGACTGGTAGGCGGGGTCCTGGAAGGTAATCTCGTACCTGAGGTAGCGGTAGTAGTCGATGTATTGCCACGACTGGTAGGCGGGGTCCTGGAAGTAATCTCGTACCTGAGGTAGCGGTAGTAGTCGATGTATTGCCACGACTGGTAGGCGGGGTCCTGGAAGTAATCTCGTACCTGAGGTAGCGGTAGTAGTCGATGTATTGCCACGACTGGTAGGCGGGGTCCTGGAAGTAATCTCGTACCTGAGGTAGCGGTAGTAGTCGATGTATTGCCACGACTGGTAGGCGGGGTCCTGGAAGGTAGTAGTAGTCGATTACCCGACTGGTGAGGTAGCGGTAGTAGTCGATGTATTGCCACGACTGGTAGGCGGGGTCCTGGAAGTAATCTCGTACCTGAGGTAGCGGTAGTAGTCGATGTATTGCCACGACTGGTAGGCGGGGTCCTGGAAGTAATCTCGTACCTGAGGTAGCGGTAGTAGTCGATGTATTGCCACGACTGGTATCTCGTACCTGAGGTAGCGGTAGTAGTCGATGTATTGCCACGACTGGTAGGCGGGGTCCTGGAAGTAATCTCGTACCTGAGGTAGCGGTAGTAGTCGATGTATTGCCACGACTGGTAGGCGGGGTCCTGGAAGTAATCTCGTACCTGAGGTAGCGGTAGTAGTCGATGTATTGCCACGACTGGTAGGCGGGGTCCTGGAAGTAATCTCGTACCTGAGGTAGCGGTAGTAGTCGATGTATTGCCACGACTGGTAGGCGGGGTCCTGGAAGGTGTTCTCGTACCTGAGGTAGCGGTAGTAGTCGATGTATTGCCACGACTGGTAGGCGGGGTCCTGGAAGTAATCTCGTACCTGAGGTAGCGGTAGTAGTCGATGTATTGCCACGACTGGTAGGCGGGGTCCTGGAAGTAATCTCGTACCTGAGGTAGCGGTAGTAGTCGATGTATTGCCACGGTAGTAGTCGATGTATTGCCACGACTGGTAGGCGGGGTCCTGGAAGTAATCTCGTACCTGAGGTAGCGGTAGTAGTCGATGTATTGCCACGACTGGTAGGCGGGGTCCTGGAAGTGATCTCGTACCTGAGGTAGCGGTAGTAGTCGATGTATTGCCACGACTGGTAGGCGGGGTCCTGGAAGGTGTTCTCGTACCTGAGGTAGCGGTAGTAGTCGATGTATTGCCACGACTGGTAGGCGGGGTCCTGGAAGGTGTTCTCGTACCTGAGGTAGCGGTAGTAGTCGATGTATTGCCACGACTGGTAGGCGGGGTCCTGGAAGTAATCTCGTACCTGAGGTAGCGGTAGTAGTCGATGTATTGCCACGACTGGTAGGCGGGGTCCTGGAAGTAATCTCGTACCTGAGGTAGCGGTAGTAGTCGATGTATTGCCACGACTGGTAAGCGGGGTCCCGGAAGGTGTTCTCGTACCTGAGGTAGCGGTAGTAGTCGATGTATTGCCACGACTGGTAGGCGGGGTCCTGGAAGGTGTTCTCGTACCTGAGGTAGCGGTAGTAGTCGATGTATTGCCACGACTGGTAGGCGGGGTCCTGGAAGGTGTTCTCCCCGGGGCGCATGTAGGTGGTCTTGCTGATGTAGCAGCCGTGCAAGAGCGGCCGCGCGCGCTCGACGTACATGTGCCGCCAGTCCGCGTACCCTTTGTCGGCCGGAGTGCCACACTTCTTGCCCCACGTCCTGCCCACAGACATTATGAACAGTTGGAAGGAAAACCGTTAAAAATGTATAGAAATATATATCGCATGTATGGGAGTGTATATCGCACGTTGTTATTTAATTCAACACAGAAATGTTGGTTGTCCATTAAAGAGATCAATACACTTTGAGTAACTGCAAACAGACTTTAGTCAACCTGTTCCATTGGTACAAAATTCTATTTTGCATCGCTCGGCAAACACAGAAACCAATTTATTCTGAATCTCTGTTAGATGACTGCCAGCCACGTTGATCTAGTGGTTATAATGTAGCTTCGATCAATCATTATCGAATCCTGTTCTTTTAAAAAAAAATTATTACATTGTTTGCCTGGAGCCGGAAAATTGCTAATGATCCCCGTCGACCGGTATGTTGCACTCACTGAACACACATGCGCCGCCACAGTTCGGGCTCCCGCGCCACCACGTAGAACCCGCGGCAGGAGCTGGCGGCGCGCTCCAGCGAGCCGGCGTCCAGCTGCGCGCCCACCACCCAGCTGAGCACCAGCTGCACCAGCTCGTACGGCAGACACGAGATGTGAGCGCCCTGACAGACACGCAACAATTCTAAATAGAAGTTATTATATATGAAGGGTTACCCAAGCGTTCCGCGATACTATTTTCAAAGTATCAGAAACCATTTAGGTATTTTGACCAATCGGAACGAAAATTTATTGGGATTTATCTAATTTACTTAAATATCAAAACACTCATAGAGGTGATATTTTTTTAATTTTGGATTTGGCGAAGAAATCATTCTTCAAACTTGAAGAAATCATTTCTTCAAGTTTGAAGAATGATTTCTTTTCTTTGTTTAAGGCTTGAAAATGACCTCGCAGAGAGTGTCGAAACGTGGCCAAATCAAAAATTAAAAAAATATCACTGGTTTCTGATACTTTGAATACTAAATAGAAGAGCGAGCGCAGAAGCTCTGTCACAGGGTGCCACTGCCATTGCGCCTGATGTTAAGTGATGATGCAATCTAAGATGAAAAATTCTTAAAAGGGAAAAAATTCAACTCCGATATCAGGCAGTCCAAAGTGCCTTTAAAGATTCCTGGCCGAATGGTTTTTTTAGTAAAGGTATAGCAATGATCTATAGTTTGATTAAATAAATATATTTTAATTTAAAAAATCGACTTTATGTTTTTCGCTTACAAAACGGCAATTTCATATGTAAAGACCTATTGTAAAAGCCAGTCGTAAGAGGAGACAGGTTCATTGTTGTTTCTTGATACTCCCACGGGAAAGGGAACTGCGCAGGTAAGAACGCAAGCGTCCTCTACTCTTCATACAGCTACTACCAGACGCCCGCGACTTCAGCCGCGACCAAAATTGTATATTACAAACATTGAAGAACACCATAAAAGAAAAAATCCGTTACCCTTTTTTGTACATACAACAAAATAATGAATATTGCAAGCTATCCTTAAAAGATAGATATATGTCGTCGCGAACTTTTTGTAGTCCTAAAAAAGAGTAACGATCCTTCTATACATTGTGTTGGTATATGTCAAATGGACAAAGCAGCGTTTTCGATAAAAGCTTCCATGCAGCTCAAATTTTTTAGACAAGAAATCTTCCTCAGGAATAACTCTATCTAATGGTGAAACCCGCATGAACATCGGTTTAGTATTGTTTGAGTTTATCGCGAGCAGACAGACAGACATACCTCTGAGCGCTGCGCCGGACGGAACAGCCGGCCCTTGCTGAGCAGGATCCTGTGCAGCCGACTCACCAGCCCCTCGCCCTCCACCTCCTCCTCCACGTCGCTGTCTGAACTCGCTTCATCCAGTTTCTTATCTTTTGCTAAGTCGCCACCTAGTTTTAAAGTATTATAATTGTAGATATATAAATTAATATTGTATATACTGATTGCCTCGTTGATCATGTCGCGAATCAACTCCTGGGTTCGAATCCTCGGTCAGGCTATGAAATAACTCTGGGTTTTTTTTCGGTTTAAGAAATTTTCAGTATAATTCTAAGCCCGGAGTCGGGAAGTTGGTGGTGTTACACCCCCGTGCCTCAGAGAGCATATCGATTGATTGGTATGCCGTCAATCTCAGTCCCTGCCATCAACATCTGACAGCGACCGTTAAATAATCAAACATCATCAAATTGGAGTCTAATGTTTAAGTATAAAAGTTATTATAAGTATAGCTTATTTCACTCTTGAGTCTAGCTTTCACAATGAACAAAAATAAATTTACAATCCGACACGCAGTTCTAGAGATTAGCTTGTTTAAACAAACGAACAAACTCTTCCGTATACTATATAGTCTGCCCTGCTAAATAGATTGAACAAAGATCGAATCCATCACTTGCACTTACTAGAAATTTTGTAATATCTCCGAAACTATACAACTAATTAACATACTGTAAAAGGCAAATCTTATCTCTTTAGGATTTAGATTTAGTTGTATAAATAAATATTTTTTTGAACACAAAAAGTTCTATAACAGCTAAAATATAAAAAATAGATATATGGTGTCGCCGACTTTTTTGGAGAACTTTTAAAGATACATGAAATCTCCATACAAAGCTTTCAATTATATCCATTAGTTAAGGCAGCGTATGCGCATAAAGCCGATGTAACATTTTTCGGTCTGACTTGCGCGACAAAAATCTTGATAACTCGGCTAATATTTACAATATAAATATAAAATATATAAATATAAAATATAGGCTCCGATAACGTAATATTCTACTGGTGAAAAATTTTTTTACTATAAATCGTCTATGGATTGTAAGATTCTAAGTATTTGACTATTGAATAGAAGCAAGCGTTACTTTGCGGATGTTGACTCTACAATGTTCAATTGCTTGACCTCTGTGCAGTCTCGGGTATATGATACCTTTAGGTGTAAGTATCTTCAGGCCCGAGCTGGTGCCGGGCGCGTCCTCCGTGAGCAGGCGCACCGCCGAGCTGTTGGTGATCAGGCGCTCGATGTCGGGCTTCAGCTGTATGGCGCGCTTGTAGTACGGGATGGCGGCGTACAGCTTGCCGCCGCGCTCCAGCACCAGCCCGCGCAGGTAGAACTGCTTGGCCTTCACAGAGGGTACATACTCTTGTACAAAAGTATATTGAACCGACTTCTTAATTGATTCATAGTCACAAAGAAATATGACCGACGAGACCTTTTCATAGTGCCCGATATACTATGAAGTCTGAACTCTATACTTGTCCAAGGCTTTCGATTGTGTTGACCATAAAACTCTTATGCTTAAGTTCAGCCACTATGGCATTAAAAATGCTGCGCTTAATCTCATTGCCTCTTATCTTAGTCATAGAACACAAACGGTATGCATTAATGTTATAAAGTCACGTGGCTCATTTCCTAAAATGGGCGTTCCACAGGGTTAAATTTTGGGTCCTTTTCTATTTTTAAACGACTTAAAAAAAAAAGGCGTTTCTCAATTCGACCGTATATATATATATATATATATATATATATATATATATATATATATATATATATATATATATATATATATATATATATATATATATATATTATTTTTTTTATGTGTGTTCGCGCATAACTTCGTCGTTTATGAACCGATTTTGATAATTCTTTTTTTGTTGGAAAGTAGATAGTCCGGTGGTGGTACCATGATAAGGAAACCAGGATCTGATGATGGAATCCTGGAGAAACCGAGGGGAACTTTCAAAAATTGTAGGGACAACAAGTACGTTTGTTAATTTTTCTGATAAGTATTTAAAAGCACTACATTTCGATGAAGGTCTGGAGTCAATCTGATGATGGAGCCGATCTACATATAAGAGAACTCCTTGACGATTTACTGCATTTACCTTGTGTTTGGGCTCGATTAATTTGTCTTGATAAGAACTTTACATTAAGATGGGCTGTGACTGTCATTGAGGGTCTGGTGATGAAGACAAAGTACAGTTAAGGGAGCTCCGTAACGGCTTACAGTAGCTACCTTGTGTTTGGGCTTGATTAATTTGTCTCGATGAGAAATTTATTTGACTGTGACTGTCATTGAGGGTCTGGTGATGAAACAAGTACAGTTAGGTCCGTAACGGCTTACAGTAGCTACCTTGTGTTTGGGCTTGATTAATTTGTCTCGATGAGAAATTTACATTTAGATGGACTGTGACTGTCATTGAGGGTCTGGTGATGAAGACGAAGTACAGTTGGGTGTTTGGGCTTGATTAATTTGTCAAGAATAATTTTATTGAAGGTCTGCAGATGAAGACTTTTTACGGTTTAAGTAATTGTGGTTGGAATTAAGTTGTCTCAACTGAGAATTACATTTATATTGTTGATAGTGGTCTTTCTCAAGAGAACTTTACATTTGACTCTCATTATTGCAGATAAACGAAAAAAATGTACACTGTGTATGGGCTCAATTAAGTTGTCTCAATGAGAACTTTACATTTAGATGGGCTGTGACTGTCATCAAGGGTCTTGCGATGAAGACGAAGGACAGCTGAGGGAGCTCTTTAACGGTTTACAGTAACTACCTAGTGTTTGGGCTCGATTAATTTGTCTCAATGAGAACTTTACATTTAGATGGGCTGTGACTGTCATTGAGGGTCTGGCGATGAAGAAGGACAGCTTTATTGTATCAATGAGAACTTTACATTTAGATGGGCTGTGACTGTCATTGAGGGTCTGGCGATTTTGCAAAGTAGCTACTTTGTGATTGGGCTCGATTAATTTATGTCTCAATGAGAAGTTTGAAAGGTTATAGTTTCCAATTAGTTTAATGTTTACTATGACATGATCCAATGATGAGATCTACGAAAACTCGAGGAAACTCTTCAAACTTTATATGCACTTTTGCAGGGACGTCGGAATGTTATAAGTAGCTAGTGAATATTGGTACTTATGGTTTAGTTCGAGTAGGTTCTTTAGTATGTTTGTTGTTGATAAAACACTAAAAAGTATGAAATAAAAAATTTTTAACAAAAAATAAAAACGCCTTCAAAACGCACTAAAAAGTAAAAAATAACTTTACTACTACACATCTATGAAGTCGGTGCCATCCAAGTTTAGGTAAAGTCTTTAAAGTAAAGCTCGGTCACACTTTTTGTGGTTAAGTAAATTAAAGTAAGTAAATGACGTAGTTATTTTTTACTTTTTAGTGCGTTTTGAAGGCGTTTTTATTTTTTGTTAAAAATTTTTTATTAGTGTATATCAATGGTTTACCACACCATGTTAGCGACATTTGTGAAATTGTACTGTTTGCTGATGACACATCTTTAATTTTTAAAACTGATATAAATAAAAGTGACTTTGACGATGTAAACCGTGCTGTGTCGCATGTGTCGCGTGTTGTGTTGAGTTTTCTTTACCGAATGTAAAAAAAATAAATAAGTCTTTAATGATAAATGGTGAAACGCTAAAAATGGAGAGTTCTGCAGTCTTTTTAGGAGTGACCTTGGACTGTAAACTTCAGTGGAGAACCTACAGACCTACATTCACTTGTGAGTTAGTTATAAAATTAGGCACACATGTTCCGAGGCTAGTCTAGACCAGACATATTCAAAAACAATAAAACAGTGCAACTCTAACAATATTACGCACATACGGGTCAAACTGATAACCTACTTCTTTTGAAGTTGGTTAAAAAACGAACACCTAGAGCTTCAATAAGCTCTCATCAAAAATTGTTTGAAAAAAATGTATGGAATTGGTTAATTTTGTATAAGGTCTACAAAAAGTCTGCGATAGGCAAACTTACTAAACCCTACTTAGAAAGAATTCTAAAAAATGTTATTAAAAGGTTGCAAAACACTGTTTTTTTAGAACGAAGTCGTGAGTCGGGAAATTGGCGGAGTCACCTCGTTACCCCGTACCTCGGAGCGCATGCCAAGACTTTGGTTCTGGTCAATATCATCAATCATCTGATAGTGATCTTTAGTAAATTGAACGTGATTATCCTACGCATCAACCCACATTCAAGCAGCACTACTCCTACAAAGAGAGAGGCCTGGCCACGTACTGGCGCCCTCAAGGCTGTTGAAATGTTCGACAGCGAAGAGCTCACCTTCTCCGCATCAGGTGTCCGCGGGTCGAACTTCCGTCGCCTTTTGTGCTGGAGCTGATTGGGGTCCTCGTGACGGGACTTGTCTACCGGTTCAGTTTGCTGCATTAATACAATCGACAATATTTTATACCACGTGTCTACTGCAATGTGGAAACATTGCAGTATATATAATAATTATTATATTTACATTTGAGACATTTTCGCAACTACGAAAATTGGTTGTTACAGTTTTAGTAGAAATAAATATTGTTGTTGATTTAATAATCTGCGTTTTTGACGACCTCCGTGGCGCAGTGGTAAGCGCGGTGGATTTATAAGACGGAGGTCCTTGGTTCAATTCCCGGTGGGGCAGATTGAGATTTTTCTAAATTTGTCTTGGTCTGGCTGGTGGGAGGCTTTCGCCGTGGCTAGTTACCACCCTACCGACAAAGACGTACCGCCAAGCGATTTAGCGTTCCGGTACGATGTCATGTAGAAACCGAGAGGGGTATGGATTTCACCCTACTCCTAACAAGTTAGCCCGCTTCCATCTTAGATTGCATCATCACTTAACATCAGGTGTGATAGCAGTCAAGGGCCAACTTGTAGTCGGTAAAAATTTATTTATTATTTCTTGCGTCAGTATTATAACTTGCATTAGTTAATTCTATACTTTCACTGAGACTTGAAGGACTTATTCAAATCAAAACTATAGGCTGCAGTAATGTGTGTCTCACTTTTTAAGTTAGATTACTTTTTTTTGGTTAGTCGCCAGCGCGACTACGGGCCGTCGTATCAACCAGTCTTTATTCAAACAATATTTGTGTTCGATTTATTTGGCGCTGAACGTCGAGATGTACCAAATTAAAAAAGGGGAGCAGTTATAAAGAGGATTAAAAGCTCATTATTGTCCGATAAAAGTTTCCTATACAAAACACCACCTTTGGGTGCCCTTAAAGACGCATGAAGTCGTCTTTTTCAAATAGATGGTATGAAAAAATTATATTTATTTTATGTAAACCTCATTGTTAAGATGCAAGTGCTGCAGCTTGTCCTCGGCATCAGCTACACTTGTACCAGTGGCTTTGGGGGGGAATGTCTTCTGCTTCTTGCCTGAACCCTCCCGCGCGCTGCTTGCACCACTGCTGGCACCTGAGCCTGCTGACACCTGTGATATTAAATATACTAATCTATTTACAATATCAAGTAGGGGCTCGCACAAGCACTTTTGTAAAGTCAAGTTGGTCAGTAAGTAGTTTCTAGCACTGATTCAGAAAGCTAATTCTACCAATAACAGTGAACCAGACACTCAGCTTAGCTCTTTAAAAATAATTGAAGTTTTTAACATAATTTACATTAAATTTTAGTTGCTCTAGGAGAGTTAGTTGAAAGGCAATAAGATATAAGTGTAATAAGGCAGGAGACCAATCATACAGCATGACACGCCACTTTAGAGCTAGAGGGGAAGCAATACTCGCCTAAGTTTAACCACTCTGTAGCCGACATCTTCATCTTGTTTAAGAATAGATTTCTTTTTATTTTTTATTTATTATTATGTATGACTATTCAAATGTTAGACTTTGTTACCTTCGCATGAGCAATGTGTGACGCTGTCGCCTTCTGACCAGGAGTGAACGGGATGGAGTCCAGCTCTTGCAGCCACTGCTGGCGAAACGCTGTCAACTCATCTGTAACTGGTTTCACCTATAAATATTAGAGTCACTATTTATTTGTAATCTATAAAAATCATTGTGCGTAAATTAGAAATTTCCCCCTCCTTTCTTTGTGGAAGAATAAATTTCACATAAATTACATTGTGATGAGGTTCCTCACTCTGGAGCCCTGACCACCCATTGCTTGGGCCCTCAAAGGCAACGCGAGTGGAGGAGCGAATTATTTTATAAATTTTAAGCTATTGTATAGCTTTTATCGCGGGCCTTGAGCGTGGAGACCGAATACAGAAATTTCGTAACGAAAAAACCTAACACCCCTGAGTATCAAAACATAATATCAAAAGCACAATTTAGGCAACGACGTCATCGGGGAACGTGGCTTAGCGAGCTTGGCGGGATTCGAACGCGCGTCTCTCTGGCAATCCGGGCACTTAGAGCGCCTTACCGCTAGGCCACGGTCCCTATGACGTCGGTAGGTAAACATAGTTTATAAAATATATCCTGGGAAAATTTAAGGAACTCTTTAAATTTTATAGGCACACTTGCAGCGATTTCAGTTTTTGTGTAGGTGTCGGTAGCTTTCTGGCTATTAGTGCCATATAATATACTATGAGAGTATAGTATGAATATGTTAGGTGTCGATAAATCAATAAAAAAAAAAATAAGAAATGAAACTTTTTAACAAAAATAGAACTGACTCAAAACGCACTAAAAAGTAAGAAATAAGTTGGTGCCAGCCAAGGTTTCTACTTTAAGGACCTACCTAACCTTGAACCCACAAACTGCTTTACTATGTTAAGCAAATGTTCCTTAAACTTGGCTGGCACCGACTTCATAGATATGCTTAAATAAATTAAAGCAACTAAATGATGCAGTTATTTTTATCTTTTTAGTGCATTTTGAGTCGGTTCTATTTTTTGTTAAAATTTTTTTAATACTCTGATAGTTTGATGTCAGTATAAGCTGACCCTACCAACTCACAGTAGAAACACTGCTATAGCTCATTTAAAGGGAGAGTTTATTTTTATCTTTAGACATTTTGACATGAACCTCATTATCAATCTGTGTGTTGCTCTCCAGCGTCAGCTCCTCTGTGGGATCACACTCGGAGTGGCTTGAAGAGGAGGATTCCTCCTGCTGTTCCCTCAGCTCCTTGCCACTGTTGGTGCCTGGTGCTGATTCAGATGCCTGCCGTACCAAGGATTTATAGTTTTAACAAATTAATTTAGCGACTCTACATAAAGATATTCTAGTTTATTAAAATAGAACAAAGTTGCTCTGCACCATTTACTTGATTGGATCATTCTCACAACATTACTGATTTATTATTCAGCTTTCATCAATAGACACATTCAATAAGGATCCTATGTACAATTTAATGAGAATAATAATTCAGGGCTACCATGCAAAGAAAGTAGCAGTCATTTATTAGTAATCTATATATGAAGGTACTCTCAACATCATCATCACCATTATCAACTTATTAACAGCCCACTTCAGGGCCAGGCCGCTCTCATTATAGGAGAGGGGCCAGGCCTACCTGTATCATATTGAAGCAATAATAATAAACTCAAACTCAAAATATCTTTATTCAATGAAATATTTATGATTATTTTGAATCGTCAATTTTTAGATTATGAATAGTAATGGTGATAATTAAAGTCGGAAACTTAAAATTAAAGCTTTCCAAAGTAATTAAAGGGTTCCAAATGCGCCCTGGTCAAAAAGAACCCACAACAAACTCAGCCAGATTATTATATTTTTTATTATCACCATCTTACATTATTATTTAAAAACCGATAGAACCAAGGACCCGGCTCCTTACAACAATTCACTCAAACGCCTTTTTATTATTTATAAATTAATTTACACTATAATATGCTTTGTAAAGCAGTTTGCATTTGACAAAAACCTTGAACTTATTGAGAGACATAGTAGTGATTTCAGTTGGCAGGTTATTGTTAATTTATTGTAGATAAATAATAGACTTAGAAAACTGTCTGTTTATTAAAAGTTTCACAACTTCAATGCAACATAACTATTGCACAACATTAAAAAGCAAAGCAATATTTGCTATATAAAAAATAGAGGCGTTTTTGATAATTACGATGTTAGTGTGATAAAGTTTATGGCAATTGTCAATATCTAGTAATATAATATCAACAAAGTCGTATTAGTTGAGTATTAATGAGATCATCACAATTTTCGATTATCAAACAAATGATAATACATTTTTTGAAAACCGTTATAACAAAAAATATAAAACTATAAGTACAATTGGTAAAACAAGCAGTTTAAAGCAAGCTAGCAGCCTCTAATAGGAAAATAATCAAATATAGGAGGGCGATAGAAGCCGGTCAAAATATATTGCGAAATTCTTACCATATCTTTGCGGTGTCTAAGCTTATAAGATTTATTTGTAGTAAGAGTAAATTCCTTGACTCGCCCTTCTTCTTATTATTTCTAATTTGTTGTGATAGTAATTACAGAAAACTATTTTGAAACCCTGTGGCCTCACGAAGGCACGACAAAAGTAAACAACAACAATAGCACCAGCGGGAGAGTAAGTAAGTCAATGTATAAGAGAGAGAGGGTAATATACTGGGTATCAGTGACAGATGACAGTAACATTGACAGTGACATTGATAGACAACAGACATTCAACGCAAAAATGGCATAAAAAGAATACTAGACCATAGATAATACATATATATATGTACTAGACCTAAAATATCCTTTCTTCGGTTAGTCTATCAGGGTCAACACGGCTAGACTCTCTGTTTGTTTTGCTATGCTTATTTGTGCTGTTGTTGTTCAGTCGGAAGGGTATGGTTGAAAGTATACTTACAGGCGTAATTAATAAATCTTAATAACTTCACCGAAGGTTGAGGACTAGAGCCAGCTGAGTGTTTAGTGAAAACAAAGGCTTACTATGTTATAAATCTAAAAATGTATTTTAGGGTGTGTGTGTAGCAAGATAAAATAACCCAAAATATTAAACGAACTTTATTTTTGCCCAAAAATATTACAAAAGCAATAACTTCTCCAACTTTCCATCAAACAAAATTAACTAGACTAATCACAAATTAGGAATCACTGCCTTGTTTTAATTATTAAGCTTAATTAACAAACATTATTCTTAATAACTCTAAACAATAGAATATTAAACTTTCTAGATTGCTGTGAACTATCAAAAACATTAATATTTTAAAATTTTGAATCGAGACATCCCTTACGAATGTAATTCAATTCAATAAGCAAGCAAGGTGAGGTGCTAGGATTACGGCTGCCACCCTAAAATTTATACAGCATAATGTACTATAGTTGAAACATCGAAACAACAGATTGAACGTAAAGGACCGATGTGCGAAAGCGGAGGAGGTTTTCTGTTGTTTCAATCATTCAACTTTACTTCATTTGTTTTTATTTATGCAGGCCATAAAGAGAAGGCCTTAATGGCCTGGAATACTCCTTTATGGCCTAACTTATTAAATACTACGATATTATACAAACTATAGTCAATTTGTATAGCAAATGAAGCAAGTAAATTATAGAACTAATTAAATTAATTCTAGAAATTAAAAGTACGAATGACGGATAATAATTCACGTCCTTTCTCTGTCATTTTAATTGTTAATTGTTAAAAAAGGTGGCAAACCCTGGCTAGAATATATCAAGTGGGCAAGTTTTACAAGTGTAAGAGAGTTTAACACTTCTACTTGGACAGCAGTTAATATCCGGAGCTATGCTCCACACAGTAAACATTAACTATAGCTTAATATTATCTATAGGTAGATAAAAAACAAGGGTTCGAGAAATTTCTAGATTTAGACTTTGTTATCTGTACAACATTATTGATTTATTAAAGAAAATGTACGATCGCAAATTTTAATTTGGGACCCATCTTGATTTTGCCAACATATAATACCAACATAACAGTTATTATGTCAAAATAATCCGATCTAAACTTCTGAACTGTGTAGGTAATTAGCTGATAAAATGTTTTAATTTTTTTTAATATAATTTTATCTGTCGCTTTTAACTTCCATCCCATTTATATCCCACCTACAACTAAATAACTTAAAAAATGTCTGTAAAACAAATTGTGCTGATGTACCCTCATTAACGTTCGCAATCGTACATAAATTCGCTTACAATAGGAAAAATATAACATCTTTTATATTAAAATATGTTTCGTTTCCTCGATCCTTCTTACGTAGATATAATATAACATTAAACGTGCTGGTTATTCGCTAGCTAAATGTCTTTCAGTCATTACCATTAGTACGATTTTCATTGCATTGCGAGTAACACGAAAAGTATTACAATTTATGAAACAAAATTTATTTTCTGAAAGAAACCAAGTTATCGAATACCACAGCTGGTGGCGTTCAAGATTATTATAACAATATGTTATACAAGAGATTACTGTCCACCTGCCGTGCTGCAGTGCTGCAGGGTACTCTACTGTACTTATATACACAACCATTTGGAGGATTTAGTACCGTAAATCTGCAGGATCGACCAGCGGGCTTTTAGACTATTAGCTCCTCGATTGTCACCGACAAAAAACCAGTTGTGTGGATTAGCACACCGATTTTGTAACCTACTGGTTAACGGTCCTACAAAAATCTTTCTAATTCTTATAAATTTATTTAACGGCCTGGAATCAAGGCCTTTATGGCTTAAAGATGTAATGATGTAAAACACAGTCCACAGAACAAACAATTACGGGCCGAACAAAATGAACAAGTGTATAGTCCGAACCATATAAATTGGCAATAAAGGGCATTGAACTTTTAAGAGTAAAAGAGACAAACTAATATCAATCTCTCTCTTACCTACACATTTGCAATCAGCTGCGCGCGCCTCCCTCGCACATATTAAGTATCGTCGGTTGGCAACATTGTTAGCATTGCCAACAAGTTTGACTATTCCTTTGCTCTCGAGGGTTCAGTGGCCTTTTTTGTCAATTTATATGATTCAGTATAGTGAATATCTCACCCAAAACCTGATTATAAAAATTCTCTTAAAAAGGTCTAATATAATAATTGCTGTCACTTAATAAACGTATGAGTAAGTCAGCCAGAACAATCAACCTTCATCAATATTTTGCTTAGTTTTTTTTTTTAATTTTTTATAGTTAAAATTGTTAACAATATTGATAAATAAATATAAATTTCGTTTTAGAAAAAGCTCACTTTTCAAGTAATTTACGTGTATGTTTATGAGTTACGTTTCAAAAACATTGTAGGTATAGGTAATATATACGATTAGCAAGACTAGACTTAAATTTAAAATATACTTAAATATAATAAAAATGACGAATCAATCATAAAAATAAAATGTACTTGATGAAACTATTGTCGAGTTTCCCAGTACAAAATAAAAGTTAGGATTTTGTGTTAACTATTCTTATTTGCTAATTTAAAAAGCGCTCAAAAATAAAACACCATCATTTCGAGTGTAGCATTTTACACCTGAAACAAAATATAAAAATTGAACATTTTTATTGATATAATTGTTATGTTGTGTGCGTAGTGTAATGTTTGGTTTTGCTTCATTGTATAAATTAGAAACCAAACAATTTTTGACGCGAAAACGTCTTATAATTCGATAGAGCCGGCTGCACGCACGAAAAAACATGACTCATGCGGCGTTACCTCGCTTTGAGGCGTTCCATGTAAGGCTTGAAGTGCAAGCGAGAGCGCAGAACGAGAGACAAAGAAGCAAAATCGGCCTTTGCGTTTCGGCAGCGTTCGACTTCCGTCTATTAAATATAATTATTAAATATATTAATTTTAAATTAAAAATTAATATATTTATAAATTTATATATTTATTATAAATTTAAAATATAAATTTATAAAATCAAAATCAATTATTTTATTTATTTAAATTAATATTTATAAAAATATACTTAAATTAAAAATGTTAATAACCAATTAAATGCTACCATTCCATCAGTATTTTCTTAAGACGTTGTCACGTTCAACTATCAGTAAACAGACTTTACAGACAACCAATTTTTTATGCAGCACGACAGTAGCACTGGTCGGCAACGACACATCCATATCCAATCCATACTTTTGACATAAGAGAAAAATAAGTAAAATAAAGAGGGTAGTATTATATTATATTGTAACTGCCGTGCGCTACACATTGAGAACAGTCTATAAGTACGGGCGTCGCAATGGAGTACGGGCAGTTCGAATACGGAAGTCAAAGTGTCCCTGCAAAAGTAACTCGACAAAGTGCTTACCTAGTGAAACAGTAAGTGAGTATACATTACACAATGCAAATGTGCAATTGATACATATCGACACACTAAATGTATAGATTTGATGCTATAAGCTACTTTTGTTTTCATTCAAATTGTTTAAATTAAAGGAAGGCATATTTGTTAGCCCAAATTAGACATCTAAATTAAAGATAAATTGAATATCAGTTGTTCAAATCTACGTTGGTCAATAAAAAAAACCGAGCAGTGGGATCTTTTAATGTATTATTATAGTTTTACATTGCAACTTCCTTTTGTTCTTCCACATAAAATAAAATCCGCATACTCGGACTTATTCATTCTACGTGCGCGTTATCAAAATTTGGCGGCACACAAAGATAATAAAATAATTTATTTTTTTGGATGTATATATCCATGTTAAAAATATTTTTTTTTAAATATTTAAGGTTTTAATAGCGCACGGCGTTGCTGTCGCATCTGAGCTGAGGTGTACGACATCACTACGGTTTACATCTCTCACTGTAAGAGGAAGACGGAACCGGCTGCAGCTCCCTAGGCAGGCTGTTCCTTACCTAAGCGTAGGTCTGCAGCAGCGGCGCGCTGGCCTCGGCCGTGTAGGCGCGCACGGGGCTGAAGGCGAAGGGCGGGAACTTGCCGGGCGCCAGCTCGAAGGCGCTCCACTGGTCGCGGCGCGTGGACACGGCGTAGCGGCGCCACACCAGCTGCCAGTTGCGATGCGAGCGCACCGTGCGCACCTGCAGCTCCTGCGGGCACGGTCGGTACGATTATACGTCACACGTGGAGGCTTCACCAGCCGCGGTGTTCGCACACCAGTAGAACCAGTGATTACACTTGAAAAACACTATAAATCTTAGAAGATTTCGCTGTTTCAGTTTTCGCAGACATTTTCCTTTGTTTGAAACAAATTAAACGTATAGTACTTGTTGAGCTTACAGTACTGTGGGAAATAAATATCCCTAAAGACCTTACATTAAAATTGAATAAGTATTATAACCTTACAAATTTGTTTATATGCAGTAGAAGTGGGTGCGAGAGGTATACCAGCAAAAGCTATCTACAACCTGCTCAAAGATCTAGGCCTGACTAGAACTGCAGTGAGCTCTATTCTAGAACAAGTGCCCGAATTTGCTCTAGCAGAATCCTACCAGATGTGGTTATGTGGTTGGGCAGGAAAATAAGCAGAGAAGGTAAATGTGGACATGTCACAAGGAGTTCTCTTAAGCCTAAATTCGGGTCGCAAGTCCCGTTCTCTGTTCGGCGTTTTCCTCTCGGCTACACGATGGACCGGACCTGCCACCCGCACGGTGAATCCATTGAATGCTAAAATATTTGCCTTTGGATGGTACCGACTTTATAAAGTAAATTAGAGTAAGTAAATGACTATTTTTGTAGTCGGTTTTATTTTGTATTAAAAGATTTATACTGCTTCTCGATTTGGTGGAACTGACAACATATTACAAGCACTTACCAGCTGGAACACCTGGTCGTGCTGCTCGCTGGCCTCCTTGCGGCGCGCGCGGAACCGCGTGTTGGAGGCAGGCGTCTTCTCGCTGCACGCCTTCCGAATCAAGATCACCACCTGCCCGCCATCACCATCATGTTACTTCGCCTTGCCAATCACAATGGAAAAATGCAACGCAAGCCGAGAAAAAATTGCGATTGTAGTGTCTGTCAGAGTAGCATAAAGGTTTAAGCGTTTTCAATCTGAAAATTTTGAAATTGCCATTTTTTAAAAAGTGGAGCAAGATCGGCATATCAGTAGTTACGACGTAGCTAGTGAAGAACTGAGAATTGACCACAAATCAGTTTTGGCGCATTTAAAAAAATTGGGTACACAAAAAAGCTCGATATTTGGTGTACTCGTTTGATTCTTTATTACGACGTAATGAAGCCGAACCATGTGATGTTGGATGTATGGTGGCATTATTCATTATGAGCTGTTACCACCAGGCAGGACCATCGATTCTGAACTCTACTGCGAACAACTGATAAGATTAAAGCAAGAAGTTGAGAGAAAGCGACCAAAATTAATCAACAGAAGGGGTGTGGATTTTCATTATGATAACGCTAGAGCTCACACATCTTTAGCCACTCAGCAAAAATTAAGAAAGTTTGGCTGCTGACCTTGCACCTTCAGATTTCCACCTGTCTCAGTCTCTTCAGAATTCTTTGGGCAGTGTAAGGCTAACATCACGAGAGGACTGCCAAAACCAGTTGTCGCGGTATTTTAATCAGAAGTCCTAAAATTTCTACAGCAAAGGGATCATGTCCTTGTCTACGAGATGGCAAAAAGTTATCAAACTAAATGGTACCTACATACCTCAGTTAAATATAAATAAATTTTGTATTTTCTTAAAAAATGTGAAGAAATTTGAAATTTGAAAATTTTTCTTAAATAATGTAAATAATGTTAGCGACGACTAACAGGGCCTCATGTGTATGTATATGTACATGAATGCTACAATGAATGAATAAATGAATTTTTTCAATTTTTTCACTTGTCTACTCCTATTTTGTAATATCTACCCAATAATAAACATCAAACCCTATTAAAGTTATTCAATACAGATCATTTTTTAATAATCATTATTATAAAATGAATGAACCATGCTGAAAAAAAAATTCTGCAGCTTTACATAATTTCATAGCATTGGCTACAAACATGTAGGTGTTCAAAAAGTCGCGTCGTCCACATCAGCACGAACCTTTCTGAGAAGAGCCTGGAGAGAGTTACAGATCGAACAACTCACCGTGTCGCCCACGAGGCGGTAGTGGCCCGACATGATGCCGAGGCTGCTCTTGGTCTCGCGCTGCTTCAGGTGGCCCACGCACGCCGCCGGCTCGTCCGCCGTCGTCCACATCAGCACTAACCCCTCGGGGAAGAGCCTGGAGGAAGTTGCAGATTGAACAACTCACCGTGTCGCCCACGAGGCGGTAGTGGCCCGACATGATGCCGAGGCTGCTCTTGGTCTCGCGCTGCTTCAGGTGGCCCACGCACGCCGCCGGCTCGTCCGCCGTCGTCCACATCAGCACTAACCCCTCGGGGAAGAGCCTGGAGGAAGTTGCAGATTGAACAACTCACCGTGTCGCCCACGAGGCGGTAGTGGCCCGACATGATGCCGAGGCTGCTCTTGGTCTCGCGCTGCTTCAGGTGGCCCACGCACGCCGCCGGCTCGTCCGCCGTCGTCCACATCAGCACTAACCCCACGGGGAAGAGCCTGGAGGAAGTTGCAGATGGAACAACTCACCGTGTCGCCCTCGAGGCGGTAGTGGCCCGACATGATGCCGAGGCTGCTCTTGGTCTCGCGCTGCTTCAGGTGGCCCACGCACGCCGCCGGCTCGTCCGCCGTCGTCCACATCAGCACTAACCCCTCGGGGAAGAGCCTGGAGGAAGTTGCAGATTGAACAACTCACCGTGTCGCCCACGAGGCGGTAGTGGCCCGACATGATGCCGAGGCTGCTCTTGGTCTCGCGCTGCTTCAGGTGGCCCACGCACGCCGCCGGCTCGTCCGCCGTCGTCCACATCAGCACTAACCCCTCGGGGAAGAGCCTGGAGGAAGTTGCAGATTGAACAACTCACCGTGTCGCCCACGAGGCGGTAGTGGCCCGACATGATGCTGAGGCTGCTCTTGGTCTCGCGCTGCTTCAGGTGGCCCACGCACGCCGCCGGCTCGTCCGCCGTCGTCCACATCAGCACTAACCCCTCAGGGAAGAGCCTGGAGGAAGTTGCAGATTGAACAACTCACCGTGTCGCCCACGAGGCGGTAGTGGCCCGACATGATGCCGAGGCTGCTCTTGGTCTCGCGCTGCTTCAGGTGGCCCACGCACGCCGCCGGCTCGTCCGCCGTCGTCCACATCAGCACTAACCCCACGGGGAAGAGCCTGGAGAAAGTTGCAGATGGAACAACTCACCGTGTCGCCCTCGAGGCGGTAGTGGCCCGACATGATGCCGAGGCTGCTCTTGGTCTCGCGCTGCTTCAGGTGGCCCACGCACGCCGCCGGCTCGTCCGCCGTCGTCCACATCAGCACTAACCCCTCGGGGAAGAGCCTGGAGGAAGTTGCAGATTGAACAACTCACCGTGTCGCCCACGAGGCGGTAGTGGCCCGACATGATGCCGAGGCTGCTCTTGGTCTCGCGCTGCTTCAGGTGGCCCACGCACGCCGCCGGCTCGTCCGCCGTCGTCCACATCAGCACTAACCCCTCGGGGAAGAGCCTGGAGGAAGTTGCAGATTGAACAACTCACCGTGTCGCCCACGAGGCGGTAGTGGCCCGACATGATGCCGAGGCTGCTCTTGGTCTCGCGCTGCTTCAGGTGGCCCACGCACGCCGCCGGCTCGTCCGCCGTCGTCCACATCAGCACTAACCCCTCGGGGAAGAGCCTGGAGGAAGTTGCAGATTGAACAACTCACCGTGTCGCCCACGAGGCGGTAGTGGCCCGACATGATGCCGAGGCTGCTCTTGGTCTCGCGCTGCTTGAGGTGGCCCACGCACGCCGCCGGCTCGTCCGCCGTCGTCCACATCAGCACTAACCCCTCGGGGAAGAGCCTGGAGGAAGTTGCAGATTGAACAACTCACCGTGTCGCCCACGAGGCGGTAGTGGCCCGACATGATGCCGAGGCTGCTCTTGGTCTCGCGCTGCTTCAGGTGGCCCACGCACGCCGCCGGCTCGTCCGCCGTCGTCCACATCAGCACTAACCCCTCGGGGAAGAGCCTGGAGAAAGTTGCAGATGGAACAACTCACCGTGTCGCCCACGAGGCGGTAGTGGCCCGACATGATGCCGAGGCTGCTCTTGGTCTCGCGCTGCTTGAGGTGGCCCACGCACGCCGCCGGCTCGTCCGCCGTCGTCCACATCAGCACTAACCCCTCGGGGAAGAGCCTGGAGGAAGTTGCAGATTGAACAACTCACCGTGTCGCCCACGAGGCGGTAGTGGCCCGACATGATGCCGAGGCTGCTCTTGGTCTCGCGCTGCTTGAGGTGGCCCACGCACGCCGCCGGCTCGTCCGCCGTCGTCCACATCAGCACTAACCCCTCGGGGAAGAGCCTGGAGGAAGTTGCAGATTGAACAACTCACCGTGTCGCCCACGAGGCGGTAGTGGCCCGACATGATGCCGAGGCTGCTCTTGGTCTCGCGCTGCTTCAGGTGGCCCACGCACGCCGCCGGCTCGTCCGCCGTCGTCCACATCAGCACTAACCCCTCGGGGAAGAGCCTGGAGGAAGTTGCAGATTGAACAACTCACCGTGTCGCCCACGAGGCGGTAGTGGCCCGACATGATGCCGAGGCTGCTCTTGGTCTCGCGCTGCTTCAGGTGGCCCACGCACGCCGCCGGCTCGTCCGCCGTCGTCCACATCAGCACTAAGCCCTCGGGGAAGAACCTGGACAAACAATAAATGGTACATGAACTATGCCATGTTTCGCTGAGCTGCGAACCAATAAACCAATTGTCCTCACCTCAGGTAGCGGTAGTAGTATATGATGTACCACGGGCGGTAGAAGTGGTCCTGGAAGCTGTTTTCCCCGTGGCGCAGGTACGTGGTCTTGCTGATGTAGCAGCCGTGCAGGTTGAGGCGCGCGCGCTCGATGTACATGTGCCGCCAGTTGGCGTAGCCGTTGACGCGCGGCACCCCGCACTCTATGCCCCACGTTCTGCCCAGACAATATGCGGTTAAAACTTGGTACTTCTGTTACACTGGTGTTTGTGGGTCATGGGGAGAGATAAGGTTTTTCAAACTGTTTTTTATCCGCAATCTTTTAAACTTGTGCCACACATACGTATCCACTATAATCTGTAATGCATACATATAGTCGTTCAGTTGTCTCACCTGACACACATGCACCGCCAGAGGTCGGGCTCCCTGGCCGCCACGTAGAACCCGCGGCAGGCGGCGGCGGCGCGCTCCAGCGAGCCGGCGTCCAGCTCCGCACCCACCACCCAGCGCAGCACCAGCTGCACCACCTCGTACGGCAGCCACGAGATGTGAGCCCCCTGACAGACAACAGTCCTTAGTTCTTACCAGGCTGCTCCAATGCAAGTTAGCAGACTTGTTTGCTCATGTAACGATTACTATCAGATGTTAGTAATAGAGATTGTGCTCTCTAAGACAAGGTGTAACCCCACCAACTTCCCAACTTAAGGTTAAAGAATTTTACCTACAATTTTTTTAAGAAATAAAAGCGAAATATTTAATTACCCCCCAGGACCTCATATCCTAAAGTTACATCAACAATCCATGAATAAAATGATTCTCCTAGAGAAATCATTACGAGCTGTCATATGTCTTGCAATCTTCCTGAAAAATTCTCCCCTGAATGAAGGTTGGTAGTCCCTCAGTGATCACCTTGGCCTGATGCTCGGGTTGGAATAGATGGCCCTTCCTGGCGAGAATCCTCTGCAGCCTGGCCAGCAGCTCCTCGCCCTCCACCGCGTCCTCGTCCTCGCTGTCTTCGGCTTGCTCCAACCGACACACTTCTTCAATCTCATATTCCTCTGTAAGTCATTTTGTTTCAGAAGTAACAAAAATCTTCCGAATGCGGAATAAAACTTAAGTTCTAAGTATGACTTTTAAGTATGTTTTAATGTGCCAAGTAGTTTTAACTAATAAAATAAATTTCTGAATTCTTTGCGTGATCGTCCTTTTAGACAAAGGGCAAATACTTATTTATATCTAAAACTCCTGTAACTAAAATAGCTCTAATATAAGTACGGGATACCTTCCGGCGAGTCAGCCCTGAGCTCCGAGCTCTCGTACAGTCGCGCCTCCACATCGGGCACTATTTGTATGGCTCGCTTGTAGTGCTGTATGGCTTCGTACAGCTTCCCGCCGCGCTCCATCTCCACGCCGCAGAGAAACAGCTGCTTGGCCTTGAAAATACATAATAACTAGAGCACAGTTTAACACATTAAAAAATTTTTTGACAAAAAATAGAACCGACTCAAAACATTTAGTTGCTTTGATTCACTTAAGCATATCTATGATCTATTTTTTGTCAAAAAATTATATTTCTTACTTTTTAGTGATTTTTCGCCACGTAACGTACTTGTACTATACTGTCATAGTATATTATACGGCACTAGTAGCCAAAAAGTTACCGATACCGAGACAAAGACCGAAATCGCTGTAAGCGTGCCTCCAAAATTGAACAGTTCCTTCATTTTCCCCAGGATATCATCATCAGATACTAACATGATGACAATGGGACCACCTTGGAAATATGCCCTTTCTAATAAAAAAAGAATTATCAAAATCGGATAACTCTGTAAAAAGTTATGCGTGGTCATAAAAAATATATATATATATACGTGTCGAATTGGGAACCTCTTCCGTTTTTTTTCTCGTCGGTTAAAAATGATGTTTTTCTTCATAAAGTGCCACTGCTACCGAAAGTCACAGGCTGGAGCGGCCGGCTCTCCTTGTGACGGGAGGGAGTGGACTCCAGCTCGCGCTGCCACTGCTGGCGGAACACTGTCAACTCGTCTTCAATTTCCTTTTTCCTATTTATAACCTTCTCTTCATCAGACAGCTGTGGAGCAGGTTCCTGCTGCACAGGCTGGGGCGGCCGGCTCTCCTTGTGAGGGGAGGGAGTGGACTCCAGCTCGCGCTGCCACTGCTGGCGGAACACTGTCAACTCGTCTTCAATTTCCTTTTTCCTATTTATAACCTTCTCTTCATCAGACAGCTGTGGAGCAGGTTCCCGCTGCACGGGCTGGGGCGGCCGGCTCTCCTTGTGAGGGGAGGGAGTGGACTCTAGCTCGCGCTGCCACTGCTGGCGGAACACTCTCAACTCGTCTTTAATCTCGTTTTTCCTATTTATTACCTTCTCTTCATCAGACAGCTGTGGAGCAGGTTCCCGCTGCACGGGCTGGGGCGGCCGGCTCTCCTTGTGAGGGGAGGGAGTGGACTCTAGCTCGCGCTGCCACTGCTGGCGGAACACTCTCAACTCGTCTTCAATCTCGTTTTTCCTATTTATTACCTTCTCTTCATCAGACAGCTGTGGAGCAGGTTCCCGCTGCACGGGCTGGGGCGGCCGGCTCTCCTTGTGAGGGGAGGGAGTGGACTCCAGCTCGCGCTGCCACTGCTGACGGAACACTGTCAGCTCATCTTCAATCTCCTTTTTCTGGGGAAATATGGACATGTTAAAACCAAACTTTTTACATATTTCTTTTATAACGTTAAATATATCAACAGTATATGCAAACCAGCACCATAAAATAAATATTAATGGGTTTGCTTGGACTTTAATCAAATTACGCACTACTTATGCAGTTAGATTTCATCTGAATATATAAAAGGAAATTGTTACTGACTGACTGATTCATCAATGTACAGCCCAAACTGCTGAATAAATAAACACACATAGCTATTATAATGTACATGTTCGCTAAAGAATGTTAGACCTCATCCTCAATGTGCAGGTTGTGGAGGGCCTGTGTGGCATCACTAACGGAGTGACTGGAGGAGGATGAGTCCTCCTGCTCCTCCCCCTCGCACTCCCCCGCGCCGCCCGCTCCGCCGCTGGCGCCCGTGCCCGCCGCTGATGCCTGTAGTCAAATATAATTCTGTGCTGCAAACTTTTGAAGTTTTATGTACAAAATCAATAAATTTATAGGTAACCATTACAAAACCAATGTTTGTTTAATATTTACTTTATTATCAAAACAATAGTTAAACAAACCAACCAAGTGCGAGTCAGATTCATTCACCAAAGGTTCTGTACTAACCTATTTTGTTACAACTTAAATGTATTATTATGAATTTCAATTTAAATGTATTATTATGAAATACCTCTATGCGTTCATCAGGAAAGTGGTAATAAGTATAAATTATTAAAAATATTTTTATTACATGATATACAAAAAAATTACGGTTTTAGCAATTTTTCCTTTATCTAAGCTATAAGACATTGCTTTGTGCCAAATTTTGATTGTGTAGGCTTAGATGTTTGATTTTTAACAGCTCCAAGGGGCAAACATTTCAGCTTAATATTTCCATGTTTTCCTGAGAAAAAGGGTCTTGACATAGTCAGATGGAAGGACAACAAAGTGAGGGTTAATAAGGGTTTTATTTTATCTTTTCAAAGTATAGAAACCTAAAAGGTAGGAAATGTGATCTTGCTAATCTATTTCTTTGTTTGTCAGAAGTTAGCCCTTAACTGCATTCACACCATATAATAAGTAATGATGCAATCTAAGACAGAAGCAGGCTAACTTGATAGGAATATGATGACATCCCTTTTCGTTTCTACACAGCAGCACCAGAATGGTAAATCGCTTGCTTGGCCGGTTAGTTGATTATAATTGTAGCAATTATTAAAATAGTATACTTTTTTTTCTATGGTACACAAATTAATGGCCATAGTTCAGCCAGTACATATGCTTAGGGGGCACTAATTTAGACATAATAATAATAAAATCAACCAAAAAATTGTTTCAGTCAATGGTTTTATAGCGAAAAGCTATGACCAACATTTTAAAAAGCTTTCGCTTAGTTGTTGGATCAAGGGTCGGATACAGAAGGCGGTAATTCTTGAAACGCCGCATATTGTGAGGTTCCTCACTCTGGAGCCCTGACTACCGGCTGCTTGGCTGAGCTTATAAAAAAACACTATTAAAAAATTTTTATAATTTTTGTAAGCATTGTTAAAAATTTTAAAAAGGATTGTAAATAAATAAATGATAGAATTAAAAATCAACCAAATACCATTGTGTATCATTTGGTAGTTAACATATTGTGTATTCACAAACAATTAGAACAAAATCAGGTTCAGGACTTGGCTGAGGCCAATTCTAGTATATAACTTACTCATATTTTAGAGGCATGACCCAGAACTTGAGCCTCAGATCTCAATATTCTTGTTGTTTTAGAGTTAAGACCGGCAGGAGAGCATATGTACTGTCTCTCAATAATGTTCATTGGAAGGCCAGGTTATGTCCTTACATTAAAATTGATATCTCATAGTAACATTGAATACCAATATATGGTATTCAATATTAGATACTGCAAAATGCATAAGAACCAATGAAGGAGTCCGGAATCCCTGAGAAACTCAATGACTTTTGTTTGGCTTTTTCTTTATTTTGTACATATACAGACCAGTACAATTTTCATAATAAAAATTATCCACATACCAATAAGATTTTTAAACTAACAAAACAATTAAATTAATGCAGTAACTAACAACCTATTTACAGTATTTATAATTAATTTAATTAATTATAAGATTTACGATCTGAGATACATTTCTGCAATTAAAATATCATTTTTAAGAACATATTGCCAATCTTTGAAAAATGTATTGCATTCCTCCTTACCATTCCTGTGCGCTGTATCAACTCAATAAATTATTTATAGTTGATGGAATACAATCCTTCTTAATGCTTTTAGTCAGATTTTTTAAAAATATATTTGAGAAATTAGAAAGAATTATTTATATTTTAAAAATACGATCCAACAAGTTTAATAATATTGACAAATGACAAACGCGAATGTCAATTTGCACACATACTGTCTCATGGTCATGTCAAGTATTATCAATTTTTATTCTGTGTATTTTATCATAAACCGGCAAAGAGTTAAAGAGCAAAGTAATCTAAAATTTTTTTTGGTTGTGATTTGTCACTTGTCTGTCACTAATTGTCATTGTCACTCTATTATATCACTCTATGGCCGAGTTGAAATTATTACCTATATCTTTTTAATGTACAAATATGAAATAAATAATTTAAATAAAATTAATAAGCGACGAGTTATAGTTTAATTTTTGAATATGATAATGTGAAATCGGTTAAAGTTACAGTTTAGTTGGGTACTTCCGCCACGTACAAGAACCTATTCGAGTATCATCTTAGGTTAACAAAATGGTGAGTGTTCAACTAGAAATAATAAAGGGATCTATCGAATGTGTTTATGCATTAAATGTTCATTAAAAGGAAATTCAGATATGCAACATATCTATTACTTGACTGCTTCGTGACTTACTGAAATATTTATTATAGTTTCGAATGTTGGAAGTTAATTAGTAGGTAAACTAAATTCAGCCTATAAGCCTTCTAGGTTCGCTGAGAGTTCTGGATTTCAGGGGGCCCTCAATTGCCCAGGGCAGCTTTTTATAGGCCCCTTAAAGCAACAAAACCTTTGAATATAAACTAAACCAAGTTGAGTTGATTTTGTGCTAGTTGATACAAGTATTACCAAAGCATACATATTTTAATATTTGTTGGCAGATGCAATTCATGTTGCTGTTCAGCCGCCAAGACAAGCTGCGTCTACAGAAGTGGTATGTGGCACATCCCGACAAGTTGAAGAAAAAGATAACCCGAGAGCTCATCACCACGGTGCTGGCGCGCAAGCCCAAGATGTGCTCCTTCTTGGAGTGGAAAGACGTCAAAGTAGTTTACAAAAGGTATATTATTTGTTAGGTATTTCTTCTTTACATATTTCACAATCTCTTTTAAACTGTTGTTGGTGTTTGCTGTATAAAAATAAATATACTACCCTTATTAATATTACAAAGCCGAAAGTATGCATAGATGGATGTTTGTCACTCTGACCCAAAAACAATTGAATGGATTTTGTGAAACTTTACAATAACATGGCTCCATATCAGAATAACAAAAAGGCCACACTTTACAAGCAGGTGACCTTTCCCCTCTAGTTGTCTCATATAAACACCAAATATAGTAAATGAAAATAAAAAATAAAATAAAAAACTTGACAAACTTTAAATCAGCTTGTCTTTAGACAAATACCTACTCTCAGGCTTATATTGTTATAATGTTGTGCAATTATTTGTTATATATAGCATACAGTGAAGTCGGCTGTGACAGCATCTTCATATCATAGTGTTATTGAAAGAATCAGTGCACAAAGATATAATAGTATATAAAATGTTTGTCACAGATATGCCTCTCTGTACTTCTGCTGTGCCATGGAGCAGGAGGACAATGAGCTGCTCACTTTGGAGCTCATCCACCGATATGTGGAACTGCTCGACAAGTATTTTGGAAGTGTAAGTTGACATATGTAACAAATTGTTTTCCTCCTTTTGTAGTCCTTATGTTTCCTAAAGCTGACACCACTTCTAACAATCGGTAGACGATTATGATTTGTAAACCTAACCTTACCTTAGTTGCATTCACAGAAAGAATAAACATATGCATATACATAAAATTATTATTATAAAAACAAAAAACCCGACTGCTTAGAAGTTATGAACTGAAAAGAGAAAAACAAGGATCACTATATCTGTATAAAATTCTAAATATTTTATGGTGCTGCAAACAGGGACAAAATGCTTTAACCTGTGGGGAAAGAAAGATCTACTAAAACTATGTTTGTCCCCGCCTGCAGCACCATAAAGTATTTAGAATTTTATACAGATATAGTGATCCTTGTTTTTCTCTTTTCAGTTCATAACTTCTAAGCAGTCGGGTTTTTTGTTTTTATAATAATAATTTTATTTGAGACTTTTTAGTTTTACTTTATGTTATAGAAATGAGACAGTACACTTAGTACACTATTTGCCATTTTTTGTTAAAAAAATAATATGAACATGATATGATATTTATATTTTTGAAATGGTCTTTCTACGACCTTTCAATTGGTACCCATATTGCTAAGATAAGAGAAAAAAATACACACATCCCCCCTTTTATCCCCCATTTACAGCCGCCATTTTGAAAATTTATATAGCCTATGTCACTACCACAATTTTGACAAATTCAACGACACCTCACATGTCAAAATCTGTTCAGCCGTTTAGGCTGTAGCGCGTGCCGAAGAAATGGACATACATACATACATACATACATACATACATACATACATACGCTCGAAAAACATAACCCTCCTTCTGACGCAGTCGGGTAAAAAGTCAAAGCATTTTTTACTAAAAATAATTTTACTTAAAGCCCTTGTAAAGTTTCAGTTAAATTAATGTGTGTCATTATTAAGTCTATGCTCCAGATCAATCTACCTGCAGCCTTTAGTTCCTTTTACTTATAGTTCTTATTTGGGTATCCTAAGCATCAGATATTAGCTCACATAGCCCTAAACTGTCATAATTATTGTTTCCAGGTGTGTGAACTGGACATTATCTTCAACTTTGAGAAGGCATACTTCATCCTGGACGAGCTGGTGTTGGGCGGAGAGTTGCAGGAGACCAGCAAGAAGAATGTCCTCAAGGCCATCGCAGCACAGGACTTGCTGCAGGAGGTCAGTAGCCAGGATAATGAGCTTGTGTAAAGTAATATACACATTAGGGCCTGATTACATAACACATTTTATGTGTGCAAGGCAGCGTAACTTGTCTGCACAGGTCCTTATAACTATGATATTAGGGAGTGTCTATTGAGAATACAAATTAATTAGCATTCTTTTGATTTTCTTTTATGAGGCTTTTGAGAGTTTTTACTTGTAGGAAAACAGTTTTCTGTGAATTGTAAACATGGTTTACAAATTTAACATGAGTAAAGACTTCAATGTCATTAGATTAAGGATATAGATGAAAAGTGTTCTCTTAGTCCTTGTTATTAACCTATTAGTTAGTTGCTAAAGATATCAGCTTCATTTCAATTTAAATATCTTGAAGCTACAAAATTATTATACTTATGGTATTATAAAAGATAAAACAAAGTATTCTTGCCTTAGAAGGATACAATATCCTGAACCAAAACTTAGATAATATTGATTGTCATATAAATGTTGAATATTTCAACTTTAAAATTATAATTTGCTCGGAATGAATTTATAAAGGGACCATTTTGCCAATTGAAAAGTTTATTTCAAATATTTGAATGTTGTAAGATTTATAAAATACTTCGATTCTTTGTTTGTTTAAAAGAAAAAGCTGTTGCATGAATTTTGCATGGATTTTGACTAATATTTACTGAAACTGAATAACTACTAACCTCCTGTATTAACAGATGTTTTCTCTGTGCTATTTTTATAGTATAGCATATCAGTGTTGTAGCCGTCTTATAATGCACTCTGAGATTTGTATCAATATGGGGGTAGTTCTAATCTAAAATATTTTTTGGAATTGAGAATTTAGAAAATTTGCTTTAAATTATAAACTTATTTGTACCGCTTTACAGACAAGTTAGGTGATTCTTTTAGGGATTGTATGAAATCTAGTTTGTGATTGAAGAAGAAATTGAAATACTATGAATTGATATTTTTAACATATTAAAACAATGGTCTCGAACCAAATAATCTTAGATATTAGAACTTGTAAAGTGTTGGGCTTTACTTGTTTAACCTGGTGTTCGTCCTTAGTAACTGCCGTAAAAATTATTATATACAGGATGTTACAGTATTGCAGTTTGAAAGATTCAGAAACATTATATATTACTAATTGTTACAAAATAAGAATTAGGAAGTACCCATTCTGCAGATCTACTAAATATAAATAACATGCAATTTCTTTTTATCTATAAAAATGTAAATTGCTAATTTAATTAATTATCTCATGCCCGGTAATTAGTGAACTAGTATTCTATTATATTTACAAGAAAAATAAAAGAAGTAAGTACTGCACTTTTTTCTTCCCGCCATATATAAATTATCTCTGTAGTGAGTTGAGCTAAATATGAACATCCTGTACAAGCTCAAGTTGTCACTGCTCTGGTTGGTTTATAGTTGTTAGTAAAGATAATGTTAATAATAAGAGGACCAGTTTCATAGGACAGTGGCCTGAGTAGTGCCTTTCGATATTGTATTAGTGTGGTAAATTGTCTATAGACACTAGTCGCTGAGCAAATGTGGAGGTCTAAAGTGGTTCTTGATAAAAGCTAAGCTTTTGTAACAAGAGGGTTGGTTTGTCTTGACAAAATACCCTCACTTCAAAGAAATATTTTTATCTATTATCAGTTATTTTATCCCAGACCTGTTGAAATTTTGTTCATTACTTTAGTTACAAATATTAACATTAAGATCGGACAGATTTGAGTCATCAAATTTTGATATTATATATAAAACATACTTTTCCCCCATGCATCTGTTATGCTTTTATCAAGTACCTGAATACTTTCACCTAACTCTTTGACTATTTTACTTAGGGAGCACAGCCTATATAGATAGATTAGGTTTCATAGTATGTTCTTGTATTAAAAAAAAGAAACTTTAGTAATGAGCTTCTCTCTTAATGGAATATTGCATAGTGACATATCCTATACAACAGCTAGTGTTACTACCAAACATACTGTCGTAGACAGAGAATAATTGAGACACTTAAACGCTTTGTTAAATATCTAGAAAACAGAAGGATGCAAGTGACCCTGTGAGAGTGAGATTTTCATACATTCTGTAGGAGCTGATGTTAATGTTGTTCATGGTTTTAACATTAATTAGTCCTACACTGAGTTTGTTTTTATTCTATGTTAATATTTTAGGGTTTATAAATATAATAATAAACTAGATCCTAAATTGCCATCTCAGCGATGCAAAATAACAAATATACAACAAATAATATAATAATAAATGCTGACTGATATTCTTATGTTCTGACAAAATACTTCAAACTTTAGATTGAAGAAAAAGTTATCAGAAGTGGGATTAGGTATACAATATTCTCTGTCTACACTCTTAGCACACAAAACGTCTCAACTATTGTTATATGTATATTCCTTGCCACTGTTTTAATTTGGGTTGAAACAATAATTTATTTGTGGAGTGGTCAGAGTCGCATAGAGTCCTCTAGCTCCTCTAGCTGGCGTGTGTGCACTGCACTGCTAATGTTCCCTGTTTTGGTGTGATGTGCGCATGCTCCCTGCATCAGGACCTGAACGATGGGCTGTTACATTGATGACCAGCTGCGGGACAAAGTTCGCTAAACTATATCTATTACGTCATGTATACAGTATACTGCACGCGTAGTACGCTTTCACGAGCTCACGAGTCAGCTTGCAACTCTTCCATTGAACGGATGTTGAAATATATACGTGTTTTAGTTCCTACTACGAGTACATACCTTATCTAAAAGTAGTTTTACATAATACTTATGTTCTAGCCATATTAATTGTACCAGAAAGATTCGCCACGCAGTTATTAGAATGGGGGCCGGATTACACAATACACCAGTTAGAACACGTAACAACAAGTCGACTTTATGTTCTTTGTATTGTGTTCTATATAACTAGTGTATTACAACGGCTCACGTTGCGTTGCCGTACCGCCCTAGCCGCTATATAGCAAAAGCATACCTTTAAGTGCAAAAAAGCGCACTTTATACACTGCTTTACTCCCATAGTTTCTTGTAACGCTTACAAGCATATATTGTTCAAATTATAGTTATTTTGGTACCAGTGGTCCGGAGTCTGGGCAGCTGGGCCCTTGAAGCGGAAACAAACTCTTACTTGCATGAATAATTGATTTATTTTACTATAGACGGACGAAACGGACATTTCTATTCAAACACCGTTTCTTGTTCCTCAAAGACTGTCAGTCGAAAGTTGCAAAGCTGATATGGGGACATCCAAATTTGAAGACCTCCGTGGCGCAATGGTATGCGTGGTGGATTCATAAGACGAGGTCCCTGGCTAGTTACCACCCTACCGACAAAGACGTACCGCCAAGCGACTTAGCGTTCCGGTACGATGTCGTGTAGAAACCGATAGGAGTGTGGATTTCATCGTACACCTAACAAGTTAGCCCGCTTCCATCTTAGATTGCATCATCACTTGACATCAGGTGTGATAGCAGTCAAGGGCTAACTTGTAGTCAATAAAAAAAAAAATCCAAATCTGTCGATAAGCCGCAGAGTGTCTGACAAGTATAACAAGTAGTCTGAACATAAGGAGGTATAGTTTTTGTTCCCACTACGATGACATACACACATAACATCACGCCTTATTTCCGAAGGGGTAGGCAAAGACCACATCCTTCCACTTGCCACGGTCCTTGCATACTTCCTTAGCTTCTTCCACTCTCATTAATCCCTTCATACAAGTTCATTGGTTTAGGATACTGTTGACCTGGCCATTATATAAAATGTCCTAAATTTGGTCCAGAAACATTCGCTTAGGCCTTCCCTTACAACATTTCCATTCAGCCTCGCCTCATAAATCTCTTTTGTTAATCTTCTTTCATCCATTATCTCTACATATCCAAATCATCAAGCACCCCTTTCTCAATTTTGGTCACTACACCACGCTTTTCTCTTATCATACTATTTTTATGACATCGCTTACTATAATTACTAATCAGTCTTCCGAACCGGTGGTACAGTCACTACGTACTGTACTTCTGACAGACATGACGTTTTATAAGTGCTTGTAAAACAACTTACTTGAAATTAATTTTTTAAACAGTTTCCGAGGTGTGTTGAGGCGTATAGGCGTGATCTAGCAGTAGGACTTTATAGTTCGTCTTCGTCGTATTCATAGATTAAAGACTATTAGATAGAGCCCATAGCGTGTCCACTCGTGAAACAGCAAATCAGCCTTATTGACATGACATGTCAACATTTAAAGTACATCATGAAACGTTATGTTTTAAAATATCGTAAAATACGAAATATTACTTTATATAAGATAGTTTAGTAAACGCATAATACATGAAATTTGCAAAAAAATAACATATCTAAGCTTTAAATCATCAATCAATGAAGTTTATGCCTACTTACGTATGAAAAGTAATTCCTTCGATTTTCTGTTCGCTGCGACTGTTGTAGCCGAAAATATTACAACCCACCATAGCACGATAACGTTTAAATTAATATAGTAACCGCAAAGTTATATTATTTATCAGCAAATTTATAAAAACTAATAATTGCTCAGATATTCCCTTGTCTGTCACAAACTCCAATCTTGACAAACAATAAAAACGAACACGCTGAAAGGGACAAAAAATAATCTTGTATCACTTTCTAATAAAGGCCAAATAAAATTTGACACTACGCGAATCTGAAGTTTTCGATTTGTTTTGGCTTAAAATATTGGAAAAATATTAAACTACCCTACGCCGGTTCACACTGGACACTCAGATTGGATGTTCCCAGAATTAGTGAAAGAGTTTGTGTATAATGTATAAGTACTAGACGCTGGTATACTATTGTATATATTTGTGAACCCTTTTGTTACTCGTAGCTAGACAGCTTGGTGTATTGCATGCTTGCCCACTCACACACTGCACGTAGATATTTTGAATATCTTTTACATATCTATTTCGTTTTCAATGCAAATTTTAGTTCTTTTTTAACACTGCCGTCACCGTAAAATCTCTACTTAATGTTGACCACAATACACATTTCCATATATAAGTATTTAAAAAAATATTTCTACATTATTCATATTTAAATATGTAGTAATTTATATTCATATAATTTATTAAATATTAACTAGTGTTATTTGAAATTGAAACGCAAGGTACTTTTTCACAAGTAAATATTTATCTATATTGTACTCTAGTCTCAAAGGTGAAGCGTAAAAGAGCTTAAATTAGTAAGTACTGTCGCGTAGGAGTCAGTAGGAGTGAGTAGGAGAAGTCGCTATCGTATGTTTCGATTGATTGTATTGAGTATTCCAGTTGTTGTTATTGTTATTGTGTATGTGTTGGGCTTAACGATCAGCTTCGTATCTATGTAGCTTAGACTTTAAATTTATTGTAACGTACGGACATTGCTTTATACTACGGCGTTTCACATTTTGATAGGGGTACAAAGATTTTTGTTTGTGGCGACCTCTACGAACAGCCGCAGTTTTTGATTGTTTACGGAAGTACTACCGCATGCTCAATTTTATATATTATATTTTATTATATATAATATTTATATTGGTAAAGATACACATGATAAAATATGCTTTTACCCGCGTAGTTCTCTTTCTCGTGGGAATTTCAGGATACAATGGCTTATGTGTTATTCTGATATGTAAGATATATTATTGCGAAGTTTCATCAAAATTCATTCAGTATTTTTTGCGTAAAAACATCCATCTATACATAAAAACTGTTGCTTTTATAACATTAGTAAAGATACGCTTACTCACTTGAACAATAGTTATCAATTATTGCTATCAGGCGCTGAACAGATATTTGACACAAAAGTGTGCTAGTATAAAATAATACATATAGATACAATATATAGTACTGGTGATAACATAGAGCAGTGTCCGTGTTCCTTATCTGTAAGGTATGGCTGTCCACGCATTGACTGTAATTTCATGTCTAAATACATTGGTTTTAACTCAAAACTACTGTTTTCTTGCATGGCTCCACTCCTCGTCCTCACACCATAGCATGAGTACTCCTCTGTTCACTTGGACTGTCGGCCCTGGTACGATTTGAAGCGATATTAGGCTTTATTAGCATTAAACGCGATATATAGCGCGACGAAATGTCACAATGAACACTTTGGGCCTCCCGATTTGCGTTTTTACTGAAATTTTTATCATCTCATTTAAAGAGGCGAGTTCAGAAATAACTTAATACTTTCGTATACGATCACGGTGTGTCTTACGAAACAGGAATCAAATTTTCTAATTTAAAATATAAATTCCGCACTGTAAACATGTGTTCCAATATTACCATGCACCATATTGTTATGAGGAAATAGTTTACATATGAAATTATGTATTCGATGTTAGTTAGTTAGGGCCCGCACACTCCAACAGTTAAATGAGTTTAGCGTTCTGAGTTCTGCGTTGTGCGCTGTTTTACAATTTAGCAAACTGCGCGGTGCTGCTAATGTACAAACGTTACAGAGAACGCGGATCACAGAACGCAGAATTCAGAACCGTTGAACTCTTTATGTCTGCGCGGACTCGTAGTTATTCGTTTAAGATAAAATTTAAGTAACTTTTATCACACTCATTGCTTATAAAGTGACGGTTTCGATATACCTTTTGCAATTTTTTTCAATAGACTCATGCTATGGTATTCCTGTCGCAATTGAGGGTATATTTAAAGGACAGACCAACGTGTATGACGTACGCTTGAGGTGTGGGCTAACAACACTAATATAATAACAGACGAGCATGCTATATTATCACGTATCTAATGTGAGGCTTGGCTCTAAGCATGTACAAACAATTACTGGATTTCAAATATATATTAAGGTGAGTAACATATTTGATGTTAACTGGGGAGTATTACGGATTGCAGAGCTTCTGGGCAAACATTTTATACGTTTATAATATTTTAAAAAGCTCCGGTGGTGGATTAGAAATATATTTTTAAGGTGCCTTCTGTATTGTCAAGATGTCGAATGGTGTGAACGTCATTGTACAACTTGAAGCATTGCATCACACAGTCAAGCAAGGAAATAACGAAAGTTTACTGTCATTTCAACGGGAAAGATACCAGAAGCATCTGCGACAACGACACTGTTAATTTTTTCACACTTTTCGTTTCTAAACTTAAAAAAAGATATTTGAAACAACTTACCAACCGCCAGTAGTTCACGTTACAATTCTTCTGTAGCTTGTTTTAAAAATACATCTAAAAAAAAATTGGTTGTCTATAAAGTCGGTTTACTGACGATAGTTGAACGTGACAATGTCTTAAGAAAATACTGATGGAATGGTAGCATTTAATTGGTTATTAAAATTTTTAATTTAAGTATATTTTTATAAATATTAATTTAAATTAATAAAATAATTGATTTTGATTTTAAAATTTATATTTTAAATTTATAATTATATTTAATAGACGGATGTCGAACGCAGCCAACCGCAAAAAACGATTGTGCTTCTTTGTCGCTCGTTCCGCGCTCTCGCTTGCACTTCAAGCCTTACATGAAACGCCTCAAAGCGAGGTAACGACGCATGACGTCATGTTTTTTCGTGCGTGCAGCCGGCTCTATCGAATTATAAGACGTTGTCACGTCAAAAGATGCAAAGGCTTTCCTAAATTTTCCAAATAGTTACAGTACAGAAGTTTTTTAGAATAAAAGGTTTGAAAGGTAAAATGAATAGGTTCAGTTAACAAATGGCTTACATTGGTGGGATGCTGTGTTAGGACGAGGCCGTGGACGGAGCGCTGCGCGAGGTGGGCCTCCTCTGAGCCCTGCCCTCGGCTGACGGCTGCCAGGACCCTCCCTGACCACTGCACCAGTCAGCGACCTTAGAGGACTTGCGTTAAAGTGTTCTTTTTGTTGATGATGATTTCAAAACAAATACTTAGGTTATATATCTGTTAATTTAACATTCTGAATTTGTATACTTAACTTGAATACTAGACAAATTAAAAGGCAATTATTTAAATTATGTTTTATATCGAGATAACTCGTGGGGCACCGATCTCGATCTTAAGATTAACATCAAACTTATTATGTAGGTAAACGAAGTGCTACAACGTTCAAAAAACCATATTAAAAATCGAGCGTAATTGTAGAACACATTTTAATTAGGCAAAATATTTTAACAAATTACAGTAATTGTCAAGTTGGGCTTATTCGGTCACTTTCAGAAGTTATTTGGATAGATATATATTCTAAGTATTTCACACAGGAAAAGTAATTTTAGTTTACTACAGTAGGTATTCAATGGTGCGATATTTTGTCCCATTAAGAGATTAAAATTTAGTATTGTTTTACAAAATGTATACTTTTTTTGAGATTTGAGATTGAGTTTTCCTAATGATTGAGTTGTATTCATGAGTATTATTTTAAATTGATCTTCCGTTGAGTATTCGCATTTTTAATTATTATTTTTTAAGTAAGAATATTGAGGATGCCAAACTAATATTTTTATTATACTCGTAAGAGAGCCAATATATTAATTTTTATTTTAAAATCATAAGTTACATAATAAAACACTTTATAATTAATGTTAATGTAAAACTTAATAAAAAGTTCGATTCCTTTAGGTTTATTTCGATGGAGAATGGTAAATATTTTCAAGAAAACACATCGATGTCCAAAAAATACGTATACCTGTAGCAAAAATATTTTAAAAATAATCATTTTTGTAATTTAGTTTAAATCCTAGAATAATATAAAAGTATTTAAATTATTCTGATAAATATTTGCCGTACTTCATCAATGTTATATTGTTATTTTTGATTATTTAAAATGTTTATTTTTGTTACTTTTAATTTTATTAACTTCTCAACGAATTTGTGTACAAAATAAATTATTTGTTTTTAAAACTTGTTATGTTGTAGATCTACATTTATATAACGATATATTTATTCTTATATTGTCTAAATATAAGCAAAAGAAACAATATTTGCCGTCTAAGAATAAGTAATTAGCATTCCAGTCAAACATTTGTTCTTGAAAACAGTAATACCCCGCTTTACGCGACCCCGTTATGCGCGGTTTCACTATAAGGCGAATTTCAAATTTCGCACTCAAATGTCTCTTATTACCTGAAAGAGTGTGTATAAACATAATGTAGTCATCAACTTCTCTATAGTCGCGGGAATCCCCGCTTCAGAAAACATCCGTGCAAGTGTACCTTACAGCACAGACAATACAGGTCTACCAGTTGTGTGGCGATCAAACAAAAAGGCGTGGGTTACACGGGGAATTTTTCAAGAATGGTATTTTCTAATAGTTTTTGCCCATCAGTCAAATCCTACTGTGTCAGAAATGGTCTTGAACCTACTATTTTGACTATGTTTAATAATAAACCTCGATATACGCGAATTTCAGTTAACGCAATTTATTCCGCAACCCCTCGCGTAAAGCGGGATATTACTGTATCTTGAATTTTTATTACAATGAAAAATACAGTAATTTAGTGCTGTTTGTGTTTTGACTTATAAAGTAATAGCTAGGTTTCATTTCAAGAGGAATATATTCTTATAATATTCATGAACCTCCATGTTTGGTTACTATTATGTAATGTACAATACACTTAAAATATACTAATTTACCATAAGGCAACACCTCAACACATTCACACATTGTTTATGTGTGTAGTTTAAACCGTACACGTTTACATGGGCTTAGCTAGGTACGGGCAGGGGGGGAGGGGGGAGGCGACTAGAACATTAATATACTGTAGGATTTTTCTTTACTTGCAATGCCCCCTGTATAGAATTCTGGCTACGCTTTTATTCGGTGCAATATCGCGACGTTCGTTACATTGTGAATATATCGAGCACAATGTGTGAATGTATTAAGGAATAAATAATAATTTACATGTATTTGTATGTATAATAAATAGGTAAGGAAGCTTATCAAAGGATAACAAAGCGCCTAGATAGACAGAAAGCTTTCTTGCGTTCTAGGGTACGTGCTCTAAGTTCCGCGTTCTCTGTTACGTACTGAGTATGTATAAGTTGTTAACGTCTGAACGCTTTCTGTCTACGCGAGCTCTAATTTATTTAACTTTTGTGGTGAATATTTTCTTACTGTGATAGATACAGTAGGTGTCTATATAAACATTAAATATTTTTTTCTAATATAAAAAATATTTAATATAATTAAATATATAATATATATTCATGTACAATCGTGAAAATATAGGTAAGTATATTTTGTAAGAAATTCACACGGTAGCAACTGCAATACCTAGTGTAGACCGTCCACCCTCAGATAGGTGACTATCTCGATAGCTAGTCATCTATCATATCTAGGTTTGCCAGAACGTTTCTTCCACATACATGCAAATTGTGGAATCAACCTGTCGCTCTGGTATTTCCTGTAAATTTTAATAATTATAAGAATAATTGTGGAGCTATTTTTTACCATAGTAGATCCTCGTAGTCAAAGATTGTGCTACAAGGATTTTAAAGGAGAATGCCAGACAGTGTATAGTACCTGTATGTATAGACCCACTAATAAAAACATATTGTACAACAATGTATTCATCACTTTATTGCATTTTTTTTACTATTTAATATAAATTACAATTAAAAGCTCTAGAACTTGGAATTTTCGACACGAGCCTAACGTTACCGTCCATTTCCGTATTGTCGTTCTATTTAGTTGTCACACTAACATGACAGTCGCAAAGCTTCAGTAAATACATTTTTAAACAGGCTTAACGACTCTGGATAATAGCCTTATAGAGCCCACTGTTGATGAAAAACAATAAAAACGATTTAAAAGACTAGATCTTAAATTTTTTTACAATAAGTCATTTTTACTGTTGGACATCGGAATAAAATTATATTAAAAAAAAGTAATTAAACTATTTTCTTTTATTTTACACTCTTATTATTAATATTATAATGCAACAATAATTATTGTTGATGTCCAACAGTAAAAATGACTTACTGTAAAACATTAATATAATAATAGGATATTTTTAGTATATTTACAATTTGTGTTCTTTCTGGGTTACGATCTGGCATTCTCCTTTGTATCAGAGTCCAGAGAATTAATTTTGTACACAAAATGGGATATTGACGTACAATACAATGATGACAAGTCTTGTGCCTACTTCACCAGCATTTCTTCCCACTTTGTTTTTAAAAAAAAATTTAAATCGGGTATCGTTATATCTATTACCTAAATAATAATAATTGAACATTAGATTTTATTAGTTGTAAGTTATAACCAATGGTTACCATTTAATTCAAATTGACTCCTCATTTCTGTAACAATACAGCAGGTAGGCCATCTTGTGTAAGTATAACGTATGTTACTATTGTATACTGTTTGTATATCCTACCCCATTGTAGATGATAGAATAATTAGACCCTCTTAGCTAACCCTTAAGCTAATTGGTTTAACATTTGAATTGGTACCGAAAAGCGATAGGTCGGCTAACACGGCCACGAGCGGCACTGGCTCAGTGATGACCCTTGTTGCAGGAGGAGACCCCGCAGGGATTCTTCGAGGACCACGGCCTGGGCTAGGGCTCCGGCGACATCTGGCGACGCGGCGGTAGCGATACTGTAGTCATAATGTTAGTGCTTAGAGGCAAGGAATACCTACTCGTTTGTGATCTATGTGAGGGCAATGTACACAACTGAAACGGTTCATTGATATTAAAAGTGCAATCTTTTCTGTATTTGACAAATCTTAAAGTAATATTGTTTCCAAAATTAATGTCAAAAATTACAGTTTAAGTGTTCTTAAAACGACTATGAACGTTCCAATAATCGCTACGAAGCAAAAAAGAAAAAAAAATATTAGTGGAATTTTATTATCATAAAATTAATATGGGATATGTAAGTATTAATTTGAATAATGATGTACATACCTATCGATAATAGATTAGCATTGTTCATATTGTTGCATCTTTCGATTGAAACTGTTTCGATATTAACTACCCTTGTGTGCATTGGCCCTACTACACAAAATCTTTTACTATTTGTAAAACTTAAACACTATAAAATCAATTAATTTACTAATAACAAGGTTTGTATTCTTTTCCGCTAAGTGAGATTTTGATATTTTACACTTTTTAAAATCTACGTTTTAGTACTTATGTATCGATGTTATGTGATTTACAAAATGTCCAAGTTTACTAAGGTCTGTTTATCCATTCATCATTAAATATATTTCAATCTAAAAAATACGACAGCATCTATCTAATACTAAATAAAATAATATAATAAGAATTATCTATCTTAATAAATCGCTTTAAATCCATTTATCTTTGACGTAAGAAAAAATAAAAGACTACAATTGCATGCACATCTCTGAAGCTCATGAAATACTATATCAGTACTTAATGAAAACTCGTCCTTACATAATATTTACTAAAATTAACTATTTATTACATTTATTTAAATAAGTACACTATATACCCGAGCATATACTGCGAGCCCAAATAATATTTAGCGAATAAGATTTGTATTATGTGACGCTAATTCTGTTAAAAGTTCAAGTTAAGTAAAACATTCTTAACTTGCACTTTAACACAAGTTTAATGCGCTTTGTTCCATGTCATTGCAAAAACAACTTGTTTTATTGCATTCTATATGGTCAAGTATCTCTGCGTGATCGAATTAGAAATAGAATCCGCAGAAGAACCAACGTAGAACCGAGTCGTAGATCGTTGTGTTTGGAAGTCCCTAAAAAAGGCCTATGTCCGACAGTGGACGTCTACAGGCTGGTAATGATGATAATGATGATATGGTCAGACTCTACGGGCGCAGCGCTCTACAGAGCACTAACAGATCGACACATTCCAAAGTATGCGTTGTGCTTTGCTTTACACTGCATTTAATGTTAAACTAGTGTTGAGACAACAGTTTACTTTAGTATTTAGTTTTGATTGTTAACAAGTCGCTCTCTCGCGAATGGGAAACTACAAGAGTAGTGATGTGCTGTGGATTTATTTTACCAAGTTATCATATTGTCAATGTAGAGATATTCCTTAAAAGGAATCAAACTATTGTTAATTAATCCATATTATTAACTGTGTGTTACACTTTTAAAAGAAAGAGACGGTAATAAAATCCTTTACTACGCATTAGAACCGCGATTGCAAGCGTTTAATTTTAAAAGCTCTTATAATGTTATTTGTATGTATGTTGTTGTATTATATCGCCATTTGTGCAGCTTGTTAGTTGGTAAGTTTTATTACGATGACGGCAGCTACTCGCTGAATACTATACTACTAACTATATTGTTTTTATTTGCCACTCCGGTTTGTATTCAAAATAAACTCTCCACTCTTACATACATTTATAAGTCAGTTAATTATTACAAATATACCTACGTATCGTTGCAATAAATATAATATAGATGCTTTAATAAAAACCAGGAAGTGCCAAAAACAAACAATAAATTACAATATTACTGAGTAATCTGTTCGATGTGTGGCCTGAGAACGCACATGGGAATAAAGAAATGGTCAAACTAAAACAAGTAAGTTAAAGGTCAAACTAAAAGTTGTAAGCAATAGTGATAAAAAGCTACTTACCGACAATACAACGTTGAAATCGTAAATGTCGCTGCAGGTGGAGCTATAACCATTGTGTAAGTGTGACGATGATTTATTTTCGAACAAAGCGCATGACTCACGCGCACTACTAAGCTCGTTTATTTACTAAATATCAGGGAAAATTAATATATTACAAATTTTTATCGACACTAACACTGAACATCACTAAACACTATATTAGAGCCCACGTAGACGGGGAGTTCGCGCGTCCTGTATGTCTAAAATGCGCCTTAAAATATATTTTTGTCTACACGACATTTCTCTTCTCTCTGTGCATATTTGCCTAACTGCGATCTGCGTTTCGCGAGATTTGAAACTTCATAGCATCAGATAGCAGTGTGGCTGACCGCCTACAATACGCTCTGGTACAAAGTCACAAACGTTGCACAGAAGGCGGAACACAGAAGCCTGTGCAAGAGTTAGTGATATACTGCGTTCTGCGCCGCCTGCAGCGAGAAGTTATGATCATAATAGAATATTGGAGTTTGTTCGGAGCCACATCAAAATGTAAAATTGAGTTTTCAAGGAAATATGTAGTGATCATTTTAGCATTGATCCCCTTGAGAAAATGTATTTTAAAGGTGCCGTTTTTCGGTAGATCTGTGTGACCATCGCAATGAGCGCCAATATCTTTTTAAAATGTTTAAACTTGACTCCTACGGTTATTTTAAACTAAGTATATTTGTTACAATATTTCGTATTGTTATAAGTCGTCAATCTTGATCGTTTTTCAATTAAATCATAAACTTTTTCAATGTAATGTTACGAAATAGGTCAACTTTTGATAAGATTGACTCGTATCTTGTTCCATATCGCAGTTAAGACTTTAAACTACAATTAATAACAATGAAGTAATATTATGTTAATGGCCTAATTATTATTGTTTACTTTATGTACTATTGCAGAAATTAGATGAAGTATTTTTAAATAAAATCAATTATACCTACAGATTGTTTTTTCCTTATTCCATGCTACCTTTATACTATCTACATATATATAAATAAAATTAGTGTCCGTTTGTAATATTGAAATAACCGTTTTTATTACATGCATATGAATTCACTAAAATAACATTTTTTACAATTTATTTCTGTGTCTGTTTGTTCCGGCTAATCCCCGAAACTACTGGATTGTAAAAATTCATTTTGTATATGGTAGCCAGACTCATAAGGAGTAACCTAGGCTTATTTATATCCTGATATGCCCACGGAACGGAGACTACGCGGTTGAAACCGCGGGCGACCGCTAGTTAAAATAAATTAACTATAAGCAGTAGTAGATTTAATTTAGGAGCAAGTGACTATGATGAAACTAAACACAGCTAAAATTCAATTCTCGTTTATTCAGTAAAATTCAATACAAAATACATTTCCATTACAAAAGCGCATAAATACATCCAAAACACCTTCAGCCTTGAATTGATACATTTTGTTCATCGAATAGTAAATACAAATACATTTAAAAGTTCAACTGCAACGCACCAGAACAACGGCGATACAGCGATATATCAACGTTGTGGCTTCACTCCACCTACCTAAACACATTGTGTACAGGATGATCCGCTCACGCACCATCGTGTCAATAGCAAACATTGTCAGTTTATATTCGCGTTTTAAATAACTTTGCAATATCAGGACACATTTAATGGACCGCGCAACTTTATAGTGCAAATATTAGAGCAAAAATATACTTCAAGAAAAGCTCACCTTAACTTTCATGCCTAATTGATTTAATCAAATAGTACATAAATTATTTCCTAGTGTAGAATTACTAAAGAATTATTCACTTGGGAAATTTACTGGAGTTGTCATTAATTAAATTATTTGAGTGCTTTAGCATTGGTAGCTATTGAAAATAATAACTTGGCATAGAAGAATTAGATCATCCTGTATATTATAAAGTAAATTAAACATAATATAGTTTATAGTTAAAACTTAAAATAAAGAGTGTTAGGGAGGATCTGGCACCTAGTGGTCGCCGCCATCGGACTTTGCCTCGGGCGTGCACTTCACCATGTCGGTGGTGGTGGGCGCGGTGGGCGTGCAGCGGTGCGCGTCGCCCAGCCCGTTGCTGGTGGGCTCTGCGCTGAGCTGCAGCCCCTCGCCCTGCTGCTGCTGTTGCTGCTGCTGCTGCTGCTGCTCGCTGGTGACACGCGCGAGGTGTAACGCCGCCAGTAGTGCGGTCACGTAGCGCCTCACGTCCAGCTCGATGCCTGCGACATAACACAAGATATATCAATACAAATAAGGAAGTATACTATTACATTCATAAACATGCCCTCCCCCTACACGGAGGGAGGCCTGGCATGCATACACAACATCACGCCTCATTCCAATAGGGGTAGGCAGAGACTGACATTCGTCTAGGCCTTCCCCTGCCAACATTTCCATTCACCCTCGCCTCATAAATCTCTTTTGTTAATCTTCTTTCATTCATTCTGTCTACAAGCCCAAACCATCTAAGCATCCTTTACTCAATGTCAGTCACTACATCTTCTTTTACACCACGTCGTTCTCTTATCATACTATTATTAACTCAGTTTTAACCCGCCCATACTCCTTAACGCTCTCATCTCTACCGCATTTATTTTACTGTTATGCTTCTTCTGCCATACCCAACTTTCACTAGGTAACCATATAAAAAAGTATGGGTACCGACACACCTCTAAGCACAGCCTGTCTTGCCCATCGAGACACTTTCTGACTTTTTATAAAGGCATACAGAGCACCATTGACTAAGTTGCTGTCATTTACTTTCCTTTCAATATTATCACATTCATGTGTTGTATGTTCCATCTTTAGTAAATTGACTACCCAGGTATACTATGTAGTGACTGTGAAACACTCACCGCTGGTCTTGAGATGCTGCAGGCGCGCGGACAGGTTGGCCCACACGCGGCGCGCCGCCACGGCACTGAGGCGGCCCACCGTCTGCACCGTGTGCAGCGCGGGGTCGCTCTCCAGCGGCGCCAGCTCGTTGCTCATGGCTGAATATTACAGGGAACATTTTATGTGTTATTAACAATCCAGTCTTTAATGGCCACATTTACGCCTGTGATCCCCATGGGTTGACCCTTTAATTTGAGCGTAAAATGCCTCTCCGTTCTAAGAGGTAGTGCTTTTCAGTAATGAATAGTTCTTAAGAGGTAATGTGGCCCAGCGTAATGTTTTTCTCACCATCGAAAGTCAATAGCTAGACTAGACCAGACACAGCATATTTGGGCACACTTGAACGGGCACACGTGTGTCGTGTTGGACTCACCGCTGGTCTCGCCGGCGGCGGGCGGCAGGTAGCGGTCCAGCAGCTGCATGGCGTAGGCGGCGCCCGAGTCCACGCCGTGCAGCGCCTTCTGCCCGTACGCCGTGGCCAGCAGCACGTTGGCCTTGGCCCACGTCAGCTCCTTCAGCGACTTGACGCGCTGCTCCGCCACGTCGCGCGCACCGATCACCTGTTAACAATATCTTATATGTAATCATCCGTATCAATAGTCCACTGCAGTCTTGAACCAGGAGACGACCTTCCAGACTCTTCCTTTCGATAGTCCAAAACGTAAGACCAAGGGGGATGTGGAAGCTCTTTAGTTTCTTGGCACCGGTACGATCTCAGAAGATTCCGATGAACAACTGAGAAAGTCACCAAAGTTTTAGTAGAATGAATTCCACATAATTCGACCTCGGGCGGGATAGCTCTGGACAATAATTAAACTTTCCCCTTTACAAAAATTATAATTGACATACGTCAATGCTTATAATCTAATGGTTAATTATACTGAATTATAAAGATTGCGCCTAAAAAATAAGTAGTATTACATTATTGTCTATTTAAGAATAATTTATATATAATAAGAATTAATAACAAGAGGTGAAAGAGAAATATTAATGGAATTGCTAAAAATACGGAGTACAACGACAAAAAGTTATATTTGTAAACAGGATGTATATTTACAAGGTTATAGAGTTCAATTGATTGGCAACCAGATTTAAATGAGATACGGAACTTGTACTATACCTACTTGTTATTGATTCATTCGTAAATCGTTTTTAATGGTTTGCAAAAAATTTCATATTGCTAAACCTATAGAGCATTGATACTGGACTATCAACTAATCCTGGTTACTTTATTCTATCTATTTAGTTATTCCGTTGACTTGATCTACTCGTACCATCGAACCTACTGGGCCTAATTATCCGTAGCCGAATTACCTGACTATACTGATTAATGAGGCAAATGTATTACAACAACAACGGAAGCTAGTCTTAATAAAAATAAAAACAAGCTGTATTAGTTGGTCGTACGGTCGGTCGATGCCACAAACCGGTTCGATTACTGCGCATGTAGAGCTCGCTAAGCGGCCTCCACTCGTGCGCAGTAGCCAACAGCCCGCCGTCACTCACCACTTAGCGAACATGCACTCAACGAGTAACGGGGTGCTCTGCGTAAGACAAATGCGACGCGACACAGTCACACATTACGTCGCGTTCCGCCGCAGACTGCTACATAGGACGAAAGTAGGGAATGCCGTTGTTTTGATCGCGTCGGCAGGATACCGCGTAAGAAAAATCCTTAAAGGCCGGTAATGCATTAGCAGTGCCTCTGCTGCTGCAAACTTACCTACAAGGTGGCGATATAGTTACCTACCAACAGGTGAACCGCATGATCGTTTACCCGCGATAAAAAACAATTGGACGCACATATGCGATAAAACGAGTTAAATACATGTATTGTAGCCAAACATTTGCGAATACTTCGCGATATTATCTAAACTTTATTTATACCTACCTACTTATTATTTTTGATATTCAATTATTCTATATTATCTCCTTTCAATCTTGACAAATAGCAGTCTACTTTCGGAAGATTGAGTTCAGTAATATTGACACGTCTTTGAAAGAACACAACTGGATATGAAGCAGACGGCCTCTATGCGCGGTGGATTTATAAGACGGAGGTCCCGGGTTCAATTCCCGGCGGGGCCGATTGAGATTTTTCTTAATTTGTCTTGGTCTGGCTGGTGGGAAGCTTTTCCCCGTGGCTAGTTACCACCCTACCGACAAAAACGTACCGCCAAGCGATTTAGCGTTCCGATACGATGTCGTATAGAAACCGCAAGGGGTGTGGATTTCCATCCTACTCCAAACAAGTTAGTCCGTTTCCATCTTAGATTTCATTATCACTTAACATCAGTTGTGAATAGCAGTCAAGGACCAACTTGAAATCAATAAAAAAAATCAGTGTCCCAGGCATGAAGGACCTCTATCAACCGCGACGATGATCTGCTTGGGCGTTTCGAAGCCCTCCCCATCCCAATAACACAGAGACTGAAAACACATGACATGTCAACATTTAAAGTACATCATAAAACGTTATGTTTTAAAATATCGTAAAATACGAAATATTACTTTATATAAGATAGTTAAACGCATAATACATGCAATTTGCTAAAAAAACAACATATCTAAGCTTTAAATCATCAATCAATTGCCTACTTACGTATGAAACGTAATTTCTTCGATTTTCTGTTCGCTGCGACTGTTAACGTTTAAATTAATATCGTAACCGCAAAGTTATATTCTTTATCAGCAAATTTAATAAAAAGCTAATGATTGCTCAGATATGTCCCTTGCTTGTCACAAACTCCACTCTTGACAAACAATAAAAACGAACACGCTGAAAGGGACAAAAAATAATCTTGTGTCACTTTCTAATAAAGGCCGAATGAAATAAGTCTGTCACGCTCTTGAACCTACAGCCGCGTTATGACTCCATCTAGTAGTCTTTAATCTATGACACAGAGAGACCGAGTTCAAATCACAGTCCTTAAATCAGCACTAACTCGTAAGGAACATCTACCACGTTCCTTCTCCAATCTTTTAAAAGTTCTGCATACAAAATAATTTAAATCGTTCCACTTTCTTTTAACTTTTTTCTTTTTTTATAATTGCAATTCTTTTAATTCAAATAAGGTTTCCTATCAAAAACTCTTGCTACCTAAATCATCTGAGGGGTCGTCAGTGACATTACGGTTATAGAGACAGGCGATTCCAAAGTTTAATCTGTGTCAGTTGCTAAACGATGAGGTAGTGACGAGTCGGCGGCGGCGCAGACGGTGCTGCAAGGCTACCCTGAGCCTCCGGGTTAAAGTCCACCGTCCGTGGCCGCCTCCGCGCGATAACACTATCTTATCACTTATCACATGTTTACGCCATTCTGTTTCATTACTAATACTGAAAACTTTAACAATGAGGGATTTTATTTGACCTTAATATTGTTTACGGTTAATACTGATTGATGTTACAACTCACCTACCTATCTAAAGGTATTAAGGTATTAGGTTACTCATACATGGACATTTTCATTTATTCATAACAAGTTATCCCTTGACTGCAATCACACCTAATGGTAAGTGATGATGCAATCTAAGATGAAAGCGGACTAACTTGTTATAAGTTTCTACACGACATCGTACCGAAACACTAAATCGCTTGTCGGTGGAATGGTAACAGAAGGTGGCAGAAGTCTCCCACCAGCCAGACCTGGACCAATTTTGAAAATCAGTCAAGCCGAGAATCGAACCCAGGACCACCGTCTTATAAATCCATGAAACCTTTGTTAATAAGTACGTAGATACCTATGAGGTATATTTCATCAATCGTCTTCGCTCGAAAACGAACTATAAATACTTAATATGGAAATGAATTATTAATTTACGTACAAGCATCAGAGCCTCTTTCAAAATCCATTGTACTAAGTTAGGTATGTACCAAAATATCATCAATTAATATTTATTTTCAACTGGCTTGGAAATGTAACAGATAGTGTTATTTTCGCATTCATTATTAAGCATAGATAAGTTCTAAGTTCGTATTCGCTAGTTCTGTTTCTCGAAAGACAAAACCAACTGAACCAGTTTGTGTAATTAGTACGTTTTTTATTATTTTATTTTAAAAGGAATATTAGCTCTATAATCTGTGTTCCCTATCCTCCACACTTAGTCACAAGTCCCCCTTAAGAGTTGCAACACGCCGAACCGAAAAAATATTTCGCGAAGCTTCTATCGTAGTAATGTATGAGTTCGATGGCTTTTGTTTCCTCAAAGCGAACGAATTAGTGAATAACACCTGTGGGGCAAGTGCGACTTTTTCATCGAGCGACTGCGTAAAAACGTAGATAGAAAAAAAAGCGTTTACTCTCGTTATACCTAGATGGCGCTACTCCAATTTCATATAAAATTTGCGTTTACTGTTTTCGATATCGACGCGATAAAATCTTACACTATACAGCTACCTCATACTTGAACATACCTACTTACTTTTATGCCTAATTTAAAATTACTTTTAAGCTTACTAATCTAATTTATTGTCATGAATTCGTCATTAACTAGTTAATTAAAAAAAAAGAAATGACTAGTGATTTCTACCTTCATTTTTAATTTGTTTGTTGACAAGCATTCTCACGTACAATACGTTGCTTCGGTTCGTAGGTGAGTCAAAATAAGCAATACTTGTGCAATCACAACAAAGCTATTAAAGTAAACACGCGGCGCGCCGACCTTTGCACGTTTACTCACTTCTACATACAAGTGTGAATAGGTGCCGGTTTCACTGGGGAGGAAGCAGACGGTATAACCGTGCGATGACTAATGGAAGGGGGACATAGTGTGAACTTTGCACATTGGCTACCACAAGTGGTCAATTAGGGCTGCCGTATTACCATTTTCAAGGAAAATTAAAATATGACGACAATTTTTTTCAAGGAAAATATAAAAAACTTTTAGTCAAGCCTTTAGCCCTACCCTACTAGTGAGCGTAATTATTTTAAATTATACGGTAACTAGCAGACACCCGCTACTCCGTCTACGAAATATTTATATATGTTTTGTGTTAATTCAACAAAAAGTAGCCAAGTCCTGTCTTAGGCTCTAAACTATATTTATATCCAATTTCATTTAAATCGGTTCAGTAGTTTAGGCGTACTTGAGTAACAAACAGACAGAGTTACTTTCGCATTTATTAGTACAGACTATAGAAGTCGCCATGTCATCATGACCAGCAACGATTACATGATGAAATTACATTTAACATGATAACCAGACCGTGGCAAAACCAACAAGCAAGGGTTATGACTTTAGCAGTCTATATATGAAATCATGTTTGTATTTTCTTCTATTCTACCGTAGTGCCTAGACTATTCATACTATTATGGATAATAAGATGTATAAGGCCCAAGTAACATTGGTTAATAAGTTAACAAGGAGCAGATTTCATCTTTTAAACCCTGACTTCAGCAGATTTCATTATCCCGGAATACTCGTGAAGTGTAGTGACAACCCTAGTAGAATGACATGCACCTGTCGAGGCTCAGGTGCGGACAAACGTATCATTTTTCAAAGACACTATTCGTCAATATAACATGAGTTAGATATTTGATTTAAAGTAAAGGCATTGCAATAAATTATCATTACATCTTCTGTATCTCTGTTTATCGAAATAATTTTAATCAAAAGTAAATCACCGTAGCTGTTTACCACCCTACCGACAAAGACGTACCGCCAAGCGATTTAGCGTTCCGGTACGGTGTCGTGTAGAAACCGAAAGGGGTGTGGATTTCATCCTCTCCTCACAAGTTAGCCCGCTTCCATCTTAGATTGCATCATCATTTAACATCAGGTGTGATAGCAGTCAAGGGCCAACTTGCAGTGTATAAAAAAATAGTAAAGATTTAAGGTCGATAATTTAAGCCTGTACGAATACAGTTTAGGTTAGACATAGTTTAAGTGTGGTTTTAATTAATATTTGATTAATGAATAACATTGCATAAATGTTATATTTAGTAGGTTTAGTACAGTAGCAGCGACACTCAGCGACAAGATAGAGAAAGGAAGAAAGTGTCGATCGATTACTGAGGATAAGCTGTGGTTGCCAACTTGTCATTGACTGTGACGTCACCGCTGCATGTTGCTATCTGAGATTAGCATCGATCGATTGTTTATTGCATTCTTTCTTTAATGCGCGAATGTTTTTAAAAGATAATTATAATTTTTATTAACAACAGGTAGTGATCGCTAAGAGATAGAATCGATAAGAGACATTATTACCCTAAGCCCACCAACCCGCATTTGAACATCGTGTCGGGCTTAAGCACCATATTCCTACAAGGCCTAACCCTCTGAAATAGTTTGATGATGATGTTGACGATGATGACAAAGATTTCCAAAATCCTACTAATATCATAAACGCGAAAGATTGTATGTTTATTAGTATGTTGGTTGCTCTTTCACGCAAAAAGTACTGAATGGATTTTAATGAAACTTTACAATAGTGCAACTTATATATCACAATAACACATAGTCTACTTTTTACCCGACTGCGTCAGAAGGAGGGTAATATTTTTCGAGCGTATGTATGTATGTATGTCCATTTCTTCGGCACGTGCTACAGCCTAAACCGCTGCACGGATTTTCAGATGTAAGTTGTCGTTGAATTTGTTACAATTGTGGTAGTGACATAGGCTATATAAATTTTCAAAATGGCGGCTGTAAGTGGAGAAAAAAGAGGGGGATGTGTATATTTTTTTTCTTATCTTAACAATGGGTATCGTATGAAAGATCATAAAAACCATTATAAAAATATATATCATATTATATTTTATTTACTGTGTTTTGCAAACAGTATCTATTATGTGTAACCAAGTTTACTTTCTTACTTTCTATATTATCCACCTAACACTCGTCTTATACTATCATAGTATATTTATTATAAGGCACTTGTAGCCAAAAAGCAACCGATACTTACACTAAAACAGAAATCTAAAATTTGCAGTTTCTTCAATTTTAAAATTCATCATAGATCCTAATATGTTGCAGACCGGGGGTGCCCTTTCTAACAAAAAAAAATAATTTTCAAACTCCGACAAAGAAAGATCTATCCAAACTACGTTTATCCCCGCCTGCAGCACCATAAAGTATTTAGAATTTTATATATATATATAGTGATCCTTGTTTTTCTCTTTTCAGTTAATAACTTCTAAGCAGTAGAGATTATGTTTTTATAATAATCATATTTATATAATTCAAAACAAAAAGAAATCAAATACAATGCAATCAATTAACTCGTAGATCGCCAGCGCGCGGCGCGGCTTAATTACAACATTTATTACAATAAAGTAATCTACTAATGAATAAGCCCTACTTTAAGGTCATTGACCTGTGACGTCATGAAATGCAAGTTGCTATCACAGATAATCACTAAGCATAATATCACATAGCTTATGCAGGCTCAGTATGTTATACCCATTTGTCACGTCAGCTTACTGATGAGGAATCATTTTTAACTTAAACAAAATTAGTTATAGTGATATAGTTATATGAGGTCAGTTGATAAGGTTCGCTACAGGGCCAGTCCCCTATTCTGTAACTATTTAGACTATCGAATTCATCTCTATGAATATTCGTATAACGCGATAATATAGCCGGCTGAGTGGCGAAGTGGGTAGAGACCCTGCTTCTACGTCCTAGGCTATGGGTTCGATTCCCACGTCTGGAAAAATGTGTGTGTGATGAGCATGGATGTTTTCCAGTGTCTGGGTGTTTATCTATATGTTATAAGTATTTATGTATAATATATATAAAAATATTCATCATAACACAAGCTACGTAAGCTTACTTTGGGGCTATATAGCGATGTGTGTATTGTCCTATAATATTTATTTATTTAATATTTATAGCCTTAAGAGAGATAATGGTAACTAATTCTATCTCTCTTTGTCTATAGTGTCACGTTAGACCAAAAGACAGAGACGAATTAGAGAGTCTCATTCTCATGTCAACTAATCCAAGTTGAATTTTTACAGAAGTGAGGCTGGCCTCTTTAGAAATGGAGGTATAGGTGTTAGACCTATCATGCAACTTTAAACTAGATTAGCGGGCTTAGTATGAAAACGTTTTACTGAATATAACGAAATTCAAAAGAACATTGCCAAAATTTGCTCCAGGCTGTCCAAACGTATGCTCATATTTAACTATTTTTTTTAATACACAATTAATCAAACAACTACCCATGTTTCATAGCAATCACTTGAAAATATATCAAAAATATAAGAATTGAAATCGATTTTTTGTGTTTTGAATCACGTGACCGTCGTCGTAGTATGAAAAGTCAACTTTTATCAACCTTCATAACTTTTATCAGCGACTGCTTCTACAAGTAACTTTATTACTATTTAAATAGAAGAGTTGTACTATTTAATGACACATATATAATCTCTGGGGCAGACTTCCATACATTTTTTAGCTGTCCTTCCATAGGCTGGCCGAGAACCTCATGATCTGACATCACATGGATTAAGACCTTCACTATAGAACCTTTAAGGCAGTTGGTCACCATAAATAACCTACATGTACTTACTTTTTAACCGACGAAAAAAAACGGAGGAGGTTCTCAATTCGACACGTATATTTTTTTTTTTTTTTTTTATGTATGACCACGCATAACTTTTTACAGAGTTGTCCGATTTTGATAATTTATTTTTTATTAGAAAGGGCATACTTCCAAGGTGGTCCCATTGTCACCATGTTAGGATCTGATGATGATATCCTGGGGAAATTAAAGGAACTCTTCGAATTTTGGAGGCACGCTTACAGCGATTTCAGTTTTTGTCTCGTTATCGGTAGCTTTTTGGCTACTAGCGCCGTATAATATACTATGACAGTATAGTACGAGTACGTTACGTGGCTATAAATCACTAAAAAGTAAGAAATAAAAATTTTTAACAAAAAATAGAACCGACTCAAATCGCACTAAAAAGTAAAAAATAATTGTGTCATTTACTTGGTTTAATTTACTTAAGCATATCTAGGAGTCGGTGCTAGCCAAGGTTTCTACTTTAAGGACGTTACCTAGAACCCACAAACTTCTTTACTACGTAAAATAAATGTTCCTTAAGCTTGGCTGGCACCGACTTCATAGATATGCTTAAGTAAATTAAACCAAGTAAATGACACAATTATTTTTTACTTTTTAGTGCGATTTGAGTCGGTTCTATTTTTTGTTAAAAATTTTTTGATACATACAAGTGTATTATTGTAGTGTTGTGGTTTACCTGCTGTGACGTCAGCAGCACTAATAACTGACCCCAAACAGTTAACAAATGCAATACAATAGATACAACTAGCACATACTCGCGACTTCACCCGCGTGATAAACAGTGTACTTCAACTTTTCAAAAACACCAAAATATAAAAATGTATGTAATCCTTTTTCTAAGTAAAAATGGGTATCCTCTAAAGGGGGCGTTCAAGTATTACGTAAGCACTATAGGGGGGTTGGGTCTTTGTTTTGCTTATTTTTGATGACATGGGGAGTCTATATAGGTAGTTATTTATTAAGAACCACTCTATCAATCAGCGAAACCCGCATGTCAATCACTAGCGCACGCCCGCGACTCCGTCCGCGAGAAATTCTGTTTAACGATAGTTCGACAAAAAGTAGCCTATATCCTTTCTCAAGCTCTAAAGTATGTACCTCTGTACCAATTTCATTTAAATCGGTTCAGTAGTTAAATGGTGATTGCGTAACAAACAGACAGAGTTACTTTCGCATTTATAATATTAGTATAGAAGTATATATTATAAAGACTTGAAATATGTATTTATAATTAACATGCCCTACTACTACTATGATTTAACTCATAGCAAGAAATATTGCGTCACTATATCATAGTGACTAAAGTCCATTTTATATTAGCGTTGTTTCACGGTTTTGAACCAAATCAGTTCAATAAACAGTTGCAAGGAGTATTTTTGTTTTCATAATATAAGTCTGATAGTTTTATAAACTTTTATCAACTACTAGGCTTTGCCCTGTCTTTTTGGGTAATGAACATAGACACACACTTTTCGCTTTTAAAAAATTAGTACGATATTATGATTTCAGACTTGTTGCACATAAAAAAAATTCTTAGAACCTACCTTGTTCAGCTGAGGAGTGATCTTGGACAGCACCGCTTGCTTGGTAGTCTCAACGATGACCTTGGGCTGCTCCGCGACGAGCGGCACCCTTCTCTCCAGCTCATCCAGCGCGGCGGCCACCCTGGCGTCCCCAGCCACCAGCTGCGCCGCCACGTACGGCGCGGCGGTGGTGGCAGCCAGCGTCACGCTAGCCTCGGCTGTCGATAGTGCCCATTCTAGCAACGAATGTGCTCCTGTAGACAACAGCAATGTATAAATTTACTGAATATATGCCATCAAAATTATACATTGTAAATTAACCTATAATAGTTAATATAATATTAGCTTTTGCTGTATATAACAATTTAATTATAAGACATACATATTACATTATTGAACAAGTTTTATAATTTCTTATAATATCTTTTGCCTATTCTTTAGACAACAGATTGCCTATTCTGTAGGCAACAGGTGTTGGTGAAATGTACCTGAAAATGTCTTTGAATCTTCATGACTCAAGGGCCTGTCCTTTTTAAGTTTCGTAATTTTAGCTACCTTTCCAGAGTCCTTGTAAAAAATTAGGACAAATTTAGTAGGAATCTCCATCTCCTCATTTAATCAGTGTTTTAAAATTCATAATGTGCAGTACAGCTTCACTCACCCTTGACTTTGGTGTAGAAGGCTCCGACTTGCCCGACAGCAGCCCCCACTGCCGGCAGAGCCATGGCCTTCTGCACTGACTGCAGCTGCGGCATCACTGGTGCTGAACCTACCTCTGTGGCCATCTGGACACAACCAAATATTATTTATTATCATCTTATTGTACCCAGTTTACATTATAATACTTTTATAATTACTGTAAAATAAAAAACATTACATTACATCATTATAAGGTACATTGAGGAGTATGAGTGGAGCAAACTGAGTGACAGAATTAGGAATGATGTGATAAGACAGTAATGTACTTAAAGAGAAGAGATAGTGATTAAAATCAAGAAAGGTAAGCACTGATGATTACATGCAGAGAGTATGAATGAAAGGAGACTTACGATTTAAACAAGAGTGAATGTAAATGTTGGAATGGAAGTGAAAGTTACTGGACCATATCCACATTGTAGCAAAAGGCCGGGTACCCTAAACTGATGAATTTATATGAAAGGATTAATGAGTATGGATGAACCAAGAGATATGCATGGACAATGCAAGTGGAAGGATGTGGTCTCTGCTACCCTTATGGAAACAAGGAGTAATGCTAAGTATGTATGTACATTATTAAATAATGCAAAAATTCTTTACTGGCAACATACAAGCTATAGAACTATACTCAGGTCCCAGATGTGGATGCAAGGGAGACCTGGGTGCGCTCAGGATCTGACTCATCTCTTTTGTTTTTGTTTTTTATCTAAGGACTTTGAGAATGTCTATGATAGCCATAACATAGCAATGTATTTTTACATTGCAAAAAAACAATAGTATTTTATTTTTTGACCTTTTCAATACAACAAAAATATTGTATTTGACCAGTTAGCCCACTTCTTTCTTTCGTTGCATCATCATTAACCATCAGGTGAGGTTGTAGTCAAGGGCTAATTTGTAATAAATGAAAAATTGACCATTAAAGTAGGCCATCCTTAAAAGATAGATATATGCCATTGTAGATTTTATGTAGTCTTTAAGAAGAAATAAGGCAACATGTTTGTTGATAGCTCCTGGGTGGCTTAAATTTTTCCATTGCTATCATATTTCAGCCAATTTACACAAAATCTGGACCTAAACCTTGGAAAAATCATATCTAAAATCATTCCATGTATTGATAAGAAGCATATGAAATCTGTTCAGTATTTTGTGGGTTTATCGCGAACAAGAAACAGAGAAACAAGCGAACAGATTGTTTGTGAAATAGTAGTAACATTTAAGTATTCATTTTCATTACTTTAATGTGTATAAAAAGTTTGTAATTAAAGGAAAAGCGTACACAATTGAGAAACTGAGAAGTAGGTACATTATTCACTGCTTATACAATTATTTTAATTTTTCGACAATGTTTGAAGAGAATTAAGTAGTGAAATACCAACTTAGCAACAAAGTCTGTATTGCGAATTGCGATATAGGGTCACATTGGAGAATGATAGACAAATGAAATTATGAAATGCAAGTACAGGTATGCGCTAATTACTTACCGTTTTAATTTGTTTTTATTTTAAGGAACTTGCAACGTATGAGTTACTTCACGCAGCACGCTTAATTATCGGCAATAGTTAAGAACTTATTATATTATATATAAATTGACAATTACAAGTTGTTCAACAAGTGTTAAAAGTTAAAAAGAAAAACTAAAAAACTTTACGGCTGCTCACTTCGAATTCTTTTTATTGAATGAAATATGAATGTGTGGAATGTTGCATAAATAAATATTAGGAAATCTTGTTCGTTCATCAATCATCATTGAATGAAATGATAAAATATAAACCGTGGATGTCTAATATAAACATAATGTAAAGTACAGTAAGGTCTAAAATCATCAAAAAATTGAGCATAAACCATAAACAAATACAGTAGTGGAACAGCTTTGTAATGATTAGTTTGCACTGGTTAATTCCTCCGAGATAAGTAATTATTCATTTAGCCGTGACCTTGCCCAGTAAATAATACAACCCTTTGAAATTTAGTAATATTAGGCTTTTGTCAATTTTCCAGTAACTTATATTCTTCATTTGAATCGAACGAACCAACATTGAATCTTTTGGCTTTGGTACAGATTAAATAATTATTTCTCCAAGGTACGGAATTTGTCAATCTTTGACGTCTGTACAATACGGCCAACATCTACACAAGTCACAAATACAAACATTTGGTACAATGAACTCTGAATAGTTCTTGGCCATTTCTTGGCTCTTGGCTCTTGCATAAGCTGTAACTTTGACAGACTTGGTTGTTTGGCTTGGTCAAATTATTTTATTCAATTATACAAGTTTGGTCTTTATTTTACAAACATTTGTGATGTCTTGGACAAACGATGTGTCACTGGAGTTCTTGGACCACTATAGAATAGAGCCGCTGCTATGGGACCCCAAGCATCCTTTGCACAGAAACAGATGCGAAGTAAACGAAGCATGGCGCCGTATACAAAGCAATTTAAGCATAAACTGTTCAATAGTTGATCTAAAAAGGAAAAAGGAGTCTTTAATGACATCTTTTCGATTTCACTACAACAGGAAAAAGAAAACTCCAGGCGAATATCGAACTACGTGGTTCGCGTACTCGTATATGGAAAGTTTTCTTGGCGGGAAATATGAATGCGATAGTACTAATGAAACTGATCACGAGGTAAAAGGATTATTTGCAATAACTTTATTAATTTTAAAATACTTTTGTATTCTCTTTCTCTCTTTCTCTTCTCGTGGAATTATTTTATTACTATAAAAGCAAAAAAATGAGAGATACATAGTAAGTTACCTGAACGGATGAATATTTTGATTGCTAGCCTTTTACGTTAGTCTACTCAAATCATTTTGGTATATACGGGGGATTTAGCACAGAGTTTAAGTTTATTCATCAGATTTGAGACGAAATGAACAACGCATATTCATAACTCTATGTTTTACTGCAGCAAAAGCTACCTAATTTATCATTTTTGGACCCTTGTGGACCCAATAAGTACCCAATGAGCTACGACGTGATTAATATTGTAAATTTTAAAATAACGCTTTACGTTTTTGTTACAGTATCTCACAAGTAATAACACATCTTACAACCCCCAGGATTCCATTGCTAATACGAGCCAAAGCGTGGCGGCACAGGGGTCCAACAGACGAGTTAACAGAACCTCGAGTTCGAAACCACAAATCAACAGTTCCGAATGCGTTTATACTAAAAGGAAACTAGACACTATCAATTACGGAAAGGATAAGGACGACAACTGTAAAACTGAAACAGACGAATACGACTTGTACGGACAACTCTTGGCCACGAAATTGAGAAAACTCGACGAACATCAACGCGACGTGGCGATGCACGAGATTGACAATATAATGTTCAAAGCTAAAATGCAAAGCGGACCAGCCCATAATAGAAGCTATTCCACTTCACCCTCTCCTGTGCCGAGGAAAGTGAAGTCTCCAATGTTCATAATAACACAACAAAATCACGATCAATTTGAAGACGAAAATTTAACATATCAAGAGCAACAACCGACGTAAATAATAATTGTGATTTCTACATAAAAATATTGTAGCACTAGTTTGTAGGTTATTGTTGTTGTTAAGAAAGTCTTCTTGTTAGAAATAATAAAAATTTTATAATTTATATGCAAAAGTTTATTTATATCTCAATTACTCGGAAAAGTTGCTTTTGCACAAGTTAACACGCAAAAGTAGTTTTTGCTGCCTACGCCCTAAAGTTGAGTTAAATATTATTATGGAATTAATATACCGGGTGCAAGGGGGCATGATTGATTAACATTATGCTCATTGACCTCAGCAGAGTTTCTCAACAGGTGGTCCTTAAAATGAACATGAGCAAGACAAAGATCATGTGTAATGCTCACGTTCCGCTCCACCCAGTAATTGTTGAAAATTCTGCACTCGAAATTGTAGACGAGTATATATACCTAGGGCATATGGTCCAGTTAGGTAGGTCCAATTTCGAGAAAGAGGTGAACCGCCGAATCCAACTCGGCTGGACAGCGTTCGGGAAACTCCGTGACATCTTTTTGTCCAAAATTCCTCAGTGCCTGAAGACGAAAGTCTTCGAACAGTGAGTGTTGCCAGTGATGACCTACGGATCCGAATCTTGGTCGCTGACTGCGGGCTTCATAAGAAGGCTCAGAGTCACTCAGCGGGCGATGGAAAGAGCAATGCTCGGAGTATCTCTGCGTGATCGAATCAGAAATGAGGAGATCCGCAGAAGAACCAAAGTAACCGACATAGCTCAGCGAGTCGCAGAACAGAAGTGGCAATGGGCGGGGCACGTAGTTCGAACAGCTGATGGACGTTGGGTGCCCAAGGTGGTAGATTGTCCACCAGGTGGACTGACGACATCAAACGTGTCGCAGGGAGCCGCTGGCAACAGGCGGCTCGGGATCGTTGTGTTTGGAAGTCCCTAAAAAAGGCCTATGTCCAACAGTGGACGTCTACAGGCTGGTAATGATGATGATGATGAAGGGGGCATGAAAGAGAAACTTAAGCCACTGATTCAGTAAATGATTTTGAATCCCTGAGCATTGGAATTTTTCGTCGCTCATTTTATTTATTTATTTCTTAATTTAATGACAAGCCAAATTTTGCATTAATTTATTAATGCACTCATAAATTATATACATATAAATAATTATAAGCTAAGCTATGCAATACACTGATGTTGAAAAAAAAATCTGCAGATTTTTTAAACTAATTACAGCACTGAATCACAGCAAAGTTAAATAAGGATTTGTAACTGAAACGGTAGCCTATGTGTGTATGTGACATTGTAGCTTCCGAACGGATCAAAAAATCAAAATAGCTTCCATTTTGATTTTTTTTCTTTTGAAGATTGGATTAGTTAGCTATGTTTGATGAAAATCGACGTGGAAAAAAATCAGAGTATCAATGAAAAGGTATGACTAATGAAATACTAATGACGAATTATGTAATGTTAATTAGATTTTATATTAACGCGGGGATTATGAGACAGGTGGTAGAGCAAATATGTTAATTCAGTAGAGTCTTTATAGGTTACTGCCTCTTAGATTGTCGGACATTTAACTTTTTGAGTCTGTAGTCGTGCTGTTATTTAGATTAAACACGACTTAAGTTAATTCGATTTGTACTAGAGTTATTTATCTCGAGTTTCAGAAAGCATTTGAGAAGTTGAGTTTGAGTATCTAAAAAATTACAAGGCGCAGGTGTAAATGAAATGTATTCTTATGTATGTAATAGGTTGTTTATTGAAACAACTGCAAATGTTATTGCTCTGTAAAGAGAAACAACATTAAAAGCTATTGTTTCAACAGTTATTTTATAATTTAAAAATGATTTTCACAAAAAACGTATTCACATATTTTTCCAATGACAGAATAAGCATAATGTAGGCGTCGGCACAGACAACGTATGCAGTCCAGCAAGTATATGCGCGGGAAATACAAATTATTGAAATTAAATGAAGAATAAAGAGTGCTTCATTTACATCTCCCCCACCCCCTTTAAAAATTTACTCAGGTACTGGTATAATTTTAGTAATGTGAAAATAATTTGATTCTAACTTTTTGTAACCCGTATCTATTTCATAAATAGAGTCAGATATTTTTTTTATAATTTTATAAGGTCCAATTTTTACCTCATCTAGTTTTTTCCTATTTAGACGGTTGCCATTTTCCACATACACTGAATCACCTACTTTTAACTGACAATCTATTCTGTTTTTATCAAATTGTTGCTTATTATAATTGGGTGATCTTAGACTTCTTTCTAAAGCTATCTTTCTATCTTGTATTAAATCGTTTTGTGTTTTTTGTGTTTTTAATTCATCAGGTAAGATATTAATTGTTTTTCCTTGCAATAAATATATTGGGGAGAACCCTGTTACAGTATGCTCAGTTTCATTATATTTCTGAGTACATTCATGGGCGATAGTAGTCCAAGCCATTTTATCTTTTTTTTCATTAATTTTACATCTTATCTTATTAACTAATGTTTGATTTAAACGTTCATTTAAACCATTTGAAAAAGGAGCGTTTACTGCAGTGTATATAATAGGTATGTTTTCTTTCTTTAAAAAACTTTTGAATTCTTTTGAATTTATGCCTGGGTATTGGTCAGATAGAATCATTCCAATTTTATTTTCGGTTATAACGTTTTTTACAAGTTTTATAAAATCATTTGCGTTTTGGGTTTTTGATGTTAAAATACAAGCATACCTGGTGAAATGGTCAACTAAAAGGTGCAAGTAGGTTTTTGTAGAGCGGGAGCCACCAAATCCACCAATAGTATCTATAGAAACTATTGGTGGATTTGGTGGCTCCTTAAGCGCTTATTGAGGGTACATTTACACAGATATCACATTTAACAAATAAATCGCGTTCTTTAGTTTAATTTGTTTTTTATTTAAAGTTAGGAAAATCCGACTCTAAAGTCTGAATTTTAATTCGATTCCAGATTTGACATTAGCTATTGTCATTTTGTGAAATAATGATACCACATATAATAGTGTAGTGATGAACACAAAAATCGATAAACAATCAGTGTGTGTGCTATCACTGTGCCAATTAAAGACTAAATTATTGATTTCTATTTAAATAAATACATCATTGTTCAAAATAATTATTTATTAATTAGTAATCGCTGCTATATTTTATAAAAAGTTAATATTTTTGTTTTTATATTAAAAACAAAACTTATAATGCCTAGATATTTTTCAGTATTGGCAACCCGTGCGCGCTCGTGCAGCTATCGCCATTTTGTTTATCGTGTCATTCGGCTTCATTCTCCCAGTCTGACTGCACGAATATCCTATTTCATTGCGAATCGATATTTAGTTATTTTGTTGAGTTTTTGTGAAAGTGTTGTTACGTTGTGTTTGTTGTTACGTTTATAGTTTTTTGTGAACTTTGAGTGAATATATTTGTTTTGATTTTCCATCAAAATTAAAGTCAAACTCAATTGTGGTGATGGATAATGCACCATACCATTCCCGAAAATTGGAAACGGCACCAAAAATGAGCTGGAAAAAAGCTGCCATTCAAGAATGGCTTTTAAATAAAAATATTCACTACGAACCAGATATGGTTAAAGCTACGCTTTTAGAACTGATTCCACACAACGAGTCTTTTACTAAGTACGCTGTAGATGAAATGGCAGCACAACATGGGATCACGGTTTTAAGACTGCCCCCTTACCATTGCGAGCTAAACCCTATCGAATTGATATGGGCGCAGGTAAAGGGGCATGTAGCTCAAAATAATAAAACTTTCAAATTGACAGACGTGAGAAATTTTTTTCAGGAAGGCATTCAAAAAATTACGGCTGCCGAATGGTCTAAATGCGTATCCCATGTTGTCAAAGAACAGGAAAAAATGAGTAGCCTAGATATGTTAATTGACAATATCACAGACACATTTATAATAAATGTTACAGAAAGTGACAGCGATAGCGATAGCGATGACGACGACAATTTATAAAATAAATTATTACCATAATACATCTATCTGTTTTATTTGTCATGTTCTTCATGATCAATTTTTTTATTTATTTCACACACAATTATAAAAGAAACGTTTCAGATGGTTAATTAATGGTCAAAACTAAATTATCGGTTCAGAAATATTCAATTTTCTGATATACTTAGTTTACGAGAGTAAAATTATAAACGAGAAGAATCGATCCGGAAATATTCCATTTCCATATCGAATAATTTCGCAACGTCACTATTTCTTTCTAGTCGTAACGTTGCAACACTGAAATTGTCAAATCTGGAATCGAATTAAAATTCCGAGTATAGTTACGCTCAAATCGAACTCGAGTTAGGTACACGATCTGTCATTCCTAACACACTAACGTCAACACTAGATCTGTCATTCGTAAATTATTTTTTTTTATTAAAAACAGCTGATCAAAATACAATGCACTATTTACATACTTTTCTATGTGTGCTATTTACGAAATATCATACGCAAAAACCACAATTTAGCAGTGTAAAATAAATTTAAAAGTTTACTTCTTGTGTTTAGTTCCATATATGGTAGCTTTTGTTTATAATTATGGCGACCATGATAAGAGAAAAACGTCGAGAGGTTTGTAATTAAATGCTGTAAAGTTATAATATTACAATAAATAAAAAATTGTTGCTCATCCTTTGTCTGTGTTTAATTAATACGCAATAAAATGCAATTTTAACATCATGACTCTGAGTTCAGTAAAAATCTGTTGTAATAAACTACCCTTGGTGGAAAATTTTACGTTATATTTTGAAACTCTTTTTCTATAACTTTTTAAGAATTAGCAAGACTAAGCTAACCTTTACCAGTAACAATATAACTATTTGACCAAACTAGAGTTTATGAATGAATGTATAAATAATTAAATATACATCTTCTTTGATTGTGATGATTTGTGTTGGTTCCCTCTGGTTTATTCCAACCAGCAGAGCTCGCTTCAGAAGCATTAGATATAATTATAGAAGAGTTAAATCATATTAATATTTCACAAAAAAAGAAAGTTAGTTTTTTGCTAATTTTACTGCTTGTATACTTATTTCTTATACAGAAAAAGAAGCATAGGAATAAAACTTTATCAGAGATAGAAATTAATGATGAAGAGAGACTTGAATCTAAACTATCAAGTAACTCCAGCAACAAATCTATTGACAACCAAGCTACAACAAGTGCAAGCCAAGGCCCGTCTTCAGCCCGTAATATTGATGGAGATACATTCGAGCATGACAATGTTAGTCATAATCTAGAGCAACATGCATCACCCTCAACTGAGGGTCCACAAGAAACTGCATGTTCTGTAAATCAAGAAAAAAGTATAGAAGAACAGGATGATGCAGCAAATGATGTGACCAATAAAATGAATAATGTCATACTAGACGCTAAAAGAAATTTGGAAGAGATTTACTCATTTGCAGTGTCTGACCCAGTACAAGATGTTACAAAAAATGCACAGGAATCTGCTGAAAGCAATGAAGCTCACGATATTACAAGTGGTGCAACATGTTTAGAACAAGATGTACCTTTGAGTTCTACTTCTAAGTCCCTGTACCCACAAGAAGCTATACTACCAGAAGATACTGTAGCACCGTCTGCACCCCTAGCACCTATACAAATTGAATCTCAACCTTATGTAAGGCCATGTGAATATGTTCTTAAGAGAGATAAAGTCACTTGTATGCCTATAGAGGAAGCTGTTAGGTTGATTGGTGAGAAAGAGATAGCTGAAGTTAGAGAACTGAGTAAGAAAGAGGAGGCCTATGTAGAGTTTGGGCCGCAGAGTGGGCCTGAACACCCTTTGGTTGATCTTTTATCTACTTTTAGGTAAATATTTACATAAATAAATAAATATATAAATATTATAGGACAATTACACACATCGCTATATAGCCCCAAAGTAAGCGTACTCATAAGTACCTTGTGTTATTGGTGCTATGATAACTGATGAATATTTTTATATATATTATACATAAATACTTATAATAAGTAAATAAACACCTAGACACTGGAAAACATCCATGCTCATCACATAAACATTTTCCAGATGTGGGAATCGAACCCACAGCCTAGGACACAGAAGCAGGGTCACTACCCACTGCTCCACTCGGCCGTCTGTGTGATTTATTTTGTTTATTTGTTGTAATGTATGCAAATAACTTTTTAATGTACATAATTATCTCATTGTTTTTATTTTCAAATTAGAAAAACAATGAATAAAGATAATCTTTAATATAGAAATGAATAAATATAGAAGATATTGTGTCACTACAGGGCCAGGCCTCCCTCCCAGTACGATAGGGGATAAGGGGGGGTACCAAAACATAAATACAAGTATAATTTATTGGACCAACAAGCATTAAAAGTTTAAACATTAGATAATCATTGAAAATAAACGTGATATCAAAAATCGCAAATCTGACAATTATTTTCTAAAATTATAGTATTCAAAAATGTGATTAACATTGTCTTATAAAAATAAAGGAGTAGATAATGAATAAGTTTTTTTGATTTACAGAACATCCCTAATATCCATAGAGCGCGAGCGCAACCGCATCAGCTGCGGCTACGCCAGCGAGGAGCAGGCGCGCGCCAGCCTGTGGTCGGTGCACAAGCGCAGCGAGGACGTGACGCAGCGCTGCGGCTGCGGCGCCGACGTGCGCTTCCGGGCGGCCTACGAGACGGCCACGTTGCACGCGGAGCGCCTGCCCGCTGCCAAACTACGCCTGGACGCGCTGCTGAGCGACGTGCAGGACTGCTACTGCCACCACCAGCACGCGGCCTTGCAGGCGCATTATGAAGTTAGTTACACTTCACTTCAAATATTACGCACGAGAGACCAGTGATGATTTGACCGTTCAAACTCTCCATACTCTCAAACTCTACAAAAGTGCCAACAGGGATCAAAATTATGAATTTTGATAGGCAACCTATCACTAATACATAGCATACTCTCTCAAAATTCATTTAAAACCAGTTATATATAAAAAAACATACAAATATAACACTGTAGACATAACTCTAACATGTTATTTAATTTTTTGTTCTTTATCTGAGAAATGAAATTGATTGAAGATCATTATAAAATCAGTCTTTAATCTCTAAAGTAAATAAATATTCGAACCCTATTTAATTTGTAGGTGGATGAGCTGGTGGGAGAGATCATCAAGGGCCCCAAGGGCGGCGTGCGCGAGGCTCTGCTGCTGGTGCTGCAGGCGCTACAGCTCAGCGACGCGGCGCCCGACGCGTACGCCGCAGCGCTGCAGCGGTGGGCCGGCATCCTAGCCGCGGCGCTGCTGGACCAGAGGGATCTGCGCCAGCTGCTGTTTCTGCTGCATTGTCTTTTTAAGTAATTTGTTTAAGCCAAACTTAAAATAAGATTTGTTTTTTAATTTGTTTAATTTTCTTAAGTCGGGTTCAAAATAAAAAAAACATTTTATAGTGGTGAGCCTGAAGCAAAACTTAAGTTACTTTTTATCACGAAAATTTAAATAGGAGATGTGAAGGTTAAAAGTTTTGTATGGAAAATGTCATTCATTTATCAAGTTACATTTATGAAATACTGCAAAATTTTTTTTAGGTAATCCTAACTAATATTATAAATGCGAAAGTAACTGCTTTCTGTCTGTCTTGCTTTCACTCTACAACTACTGAACCGATTTAAATGAAATTTGGTACACAGTAAGTCTAGAGCCTGAAAAAGGACATAGGCTACTTTTGATTGCGAAAAAAGGGTTGTAAGGGGTTAAAGGGGGGATGAAATGTTGTATGAAAGTATCGTCATTTTGAAAGCTTAAGACCTATTTCTTAGGCAATTGATTAGATATTAATAAATATGACATTCAAAGCTTAGGCAAAGCATAAAAAATTAGGCTGCCGTAATAACTAATTCCACGCGGAAAAAGTCGCAGGCAAAAGCTAGTTCATAAATATATCACGCTTCATTCCCGTAGCGGTAGGCAGAGACTACATCCTTTAATTTGCCACGGTCCTTGTGCACGTCCTTAGCTTCTTCTATTGTGTGTTTGTGCACAGACAAACCCGTTCGGTGCAGTGGGCGGCGCGCGTGGTGTCGCTGCAGTGCGCGGACCCGGCTGCGGCCGCGCGCCTGCTGGCCGTGCTGGAGCTGCTGCTGGCGCGCCCGCGGCTCGACCAGGCGCACGAATGCACTGAGGGTGAGGGTAACTAACACTTGTTTACTGCCGAGAGAAGTGCTGCAGTGTGTACAGAGAGGGCCTTTTGTTCAGAATCCGAGACTTGGGAGGAAGTGGATGTGTGCGGAGAGGGCGGCGGCGTGGCGGAGGGGCGGCTGCGCGAGCGCGACGTGCTGGCGCTGCTGGACGCGCTGCCGCTGCGGGACATGCTAGCCAGGCTGCTGCTGTTCCAGAGAGCTGTGAGTACAGTATACAGAATCATGAAGTGGAGGGGCGCGGGGAGGGCGGCGGCGTGGCGGAGGAGCGGCTGCGCGTGCGCGACGTGCTGGCGCTGCTGGACGCGCTGCCACTGCGCGGCGTGCTCGCCAGGCTGTTGCTGTTCCAGAGAGCTGTGAGTACAGTATACAGAATCATGAAGTGGAGGGGCGAAGAGACGGCTGCGCGAGCGCACGCGCGATCCATGCTTGCGCATTACTTGTATACACAATCATTTTCGCCTCCCATAAATAAGAGTAAGTTTTAGAGTATGAATGGCTTGTTGCAGGACATTGAGCAAGAGGACGAGCAGTCGTGGGGCGAGCGCGCGGGCGGGCGCGACGTGCTGCGCGCGTGCTGCGGCGTGCGCGCGCTGCTGGGTGTGCTGCGACGCGCCATGCACGCGCACGCGCACTACGCCCGCCTGCGCGCGCGCCTGCGCCGCCTCGCCGCGAGCGCGCTGCACGCGCTGGCCGCCTTGCATCTGCACTCCAAGTACTTACTTCAGCTTACGTGGTGAACCGGAGTTTCGTCTCAAAATTTATTAAGAGAAACTCGCGTGCGTCGCGCTAAAAAAATTTTCATATAGCTATAATGACGTAGGCGAGCGCTAAGATTTGAGTAATGTTTTTTCTAATGGTCACTTCCTTAAGGGCTCAAACGGGAGTTCAAGTCTACACCAAGTTTCACGCGGACGAAGTCGCGGGCGTCCGCTAGTATAATACGTCCGCTAGCATAGATTGATATAGAGGTAATATTTCGCCAGACACTTGTACGAGCAGCAACTGGAGGAGCGCATAGCGGCGGAGTTGGAGACGTGCTTCGTCGCCGGCCTCGACGCGCTGGGCGAGGAGCAGCCGCCGCCCGCCGCGCTGCTGAGCGCCGCCGCCGCCGCCGACTACTGCGCGGCGTTGATGACCGGCCTGCACGGTGAGCTGAGTTGCCACAGTGTTTTATACCAAAGACAAAACATGCGAATGTATGTAAAAAAAATGGTGACGGGCCGTCGAACGAAGCCGTCCAAAACCAAATTAAAACATGGGCTTATAGTGTCCTGGCAAACGTGATGTGCATAAGGGTAGGACGCTTATCGTTCTCTCAAAGGGAAACAATACTTTTGCAGATTGCGGGCTGGACATGTCCTTACCTCCCTATATCTTCGATAATGTTTGGTGGGTCATGACCCTCTGAAAATCAGCGTTCGGTGCCGTTACATTTGCTTGGGCATGAAGCAAAATGCTGAACTGGCACCTTTTTCTAGGTTGTGCCACGCAAGAAAGGAGTGGTGTTCATGTTTTGTTGTCTCTTTTTTTGCCTACCCCAAGAGGTATCAAGCTCCACAGTGATGTATTCAATGATTTATCTTTTCTGGCACAATGTTTTTGGCATAAACAAATTTACTTTTCATTTTTTTGAGTTAACGAAGTAAAGCCGTCTCCCGAACGTGTGCCGCATGCTCGCGAACTATTTCGTAAACCGGCGCGTTGATGTTTATGTCGGGAAACAGGGGGTCCAAAAAGTTCAATTCCGGGTCCCCTTATGAAACGTCCTTCTCGACTCACTTTGGTTGTCTCTATCCAGCGGATTGAGTTGGCCGCAAGTTGCGGTGCTTATTCTAGATGTTGGTAGTAGAGTCAGGTCTCCCTGTGTTGACTAGAGTATAACATCTCATAAATCTGTTTCATTTTGTGATCCAACTCCAGAATGATTGGAGAGGAAAGTGAAAATAAAGGGATGTAAATTGCTGGTAGGAATTTAAAAAAGGCGCGTCGAGAAACACGACAAGAACAAACACGTTGTTTGTTCTCCCACGATTCGACCGATGTGATCCTAAGGGGCAAGTTTGAGGTCCTGGGCCGTATGGCAATTATTTGAGTGATTGAATGAAAGTATTAAAATATTTTTTATTGATTACTAGCTTTGTCCCACGGTATTGCTCACACTCACACACACATAAACGCAAACACACACACATAAAGTTTCTTTTTTATTGATTACTAGCTTTGTCCCACGGTATTGCTCACACTCATGCACACATAAACGCAAACACACACACACATAAAGTTTCTTTTTTATTGATTACTAGCTTTGTCCCACGGTATTGCTCACACTCACGCACACATAAACGCAAACACACACACATAAAGTTTATTTTTTATTGATTACTAGCTTTGTCCCACGGTATTGCTCACACTCACGCACACATAAACGCAAACACACACACATAATGTTTCTTTTTTATTGATTACTAGCTTTGTCCCACGGTATTGCTCACACTCACGCACACATAAACGCAAACACACACACATAAAGTTTCTTTTTTATAGTATTAGTGTGCTTGTCGCAGACGAGTTCCCGTTACGCGTAGAGTCGCTGTCCGCGTGCACGCCGCGCGTGTCGTGCGCGCTGCGCGTGCAAGCGGTGGCGCAGGCGGCGCTCGACCGCGAGCTGGACCAGGAGTTAGCGACCACCGTGCTGGATTTTCTGCTTCAGGTTACTGGCATGTCTCACACTATATACGACAGTTTTGCAATAAAGGACGACGATAGACTCTTCACATGGGTGGTGTCACAAAGATGACAGCCAAACGTATACATAGCGCAGACGAACGATACGACGCCAGCTTGGCCTGACCGCCAAGGAAAAGCGCAACAAATGTCGTTGATTATAGAATATGGTTCTCGATATAATGCTCGACGGCAGCGTAAACTGCTAACGTTGCTAACTGTCTGTGTCGGGGTGCGAGCACTATACTGAACACTATTGAAATGTTATAGAACACGGTACAAGGTTACGTATATTTTAAAAAATAAGCGCCTATGTTTATGAAAATCATAAAAACTTTTTAGGTTGGAATAAAAAGTCGGACCGCGTGCCAGGGTGCGTGCGACGCGAGCGCGCGCGAGCTGCTGCCGAGCCTGCTCGCGCTGCACCGGCTGCACGGCGCCGCGCTGCACCTGCTGGCCGACCTGCACCAAGGTGTGTTGCTGCACAATAAACAGTAAAAAGTTTTTTAATCTCGTTGTCACACAAACGCGTCTGTTGAACGTCTCTCTGTGCATCTCCTTTATTATATCCTAAAACAAACCGTCCCTTTCTACAGTACATTGTTTATATTTAATCGCTTATTGCGGATCAGTGTCGCCGGTGTCAGTGGCGCTGCTGGTGCCGCTGGCCCCGCAGCAGTGGCGGCCGACGCCTGGCGAGCTGCGTGCGCTGCTGGACGACTGGGCGCTGCGCTGTGCGGCGCTGCTGCCGCACCTGCTGGAGCAGCTGGACTACACGCCGCACACGTATGACTGCACGCTCATAGCTTTACCTGCTCTATATGCATATAATATAGCTGTTCGAACAGTCACTGTGACACTGCGGTCATACTAGAGCGAAGGGCCTACGATCGCAGCGTAGGCCCTTCGTCTCCTATATATTATTGATATTTTACAACTATATGGTCTTGAAAGCCGATACAAGAGGAATCGATTTATGAATTCTATTTTATAACAACGCTTTGTCTCTTTGACTTGTTTATGTGTAACATGGCTCCAAAATTAAGTGGTGAAGAATTCAGATGCTTATATTTAAGAAACTTTGGACAAAGTTGGTTGTTCTGTCTCAGTGGTATATCGCTGGAGAGCCAGCTGGTGGTGGGCGTGTGGCTGTGCGACAAGCAGCGCGGCGAGACGTCGGAGTGGGCGTGGCGCGTGCTGCGCGCGCTGCGCGTGCACCGCTCCCAGTGGGGGCTGCCGCTGGAGGCGCCGCCGCCCGACCGCACCGACCACCTGCTGGCGACCGCCTACGCGCTGCTGGCCAGCGACTGGGGACACTGCTTGCCATTGGTGACTTGCTCATATCTAACAATAAGTGGGACCGGTTTACAGCCAGTATCTCATGAGCTCGGCGATCAACTTCGGCAAGCTACGGGGGTTCGCGCACAACCGGCACAATGAGCAAGAATGAGCATAAGGGGCAAGGTTGAAAAGATAAAATACTTTGTAGAGAGTGAAATAAAAGTCCGGTGATGGAACGCGAATAGAACTGCTGATTCCTGGGTTCCCTCCCGAGATTGAGCCCAAACGACCGAGAGGTAGTAAGGGCAATGGATGTTGGTTGGTTGTCTTCCTACATTCAATAATATTGCTGGCCTTAATGTCACGAAGCAAGATTATTGATCACGACGTAAAGTATCACCTACAAAACACGCCACTGTGTGAACTCCAACTGTGTCTTATTATCCTTCCGCTACGATAAACGTAACACTTTAATCGTTTTGATGTCGCAGGTGTGCGGGCCAGGCGTCGAGGCGCTGTGGCGGCTGGCGGGCGCGCGGGCGGCCGACGCGCTGCACTGCGCGGCGCCGCTCATGCGCGTCATGGCGCAGTCGCCGGAGTCCGTCTCGCTCACACCCAAGTGCGTACACGCTGCCGTGGGACACGGTCGGTGCTGCTATTCGCGAACACTGTAAAGAAGCGCGGGCTTTAGTTGTTTGAACTTAAATTACCCTGATTTAACCACAACCTTATTATTTCTAGAGGGGACGTCTGTCAAGGCCAGACGGCGTACGGGGAGGCGAGAACCTTCACCCAATTCCCGTGATTGAGACACAGGTTCACTGGTGTCCCGAACCCCCCCCCCTTAGCCTACTTGTAGCCTTCGTGAACCTAACAATTCCCCCTATGGTGAGGTTCTCAGGTCTGCTTCACGAATTCTATCCTTACCTAGATCCAACCAGCGGTACATGGGACACTCAGCTAAGAAGTGATAACTGGTTTCCTCTTCACCACACTCTGGACACGAAGGATCATCCTTTATTCCCATATCTTGAACCCTATTGAGTAGACGTGCCTATTTCAGCCCGACGTTCTATGTTGGTTCTGCTTTGTGACAGTAGATGCGTTGTTTTCTTCTTGTCGTATGCCTTCAGGAACATTTTTGACCACAACCTTTATAGTAATATTATTTAAGATCGGCAATACAAACAAAATCTACAAAGTATTGTTATTTTAATCATTATATTGTATTGTCACGCGATTTAATGTGGTGTGCAAATCGGGAACTAAAATAAAGGGTTTCATTGACTTACGCACCTCCTGTCCCATTAACCTCGAGGTCATATGGGAATACCCCATCTTAGAGTCATTTGTGGTTACAATTTGCTAGGTTTTCGGAAAATACAATTTTTCGTCATCACTATCCCTTACATCCCCTTCTTTGACTGTGACATATCAAAACGGCGAGATCTCACAAATATCGAAACATTGTCACACCACATCAGCTTATGGACGTTCACTACTGGACATAGACATCTTCTAGGGACTTCTCAGGGACAAAACTCGGTGTTCCGCTGGTTTTGGTTTCGGGACCGATTCTTTGGAATATCGGCTCCAACTTACTACTGCGCTTCCCGGTATGAGGGTGTTTCGCTATGCAAATGACAAATGTCAATTAATTGACACCACAATAAGTGATATTCGACCGTTCCTCAGGGCTTCAACACTGGTGTATTTCGAGTCTCCTGCTTGTGTAATGCATTATTATGTTATGTTATGCTATGCTTGCGCGGACTTCTGCAACCAGTGGAAGTTTGCTTCTGACGACACGAATTTCGTATAATAGACGGGTTCACCACGCGAACGATTCCTTCCACCATCTTACAGAAAACATTACCATAAAAAAGCACGGTGCGTGTCTTCGTCTTTGGCTGAACTGTCATGATCATTGTAGGTTTGCAGAAGTATTCACCGCGATATTAAACTCCGGGCCGTCGCTCGTGGCGCGTGCGCTGGGCCGCCGCGCCTCGTGCGGCCAGGAGCAGCTGCAGCGAGTACTGCTGGAGCAGTTGCAGGATAACACGTGAGTATTCAACTTTCCAGGTGGAAAACAATTAATACATTTTTCAATTTATTCATACCTGTTACTATTGATAAAGTTCATGTTAAGCGGCAGTGAGATTGTGACACGATTTTGTCGTACAGTATGGCTGCACAAGAGCGCAGCGCGCTGCTGTCGGCGTGGCTGCACGCGCTGTGGCGGCCGGGCGTGCCGGCGGGCGGGCGCGCTGCGCTGGATGTCGCCGTGCGTGCGGCGCGGGAGTGGCGCAATCTGGACGCGCACGCACGCACCCTGTTGCAGGTAAACATTTCTCTACCATTATATTATCGAATAATAAACAACTAGAGTAATAATCAAGTCAGTCTATGTTAGCTTTACATAGTCTGTAACTTTACCCTGCTGAATTTATTCTGGTTATGGTTCAGTATATGGAAGCTGAAAATCAGTGCTGTTTGGTCTTTTAGATTATATACTGGAAAATTGTGATATGTGGCATAATTTATATGAATTTGTTTTTCTCGATTAAGTACTAATTTTCAGGAAGAAAACGCCAAAGAATACATTGTGGACGCCGTGCGCAACGTGGGCGTGGCGCCGCTGCTGTGCGAGGCCGTGCTGCGACACGCGCACGCGGCCGAGCTGCGCACGCACACGCACGCGCGCCTCGCCGACGAGCTCGCCCGACAGAAAGCTGCGCATCAGAAGATACATGTCGATAATGCGCTGAAGGTACGTGTTAACTGTAATGTGAGTGAGTACGATGCCATTTTGGACATGCCTTGCTATATATAAATAGTAATTTCAACTGTAAAAAAATCAAAGAAATTTTCCGCCTTTCCAAAGGCAAAACTGTCACTTGCTGTAGCTAGCCATACAGATTAGAAAATGAATTTAACCGTCTGATATCCAGCAAATAGGCTCTCGCCTGACGCACGACGAGCTGGCAATGTCGCGCTGCGCGGGCGCGGCGCTGGCGGCGGATCCGCAGCACCCCGCGCACCTGCTGCTGTGGAGACTGCTGCTGCACATGTACCTGCAGAGGCCGCCCGCTGCGCCGTAAGTGACAAATAGGCTCTCGCCTGACACCTCTTGCTCAGAAATAGAGTAAAAAAGAAGGAAGAAGTTGTGCCTCATAATATCTGTGAATCCCTTAGTTCCGGTCATTATCTTTAGCATTTTATAGGATTTCTGGTACTTACCCTTCTAATACTAATTTAGAAATACTGTATATTGAAAAAAATTTAATCACAGATTTGTATTTTTTAATATCACTGCCAATGATTGGTAATCTTTTACGTGTTTGTTTATTTACTTGTCCCGTGTCTTCCGCAGGCCTGACTTACAGACACCGGTGGGACCGATGTTCTTCAGCGGGCTGCTGAAGACCCGCACGCTCTCGCAACTCAAGAAACGTCTCCAAGAAACGGCCATCTACCATCGAACTCAAGCAGAATTACTAAAAACCAAAGAAGGACAAACAGTTAGCCCGAGCACATCGAAAACTTGTATGGAGAAAACATCAAATCCCACTTCTGATTACAGTTTATTTTCACCTCTAGCAATGATTGATTTGGCCGGTGAGTCCGATGCGGAATCTGATAGTAATCTGTCAGACGAAGACGGCGATAGAGGAGCGAGAGAGACGAGCGTCGATTGTGATGCGAATCATCTTGCATGCTACCACACTGCGGCAGAAAAGTAAGTTGTCATGATAATTTATGTCGGCAACAATTTCGACCATAATAACTTATTGTATCTTTAGCTTTATTATCTCTACATATTATAAAACAAAGTACTCCGCCGTGTCTGTCTGTTCGCGAGTTTCGACTGGTAAACGGATTCTTTTGCAGTTTGCAACAATGTAGATTGATTTATGAGGAAGGTTTTATTATATTATCTACTAGAAAACGCTCGTGGTGCCCTATGTTTTGAACATAATAACCATTTAAGCGAAAAGTTTTGTTAAAGGATTAGATATGACAGCAGTGAAAGAGGTTGATACCGTTCCTAGCACCTATTTGACTTAGCCCACTCTTTACACGCTTCACTCTTTAGTCTCTCAACTCTTTTTGCTGTACGACAGGATAGTGCGCGAGTACCTGCTGTGGCTGGAGGAGGGCGAGGCGGTGCGCGCGGCGCCGCATTGCGCCGACGTAGCCCGATTCCTGTCCGAGCAGGTGACTTCGTTGTTGTCGTCGTACTTTATATTGTTTTTGTAGTCTAGCGTGTTGTACATGAATTCTGTCCATTTAAATTTATATCTATAATACATCTAATTGTTTATCTGTTATAAATATTTATGCTATAAATATGTGTTTGTTTTATTATTTTGTGTGTGTATGTGTAGGCACTGGACAAAGCCTGGCGTTGGTCTCTGAGCAGCGGGTGCGACCGTCCTGCGACCCCGCCCCCTCCCGCGCGCGTCGCAGCGCAGGGGGCGCACGCGTACAGCACGCACTGCGAGCGCGCCCTCGCAGCGCTCGCGCTACTGAAAAGGCCGAAGAGACGCAGGTTACATTTGCAGTACTCATCAGTTTTAGGCTAATGACGATAGTAAATCTTTCGAAACTATTTGGTTTATAGTATTAGTAGTAATTAGTACAGCTCTCATAATACGTCACCCCAAACTTTCTTTTTTCTATGTATTATTCACCAGTAACTTTTTATGCATTATTTGTCATAATTTTCAAGAAAAAAAAGGATTTTGCCGGCCTAATATTATGTCAATATTCTTACTTGTTTAAACCTAACTCCATTGTGAACTTTTTTTTTACCTTAGATAATATTTTAAAAAGATTGATTTAAGATTATAGATTTTTTAAACCGCGACTGGATTATATGCAAATATTTACTTTTTACCAATTGCAGGTACAAAATTCCAGATTTGCCGACGCTTGGTGAGGCATACTCGAGAGATGCTTCGCTGGCCCTCGGGCTGATCCAGAATCATCTGGCAGATATGGAACAATTCACAAGGTGCGTGAGTGTAAGAAGGCAAGTTTTATAAACACAAATACAAAGTTCTACAAAGTAGGTACATTCTACTGACAGATAGATACTCGTATATGTTCCGTTTTGTTTTAACTTCGGATGTGAAAGGTAGGAGATAGCTGGACCCTAACCAACCCACAGTGATTCGAGATCGAGAAAACGAGAGTTTTTTAAAAAGAAGGTGCAAACTTTAGATATAGCATTTTCGAAACTGAAACCTTTCTAAGCTTATGTAGGTCATCGGGGCCTGTTTAGAACTGACTTCATAGATTTTGAGACGAATATCTTAGCATTCCATGGATTCACCGTGCGGGTGCCGGGTCCATCGCGTGGCTGAGAGAATAACTCCGAACAGAGCCCGAGACTTGTGACACGGGTGTAGGTTTAAGGGTACCCTTAGTGACGGCCGTCAACACTCACCTCCTCTGTTCAAGTTATTCTCCCTGCCCAACCATATTCGGAAGGACCCTACTAGTGCAGCTTTGGACACTCGTTCCAATATGGAGCTTACTGCACTTCTAGTAAGGCCAAGGTCTTTTAGCAGGTTGTAGAGAGACTTCGCTGGTATACCCCTCGCACCCACTTCTACCGCGTATAAACTAACCACATAGCCATTTTTGGTTAGTTCATTAGTAAGGTCATAGTATTTATTCACTTTGAATACATGGTCTTTAGGGATGTTTGTTTCCCACGGCACTGTAAGCTCAACAAGTACTATACGTTTGATTTGTTTGGAAAAAAGAAATATGTCCGGTCTAGATGTCGTAATAGCTAAGTCTTCCGGGATTTTATAGTGCTTTTCATACGTGTCCATTAATATAGTCCAATCAGGAGCAGAGCCCAGAATTGAATAAGGCTTGCTGGTGGAATTTGTACTTGAGCCTGCTTTAACGAAGTTAGTTTGTCTTTTATTCGTCGTCAACCCTTTTTGAGCCCTAGCTACTGAAAGGCTTATAGCTTCACGTATGATTTCTAGTACTCTGTCGTGGCGGCGTGAGTAGCCCCAGGACCCACCCTACCAATAAGTGCCTTGCAGTGCCCACTGCCTCACCACAGGTATAGCAAGATTTTTCCAAGGCTTTTCCCCATCTTACTAGGTTACTCTGATCTGGGAGAGTCAGTTGAAAGGCATTAAGATAAAATTTCAATAGGGCAGGAGACCAATCGTACAGCAAGGCGCGCCACTTCAGAGCCAGAGGGATGCAGAACTCGCCTAAGTTTAACCACTCGTTTTGCATTTCTAGGTTCATGGCATGCACTTTGTAGTTGTCGTCCTCATCTTGTTTAAGAAAAGATTTTATTATGTCTTGGTCTTCCTTTTTACGTCTTAAATTGTTTGTAAAATTGAAGCCTAGAGTCAAGTTTTCCGGCACCCTCGTCTTTAGGAAGTGATGCAACTAGTTCGTCCTGGGACTTAACTAGAATGTGCGTTCTGGTAACCCTGAGGTGTTTATAGAGTTCCGATGGCCTTTTTAGTTTTAACCCAAAATTATTGTAATCTCTGAATAGAGTTGAGGGGTCAGCCGAGAGTGCTAGACCAAACCAAGACTTCAATGTTTTAATGACATTTGCATCTAGTTTTGCCAGATGGGTTCTGCCAATATCATAAACGAGGAATGGCCAAGTCAGACGTGAAGTGAGATAGTTGTCATAGACCCACGCTTTTTTTATATTGTTAATGGGCTGTTGGTCTACCTTATTAAGGTCATTTATGAAGTTATCGACGACTACCTCAAGGGATGGTGTGCGTCCTTTGTAATCAATCTTTCTACCGAGGAACTTAAAAGGCAATGCTTCAGCAATGGTGGTTACACTTTGGCCACTAATAGAGAGACCCGGATCATAAGATGTAAATTTAGTATTTCGTCTCCCCAGACATAGACAGTGACATTTGCTTGGCTTTACCCTCAGCCCACCCGTCCATGAGCAGAACTCATCCACTACATTCAATAGCTCCTGACAATGTTTGGGGTTTCGTGTCAGTAAAGCAAGGTCATCTGCAAAAGCTAAGATGGACTCTGTGTATTTATTGTTAATTTTAAACCGATAGCCCCATTTCTTTTCTTGAACAATTAATTTATCTATTAGAATATTGATGATATATTGATATCGCACACGTAAAAATACAAAAACCGGTTGATTCTTTGTTGCATTTTACAAATTTGTGGTCAATCTCTGATATGTCCATGTACAAATCTGATCCACTACGTTTAATAGTTCCTGACATTAGGATTACGTGTCAGCAAGATCGTCCGCAAAGGCTAGGCTGGGCTGGTATAGTTACTGTTGTATAGGTCAACCGATAGCCCCATTTTTTATCATGCGTGATAGGTGTAATTTTTAAGCTCTTCTCAGCATTAAGTATGTACTCCGCCCTCTCGTTGCTTCTACTAGCTTTTTTCCTATTATATGGTTATAAGTCAAGTTAACAGTAGCGCAATGATTTGAAGAGAGTGGACTTCGGAGCTGGAGCGTGTGAGGAAGCTGGATGCCCAGCTGTGGGAGCTGGTGGCGCGGCACCGCGTGCGCCGCCCGCTGCCGCCCGTGCGCCGCGCGTGCCCGCAGGGCTGCAGCCCAATCACTATACACATGGCGGTGAGTCGGAGCTGGAGCGTGTGAGGAAGCTGGATGCCCAGCTGTGGGAGCTGGTGGCGCGGCACCGCGTGCGCCGCCCGCTGCCGCCCGTGCGCCGCCCGCTGCCGCCCGTGCGCCGCGCGTGCCCGCAGGGCTGCAGCCCAATCACTATACACATAGCGGTGAGTCGGTGCCGGAGCGTGTGAGCGAGCTGGATGCCCAGCTGTGGGAGCTGGTGGCGCGGCACCGCGTGCGCCGCCCGCTGCCGCCCGTGCGCCGCCCGCTGCCGCCCGTGCGCCGCGCGTGCCCGCAGGGCTGCAGCCCAATCACTATACACATAGCGGTGAGTCGGTGCCGGAACGTGTGAGCGAGCTGGATGCCCAGCTGTGTGTGATTGCTCTCCCCAGAATAAGTGCTACACAAATCTTTACCTTTTCTTTTTTACTCGCAAGTTTTTTTAATGTAACAAAACAATTTAATTTTTTTTGTTCATTTTTATAACTCTAACCTATACTAAAGCCAAATTCAATAGAGAATGCTTGTCAACAAACAAATTAAAAATGAAGGTAGAAAATGCAACACATTTTATGCCTAATAAATTTAAAATTGTGTTCTGTTAATATATAAAATCTTATTTAAAAGATATTGAATATATTAATTAGTTTTAAGCTTACTAATTTATTGTCATGAATTCGTCTAGTTAGTTAAAAAAATAGTAAATATAGTAAAAACTAGTTAATTAAAAAAATAGTTGTAAAATGACTAGTGGTTTCTACCTTCATTTTAAATTTGTTTGTTGACAAGCATTCTCAATCGAGTTTGGCTTAAGTATAGTTCTGGTGGTGGAATAAAGTAATAATAATGTTCCGTTCATAAAATGTATTTCCTCCTCAGAAAGATGAATGGTGTATATCGACCGGGGCCGAGCAGGGGATACAGGAGAACAGGTATATAATATGGATTTAGCTTATCAGTATTCAATCATATGATTTTTAACAATGTGATAAATAATATAAGTTAAAGTTTTCAATAGTAGAAATTGCCGGACGAGAGGAGTTTATTTAGCGTGTTGATATTATAATAATATTTTACTATTATCAATCATCTTTAATTTCTTTTTTTGATACTTCCGTAGGAGCATAACCTGAACTATTGAAGGTGCATGGTTGTCCGTAAAAAAAATTCTTTAAGTTCTAGTATATTATTTTTTAGATACTTTTAACTAGGAAACATACGCCATACAATCCTGTTATGCCATTGCTGCATTTCTGCGGAATGCTATAAATTCTTGTTGTCTGTCTGTGTGTCTGTCTGTCCGCACTATTTATATGTTCCTCTACAACTTCCAAACGGCTTGGCCGATCCCCGATATGATGACATATTCTTATAGGAAAAAGTCTGAGGAGTGTTCTTACATACTTCTTTTTTTTTTACCCGACTGCGTCAGAAAGAGGGAAATGATTTTTATGTGTGTTCGCGGATAACTTCGTCGTTTATGAACCGATTTTAATGATTCTTTTTTTGTTGGAAAGGAATGGCCCACAAGAAGAACCTGACTTCCTGACTTGTGGCAAATATCTGAACCTTAGACCCACTATGCTGCTCCAGTGTGGGTTTGCAGGCTTAGTGTGATAATAGTTTTTTATGACTATTTTAATTTGCTACTAGAAGAACCTGTCTCCCTGACTTGTGGGAAAAATCTGGAGCTTAAACCCAGCATGCTGCTCTAGTGTGAGTTGGTGTGATTAGGATGATAATAGTTTTTGGTCTATTTTAACCAACTACTAGAAGAACCTGACTCCCTGACCTGTCTTTCTGAGTGATGTGAAATATCTGGAGCTTAGACCCATCATGCTGCACCAGTGTTTGTTGGCGGGATCAGGGTGATAATAATTTTATGACTATTTTAAAGTCACACTAGAAGAATCTGACTCCCTGACTTGTAGGAAATATCTGAAGCTTAGACCCACCATGCTGCTCCAGTGTGAGTTGGCAGGCTTATAGTGATAATAGTTTTATGACTATTTTAGTGCCCCACTGGAAGAACCTGACTCCTTGACTTGTGGAAAATATCTGAAGCTTAGACCCACCATGCTGCTCCAGTGTGAGTTGGCAGGCTTAAGGTCATAATAGTTTTAGATAGTAGGCAGTTCCCGACTTCATAACATTGAAGTCGGTGGGGGCCATAACCTCCCCGTCAGCGTCGGGGCGCATGGGTTCGGCAATATGACGTTGATATTTAAGTAAAGTATAACAGGCGTGTGAACGGCTGGAAACCGTTCTCCTATTCAAGCTTATTATAATATATAACATATTATTCATTTTTTTTCCTCGGATCTCTCTACATTCCTCATATCATATATATTCCAACTAATATTCTTCAACGCTGTTCATTATTGTTAGATGACACCGATGCCTTCTTTTTCTTTTTCCCCAATGGTATAATGCTGTATGTCAGTACAACTACGCTTAAACCGTCATGTTTTTCATAGAACCAGCCAGAGTTGAAGTTAAGCGTATTTAATTTTTAGTTAAGTATAACTTTTGAGTGGCCCCTACCTGTCCGTCACTTATTGATCAGTTTCCCGCTGGTGCAGACGCAGCGCGAGCGCGGCGCTGCGGCGCCTGGCGCGGGCGCGGCCGCACGTCGCGCGCTCCGCCTCCCGCCTGCGCGCGCTCTGCAGGTCGGTGGCTACTGTTGCCAACATTCATTTCAGTTACAGTTTCTTAAATATTAAGGCGTAAAGTAATAAAATTGAAATCTTTTTGCAGTCGTCTCCGCAGCCAGGCGACGGCGCTGCGCGCGTGCGAGCTGGCGGTCGGAGCGGTGCCGCGTCTGGAGCCCTACGCGCCCGCGCGGAACGCTGCGTATGCGCTCCTCGACGACCTCACTACGGTAATGCACCTTACCCACAATAAATGAGCATCTAGCTCGTAGAGTAAGATATGTTACAACTTTTCTTTTTCTATACTATTTTCTTTCCTTTTTCGAAGGGACGATGCCATAATAAAGTTTTCCATAAACAGCTAAATAAGTTTAGTACTATTTTTTTATTGATGAAAAAATAGGTTTGATATTGTGTACGTTTGTCAGAGGTTCATTTGCGTGGACGCAGCGCTGGCGGCGGCGCACCTGTCGCGCTGGGGCGCGGCGACGGGCGCGGAGCGGCTGTGCGCGCTGCTGGTGCGACCGGCGCAGCTGCGCGCGCTCGACTGGCCCGCACTCTATACCGCCGTGCTCAAGCTGGCGCTGCCGCCGCACGTCGCCTTTAGCTACCTGTCCAAGGTTAGTGGACACACGCAATAATGCGTTGTGTATATTGCTTTAATCGTCCAGCTCGTGTATCGTTTGTGTTCTGCAGTTCGAGCTGTCCGCGTGGGCGGATACGGTGGACACGGGCGCGCGCGGCGCCGTGCTGGGCGCGCTGCTGGCGGCCGCGGGTCGGCTGGGCGCGCAGCCCGGCGACCAGAACCTGGTGCTGCTGGAGGTAACTGATATATTATCTGGAAATATCACCCCCCTACCATTACTCTGTACTTTGGACAGGAGAGCTATGCATAGTGTCAAACAAATTACAGCATGTCATTATAATGCCATGCTTGTGCATTGTTCACAGATTGTATGTATTCGTTGCGTTGCGTCACGCGTTAAGCACAAATTTTGTTGTCAACACAGCGAGGCGAAGACGAACCATTCCCTGAATTCCCCCAGCGGGTGCCGGGTCCGTCGTGTGGCAATTTCGTTCCCCAGACACATAAAATAATATAATAAAACCGAAATTCCTTATCGTCCGTTATGCGCTCTGAGCGGATGGGGGCTTGGACAAAAAATTGGTTGTCTGTAAAGTCGGTTTACTGACGATAGTTGAACGTGACAATGTCTTAAGAAAATACTGATGGAATGGTAGCATTTAATTGGTTATTAAAATTTTTAATTTAAGTATATTTTTATAAATATTAATTTAAATTAATAAAATAATTGATTTTGATTTTATTAATTTATATTTTAAATTTATAATAAATATATTAATTTATAAATATATTAATTTTTAATTAAAAATTAATATATTTAATAGACTGATGTCGAACGCTACTGAACGCAAAGGCCGATTGTGCTTCTTTGTCGCTCGTTCCGCGCTCTCGCTTGCAGTTCAAGTTACATGGAACGCATCAAAGCGAGGTAACGACGCATGACGTCATGTTTTTTCGTGCGTGCAGCCGGCTCTATCGAATTATAAGACGTTGTCACGTCAAAAAATGTAATAATATCTTTTCCGACTTTCGGTCGGTGGCCTGATAGGCGAGTGAGCGAACTACGTTCCGACCGGGTGTCCATGGGTCTCTCAGTAAGATGTTATTAGATACTACAGTTAAACATTTTGCACAACATACCTGCAGCTGGCGTCCGCTAGTAGTCACCTCAATAACCTGAGTACCGTAATTGCTCGTCCCGCAGCTGCTCGGCGTGCACTGCTCGTCCGTGGTGCGCGCCGCCGAGCTGTGCCCGCACGTGCTGCGCTGCACGAGCGCCGCGTTCGCGCCCGCCGCTCTGCCGCCGCCCTTCCTCGCACATTTGCCCGTCGCAGTCAACAAGTATGGCGAGGACGTCAACTTCGATGAGGTAGCTCGACTAGAGTTTGGATACTGAAAGTATTGAAATCGGCGAGCAAATTAAAAAAAGCTCTATCAATTGACAATGCTACCCTACAACTGTTCACAGCTAGGCCATTGCCTCCGTCAGCTGGGCGCAATATTCTGGACGGCTCGGCGCGACTGCGACGCGGCTCGGCGCACGCTGTACGGTGCGTACGCGCCGCACTTTGCGGACACTCTTCACGCTCTGCTGCGCGCGTTCGTCGGCGCTGCGGTCGCGCGCACCTATGAACCGGTCAGAGGTAACTTGCGCCGCATTTATGTAATATAGTCAGGCGTTACCTATTTATAACCAAAAATGGCCAACTTGCTACCTTTACGCACTACACGTTTGAATGCCGTGTCTCAGTGTCGGTGTACGCGTGGTCGGCGCTGAGCGAGACGTGGCCGGCGTGGCTGCTGCCGCACAGCACACACGGCGGCGCGCTGCTCGCGGGGACCGCGCACGAGCCCGCCTTCGCGCACATGCTTGCGCGCTTCGCGGCCGCCATTCACATGGTGATGCGCGAGTGCCCAGGTACAGAGTGTTCACATTTATTTTGGACTGTAATGTTTTCTTAAGGAAACCACTTATTTGAGTGGTCTTGATGTTTTATGTTATTTAGTTATACTTTTCTATATTAAATATTAGGAAGATATTTTAACTAAGTAACTGTGACAACGTCAGAGGGAGAGAGGGATCTGACAGATGTGTACTAGTGATGATACATGCTTGACATTCCACCAGCGATCGTTGAAACATAGAGAGATGCTTTGCGATAGTTCAACTCTAAACTCTTTAACATTATTCTGAATTCTCGTTTTTTTCCTACATGGAGATATCTGGGCAGAATGCTGTCAGATGTACCTAGGATTTAAAGGTGTTTGTTTAACATCCAGTGGCATGGTATTAGTCCTACTACCGTTTTCAATTTGCAAAATAAGTAAATAGAGTGTAAATAGTTATGTATAGCGAATCGGTTGCTACCCAGCCAGTAACTTTCTCACGGACGTTACCAAATAACTAGCATCAGCATTTTGAGTACCGGGACCACTGCGTGCTGCTCGAAGCATGTTCGCGATGCATGTACGTCCCCAACTCCGCACCTTAATGTTAAGTTCTCTTTAAGTTAGTTATAAACTTCGATTGTAGAAAAAACGTTTTCTCTGCTCCCGAAATTTGACTAAATAGAGCGGCTACAACATAGCTCTGCTATGTGCAGGGAGCGAGGACACGCTGCTGCGGCAAGTGTTCGAGTGGGCGCTGCGCTCGTACGAGTGCGTGCAGCACCGCTGTGCGCAGGAGGCGCGCGCGCAGCTGGCCGCGCTGCTGGCGCAACTCGCTGAGCTGCCGTGGACCAGGCAGTGGTTCAGCGTGCACTTGCTACACCTATGTGTTCAGGTAACTTTTGCTCTTCGGGTTTAGTATCTGTGAGATAAATACATCATCCGAAGGGCCAATTGCTGTCGTAACCACAGACGATGGTTTGTGTTTAATTTTCTATTGTGTAAAGGAGAATGCCAGACAATGTATAGAACTTTAACCCACTAATAAAAACATATCGTACAACAATTTATTATGCATCATTTTATTGCATTTTTTTTACTATTTAATATAAATTACATTTAAAAGCTCTAGTACTCGGAGTATTCGACACGAGCCTAACGTTGTTTATCGTCCATTTCCCTATTGTTGTTCCGTATAGTTGTCACACTGACATGACAGTTGCAAAACTTCATTAAATACATTTTTAAACAGGCATAACGACTGGATTTAAGCGTTTTAGAGCCCACTTTTGACGAAAATACAATAAAAACGATTTAAATGGCTAGAACCCAGTGCAATTTAAATAAAGATTTAAAAATTCGTAAAGAGTGTAAACTAAAAGGAAATAGATTAATTACTTTTTTTAACATAATTTTATTCCGATGTCCAACAGTAAAAATGGCTTATTGCAAAACATTTATATAATAATAGGATATTTTTAGTATATTTACAATTTGTGGTCTTTCTGGGTTAGGATCTGGCATTCTCTTTTTGCAGAATTTTTAAAATTTGTCAAGGTGAAGTAATTTAAGTTAAACCCTTCCCGCCTCCCTTCTTTAGGTCAGCAGATCGACGATGGAGGAGCTTGCGGCGTGGTGCAGCGCTCGTCTGCAGCACCAGCGGGCAAACACCTGGCTGCACGATGCGACGGACGAGTGCTTGCCGCAGACGCTGGCGCTGCTGCTGGAGCTCTTCACCTGCAAGGAGCTGGCGTTCCCTCACACGGTACGGTACTGCCCAGCCCAGCATCATTAGCCTAGATCAGCAAAATCCTGGTATCCTTTGGGTATCAGGAGTCGGAATTCATACATCATCATAACAGGCATGGACACTGTAACAGAAAGACATGACCAGCTCAAGAGCAAACGATTCAGAGATGTTTGAGCACTTCCGAATAGCATTTCCGAAGTAGTTGCACACTTACTTAGACTCCATCATTGTTGTAAGTGTAGGCCTGCACTTTAATACAATCTTGTAAAAACGTAGACAAAAATCCAACTTCCAAAAAATGAAAAGTAACTGAACTCAGTTTAGTTTGTTAGAGCAGAGTGGTATAATAGTGTTGTTTCCGGCGCGCCGCAGACGCTGGCGGAGGCGGCGCGGCTGCCGTGGGAGCGGCTGGAGGAGGCGGCGCTGCACGAGGCGCTGGCCCGCTACCTGGCCGCGCACCACTCGCCCGCGCTGCCCTACCACGCCGCGCCGCACTTCGAGTGAGCTCCTACTTTTCCTGTGTTTATATCTATAGAGGATTGTGTAATGAGCGATTGAGTATTATGTAAAACCTATGCAGTCTGATGCTGACTGCGTGCCAACTAGTCGCGGCCGAGGATCCGCGCGCGCTGCGGCTGCCCGGCGCGGACGAGAAGCGCGCCAACGCCGTGTCGCAGTGGGTGCGCGCCGCCGCCGCGCCCGCGCTCGCGCCGCACGTGCCCGCGCACACTGCGCGCCTGCTGCGCACGCTGACTGACTTGGGTGTGTATGCGCAATACAACCTTGCATATTGAACTGGCGTGGTTACACTATAAGCTTCTTTTTAAAAACGAGATAAACCCGGCAATGATTAACATATAGATTAACGGTCTCAATCCAAAATCACACCTAAGTCAACTTGGTGGCAAGTGAATTCAAATTTTCAAATTCAAATCCATTTATTTCAAGTAGGCTAAATATAAGCACTTTTGAAACGTCAAATTAGACTATTTGTAGTGACTCTACCACCGGCTCGGAAGGCAGGTACTGTTGAGAAGAGCTGGCAAGAAACTCAATAGTTACTCTTTTAAAATCATTAATTTTTACAATATTAAATGTATTGTAATTAAATTAATTATTAAATGTAATGTAATGTTACATAAAATTATTTATTCTACTAATCTCTAGCTACTGAAAGCCTTTCAGTAGCTAGAGCCCAAAAAGGGTTGACGACGTATAAAAGACAAACTAACTTTGTTAAAGCAGGCTCAAGTATAAATTCCACCAGCAAGCCTTATTCAATTCTGGGCTCTGCTCCTGATTGGACTATATTAATGGACACGTATGAAAAGCACTATAAAATCCCGGAAGACTTAGCTATTACGACATCTAGACCGGACATATTTCTTTTTTCCAAACAAATCAAACGTATAGTACTTGTTGAGCTTACAGTGCCGTGGGAAACAAACATCCCTAAAGACCATGTATTCAAAGTGAATAAATATTATGACCTTACTAATGAACTAACCAAAAATGGCTATGTGGTTAGTTTATACGCGGTAGAAGTGGGTGCGAGGGGTATACCAGCGAAGTCTCTCTACAACCTGCTAAAAGACCTTGGCCATACTAGAAGTGCAGTAAGCTCCATATTGGAACGAGTGTCCAAAGCTGCTCTAGTAGGGTCCTTCCGAATTTGGCTGGGCAGGGAGAATAACTTGAACAGAGGAGGTGAGTGTTGACGCGTGTCACTAAGGGTACCCTTAAACCTACACCCATGTCACAAGTCTCGGGCTCTGTTCGGAGTTTTTCTCTCGGCCACGCGATGGACCCGGCACCCGCACGGAGAATCCATGGAATGCTAAGATATTGGTCTCCCTGTGTGAAGTTGAAAGCTGATCCAATTGCCTCTCAACCTCTTTGTCATTTAAAAATTCATATGTATTTACCTTGACTCAGTAAGTGAGTTTTAATACATTGCTTAAACTTATGCAATGGCAGATCTAAAACTGAATTGGGCATCTTGTTGTAGAAGAGTACTCCCAGTCCAACGAATGACTTTTGAACTTTTCGGAGACGATACGCTGATAAAACTAATTTATGTCGATTCCTAAGAAGACGATCGTTTAAGTCCTTTTTCTGTTTATACATATTTATATTTTGTTTGACAAAGACTAGGTTATTGTATATATATTGACAGAATTCCTATTTCTTAAATAAAACTATTTCTATGTGATGTCATCTTGCAGTGTGTTGCAACAATCTCTCTAAGTTAGCTTAAAGTAATAATGTTTGACTCAGATTGCTATCTTAATACAAGTATAATCTCTGACGGTCTGTTACGTTGTTGACATATTATTGGAAAATTAATTGAAAAAAGAAAATCTCTATTTAAAACCTAAATTGCGAAATTCGCAGACAGTTTAAAGCACATTCAGAAATTTCTTGAATGTAAAATAAGCTTTTGAAATAATAGATTCCTACACCAATCTATCAATAAAGTAGATTAGCATTATTAGTATTTTTTCCATCAGCTCCGTACATCGAGGAGTCGGAACTGGAACACCTGCTTAGCCGTGCCTGCGTCGCGCTGTGCATCCAGCCCGCCTGCGAGAGCGCCGCGCCCGTGAGTGCCACCACCCCTCCCACCGTGCCTTACAGTAGGAGACTAAGTAGAGTTCCAGTTTCTGAAAGGGTTCCTTGCAATGGCTACTTACATTGCAACTGTCCTGGAGGAAGTTTATTAATCTTTGCATAATATAAAATGAAATCGCTTTTGCTCTTAATAAAACCACTTCAGGGTTTTGACGCGGAAGAATATCGCGCGCTATCGGCTGTGGTCTACGTGAAACTGAAAATGGGGTTTTCCAGAATTCGAGCGAACCGTGATGATGCAGACGCTCACCAGCGTCTTTCATTACAAATCACAGCTGTAACAGCACGAAACTTGTAGCCTAGATGTTTCTAATTACAACGGTTGAGTAGAACACACTCGTTTGCATCAAGTTCAGAGTTCGCAAATTATTTGCGAAAAGTCAGGCAGAAACGTGTGAGGGCATGCCCGGTTCTTACTCTTGGCGTGACAAGTTATTTCGTGTGATTGTTGTCCCTCTGCTTTGCTGCGGGATTACGTGTACAGCAACTCTGTGCCGCAGGTCTGGCTGCAGTGGGTGGAGGCGTGTCCGCCGCGCGTGCTGCGCGCAGTGGCCGGCGCCGTCGCCACGCTTACCGCGCAGCAGCAGTTCGCGGCGCTGGGGGACGCGGTGGCGCGAGCCATACTTGCACACGAAGGTTACACCTACACATTACTTGCCTGTAGTAGACGAAATAAAGCGCTTGCGATAACTTTCAATGAAAATATTTTTTCTGTAAATTTTTATTCAGAATATCTTGAAAGAAACAGGTGCAAATGATTTATAGACTGTTCCAAGACTCGAATACAGGTCCTCGTGATTTGAACCCATATATAAACTAGCCACTGATTTAACTGGGCATTTATTCAGATTCGATAGATTCTTCGTTTTTATGATTTTTAAATCATACTGATTTACTCGTATTTGTTGGAACGAAGTTCCTTATCGCGCGTTGTGAAAGGGGGCTAGACGGAAAAAATTCGTACGAAAAGTTGTCACGACACTTTTTGATCAAAGGATCTTGCCGCCGCCTTTGATGTGTGTGCGCGTGAGCGGCGGGGGGCGCCCGCGCTGTATGCTGTCTCGCGCTCTCGTGGCGCCCTCTGGTGTTTCGGTGTACAACAACAAATATTATTATTCCTTAAAAATTAAAATTTTATTACAATTCCTTCACTAATTAATCGAAAGGAACTTCGTTCCATCCGGGTGTCCTTTGACACCTCTCAACTTTTTGATTATGCTCTCTCATCTCACCAACAAAATATGTTTATAGAATTTGCACTACCGGTATGTACTTGTAAGTGAAAATTTTAATGTACTATTGTCATTTAATACGAATTATAACAATGAAAATTTTGAAATCGAATACGAAGTTGTGTGTACGTAGACAACACAACAACAGACACAAAGTAAAACGAGTCAAAGAAACTAGCTCAACATGTTCTCGCCAAAATTTCACTGATATTCAGCGAGGGAGTATTATTTCCGCGAGTTCAGATGACGCTAAAGAAGTAAACAATCACCCTGCGTCGTACACCCTTTTGAGATCACATTACACTACTCAGTAAGTTTCATATATTTAGTATTTTTCAAGTACTTTACTCTTGTGCAGAGGGCGGCGGCTGGCGCGCGGTGAGCGGGCGCTGGGCGCAGAGTCCGTGGTGCGAGTGCGGCGCGCTGTTGGCCCGCGGCGCGCCGCACGCCGCGTACGCCACGCTGCTTGCGCACGCGCACACGCCCGAGCACATGCGGCAGGCGTTCGCCGCGCTCGCCGCCGCTGAGCTCAACTTGTGAGTGCCAATCATATCACTTCGTATACACGTTAGCCGCGTGTCATCGAAAACAGAAGGAAGCGCCTGGAAATTGTTATAAAAATTGGGTTGTGGTGTTTATTGGCGCGTCAAGACTAAATCATAAAGAAATGTATGCGTGTGTGGCAGAAGGTATAACATTGATATGGCTGTGAGTTAGAGTGAGATAAGAGAAGATAGACAGACTGACGTTCAAAGTTGCGTACTCAAAAATCAGAGGTCACTTCAAAAAATCCATACGCCCTGAGTTCCGCAATACATCTGTATTCTGTTCTAATCAATAATTATATTAAGCTTCTAGGAATTGTTACCTCATCGCTCAATCTCTGTTTACATTGACGAGAACCCCTTGTTCCAGCGCGCGCGACGAGCTCATCGCGGCGGTGTGGGTGTGCGTGGCGGCGCGCGCTGCGGACGGGGCGGACGGGGCGGCGCGCGCGCTGCTGACGCGCTGGGCGGAGCAGCGCCGCTCGCTGCTGCAGGTGGTGACGCTGCTCGCGCCCGCCTCCTGCCCCACGCCGCAGTGAGTGCGCCCCACTACCACAGCAACATACCGTTCTGACTATATTACTAATAACTATAGTGCGTTAAGAATGCTCTCAGTTGGCTTTAAATATCACAGTCTGTCCGATGTCTGCAGGCTGCGCGTGCTGCTGCGGCTGGCGCTGTGCGTGGTGTCGCCGTCGGAGGGCGCTCGGCAGGCGTACGAGCAAGCCTGTGAGGCGCTGCCCGCCGCCGCGCACGCACGCGCCTGGGCGCGCGCCGAGCGGCCCCCCGCGGTGCTGCTGCCGCGCCTCGCCGCCTGCCTGTACCCCGGACGCGAGGTCAGTGCGATGGTTGCCTACTGCCTGCGAGGTGCTAGCCATAAGCCGAGACTTATATCCAATAAAATTAATTTAAGTAAAGTATAGTATGTTTCAAGTTCCAACACAACTATAGTGCGACATAAAAGAGTTGAAAGTAGATGAGGGCGCTGGCGTCGCTCACATGATAACTTTGCGTGTGCACTTTAGCCACAACTACCGTGATACTTAGTATTTTGATCATTACCTAATATTCTATCTTATAATAAGATCATCTAATGAAAATATTTCAGTATCTGTCGTAGATGAATCAAGATAAAATACTTGTTTATTATAACAGAAACCTCAAACAAAGTCTTTTTAAATAACCTATATTCACTACAAAAGAAGGTTAGCAATTTGTTCGAATATTTTTTCATAATTATTGGAACACAGACTAAACGGAAAAGTACAAATAATATTATAATTCTGGCAGAGAGATTCTGGCTTAATTGTTTAGAAAGCACCTCAACATTCATAACTTAATTTTTTCATTACTACTTTAAGTATATATTCATAATTCATCTGGCAAATTATAATTTTCCACTAGATATTATTTTAAATGTCTGAATTATCTGATAATATTAATATCAACTGGTAACACTATAAGAAATGTTTTTATAAAAATGGCTGTTAACGAGATGTTGGCACACATTTGAATTCGTTCCACTTTTATTAATTTCTACTATTTTGTGCTTACACCTCGGCTGTTAAAAACGTATACTGTTGTTGAATGACATTTACACAGTGTTGCAATCGAGTAATTCTTTCCCAGGTATACTTCAAAGAAGAGCTAGAACTGGCCGCCGATCCCTCGTGATCTTCATATATGAACACATCTATTAATTATTTAAAAGTTGAACTCGACTTCAATGATAAAATAGATTTTGTACATTCGTCCTCAAACACGGAAGCTTTTGTATTTCGTATACTTATTGTAATTATCGGCATTAGTGTGTGGTGGAAAACCCAAATAATTCCTCTCGCTTAAAGAATACTAGCAGACGTATGCGACTTCGCTTGCGTGCCAAATAGTGTCTTGCAACCTTACAAAAACACCAAAAATAAAAAAATGTTTACATATATTTACTTTTATATAAATAAAACTAGGTATAGCAGGTTATAATCAAAAGATAGATATATGCAATCGCAGACCTTTTTGCATTTCTAATAAAGAGAAATAATTCTTCCATACATTGTTTCGTTATATTTCGAATAGATAAGCAGAGTTGTTGATGAAAGTACCCAGACAGCTTAAATTTGCCGATTTTTCTAACAATTATTCTCATATTTCGTTCAATTTATACTGAAACCTTCCCAAGGATTCACTATCTCTTTGACAAAACTAAATGACAGTCAGATTAGCCTTCAATGGTATTGTAACATGTTCAGTTCATACTGCAGATGGCATTACAGGCTGTATACCTGGATATGAAAAACATAATATCAAAGTACAATTTCGGCATTAACGTCATCGGGATCGTGGCCTAGCGGTAAGGCGCTCTAAGTGCCTGGATTGCCAGAGAGACGCGGGTTCGAACCCCGTCAGTTCCGCAATTTTTGATATTATGTTTATTTTTAAATACAGGTCAGTAGTCTTTAAATATATGCGAACAGACAGACAGACAGGCGCGGCGGGGTTAGTTTTATAACATGCAAGGAAGTCTGCAAATAGACTGTTGGTGAAGATATTATACTCTTTGTTTGAAACCTCGTTATATAAGTTTTTAAGCACAACAAGGAACGTTTGCTCTCTTTGTCATTTCCTTATGTCTTACATGTATTATTTACTTTTAATAATACTCTGCATATGACTAAATGTAGGTTGAAAGTTTAAATGAAACTACATATAAATACATATACTGTCTATTTCAGCCTATAGATAGATGTAGGTAGGTAAATAAATAATGTAGTTTGACTAGAGAAGTAGTATTGTAACACATATCACTATTGTGTTGAAAGATATTTTGTACTTTGACAATTTTTGGTTTATCAAGTTCAAATAAATGTATATACCAATATATTGTTTCCTTTCATTTACTCATAATTGTCTGAAGGATTTTAGGCTTAACCGTTTAATTTGTTACATCTGATAAATATATAAATAACATTTACACTATTTGATGTAACTCAAAAAGATAAAAACTAAATAGAAATGACACTGATAGTTTCTTTAAAACTTAACTAATTAAATATTTACAGAATTTAGAATAGAATAATTTAGAATAATTTATTGAAAGAAAGAATATAATACTTATTCTAATAATAATACAAATTATGCCTATACGAATGGTGGCAAGATGTGATGATAAAGTTACAATGCCAGGTTATTTTTTTTACGTACTTTGAAAGTAATTAAATTTACCACAATTGACCACAATACGTATAAAATATTCTTATTCGAGGAGAAAACGACTGTCCCTAAGTTAGGTATAGACCTGTGTTTTAGGCGACAGTGCTCTCCTTATAAATATGGCTAGTTTAAACAGAACAAAGTTGGATACTATTACATATGAACATAGTCCATATCTGATGTAATGACCTGCGTTTATATGTAGCAGTTACATGCATCATGACAATTGTACCCTGGGCTACGTCAGATGTGGACGCTGACTTAGTATACAAACAAAATCAATAACTTATTCTACTCTAAATCTAAATCTACTATAACTACATGTCCAAAACTACAAATAATTGTTAGGAGAAGGCACCTTCTCGCATCTTGACATATAAGGCATGCGTTTACAGTAACTAGGCCAGTGCCGATAGCCTTAAAAATAATAAAAAGTAAAAGAAAATCGCAGTAGGATGAAACCCATTGCAAAAGGAACAGAATATCATAAAAATGAAAGGAAAAATAAATTACGGGCGATCTGAGGTCGGGAAGGGGTGAGGGTTTAGGGGTATAAAACGGATTTTCTCGATTTCCGGCAATACTAAAAGTCCTACGGAAAAGAGTTATATGGCAAAGTTGTAGGTACTGAAAAGATTTAAAACTTTTGTCCTTACATTTTTTTCACATAACCTATTCTCCTCCTTTTCCAATGGGTTTCTTCCTACTACGATTTTCTTTGGTTTCAAAAATTATCGGCACTGGCCTAGACGTCGTTCAATGCGTCACAAGCATCCTCTTATCTTTCGAAGGCCTGTGTAGTACAGTGGTATGCGCAGTAGATTTTTTAGACGGAGTTTACCAGCGTGGCAGATTGACATTTTTCTTAATTGGCTCTGCTCTGGCTGGTGGAAGGCTATGGGCGTGGCTAGTTACCGCCCTGACAGCAGATACGTACCGCCAAGTGATTTAGCGTTCCTGTACGATGTCTTGCAGGAATCGAAAGGGAAAAATTTCATTTTATTCTTAACTAGCAGTGCCCGCGGACTTCGATCCGCGTTAGAAATATTTTTGTCCACGTGTGTTTTTTCAGGTTAAAAATTAAAAATTATGATGATGATAGCAAGTCTAGTAGATGTACTTAGCCAGTCGCTGAGACTTTTCAGTACTGGACTCTCTTACACGTCTTGCAGAGGTAATAGCTCTTTGGTTTGGCTAACTTGTAATTAATAAAAAAAATCTTCATCACAGATGGATAAACTTATGAGTTGTGAACATGACAAAAAACGTATGCCTCTCAGAACACCTGACAAAAGTGATATTTTGAGAGAGGAGTCCGCATACTGCTGCCGTATGCGTGGGGGAAAAGGAAGCCAGCCAGACGCAGCGCCGTATAGCGTTACACGAAGCAGCGGTTTATCCTCCGTTAGTCTCTCGCATCGGAAAACGTAGTGTTGGCGACACCCCACGTTACATGGGGTCGATGGATTCAGTTGGCTCAAACCGTGATGTGTAGAAGTCTTTGAAAGTCCAGCAGTGACAGTGATAACGATGAGTCAAGCTGTACGCAATTGAGCGAGACCTTGATCAGTGTTGTGGTATCACAGCGCCGACAGTTATCGAGCATTATGTAAAACGCGGTAACGAGCTCGCGCCGGAATGTAATCGCAGGGATTAGATAACAAGGAAATAAACAGGTAAAATTATTGTATTTTGTTAATGTAAGCCAAACTTCGAGAGGGGTTTAACTGCCTATTAAACATGGTTCTAAGGTCCTTTATGTCCATTAGCTTTGTTCTTTCTATAGGTATGACGTATGTATGATAGTATCGCTCTCCTGTCTTAAGTAGATATACCGCTTCGTTTTACCAAAATATCGCGTGCGAATACTTGTCTACCGGGATCAAGATATAGGTAAAGTTTCACGAAAATATTTAAGTACTTTGGTTGCAGTAGTAAGCGAATGAGCAAGCTCGTTTAGTTGTGAATTAAAGGAAAATTACCTATTTTGAAAATTGATTTATTAATGCTTCTAGGAGATACTTTGACGAAATTCAAGCCTAAGTAGGTACTTATTCAACAAATAAAGTAGGTACCTATCTTTTACTAAGACTAAAACAGTCCTTATATCTTTACCTAGTGTAACTTGATTTTAACGGGATGAGTAGGTACTTATCTAAATGCTCACAAGCATCACTATAGAGCGACAGCCTATGATAGACAGACCTTCATCATTTTATAAAAGTTGAATGTCCATGCGCTCATCTAAGTATCTTGTCTGGCTATGCATGCTTTTGATTCATTACACTCATTAACACACCATATACCCAATAGTAACCTGTGCGAGGCTACCGCGGCAGCAGCCTCTTCCCCCGGTAGTGTATGACCAAGCCGAGCACCGCGGACAGCGTGGCGACGCCGGCCGCCTTCGTGACGGGCAGCCTGCCGCCCCACAGCCAGCCGCGCGGCAGCCAGCTCACCACGTGCAGCACGTCCAGCAGCGCCTTGCTGCTCACCAGCGTCGCCTGCGTGAAGCGCGCGCCGGCGCACTTCGTCCGCTCCGGCGCCTGCAGGCTGCGCGCTGCCACGTGCAGGGCGCGGATTGATCTGAGGGTTGCAAAACTAATTTTAGGTATGCATAGAGAATCGATCTGTTGAAATATTAAGATTTAACTTAGAGCTAATTCACTAGAAGTTCCTACGTTTTTACAAATCATACCTTCAAATACTATGCAGCTATCTACGCGGCATCATAGCGGAGTGCTAAAACTTTCGGCGGTACTGGATTTGTTGGTAACTACCATCAGATCTGATTTAATTTAGAAAATTTATGCTACGCCAATTAAAATTTAAACATTATATTTACATTTACATGTTTATTATAATTATAGTTGTTAAGTATCATTTAGATATCTTATAGTTTATTAGTTAGTTACTGAAAAATAATAGGTATGTCCGTGAATGTGCAAGGCTGAAAACCAGCGTCACAACTCGCTGTGGCTTCGTGCTGAGGCGGTGACCTTGTTTGTCCACGACGCATTTTTTTTTAACAAGTGCTGTTATATTTTGTTCTTTTGTAATTGTGTTGTGGTGTGTTGTGTGACAAATAAATTCCATTCTATTCTTTTCTATATTAGACGCCCGCACTCAATGTTTTTGTTACCTTTATAATATTAGAGTAGTATAGAGTTCCCATTTCTAAAATTCAGAAAACAGGACAACTTCCGGATTTTAGAGTCCGAAAGCCGGACATGTCAACAAGATCTTTTAAATATATTCAATGTAATAAAAAATAGTTGAAAATATCATAAATCACCTTTTTTTATTTGGAACGGTGAATATACTTGGTTTATGGATTGATCGTGGTGTGGTGCGAGCATAGTGCGTGTCTCGATGATTGAATGAAACCTTCCCCGGACGCTCCCCGGATGCTCTCTAAACTAAGACAAATCTGGGGAAACCCGGACGGATGGCAACTCTAGTGTAGTAAATCCCTAAAATGTTATAAGCCAAGCGATAATGAACTGCGCTAGGGAAATAATTAGTTAAGTAGACATGCATTTAGAAGCTAGAAGCTGAAGCGGTGTGTCTGATCTAAACTATACTTATTCCGATAGATGTTAATAACTAAGTAGATTTAATTTGAAATGTAAACACTCGGTTATTTGATCCTACATTCTCTTCAAAATCAAATGAAGCGTGAAAGGACAAACTCGATACATCAGCCAGTGGTAAGGTTACAGCTACTTAGTCGTAACAAACTATGTAAGTACCAGATTCAGATAATCTTTACGACATCGAGTCGGATGAGATGAAAGCGAGTTGATTCGTTATCGAATGATCTGTTGACAGTAGCATCAGGACCTGTCCACAACCGTCAAAGATATTACGTAAATCTCGATAACATTCGTTTGTTTATCTGTAGGTCCGATTTTGATAAAAATATTTGAAAATCGATAGGTAGGTATCCATTCAGGGCTACGTTTGAGAGGGACCTAAAATGCATAAAATACTTACTCTTACGACGACGAATCCTTAGAAAGAAGCTCTTTAATTTTTAACCACTTTTAGTTTGCCATTTCTAGTACTTAACTGCTAGCACAGACATACAGGGCCAGTAACGATTACCTGAGGAACCCTACGAATGTGAACAAGGCCCAAAATAATTTATGAGCCGTCCGGATGGTGTAGGCCCTCTTCTCGTCCAGCACCAACACGCCCGTGTCCAACAGGAACATGAGCTTCTCAGCCTGCAGGTAAGCGAGTATGAACACGCTGTGAGACGTCCCCAGTGCACCCCACCACGGCCCATCCTGGAAAAGATTGCATAGACCCATGAATTATTACAGACATACTAAGTATATCTGGTCAAATACAGACAGAAGATCTTCAGCCTTTTCAACCTCCCGGTTACCTAAGAACCGAATCCTCTCTACTTACGCTCTTGGCTACTTGTGTTCTTGACATTGACAAGTGGTTACATCTAGTTCCTGGTTCGTCTAATACGAATGGTTGCCTGGTTCCTCTAATAAAATAGATGTATGTACCTGTTTCCCCAGCCCGTACGCGAGCAGGGTCTTGATGGCGGCGGCGTCGTCGAACAGGCGCAGAGCGGCGCGCGCCGAGGCCAGCCGCGCGCTCGCCGTGCTCAGCTCCTGGCGCCGCGCCGCCGCGCCCCAGAACTTGAGCGAGTAGCATGCCAAGTTCACCACCTGGAACACCACCATCGTGTCTTATTTACAATTATTTGGCGCATGACAGCAATCATGTTGATTTGATTTGAAGGTGACGTAACGTAGGAAAAAATATTTAACTCGAAAGAGCAGTCAAGGGCCAACTTGTAGTCGATAAAAAAAAACTTTTTCACACAGACAGATTCGTTGGTCTAGTGGTTAATCTATACGGCTTCGAGTCACGAGGTTCTGGGTTCGAGTTCTCGGGCTATTTATATTAAGTTTCATTTTGTAAAAAATATTTGTCAAAATCTACACTAGGAATTAAGACTACGTTAAGTCCCGGTCATTATCAACAAAAACAGAATCATTCTACGGCCCGATCTAGGATCGAACCCAGGACCTAGTGAAAGCCAAACAAGCTAACCACTGGACTTAATGCTGTCTAGGGTAAAGTAGCCTAATAATGGAGAAATAACCCAACCATAGAAGAAATAGAAACTAATTAGGAGCATCCAGGTGTAGGTGTTCTTCCTACCTACCTGCTTCTGACTAGATACACTCTCGTTACCAACTTTCTTTTATGTCGAAAAATCGTTTGGCGGTGCATCCTTGTTAATAACAACTAGTTACAGGCGAAGCCTATTATCAGAAATTAGTAAAAAAATTTCGGTAAAATAGGCAGATAGGTATACAAATTCGAACACAAACCTAAAAACCGCTATCACGTGACTTTTTGAAAGCAACAAGTTTGCGGGCAAAACATTAAGGTTATGCGGGATGAAGTAGATTATTTTTTAATTTCTGCTATTTTCCTTTCCTTTTTGCATATAAAAATACATCGATCGCACTTCTAATATCGAAATAGAGACGTTAACGACATTTCTATTTGTTTATTGAAACTTATTAAGTACATAAGCATATTTTTATTGTTTTCTAAAATATTCACCTATTCCTAAATAATTTAAATAGACCTGGAGTTTGGGAACAATGCATTATATGAATTTATGTATACACTTTATTACCTACTATAAAGTTTCATTTAAATCAGTAAAGCAGTTGTAGCGTAAAATCTTCGTATCTACAAGATTGGGAAACAGAACAGCAGTTTCAAACCGTCTTGTACCTTGTCGCGGTTGGCGTGCGCCTGCAGCAGGTCGCACAGTTCGTCCACCAGCTCCATGCTCGCTCGCTGCCGCTCGGCTCAGCGCTCGTCTGCTACTGGTCGCTACACACACCGGAGCGCACTCGCTGCTATGTTATCAACTCTCCTTATGATAAGATAATTTTTAAATAATATCTCGAGGATTTGGTTTTTGGAATACCGTAGGCAAATTCTATTTATTGATATTTATGCCCGCAAGTCTTTGTTTATTCTTTATTGTTATTAGATACTATTAACCACACTTTAGGATATAAATTTTGAAAATAAACGTAATATAAAAATTCGGTGCCGGCAGGATTTGAACCCACGTCACTGACTTTCTGACCGGATTGTCGTACAACTGGACCACGGATCATATAAAGACCGTTCCGAAATTATACATAATACTAGCAGTCGCCCGCGACTTCGTCCGCGTGAAAACCTCTTAGGTACCCTTCTAATTTTAAAGACAGACTTTCATACAAAATGTGTAAAGGCACATATAGTGTGCTCATTCCCCGCTCCCCCTCTCAATTTAATTTTTTTATAGTTTCCCGTGAAGCAATATCCTCCGTCCCGTACTAAAGGTCTACATTTTTGTTAAACATTGTATGACATTTCAGTACATTAATATTAAAAATATATATTTATGGCAAGCTGATGGGTATAAATTTATATTAAATAGTATATTTCACTCTTGAGTCTAGCCTTCAGAATAAACAAAAATAATTTTACAATCCGACACGCAGATAGAGATTAGCCCGTTTAAAAAAACGAACAAAATCTACCGTGTACAAAATAGATATTTGAACAAAGATCGAATTCTTAATTCATCATCGTATATATAATATAGATCTAAACTCCCCTCCCGCACGCGCGCCCCCGCCTTGGTGACGCTCACTTCGCAACGCAGAAATAGTAATATTTTAATTTCGCCAAAACTTCAAAACCAAAAGCCCAATTTTAATCTTTTAAATACCAAATATTATCTACATAAACTGTACTTAGTGATGAAATAATTTATTTTGATAAAGATTAATAGCATGAGTAAAATAAATGCGTTTAAATGTAGTCCAAAAAAAATTCAAGATTTTTAAATAAAAAAATGGTTGTTGTGCCTCACTCGACATAGATAGGTATAGTGTGTCGCGGACTTTTTTGTAGATATTTATAAGATCTCCAATTAGTTAGAACATTTTATGGTTCTATCTTTTAAAGTTTAGGCAGCGTACGCAAAATAAGTAACTTTTCTGGTTGATTTTTACACCTTGTGTCCGTAAAACCCAAATATTTTACGGAACCCTATTTTTTTCCAAAATAAAATTTAGCCTATGTTACTCGTGGATAATGTAGCTTTCGAATGGTGAAAGAATTTTTAAAAACGGTCCAGTAGTTTTTGAGCCTTCATTCATTACAAACAAATAAAGTTTTCCTCTTTATAATATTAGTATAGATTACGTCTTTGTTTATTTATTTCATTATTTTATTTCTATAAAAATTCCTAACAAACTAGCAGTGGAGTCATAGAATCCAGTGTCTCTCTGTCTGTCTACAAGCTGTATCTCATGAACCGTAATAGATAGAGTTGTCACAGATGCTGTGCGTCTGTTGCCGCTATCACAAAGAGTACTCATTGTACTACTCTAAGAAGATAATAAAAGAAATATATAAATATGACAAATGTAATTTGAATGGTACGGAACCCGTCGTGTGCAAGTCCCACTCACACTTGGCCGCTTTTTTTTAATGCACTCGTAATTAATCTGGCTAATTTTTAATGATTGCGCTATCTGTACTTATAATAAAACTGTAACAGGTCCAGTTTGTAAAATATTTTTAAATTTTTTATTGGAGGACATTATATTATATAATCGATACTGAAGCCGAAAATTTTTTTTTAATTTCTTGTATATTATAAAAAGAATCAAACATATTATTATAAATACTTTTAATTTTGTAGTTATATAACTATTTACTTCAAAGGTCCAAATCTTCAAGCAATTCATGTGTTAAAAAATTATCAATACCAATAACAAAATATCTTTTATAATGTAAATATATTTGTTTTTATTTTATCCTAAGATACAGAACCCTTTCATACATTGTTTTGTTAAGAAAATCCCTGGGCTGATGACGCTCTTTGGGCTAACGCTAACTGGCGCGGTCGTCCGCCGCGGGCCACAAAACCGCGCGCGGGCACCCGTCGCGTGCGCCCGTCTCAGTTAGCGCTGCTAGTATAATTTTATTCAATAAAATCAACAAATATTTATTTGACCATAGCAACTAGCGGCGCTCGACTGATTTGTAGAAACAAACCCGCTCGCGTGTGCCCGTCGTGAGCGCCCGCGCCGTGAAACCGCCGCCCGCCGCGCGGGTGAGAATCGCCACCCGCGCCCGCGCTCCGTCGCGCTGTCCATACTATTTTTCATTATACACTCGCGAGCGTGCAACCGCGCCAATTTTAGCGTTAGCCCTTTCAGTTAACTATACCAACGCACTTTACTTCGAACTATATAGATTGGCAATAAAGGGCGTTGAACCCTCATAAGTTGCTAAGAACAAAGGAGTACAAGCTACTGCCTATCTCTATGTATTTATAATCCACTGCGTGAGTCTCACTCCTAAATAAAATTGCAGCAAAAGCCTCATCGTTAATTAGAATATTTGTACAAGAATAATAAACTGATTGACATTTCATCCTTGCCGATAGAGTGCTCCGGCCACAGATGGAAGCTCGGCAGAGAGCACGACCACCAGCAGAAAGTGAATTAACTCGTAGAAAAAAAAAATTGAGAGGTGTTAAGGGACACCCGGATGGAACGAAGTTCCTTTCGATTAATTAGTGAAGGAATTGTAATAAAATTTAATTTTTTTTAAGTAATAATAATATTTTTTTTATTATTAACAAATATAATGTTATATAAACTTAATCAGTAGGCTCATTTTTCGTAAAGGGCGCCACGAGAGCGCGAGACAGCATACAGCGCGGGCGCCCCCCGCCGCTCACGCGCACACACATCAAAGGCGGCGGCAAGATCAAAAAGTGTCGTGACAACTTTTCGTACGAATTTTTTCCGTCTAGCCCCCTTTCACAACGCGCGATAAGGAACTTCGTTCCAAAAATGATGAAATATTGAATTGGAGAAAATAACCAATGCAGCCTTCGCGTCATGCCATTCTACCGCTGTGAAGTTGATGCAAATGATTGATTGATGACATAACAACAAAGCGGCAAAGATCTTATTGGGAATTGTATAACACAAAAAAAAACAACGTCGTAAACTTAACATTAAACGTATTTAATAAAAATCCTAATTTATACACAATTAATTCCTATGTACAAGCCAAATAAAAGAACAGAAAGAATATATACATTGGAAAGGTCATATTTACATAACACAAATATTTGCATAACTAGTAAATTCATATATTACATAGATATGACAAAATGAAAATTATAGCTCATTCGTTTCTACATTACTATACAATTCTTTTAAAGAGTTTCAACAGGTTATAAAAACTTATATCTCAAAATTGTAAGTTTATACGATTGGACAATTTCAATAAAATACAACATCATTCAAAGGACAATCACGACTTTTTATGACTTACAAGTAAAGTAACTAATTGTGTGTCGGCTGTTACTCCGCCGTGACCAATTATTTGAAGGATATTCAATTTCATTTTAAATAATGTTTAATTATTCTATTAAACACTATATTTTTAGTAAAATAAAATAAATGAGGTTTGAAAAATACTTTTACGGTAACAGCACATACGAGATTTTAGCCGACGATCGATAATTTAGTTGAAACAGAACTAACATTAGTTCTGTTTACGCCAGTATACAATAACATACTGCTGACGCTTTCTGCATCATAAGATAATGCATGAGTCTACGGCGGCCGACTTCATGACGAGAAAGTGATTTGATGTGTTTCTTTACACGGTGTAAACAATAGCTCAATGATTTAGTTTAATATTCCGCAATTCCTCCTTCCTAAATAAAAGTATCCCTATGTAATAAGCCCCTACAAGAGTTAACCCTCGCTAACGCGGAGCTCAAGATGGTCCTTTCTCCGTCCCAGGAGACTTCGTGTTTCTCTAAATTATATTTGGTCAATACGAGTGTTTCGTGCCGCGGCTCACTTGAGCAGCCGCTTGCGCGCGAAGTGCAGCGCGATGCCGGTCAGCGAGGACAGCGTGGCGATGGCGGCCACGTGCGTGGCGGCGACGCGCTCGCCCCACAGCCAGCCGCGCGGCAGACAGCTCACGGCGTGCACGATGTCCAGCAGCAGCTTGCCGCCCGCCGCTGCCTGCAGCAGCAGCCGCGCGTCTAGCTGCCGCCGCGCCTCGCTCGCCGGCTCGGCGCGCAGGCATTCCCGACTCCACCACGTGTGCCGCATCGAGCGGATCGTTCTGCAGACCAAAACACTCGTCACTCACGCCACAAGGACAACGTAGCCTCTCTTAGGCGGAAAATAAACAGTGTCTGTGGTCACAGCCAGAGTTAAACAGAGCACGGGTCGATTGCATAAGTACATACAGTGACGCTATCCTTCCTCGAAGTTTTAAGGAATCATCATTATCATTATCAGCCTATTAACGGCCCACTACAAAGCCTCCCTTTGTGTAGGAGAGGAGATATGGATGGTAGACCTATCGCGTTGCTGCAATGCGTTGCGTTTAGAGTGATAATGTGTCATATATTAACGATCACTATCAGATGTTGATTGATCCTGGTCACTGTACCAAGAACAATGACTCAACGTGCGCTCCGAATCAATTATCCCACAACCCAACCCAAGATTCAAACCAGTGGCCTCGTGATCGAAGTCGCATAGACTAACCACTAATGAGGCAGTTACATCAAATTTTCAACATCACAGTTATGACGTTAATGACATTGAACTAAGCAGATAATTATAATGAACAAAAAATGCAATTAATGCGGTAAACATTCGCAAGTCATTGTAATGAGCCACTAAGCGTGACGACACTGACACTAACTAATACATTTAAATATGTATAGTTTTCCCTGTTTTACCGTGAATTGTTATAAAAATAGTGATAAATATTAAAACCTTTATGTATTTAGGGAAAGCTCCTATATAGTACCTCTGGGGACCCTTATTTTTGGAACCGACTTAGTAGACCTTATTCGTTTTACGGCTACCTTCTGAATTATATTTGTTAAATAGGAATTCAGCAAACCTAGGGCTAAAATCCATGTACCGTAAATAGTAACATATTCGGTAGTTCGGATATAACTTTGCTTGAATCGGATTAAAATCTTGATAAATTGATCTAGTCTTGATAGAATGTGTACCTATTATATATATGCTGCTCCAGCGTTCACTTCTTAATCATGAGGCAGCGCTCGCGTTAATGTTGAGAATAAGTAGTTGAGCTTATTATTGTAGAGCTGGATTTCATCCTACTCCTAACAAGTTAGCGCGCTTCCATCTTTGATTGCGTCATCACTTACCATCGGGAATGATTGCAGCCTAAGGAAAAAGAGCAATTGTCTGTTGTAACAGTGGTAGATACTGACTGTATTAGCGAGATGTAGAGGCTGGCAGCCCACAGCGCGGTGCTGAGCACCTCGAGTTGCTCGGCGGCGCGCGGGGACAGGCGCAGCACGCCCACCTCGTGCAGCCAGCACGCCTTCTCTACCGGCAGGAACGTCTGGTCCACCACGTTGGCCAGCACGCCCAGTGCTGCCGACACTCTAGAAGACTCCTGGAAATTTCACACGGTCCTTAGTTGCAGCTGCAGGACACCGTGACTTGATTGCGATCGCGCAAGCTATTACGTGCTGATTGTAGTATGACGACACAAATTTGTTAATAATAACAAGTCATTTCTGAATATTAGTATAAAAAGAAAAAACTACAAGTTCTGATTGACAAAATCATTCATGTTATGAAGAGGTGAATGGTAATCTTGCAGACACAAACAGCTAAAGACTAAAAGGCATTGAGAAAAGACAAGAAAAACTGTAAGTGTCTCACAGGGTCTTTAACCATATTGTTTATATTGCTATAGACTGAATTGTTGTCAAAAGATTGCATGCTAGAATTAGGTAAATTAATTTTGCTGATCCTATTATTTCTTTCATTATGTTGTATGCATATTATCAATGTGAATTAGGTTTGTTGATAAGCAAATATAATAGCATGAACATTTTAGATGTTATCAGTTACGTAGGAAAAAAATAATCGCACGTTGATACTAAATATAGGTATATATTTTCATGAATTAGTTACACTGTTGTGTGGGACTCTTGGTGAGTTTTAGATTGTTCTGCTTAATATATTCATCACTAAGTAGTGAACAAGACAAAAACTCAGTGTAGGTAAACTACAAGTGTATTTTGTGAATATTTTTCAAAATGAAAAATATTTTTAAACATTAGTTAATAATAAGACAACTCTAGATAAAATCATGTACTATTAAAGAGGCTCAACAGCTGAGATTCCGAGACTTATAGGCCGCGTCGCTCACGCCGAGCCTCACCTTTCAGTCACAATAATATAATCAGTTACAATAATAATTATTAGTAGATATCAGATACTTAGAGAGATAAAAATGTTATATTGTTGTAGATATTTTAACTTATCTTTAGTACATTAGTATCTAATTGGTAGTATCGTAATAGCATGGAATAGGCAATATTTTTAAAAGATTTTATAGGCAATAGGGTTTGTAGGTAGACAAGCAAGCCTAGTGGAGATTCGATGTGAATGAATGAACTCACATGTCGTCCCAAGCCATAGTTGTAGGTGTGCCTCAGCATGGGGATGTCGTCGAAGAGGCGCAGCATGAGGCGCGCGCCCGACAGCCGCGAGCCCGCCGTCTGCCAGGGCTTCTCGCCGCGCAGGCAGCCGTACAGCTTGCACGAGTAGCATGCCAGCCGCACAACCTGGAATATCAGAGATGGTTTTAGTTAATTATGCCTTGATGGCCCAAATTCTAATTAACCATGACAATTTAATCTCTCTTTCGGAAAGCTTAATGATGGTTAATCCTACACCAGGTTTGGTAGACTGACTAACTATCTTTGGCTATTGTGAGCATATGAAATGATGAAAACTTATCAGTTAAAACAAGGGTGAGGTTCTAAATTTGGTTTTAAAGGTTTTGACGGCCTCCGTGGTTCGGTTCCCGGCGGGGCAGATTGAGATTTTTCGTAATTTGTCTTGGTCTGGCTGGTGAGAGGCTTTCGCCCTGGCTAGTTACCACCCTACCAACAAAGGCGTACTGCCAATCTATTTAGCGTTCCTGTACCATGTCGTGTAGAAACCGAAGGGTGTGGATTTCATCCTACTCCTAACTAGTTAGCCTGCGTCCATCTTAGTTTGCATCATCACTTAATATCAGATGTGATAGTAGTCAAGGGCCAACTTGTAGTAGATAAAAAAAAAATTAAAAAAAAATGGGTCTCAAATGGAAAGTAAGCCATTTAGTATTTTGTTAATAATACTACAAAATTATTAATTCCAAATGATAATCCTTTTTATTTAGTGTTTGCTTGACTACTTCAAAAACAGTTTGAGGTTTATTTTCATAAGTTCGAGTGATAAAGTGAACAAATTGCCAGATGTGATGGAAATATTCATTAGAACAAATTGTTTATGTATACATATAAATTATAAAGATTTTAAGTCTGGAATAGATATTTTAAAGTTGAAGGTAATCATTTCCATCATATAAATCACAGCTGAAATGGAAGTTTACTAAATAAAATTAATGATTGATTAGTTATTGTTACTGTAATGACTGTTTTTGCACATCATTGTACTGAACAGATAAAGGTCATAAGATGTCTATAACATGTTACATTTTATTTACTTACCTGAAGGCAATAGTAAATGAAATCAATTGTTTTCTAGGCTATATGTATGCTGCTGTACTTTTACCGTAAATTTATTTTATACTGTATGTTTTTAAGTCCACAACTTATCCAAAACTAGATGATGTGAATTATATGTGGATTTTGTTATTTCAATGTATATTTTTAAGGGAAGATTTTAATAAATTTATACGAAGGCAGTATGTTTTTTATTGAACAAAATTATGCTTTCTTAATAAGCAATTATTTCATTTAAGTATCTAATTAACCGACGAAAAAAAACAGAGGAGGTTCTCAATTCGACACATATATATTTTTTTTTATTTTATGTATGACCACGCATAACTTTTTACAGAGTTGTCCGATTTTGATAATTCTTTTTTTATTAGAAAGGGTATACTTCCAAGGTGGTCCCAATGTCATCATGTTAGGATCTGATGAGGATATCCTGGGGAAATTGAAGGAACTCTTCAAATTTTGGAGGCACGCTTACAGCGATTCCAGTTTTTGTCCTAGTATTGGTAGCTTTTGGGTACTAGTGGCATATAATATACTATGACAGTATAGTACGAGTACGATATGTGGCGATAAATCACTAAAAAGTAAGAAATAAATTTTTTTTAATAAAAATAGAACCGACTCAAAACGCACTAAAAAGTCAAAAATAACTGTGTCATTTAGTTGCTTTAAATTACTTAAGCATATCTAGGACTCGGTGCCAGCCAAGGTTTCTACTTTATGGATGTTACCTAGAACCCACAAAATTTCTTAAGGTTCCAAAAAACCCACAAGGTTCCTTAAACTTGGCTGGCACCAACTTCTTAGATATGCTTAAGTAATTTAAAGCAACTAAATGACACAGTTATTTTTTTACTTTTTAGTGCATTTTGAGTCAGTTCTATTTTTATTTAAAAATTTTTATATTATAACTTTACTCTCAGCACACACCAACAGCACTCCAGTAGTTGTTGAATTGCAATAGTAGAGATAACATTTGTAACATCAATCAATGATAGTTCCTGTAGCGCAAACTGTTGATTGATCATATACAATGTGACATATTCTCATAAAAATACATATACAACTACCTACACACACCTGTGAACAATTGAAAGTTGTCTCTCATTACATACTTGTTCCTAATGCCTGGTATTAAAGCAATTGTTAGCTAATTAATGTAGTTAATTATGCATACTAAATAGTTAATAATGATATATAATAAACTTTCGCAAAGTAACACCTGCTTCAATAAAATAATAAACTTTGATAATGATGGATATTTTAACTATGATTTTTTGATATATTTTTTTCTTCTTTAAAAATAATTAGTGCACTACAGGGCTGGATCTCTCTTCTTTTAGGAGAGGATGTAGAGCTTAGCTCCTATGCAGTTTGGTGGGCTTAGTGTGATAATGTTTTTACTCTTGTATTGACTATCAGATATTAATGATAAATAAGTGGATTGAGCCCCTTCGGACGGGAGGATGTAACATTACCATCTAGCATCCAGGTGGAGACTTTTCTTTATAGGAGAATTACAAACATAGCTTTATAGTCCTAAAGTAAGCGTAAGTAGCTAGTTTTATGGGTACTATGATAACTGATGAATACTTTTATATATATTATACATAAATACTTATAATATACAGATAAACCCCCAGACACTGGAAAACATCCATGCTCATTATTAACATTAGTACTGAGGGCAATGTTTAAATATTTATAACTTTAATAGATACATGTGAGACTTGTATCTAAAAGATTTTATCAATTAATTAGACTTTATTAGAGCTGGTTTCTAGAATCCTTATTTTAAACAAAAGTACATTAAATATACATAGTGACATTAGTAAAAAAAATTGGCACTGCATTTATCTTTGTCACCTTTAGCCTGCGCTTGACCTTAGTTCATAATTTTTGTAATAATTAATAAGTCATAGTGTATAATTTGCACATAATTTAGCTACTAATATAGGAAATAGTAAAACACATAGAGCAACAGGTTATTGACAAGTATTTCTACTTGCGCAGAGTTCAATATGAAGGTTGCGTTGTTTCCGCATACTTTACCTTGTCGCGCCCGTTGTAGCTATCTAATAATTCACAAATATCCTCAACAACAGACATTGTACAGTCCAAACTTTGTATCAATTTAATTCACTGATAAGTTATCTTGTCAGTTGATAGCCGGTGACACGCGCACGTCCGGTTGTGCAGATCTTTGTTTGAAAACTACAACATTTCTCCATTCTCCTAGCGAAACTGGAGGGCCTTGATTGTGATATGATTTCGAAAGGTTAACAGGTAAACCGCAACATGAACGACAACACATTTATGTGACATTTACGCAACAGCTGAGCGATTGACAACGTCGCTGTCATGTGTCAACACAAATGACGTTTAATAAAATAAAAAATTGTTCAGGAACAAACTACTACTAAATTTAAGAACTTAATCAAGTCTTTATAGTAAAATGTGAACGCGAAATGAAAATCAAGAAAAAGAGCAAATCATAAAATAGATTTAATAAAGTTAATTTTTTTTTGTTGATAAACGTAAAGTAGTTTTAGTTATGACATTAGACACTTAGCGTTGTGCTTGTCAGTGTCAAATTGTCAACATAAGTCATAACAAACGGAATCATGGAAGTTGAAAACAAAATCGTACTATTTAATTTATTTTCAATGCAATAATATGCCTTATTTGTATATAAGTTAATTGTAAGTAATTAAAAATGACGAAAGTATTTTCTATATCGGATATTCCTGAGTTCTCAAAGAAGGAGCGTATCGTAGTTGTCGGTGTGATCGGCAAGTCCCCGTACCGGTACCCCAACAAGACGAGCCCTCTGTTATCAGGCGTCCAGAGCGAGGAAGTAAGTCAATTATAACTATCATCATCGTTATCAGTTCCAAAAGTGAATATACCTAAATATTGTAAACGCTGAACTCCAGTAAAGCTAAAACCGCACTGAGGGGAAACTTACGGCGCTTCGTAATATCGTCCATGAAGCAGCTCTGTAGCGACTAGTGAGGCACCGCGTTGCTCCACTGTCGTGTTTTTTAATTCATGACAATGTGGAAGTAATTGTGTTTCGCGTCATACCGCTCTAATGTTATGTACACATAACATGGAGCACTTTTCCACTGCCGATTCACTTTAAACGTGGTTGAGAACTCAAAATTAACTATAGAATGATTTCAATTATTTATTAATGTATTAAATGCATGTTTTCTGGTCATTATATATCTCAATATTGATCCTGAGATATTAAGTTGTAAATAATTATTTAAAAATGTTTCTTATTAGCTTAAATTTTATTAACAGAAAAATGTTTTGTTCATTAGTTAATTTGAAATTATTAAGTAACTGTAAAATTATTTTGATGGCAGTATTAAGGTTTACTGCTGTGTAGACTCTGCCTTCTGAATGATAGTAGAGCCCACTATAAACAAACAAACTTAGCATAGAATCCTTGTAAAGTGAGACTACCAAAAACAAACTGAATTTCAGAATGGCATAGAATGCCACTGGGATGAAAGGAGAAGTGTCCTCTACCTGCATGCGGTTACATACTTGGACACCAAGCGGCTGGTGTCCCTGGCTGCCAGTCTCGACGAAGACTCCAAGAGTACAGTGAAGGATGCGGACGCAGCACACTGGCTGGTGGCGGCCGGGGAGCTGGCTGTAGAGTCGTGTAGAGCCATTGCACTGATCTTCCATCTCTGTCACATTGTGGTGCTGTCCTCGCCTACACACATGTTTGATCTCAACTACTTGCAGCTATTCAAGGCTGTTGATGGGTATAGGTATGGCAATTTAATATTATTAAAGTGTATAATTATTTTATAATTAATAGTTATTATAGGCTTAGAGATTTTATCATCTTGACAAGAATAATTCAGAAGTTGTGTCCATGCCGGACATTTTTGTTGTTGACACATTGTTCCCTATATAGGTAAAGGACCCTAGGTAGGAGTTGGCCATCTCACAGTGTGGTGCAATGCTATGGAGGTCTGGTCTGTTTTTACCCGACTGCGTCAGAAGGAGGGTAATGTTTTACGAGCATATGTATGTATGTATGACCATTTCTTCGGCATGCGCTACGGCCTTAACGACTGAACGGATTTTGACATGTGAGGTGTCGTTGAATTTGACAAAATTGTGGTAGTGACATAGACTATATAAATTTTTAAAACGGCGGCTGTAAATGGGGGAAAAAAGGGGAGATGTGTGTATTTCTTTCTTCTATCTTAGCAATATGGGTATCAAATGAAAGGTTGTAAAAAGACCATTTCAAAAATATAAATATCATATCATGTTTATATTGCCGTTTTAACAAAAAATGGCATAAAGTGTACCGTGTCATTTCTATACCATAAACTTTTTTTTTTTTTTTTTTTTTTTTTTTTTTTCTGTTTTAACTCATGCGATCAGTCTGATGACTATGAGCAGAGGCGTTGTAAGACAGTTGGCGATCAGAGATAACCTCCCCAGCGGGAGATACTCTATATACATTTCAATTGCGGCTTTCTCTTCAGATTAGAATTTGCCGTCGCTTTAAACGTCGAATCGCCTGTGGTATCGTTAACTGCACAGCCAGATGATTCGGATGTTTTATGAGTCTAGCTTTGTAGTTGATGCTACTTGCTCTTATTTCCTCTTTCACTGTTGGCATTTGTAGATGTTCATGGATTTCAGACATTTTTAGAAACCATGGCGCGTTCGACATTTGTTTCAGGACATAATTCTGTGCTCTCTGTATTATGTTGACATTGGAGTCGCATGCTGAGCCCCATAGCTGGATTCCATACGTCCATATGGGCTTGATTACAGTTCTATACAGAAGCAGCTTGTTTTCCAGAGACAACTTTGAGTTCCTCGCGAGCATCCAGTACAATTTCCTATATCTATGGTAGATCTCATCCCGCTTGGTTTGGATGTGTCTCTTCCAGGTAAGTCTTCTATCCAGATACAAGCCTAGATATTTAGCGCTGTCAGCTTGTGGAAGCTGGTTGTTGCCTAGCGACACTGGAGGGCAGTTTCCTCGTCGAAGAGTGAAAGTGACATGTACTGATTTGGCGACGCTGGCTTTTATTTTCCATTTAGCGAGCCATTTATCAATTTGAAGTAGGCTACGTTGCAAGATTTCTGATGCTTTATCAGGGCAACTATTACGGGCCAACACGGCGGTGTCATCCGCAAATGTTGCTATGACAACATCATCAGCTTGAGGTAGGTCACATGTGTAGATTGTGTAAAGAATCGGACCCAAGACTGAACCTTGCGGCACGCCAGCTTTGATCGGATAGAATTTGGAGGTGTATTCTTCTTCTTTCACTTGGAAGATTCTCTCACTAAGGTAAGACTTAATTATTCCAAAGAATGTATGGGGTAACAGTGTTTTAATTTTATACAGCAGCCCTGAGTGCCACACCCTATCAAAAGCTTGCTGCACATCTAAGAATGCAGAGGAGCAGTATTCTTTATGTTCAAGAGTTTCTCTTATGGTTCTACAAACTCTATGGATCTGTTCAACCGTTCCATGTTGCTGTCGGAAACCAAATTGATGGTCTGGAATAATGTGTCTTTCTCGAAGTTCCTTCCAAAGTCTATGCATTAATACCTTTTCGAAGACTTTGGAGGTTACAGGTAACAAACTAATTGGTCGATATGAAGTTATGTCATGGACTGGTTTACCCGGCTTTTCGATCATTATGATCTGTGACACTTTCCAGAGTGCTGGAAAATATCCGATTCTCATGATACCGTTAAACAGAGTACAGAGGAACACAATGCCTTTTCTGGGTAATTCTGACAGGACTTTTTTATCTATTAGATCGAAACCCGGAGCCTTTTTATCTTTCATATGTTTAACTGTGTTGAAAATTTCTGTTGGGTTTGTTGGTTTCAGTGGTAAATGTAATTGATAGGGTTGACTAAGAGCTTCTACTATTTCGTTGTCTTCGGTGTTACTGTCAAATTCATGTGGTGTGAATATTTTGGATAGGTGTTCTCCAAAGGCATTTGCTTTCTGTTGTTGACTTCGAGCCCAGAGACCTCGTTCCAGCTTAATCGGTGGTTTAGGTTGTACTGGTTTATTATGATTTTTGCAAGCCTTATAAAGTGAGTAGTCAGTAGCGCTTGTAGCTGTAAGGGATTCCAAATATGTTTCTATGTCAGCATCATTTACTGCAGCTAAGGTACTTTTGAGATCTTTTATAGCTTTGTTTAATGTGGCTTTATCTTCAGGGTGTCTACTATTGTGCCATATTCTACGCAGCCTTCTTTTTTCCCTTACACGATTTTTGATTTCAGAAGGAACCACTTTGTGTCTTGGTTTTGCATTAGGTTTTTCTGGAGTTGAATTCCAACAAGCACTCTGCACTACAGTCATAAAAATATGGGCAGCTCTGTCTATATCATCCTCCGATTTGAGTGTTATTTGAAGCTCTAGCATGTCAGTCACCAGAGTTCGAAATGCTTCCCAGTCTGTCCATTTGTTATAAAGTTGGAGCCGCTCTGACTTGGTCACAACTTTTGAACTCATGTTTAATAGGACTGGGATATGATTAGATGATCCATCCAAGGTTGAGCTGATCGTGAAGAAGTGCCGAGACAAACCCTTGCTTATGTAAAAGTCTAGCACATCTGGCAGTCTGTTCGGATCTGTAGGCCAATGCGTTGGTTCCGGAGTTGCAATAGTTGTTAAATGGTTCTTGTCTACACTCTTCTTTAGTTCCCTACCGCGGGTAGTTATTAGCCTCGCACCCCAATGAGGATGTTTGGCGTTCCAATCTCCTCCTATAATGAAACGACCTCCAAGGCTTACAAAGAAATTCGAAAATATCTCCTCTGATATCCTATGTCTTGGTGGACAATAAACTGCTGATATATTAAAATCGCCATTTTTGTCCACAATGGTTACTGATGTAGCTTGAATTTGTTCAGTATTGTATGGTGGCAGTTCATAGTGCTTTATGGAAGATTTGATTATTATTGCAGTGCCACCATGTGCAGTCCCATCCGGGTGGTTAGTATGGTAAATATAGTAGCCTTTAATCTTTATAACACTGTTGCTAGTAAAGTGTGTCTCTGATATAAGAAGTATATCAAGCCTTTGCATGTGAAGTAGTAATTCTACTTCATCTTTGTTGGGGGCTAATCCATTAATGTTCCAAGTACCAATATTTAGGTCTATTTTGGTGTTGTGGAAATTAACGTTGTAATGAGTTGAAGTAATGTACTCATGTGTTGTAGGAGTAAGTCTATTTTTTCTGTTTGCTTGATAAACATATGTTCTAGTGTTTTGTAGGAAGCTGTCTGTGATTGTATATCTTGATGATTCAATTTTGTATCTTTGGTTGCTTCAGCATACGTTTTCGGTCTCTTTGTTCTATTACGGTTCACTAAATGTTCATCGTTAATAGAATTTAAGTTTATAGGATGATTATTCATAGTACGGTGCATTTGTTTTGTCTGCTGTTGATCCTTTTTTGGTTCCGATAATTTAGATGCTTTTCTGTTCAGGATTTCCTGATAAACTTCACATCCCTTATAGTTAGCTGGATGTGGACCTAAACATAGAGCACACATAGCTGGCGTATTTCGATCCGTTTTTTTACATTCTGATGTTTTGTGAGATTCTGCACATTTAACACAGCGATATGGTTTCATACAGTAGTTTTTAGTATGTCCATACTGTTGGCATCGTTGGCACTGTACTATAGTTTTTCTTTTGCGCGGGTCTTCTATAATGACAGTTTGATGGTATATAACCTTTATGTCTTTTACCGCTTTGTTATTGGGGCCAGGCAGAAGATTTACAAAAAAGGTATTTGTAGGTTTCTTATCAGGTCCAAATTTGGCATTTATAATTTCTCCTGACACTGTATTTCCGGTGTCTTCAATGGTTTCCTTAATGGCATCCAGTGGAGTTGTGTGATGTAAATTTCGAATTACGATTCTGTAGCATCTGTTATCCTTCCGATTAAATGTATGACCAACTAGACCATTCTCACGGATTACAGATATAATCGTCTTATATATATCTACATTGTAGGATAGGATTTTGAGCTGGTTTCTGTTAATGATCTTGTAATTGAACTGCGATTTATCAGTAACAGATTCTAGTAGCTCAGTCAATTTGTTCAGATCTTCTATTCCATACAGTATTATTGGCGGAGGTTTGCTGATCTTCTTTACAGGCTCATCAGATTGTTCTTCATCAACTGGTAAACCACAAAAACTGTTACTTGTTTCAGTTTTGTCTGGTGAGGGTGTCCCGGATGGCATTTTCCTTTTTGGATTTCTATTATTTGGGACTCTTTGCCAGTTAGGAGGCTGAGGAACGCATTTTTTTTCCTCAGACTGATTTTCATAGCATTGCCTTTGTTTTTTAGTTGGTGGGTTTTTATTAACAGAACATGGTAGATGACTGTTATTACTTTTGGTATTCATTTCAGTTGAATTGTTAAGCAATGGTTCTGCTATCTGTTGTGCATTAGAACGATCCTTTCTGTTCTCTCCTTGTGGAGGGGATGTACGACTTTGTGATTTGTGGAAAAGACCGGGATGAAAAATTTGCTGAGTCATCTTCTTCTGTGCTAGTTCCTTGGTCTGGCAGTTCTGTGTAGGCTTCTTCGTTGGCGGTGGAGTTCTCTGTAGTCCTCTTCTCCTGAATGGGTCTTCTTCTTTTTCTTCTCCCTTTTCTTCATTCTTCTTCTGTGATTCTCTTCTATTCTCAGATGATGATTTGGGTGAGCGGGTGTTGCCCCCCCCAGAATACGTGGGGCAGACTGACATATAGTCAGTGAGGGATTCTCCTTCCGCGATGCAGTCGGTACCCTCCTGGGGTAGTGTGTACACCTTGTTTGTTCCCGCCATCCAAATATTCCCCATGTTTCCCTCCCGTGTTTGGTCATTTGATATCAGAGTTGACCTTCTCCTAGATAGGTTACCAGCCAAGGTTGACGAGGCCCACCTCCCCGAGCAAAGAACTTAATTTTAGAGTGGCGGTTCTTACTCGCCACTGACATTCACCTTCACCGAGTTGATATGCGCCATTTACAGGGGTATGCTCCGCTACAAGCTCCCCAGCGCCCCTCCGGTGAACCGCTCATTGTCCGCGACTGCTTATTGGGTATTCGCAGCTAGCCCCTATATCTAGAGGCCGTATCGCTATCCGCAACCCGCGACGCGTGTGGTGGCATAGAGCTCTGCCCCTGGGAATTATCACCCAGAACCACATAAACTATACCATAAACTAAAACAAAAAAGTCTCAAATAAAATTATTATTATAAATACAAAAAATTGTTTTTCTCTTTTCAGTTCATAACTTCTATGCAGTCGGGATTTTTGTATTTATAATAATAATTTTATTCCCACATGCAATTGTGTTTTGTTTCCTTTTGGACATTGAAAAGTTAGTTTCCTATGTCAGGACAGAGCTGACGGCGGCCACCACGGAGGCGCTGCTGCGCTCGGCGGCGGGCGGCGCGTGGGACACGCACGGGCGCCCGTGCTGCCCGCGCCTGCTATTCCACTTCCGCCGCGCACCCGCCGCCCTGCGCCGTGCGCCTGCGCTGCTCAAGAAGCTGGAGCACGCAGTGGAGGATCAGATCTATTTCATACTGAGGAAGGCCAGGATCATCACCAACGTTTGGTAAGATTTAGTCTCCCTGGTAGAGACCCTTCTGCGCTGTGTATTGCCTCTACTACAAAAATTATAATACACTTACTTTCCACCCTTTAACAGCGCAAAATCTCTGTTTGCGATACCAAAGAATGAGGAGTTTGTGTACATGAGCTCGGAAGAAGACGCAGGCAACGCGCGCGACGTGAGTGCCCTGCTGCGGGGCCTGGTGCAAATGTGCGCGGGCGCGGGGCCGGGAGCCGCTGCGGGCGCAGGGGCCGAGCGCTCCTTCCGCCAATTCCTGCAGAGTCACCTCGACATGGCGCTGGGCGACGGCTTCGACGACAACGTCGGCAAATACGCCATGAGCACCTCCTTCTTTGAGGTTCCTATTTTTCATACGTCTCCAATTAGTTATAAAAGTATAATGTAAAACCTCAAGTAAAAGTAAATGTGTATTCCCTTCATCTTGTCCAAGGTGATATTTTTGTTGTTGTTATTATCATTATTACATTCTGACTACACTCATTTATAGTAAGGTACAAGAAGCTGGCACTCTAAACGTTGTTTCACATTCTATGGATTAGGATGCAATACAATAAGCTTTGTCTTGATCGAAAACTGTGCTATATTCAGCTGCCGAGCGCGAAGTCGTGGCGCGCGGCGGCGCAGGCCCTGGCGCCCGTATACCTGCAGGACGGAGGTGCGGACGAGGCGGGCGGCGCGCTGTTTGATGCGCTCGCTACAGACGTGCGCTTCTCGCAAGCTAGATGCGCCAAGGTAGCCATCTCCTTACTTAATATAACAATTAATATTTCATCATCATCATTATCAGCCTATTAATGGCCCACTACAGGGCCAGGTCCCTCCTTATAGGAGAGGGGATATGGAGCGTACACCCACCACGCTGCTCCAATGTGGGTTGGCGGGCTATTATAAGACTTTACTTCATAGGATCATTACATATTTATCTGAATAAAATACTCCATTTTGCAGCTCTCTTATTCTATCCTATGCGAATGTTAACAAACTGCTGCCATAATTATTTCATTCAGTTTTGTTATTAGTCAAATAAGAAAACTGAACAAAATTTCCCCCTCTCTTATGCCAGCAGTGAGCTGGTAAAAAGCATATGTTGATCTATAAGAGAGCCTGCGTCACGAGTAAGTGGTAAAGTCACAACTACAAATACTAACATGACATATCATTGATTCAAAAATTCTTGCAAACTAAGCCTAGGTATTTGAAACTATTTTGTATTTTGATGGCCTGTCGTAGGTGCTGCCCATTGCGCAGGCGTCGTACGCGGAAGGGTTGCCGCCGCACTACTCCAGCCAACATCATCTGCATAAGGTAATTACATTGTTATTCTTTCAATCAGTATATGCGCAATTTTTTAATTTATAAGATAGCGAGCGTCTGGAAATGCTATTTCATTAACTTTAGATAATATTAAAGCTTACAAAGTTTTTCCAGCCGCACATTGAATCCATGCTAAGATATTCATCTCATAGACTTGAGCGGCCTCTTCTAAATATTCAATAACATGTAGAAAATATGAAGCAATTGATTTAATGTTTTCTTTGTTATAAGAGACAAATACCTTGATGTTCCATGGATGCCGGGGTGTAATCAGTTTGTAACATTCGCAACTGAGTGACTGAGTGCGGAGTCCGAGTTTGAAAAACGTTAATGTGCTTGACCAGACAAATTAAAACTTGTTCTGTGTGTGTTTTGTTTGCCGTATGCGGTCGCTATAAGATGTTACCGAGCAGCGTTGTGTGCATACAGGTGGGCGTGGCGCTGGGCGTGGTGGACGCCATGGCGCGCGGCCCGCTGGCGGCGGCGGCGCGCGCGCGGCTCACGGCGGCGTGCGCGGCCACGTGGCGCACGCGCACGCTGTGCGAGGCGCCCTCGCTCACCGGCCACCCTTGCGTGCACCCGCACCAGTGAGCGTGACACTTACTTGTTGATACGGTCGATGTACAAGAGGCAGGACGACGGGAGAAAAAGGCGGGCTAGCTACCTACAAAAGTCATCAATCGCATGCGAGTATTCCCCGCGGTAAGCGGGCTCTGCCGACATAAACGACTAATGAAATTCATCGGTCGATACACAACATGCGGGGTGTGGGAGTTCCCGCATACAGGTCCTATGTCATTTTTTGTAAATGAAAACAATTCCCACATTCTTGCTATTTTACACAAAATATCTCGCATCTCGCATACGATAATGTTGATCAATAGAAAGCAGCCACAAGAGTCAGAACATACATATCAACTCAAAAAGTAATCCATACGTATGTCCGCAGCGACAGCTCCGTGGAGCACTCGTCGGGCGTGCGCTACGTGAGCGCGTGCAACTGCGGGCGCAGCAAGTGCTCGCGCGAGGACCCCTACACCGTACGCGCCGCCAACTACACCTTCTACGTGCTGGCGGCCGACGAGTGCGGCGTCTGCAACACGCTGCAGGCCATCGACTTCCCCGTGTTCCAGCCCTCTACGCCGAGCTTCAGGTGAGTCGAGCCTTCCCGTGTTGCAGCCCTTCACGCCGAGCTTCAGGTGAGTCGAGCCTTCCCGTGTTGCAGCCCTTCACGCCGAGCTTCAGGTGAGTCGAGCCTTCCCGTGTTGCACCCCTTCACGCCGAGCTTCAGGTGAGTCGAGCCTTCCCGTGTTGCAGCCCTTCACGCCGAGCTTCAGGTGAGTCAAGCCTTCCCGTGTTGCACCCCTTCACGCCGAGCTTCAGGTGAGTCGAGCCTTCCCGTGTTGCAGCCCTTCACGCCGAGCTTCAGGTGAGTCGAGCCTTCCCGTGTTGCAGCCCTTCACGCCGAGCTTCAGGTGAGTCGAGCCTTCCCGTGTTGCATCCCTTCACGCCGAGCTTCAGGTGAGTCGAGCCTTCCCGTGTTGCAGCCCTTCACGCCGAGCTTCAGGTGAGTCGAGCCTTCCCGTGTTGCAGCCCTTCACGCCGAGCTTCAGGTGAGTCGAGCCTTCCCGCGTTCCAGCCTTCCACGCCGAGCTACATGCGAGTCGAGCCTTCCTCTACCTCTGAAACGACAATGGAGCGAAAGCTTCTACATAAACAACTTTTTAAATTAAGTCAGTGTGTGTTAAGAAATAGCCAAAACGCCATACTACCAATACGTCCTACCATGGGTTACCCGCGATATGACCGTGCAGTAAAGTCCTCAAACCCTCCATAGATTTCTTGATCTCCCCAACTATAACTCAGTAACTATAGCAGCCTTCGGATAAAGGTTTCGCCTTTGAAAAAGCTACCACTCACCCCAACAACAGCCATCAGAACTGGTGCAGTAGGCCGAAAAACCTTACCAAACACCGGTCTCCCGCCATCCCGAGATATATCTCATAAGAAACGCTCAGAGAGCACTCTGCCTTTTTTCTCGCTTTTGGGCCCCTTCTGACGATTCTTCTGAGTATGTCTAAACTCCCAGAACCTATGGTATTTACTCAGATGAAACCTAAAATCTTTGAAAATAATACAATAGCTCATCTCATAACCACTGACAGATTGAGAGGGATCTTGTAGGGAGTGATATATATATATATATATATATATATATATATATATCTAATATATAAAATTCTCGTGTCACAGTTTTCGTTGCCATACTCCTCCGAAACGGCTTTACCAATTTTTACCAAATTTTGTATGCATATTCAGCAGGTCTGAGAATCGGCTACTATCTAATTTTTCATTTTTCATCTAAATTTTTTTATATTTTTAATGCAAACAACGTTTTCCGGGTCAGCTAGTATATATATATAGTTAGTTATAGTTAGTTTAGTATATATATATATATATATATATATACACTAAACTAATTCTCATGATACGGAAGTCCCATAGGTGATCAGAGGTCACTTCATCCGAAGTGTGCCAGGCGCACGGAGGTGACGGGCTGATGGGCGCGTCTGCTTCGGTGATACTTATGATAAAATTATATCTTTCCATAGAGATGTTACTATTGACATGTTGATAGAAAACGATTTGTCACAATTTAACGCTAACGCTTTTTCGTTCGGCGACAGGGCGGCGTCAGTGAAGGGCGCGGAGGGCGGCGGCGCGCGCGCCGAGGGCAAGGAGGTGGACGAGGAGGGCGGCGCCCCCTCGCCCGCGTCGCCGCGCTCGTCCTGGACGCCGCCCGACGAGCTGTCGCCCGGCTCGGCCGACGACGACGACGAGCCGGCGCCCTGCGGACACACCGACCTGCAGCTGCTGGCCGCGCACGAGCCCAGCGCGCCCGCGGAGAAGGCCATCAGCCGCCAGCCGTCCACCACCGAGTACCTGCCCGGCATGCTGCACGCGGGCAGCCCGGCGGGGCTGCTGCCCGCCTTCCCCAGCTGGTCGCTCGTGTGTCTGGGCGCGTCGTCGCTGTACTCGCACAGCGCCGGCCTGCCCGAGCACCTGCAGCCCGGCTTCCTGCCGCACGCCAACCACCTGGTGCCGTGGGACTGCGCCGTGGGCGGGCGCGCGCGCGGCCGCGGCCTCACCGTCAAGATCTTCCTCGGCTACGAGTACGAGTGCGGGCGCGGCCACCGGTTCATGCTCGGTGCGCCCGAGGGGGGCGCGCGCCTGGCCGCCGCCGACGTGCCGCTGGCGGCGCCGTGCGTGTGCCGCGCGCCGGGCCCCGCGCGCCTCACGCGCCTGCACGTGGTGACGCCCAAGGCGGCGGCGGCGGTGACGCTGGCGCCGCGCGTGCAGCCCGCGCCCGGCCGGCCCGTGTTCACGCCGCTGCGCGCGGGCGAGCCGCTGCGCCTCAGCGCCTCCGCCTACTGGGTGCTGCGCTTCCCCTTCGTGTACGCGGACGAGCGCGGCGTCATCCCGCGCGCGCGCACGCACGCCGCCGGCGCCGTGCTCGCGCCCATGTTCGGCCTGCAGGCGGACTGAGGCGCTGCACATCCTTTAGAAGTACCAAGTTACAGAGCGTCGCATATTCTACTTTATGAGACGAATATCTTCGTATTCCATGGATAGGCTAAGAGAAAAACACCGAACAGAGTCCGAGACTTGCGACACGGATGTAGGCTAAAGAGCACTTGTTACGATTAATCAACGCTCGTCTTCTCTACTCGAATTGTTCTCCCTGCCCAGCCAAATCTGGTAGGATCCCGCTAGAACAACTTTGAACACTCGTTCTAGAATAGAGCTTACTGCAGTTCTATTGTGATTTTGCTGGTATATTTCTAGCACCCACTTCAACTCCATATAAACCAACCAAATAACCATTTTTGCTAGTTGATTTGTAAGGTCATAATATGTATTTACTTTTAATGTATGGTCTTTAGGGATATTTGTTTTCCACACCACTGTAAGCGGAAAATGTCTGGTCTAGATGTCGAAATAGCAAAATCTTCTGGGATTTTATAGTGTTTTTCATATGCGTCCATTAATACATACTCCAATCAAGTGTAGTACTTAAGACTGAGTACGGCTTGCTTGTGGATTTTATACTTGAGCTTGTTTTTACGAAGTTAATTTCTTCAGCTACTGAAAGGCTTATAGCTTCATGTATGATTTCCAGTACTCTGTCATGGCGGTGAGAGTAAAGACTCCTGTCCAGAAGCATCTTGCATCCTACCAATAAGTGCCTTGTGGTGTTGTGACCGCTACTGCCTCACCACAAGTATAGCAAAATTTTTCCAAGGTTTTCCCACATCTTACTAAGTTACGTTGATCTGGGAGTCAGTTGGAAGGCATTATGATTTGAGATAGAGAATTTCAATAAGGCAGTCTTATAGCAAGGCGCGCCACTTCAAAGCTAGAGTGGTGCAGAAGTCACCTAAGTTTAACCACAAATTTTGAATTTCTAGATTCATTGCCTATGCCATAAACCTGTGCCCCTGCCATAATTTTTTTGTGGGATTGAAACCTTGAATCAAGTTCTCTGGCACTCTCATCTTTGGAAGGGAAACCAATTCGTCTTGGGATTTAACTAGGATACGCCTTTTGGCAACTCTAAGGTATTTGTAGAGTCCCGATAGTTTTTGATTTCAGCCAAAAACTGTTGTGATCCCTGACCAAAGTTGAAGGATCAGCCGAAAGTGTCAGTCCAAACCAACTCTTCAATATCTTTATGACATTTGCCAGAAATTATATAATTTTGCCAGAAGGGTTCTACCAATATCATAAACAAGTTTTTGAAAGGCCAGTATCTTCGACGGAAATAAGAAGTAGATTACTTGTACTATGTATTATATTGATTGGTTTAAATTATGATATATTATATTACGTTCTTCCAAGCTTTTTGAATAGTACTTACAGGCCCTTGGTCTATCTTGTTAAGGTCGTTGATGAAGTTATTGACAACTACCTTAACGGATGGAGTGCATCCTTTATGATCAATCTTTCTATCAAGGAACTAAAAGGCAACGCTTCAGACAACGGACAAAAGGCTGTCAGTTCAACAGTAATTTTAATTTCCTGGTCCTAGGGTCCTAATCCTGGGTCGAGTTGTGGAATATTTTTCAATTCAATTAATTTTCCTTTCTTCTAAGTAACTTTTTCAGCGATTTCTAAGTTCGGAGCCGGGTAGTTGACGGTGCTAAATGCCCGTGCCTCGGAGAGCACGTTAAGCCGTCGGTCCCTATCACTGTCATCATCATCTGATAGTGATCGTTAATGAATTGAACAGTATCATACCAAACTCTCCAACGAGTATTGGAGCAGTGTGGTGTAAAAAGCGCAGAGAAAGCGAGCATTGAGCAGTCACAAACGGTACTTTTAAGCAAATCTCGGTTCTGCGGACGAGGCACTGCACCAGTAATCCATCCAATGCTAGGATATTCGTGTCATGTATACCTATTTATATGTATATAGGTACACAATTCAACACAATTTTGTCTGTGGGATTAACTTTATCTCCGTATTTTATTATATACTACTTTAATTTCAATTTTTTGCTTATCTATCTTATCTAATGAAAGAAAATAGCTTTACCACTTAACAATAGATGGCGTTGTAGTGTAATTTGTATTTGATTGTAATTTCCAAAAAAAATACCCAGCGATCAACCAGATGCAGTTCAATACGACATGACATTTCCATTGTATAGTTTTTTACATTTTATAATAATGAGCAAATAAAGGCGTTTGTCATCGCCTTCATGTAGCAGAAGTTCTTACTATGATACAACATGCAAAACATTATTGTAATAAAAATTCAAATAAAAAATTCGTTTTATTTATCCTCAATTCCTTTGTTCATTTTTTGAACCTTCATATTAAAATATATGTAAAGTTACAATAATAATCAAACTATAAAAGAACTCTTCTAGGTTTAGAAGTGGTTGTAAAAATCTTTAAAAACATGTTTAAACAGATATTTTTTAATATTAATTTATATAAAAGTAAATTTAAAACGACCATTTTTATTAAAAATCATAAAAATTAAAGTTATAGAAGTTGTTCTATTGATTTAAAATGCGAGAATCACTACGCACGCGCCGTCTCATCGACCAATAGTAAACGATGGCGGCAAAATAATGAATGTATTTGGCTTCTCTTTTTATTTTTGGGTTTTAATTACAAAACATTGTTATTGTTTCTTGATTTAATAAAATTAACTTTTTATTAATTTAACAGTTAGACATTTCATAACAAATTGAAATAAATTAAATTGTTTAATAGTAATGAATGTGGGTGTGGCCTATCGCCGGTGGGGTGTCCGTGGAAGGGGTGGTGGGGGTAGTGGAAGGGTGGGTACGACTTCGTGCTTCGGTGCGCGCTGGTCTTCCGTCAGTTGTCGTTTTGCTGCCGGTGAGGCAACAGCACTTGGTGGAATTCTTGCCGGTTCGCGCTCAGCAAAGTTCAGAAACTTTTTCATCAAGTTTGCGGCCATATGCCGCTTTTACATCGGGTGAGTTTTTTTTATTATCTTTTCTCTAATTCGTTACTAAATTTAACCAAGTATATTTAGTTGATTATTTTTTAAATGCTTAATTGCGTTGAAATACGAGAAGTTTTAATTGAAATATTCAATGGAGGGTAGATTATAAATTATAATTTTTTAGTATAATTTTCCACAAAGATCGTTCTGTTTATTTAGCAAGTTTTTAGATTTCATTTAGCTAAGTAACTTTTTTCGCTTATTTTTGTTATATTTTCGAAATGTTTTGTGCTAGGACCCAAGTCGCGGTGGCGGCGGTTCGCAGGAGAACCGCCGCTCGCTGGCGGCAGAGATCTTGAGCTTCGACGCGAGCCAGTTCACAGCCGAGGCCGCCGCTCCCACGAATCGCGCCAACGTGAGTGCTCTATTTTTTTAAGTATTTTTTTCGTTCTACCGTCACCAACGCCTGGCGTCCATTAGTGAAAGTTTGTGTTCATAATGTTCGTTTTTCTTTACATTGTCACTTTTACTATCTTTAAATATATCTACATGGTAATTTTAAAAGTTTTTGCAATTTTGGTAATAAGTCCCATATTGGGCGCCAGTTAAAAATATTTCGAGAGCCCTCGCAACGTTAATTAAATTCGTTTTGTAATAAATTGATGTTGGTTATTTTAATACTTTGTTTCACGTGGAAACCATTAAATGTCACTCTCGATGATCCGGTCGGTGCATCTTAAACTCTCCGAATGCCTTGAGCCCGCCGGATAAAGGCTCTACGCTAAATATTTAAGTACAAAGCACTCGACGGTTTTATTGTCCGTTCATAATGTTCGTACGACATCCGTTTTGATGGCAGTTAATGTCGGGGGGACGCTGCCAGCTCCCCTATTAATGGCCCGGCCGTGCCAAGTGATGCAGCCGCGGCCGGCCGGCAACTTGCATTAGCCGGGATTTCGGCGTTCTTTGATACTCCTCTCTATTGCAATCGGGCTAGGCTACGCCGCGAGTCTCGTTTCGCGTCCTCCGTATAGTGCGGGCCGCGCCGCTGCGACGTCCTTAACTTTATAAAATCGCAATACAAAGACCTTCGTGTCGCGGGTTGTTAATTTATATTTTCGGCATCGGGAGCTTCTGCCAAGTGTCTGTACGCAGCCGTATATTCTTTCGTAATGTTGTATTTCCTAAATCAAATTCCGGCGCAACTAGACTCGTTTCTGCGAACGCGAAGGCAATTATTTTAAAATTTATTGCTTACAAAATGTAACGCAATCCGGATAATTTAAGCTGAACCTTGGCTCAAAAATAACATTCTTATGCGTTTCCAAGACTTAGCGGAGCCACAACTCTACCTACATCAATACATCCCTATATTTGTTATTAGTATTTATATAAATGCATCGGTTAAATAGAACTGTATTAATTTAATTTCATCCCGGATAAGTTATTCAACCCGTACGTTCAGATGGTTAATTTCCGAATTTCCGTCGATCGAAGGTTCATCAGGTGGTTCTAATTGCAGTCGGATCACGACCTAATTTGCTTCCTCCATCCGAGCTATTTGTGACTTCGCGCCGGTTTTAGTTCCCGCTCATAAATATTTTAATATAGATATTGAGTCGTTACCTGCGTACTTATGTTTGCATCGGTGAAATTTATTGTTGTCTGCAGTAACCTCTAGACCCCCTACGACAAGCGGGGAGTCCATAAATTATGGCTATACCTATTTTCGGGGTCCTAAATGGTTATATTTAATTATCCTTAATACAAATATTTTATTCTTATACCTACTAACATTTTTTTCTGTAAACACATTTTACATTTCTTTCTGTATTGTTGCCAAAAAAGATGTAGGTGACTTTATTTTCAAAATTTTTGAATACATTTGAATTTGACACTTAAATTGTTTTTTTTAACGTAAAAATAAACTAGAATTTCCGTTATCCGACATTTTTGCTGTCCTTGATTAATTATTGTATTTGTTTTCATTGCAAGTTTTCAAAAGTAAAGTTCGGATTAGTTGGCCGCTGTATATTGTAATCGCGAACCCTGTAGAATCAAGTTTATTTGGCAGACGCCTGCCGCTGCGTTTGGCACTGTGTCGATGTAATATCGTGTAGGCCCTCGCTAGCAGCCGCCGCCCGCCGCCGCCCGCTCTACCACATCGGTATCGCGGCAAGCGAACCGTAAAACTGCTCTCGATTTCCTTCTATTTCTTAAACCGTATTTCGTATCATTTTGATTCTGATTTGATAATTCTAAACGAAGATCGTAGATACCAATTCTTGATATTAGTAGTATTTATATTTTGAGATAATACAGTTCAGTCGCTGAATCTTGCGTGTAAATGCAGATCCAGCCGCGTTGTTCATAGTAATGATCTTTCTGAGATATCATTCAGATGCAAAATATCTACTGTAGTTTTATTGTACGCGGACGCTCGAACGTTTTAAATTTTTTATTACTTTTAATTTAGTATCTTTAGCAAACTTCAAACCTTGATATATTAAAATTAAAAATGGTAGTCTGTAGTTTCAATTCTATCGGAATTTTCTATCAGTGGGAAGGGCAGTAATTCCTATAATTCTTAATTTAAATTTCAACGTGTTGTCCAGGATGACATTTGGCGCTGGGAGCCTCCTGGCAGCCCGGAGGCGGCGCCGAGCCCGCGCTCGCTGGTGCCGCCTGGCTGCTTCCCGCCCAGACACCCCGGCGGATTCGGCAGCTACAGGTACCAGACATTGTCAGTGTGCACGAGTTGGAATGGCTGACACTGGTGTACTGGGTTGCATTGACACTGTTGTTTGTTGCAGCGAGAGCGCGCGGCCGGGCAGCTGGGCCGCTGACAGCGAGGGGATGGCGGATCTCATCGCCTCCTTTGTGAGTACTGTTTATATATTGTTTTCTCAATTTTTGTGAATCTGTATGTTTGCTTACATTTCTGAACGTTACAGACGTCCATGCCGGTGCCGTCGCAGCCCACGCGCCGGAACCGCTCTTTCCGCGCTGGCCTCAGCTGCGAGGAGCTGGAGAGAGAGGTGACGTTATTGAGCAGCATTCAATTTGATAAATTTATTTGATGTATTTTAATTGGCACTAATTTTAAAATATCTTTTTAGCTGGAATCGCAGTCGAGCGACTCTCGGACGCCGCCCGAGCAGCGCGCCCTGGTGGCCCGCCGCGCCTCCTTCAGTGAGTCCTTTACCGTTTGTTGGTTTTTTGTTGGTAGAGTCTATCGACCGTTCGTGTTGTAAATGCGGCTATGGTTGCAGGCGGGCTGGAGGCGCCGCGCCGCCGCCTGGTGACGTGGAGCGGCACGCTGCCACCGCGCTGCATGGACGCGGACCCGCCGGGCGGCTTCTCCGCCAAGGTGTTCATGGGTGGGCTGCCGTGGGACATCACGGAGGAGGCGCTGCTGGAGGCGCTGCGCCCCTTCCACCCCGTGCGCGTGGAGTGGCCGGGCCGCGAGTGCGCGCCGCGCGGCTTCGCGTACGTGACGCTGGACAGCGAGCGGCGCGTGCGCGCGCTGCTGGGCGCGGCGCGGCGCGCGGGCCGCAAGTGGCTGCTGCGCGTGGCGGCGCGCGGCGGGCCCGCCAAGGACGCGGAGGTGATCCCGTGGGCCGTGGCGGACGGCAGCTGGGTGGCGCGGGCCGAGCGCGTGCGCCTGGCGCAGGGCCGCACGGTGTTCGTGGGCGCGCTGCACGGCGTGCTGTCGGCGCGCGCGCTGGCCGGCATCATGCAGGACCTGTTCTCGGGCGTGGTGTATGCGGGCATCGACACGGACAAGAGCAAGTACCCCATCGGCTCGGGGCGCGTGACCTTCGACAACGTGCACTCGTACGTGAGCGCCATCTCCGCCGGCTACGTGGAGGTGCGCACCGACAAGTTCGTCAAGAAGGTAACTGCGCTCCCACTGATCCTTGCGTAGATCGCCCACGAATTACAATAAGAAATATTTAGTTTTAATTATGAGTTGATAATGATATTATTTTTTCAAAAAAATTTATAACCCAGACCAGCGTCTCTAACAGCTCGTGATGCACTTTACTAGTACCAGACTACCGAGACCATAAACTTGTAATAAAACATTACTTTCCAATTTCATTTAACACAAATGCATCATTATTAGAGTTTTGTGACAAAACGAATAAGTTTGTTGGTATTCCAGCTGCAAGTGGACCCGTATCTGGAGGACTCGATGTGCTCGTTCTGCAAGCTGCAGCAGGGGCCCTACTTCTGCCGGGAGCCAGTCTGCTTCCGGTGAGCGATTCAATACAACACTTGGCTACGTCAATATCTTTCATTTTATATTATTCCAAAATGGTGATAATTTAAGAAAACTTAAACTTAACCTAGAAGGATTTCAAACTTGTTTAATTTTAGATATTTGTATTCGACCGTAGCAATTTATAAATTCAGGACTATTGCTTTTTATGAAATGGCTTAAAAACTTCAAACTGTATGAATGAAAATTAAGCACATATCTGCGTAAAAAAGTTAATATGCTGAGAAGCTTTACTTGAAAGCTATAGTTAAGTTTCTAACGTTGCCACTGCAAGTGACACGATGCAGATCCTAATTGGTTTCACAATATTCTAATTATGTTGCAGCTACTTCTGCCGCGCGTGCTGGGCGTGGAACCACCGCAACGACAACCACAAGCCGCTCATGCGCAACTCCAAGAACGGCAACGTGCAGCTCAACGGCATCGGCGGCAACATGCTGCTCGACGGCGTCGGCAGTAGCAACATGCTGCTAGACGGCATCGGCGGAGGCAACATGCTGCACGACGGCGGCGGCGGCGGCAACGTGCTGCTTGACGCCAGCAGCAGCAGCAGCAGCGGCGCCAGCGGCAGCAGGGCGAGCCGGCTGCCGCCCGGCGAGCACGTGCTGACCAACGGCGGATACGCGCACATCAGTGACGGTAACTGACTGCCTGTATATTGCCGACCTACTTTTTTTTATTAAGTCTACTCTTTTTATGTCCACTTCCAAAAGTAATATTATTTTTACTAATTACTGGTGACCACCGAAACTCTTGACTGTATGCTACGAAAGAGCGATATTTTACATTGCACATGCTATTGAGCGGACCGATGCGATAATAAATTTACCATCTAAAGGACATTGCCAAAATTTGCCCCAGGCTGTCCAAACGTATGCTCGCATTTAACTATTTTATTTAAATATCATCTTTTATCAATCTTCATAACTTTTATCAGCGACTGCTTAGCTACAAGTAACTTTAAGTTTTGTACTATTTAATGACATATATCATCTCTGGGCATCTCTGGGGCAGACTTCCGTACATTTTTTACCTATGACCTTTTAATTTTGATTTTCATTCCTGCTGCTTACGACGGCCGAAGTTAGTTATTTCTGTTAAACTAAATAGATTAATAATTGTACTATTGTTGCAGCGACCCCGTCCCCGCCCCCGAGCGCGGGCGAGGCCGAGGCCCCCGACGTGTGGGGCGGCGTGTGAGCTGACCCCACATCGTGACGCCGCGCCGACGTCTGCACCTCACCTTCGGATTTTAATTAGCACTAGATGTAACGCCAAAAATACCATCTGTCAACTGCGAAATCGGCAATGAAATTATGGGGGTACTTCGGGAATTTACCATTGAAAAAAATAGGGAAACTGTAAAATTAACATTAAAATTATGGAGTTTCTCTGGAATTACACAAAATACAGTGTGTGACGTGGGCGCGCGTACGTTGTTCCCGTAGTGGTGTTTGTCGAGCCGCTATTAAGTTGGGCGCTTCGTCATCCAATAGCTTTGTACGCTGATTTGACGACTATCGATCAATATTGAACTTTATTTCAATTATTTTTGTTTTTCAATTATTTTTTAAGAATTTATTTTTGTTAAGATTTTTTACATCCATATTGTTATACATAATTTTTTGTTTATAAATTTAGAAAATCGTTGATTATGAATGTTGTAGTATTAATTGACTTTTAATATTATTTTTATATAAAGCCATTATATCCAGACTATATACCAATAGACTGAATTATCTTTATATGCTAAAATCGTCCTTTAGTAACTTGTGCCTAAAATTAGAATTTTAACAATTTGTAAGGTGCCTTTAGTTGTCGCCTGTAGAGTTAGAACTTTTAAACGTTTTAAATAAATGGCTTTTACTTGATTGCAATCAAAAGTGAATTTTAGCTTTAGGTAATGTTTAAAATATATAAATGAATATTGTAAAAGGATTCAGTATCTAATGCTGTTTTTAACTAGCTTGTTAGTTGATTTTAGAATATATGAATCAATGTTGTAAATCGATTAAATAAATTATATTCAATAGTTATGTGATTTCATTCCATAAAAGAAATATCTTTATAGATTTTACCGAAATCTTTGATTTGGTTGTTTCTTAGTTAAATTATCATTTAACTGGTCACTGCAATGTATGTAATTTAATACTTAGATGGGCAGACCATTTTACAAAAACTGCAAGCTGTTCAGGCCATGCTTATTACACCTTAGGTAAATACGTAGAAACCCTTGACGTCTTCACTCTCAAGTAACTATTTCATATATTATTTATTTATTTTATTTATTTATTTATTCCTATTAACTAAACCCGGAGAGACATTAGTTTCCCAATTCGTCTCTCCAGATTACAAAAGAAAAAAAAACACAAATTTACACAACACACAGATATAAAAAAAAGAAACACAATAAAAATAAAAATTAATAAAAAAAAGAAAAATATATCAAATTAAAAAAATCTCTATAACAAACAAATATCTAATTGTTTTGCTCTAGTAAACACTTGAGCCTTTTTACAAGTACCAGCGGTGAACAGTGGAAGAGGTCTAATTCTCCGGCTATGCCTGTGAAATCATTGAGCAGGCGCAGCGCATGAGCTAGCGGCGCATGCTGACTTGCTTTTGTTTTAGCATGCGTTATGACAAACAAATGGAAAGCTGTTCGAATTTCACAGGTCTCTATGTATCATATCATATGACTACTATATATACTAGTTAGCCATAACGAGAAAACAAACCATTCTTGAAAAAATTGAACCCACTCAACGCACTAAAAAGTAAAAGATAACTGCGTCATTTAGTTGCTTTAATTTACTTTCATTTTTAGTAGGTGCTGTATAAAGTTCAGTAACTCATTGTGGACGCTCTACAGTTTATGTACGATCGACTTTTTATTTAATAATTTATTAAAAATTGATTAGTTATACAATCTAAAGTTCTGTATCAGCTCCTTTGAATGAATTGAATATATCTTGCCTGACGTGGAATATATCGTATCGCGTAAATTGAATGGCATATCTCGCATCATGATAGTTTTGCTGTCATAGCAGATACCGTGTACAGATGTATTTAACTATACCCCCTGTGGGCCTGACATTCAAACCTTCTTTGAGGCCCGCGGCTACCCGGGTAGCGACGGAGCTATATTGACAGCTGTCATTATTTGCCTGACGGTTGCCAGGGGACCCCTCGGGGCTGTGAAACTTTAAGTTAGATTAGGTATACAAGTATAATATATAAGAGCTATCCTCTCGATAAAAAAACTTCAGATTATCAAATTAGGCAGGTATCATTTAACACGTGACAGTACCTACTAGCAAATTTTACAGTGAGGAAAGGACATAGCCATAAATTGTATGGAAATCTGCCCCAGAGATGTCCAGAGTTAATATCCATGTCGTTAAATAGTACAGATCTTCTATGTACATAATAAAAAACTAACATGTAGCTATGCAGTCGCTGATAACTCATAAAGGTTGATTTTTCATACTTTGACGATGGTCACATGATTCAGAACATACAAAATAGATTGAAGTTTGTATTGATGTTTTCAGTGATTGCTATGAACCATAGGCAGTTGTTTAAAATTCATTGCGTGTTTAAATAAAATACTTAAATATGAGCATACGTTTGGACAACCTGGGGCAAATTTTGGCAATGACGTCAGGACGGCCGACAGCTTGACATGTGATGAAATCAATAGTAGTGTTATACGACTTATACGAGGTATAATGCGATTCAAATAACAATAGGAAAAAAGCTAGCGCCATCTTGTACCGCATTAGTCGACAACTTCAGACTTTGTAGTATGATGTGCAAAAAAAACAAAAATAAATTTATTTTTACTATACATTTTCTCTCACAACATTTTCACTCACAAGAGAATGAATCTTGTGAGTTTGAATAATCACTATTAGAGAGATCTAAATATTATGTAAATAAGTACGAGTATCTGTAAAAAAGATTTTAATGAAATAAAATATCACTTTCTTTAAAAAAAAACAAAAGAAGTTACTACTAGAAGTATTTAACTACCCACACTATTACGTATTGTAGAAGTACGAAAAAAATACGAAAAGCAAAATTTGTTGTGAATTCTGTTCTTTTACATGATTGACTTCTCGCCGCCAATCGTCAGCAGTAATGCTTTGGAACACTTTCTAGCTGGCTTACATTCTTACCTGCCACCAGGGCCGCGCCAACCCCCCACAGCGCCTGTGTGCAAAACCTATGAAGCGCCTCACCTTGCACACACTTTCAATTTACTGATTGTTCAATTGTTTAATGTTTTAGCCCTCTTTTGTCTTAAAGTCGGGGAATCCCCGTGACCCTACCCCGCTTGCGTCGGTATACATTCATAATTCATTCAATCAAACTCACGGCGGATCTTTTGATTTTAACTGAGCTCGTAACTAATGTACACTAAAACCCAAATTGTAAAATGAAACCACACGCTTGAGTATTATCTTAGAAGGCTTGTATAATAAGCGCATTATAATTATTTTGTTATTTACAAGGCATATGTTGCGCCTATTGTACCAACTTACTCATCGATAGTCTACCAAAATATTATGTTGTTGTGTATGTGTAACAAAAATAATTTCGATGGCGGCGCCTCTATTATCTAGGCGTTTGTGTGCGCCACACACTTCGCACGTAGGGGCCGCTCGGCTCTGCCTGCCACTCTCCTTTTTATGATTAAGTTCGCAATTGTATGGTGGAAACCTTAGCACCGTCTCATGTCCGTGGCTTCTAAATAAATTGTCCACGCACGTAATCTTTAGTAGGATTTATTTTTTTAATATTTGTCGAAAGGAGCAATGCAGCCATCTAGATCGACACTTTATGATTATTTGTTCATATTTATCAATCAATTAATAAGTAGTTATAGTGTTCGGTGTTTGCGCTAGAGCTACTTCTACGCTGTTTTCAGTATGAAGCTGGTCCAACATGGCGCCAGTTTCATTCCTTTTCTTATTTGAATCGCATTATGCTCTTAGGGCCCGAGCCTCTAGCCGAGTAATAGTTGTGATGCGTATAACTCTACTTTTCATTACGATTGCCATAAAATAAAACAATTTAGTAATTTTAATTTATTAGAAGGAATTCGCAGCAATTGGTCTTTTTTATTTATTTCTGTAGACGCAGCTCACAAGCCAAAAAACGTATACAGCCAAGAAAACCGCTTTCCATTTCCAAATATTAAACATTTGAGACCTTATTTATGTTTGACGATTCTACACACAAATAAAACCTTATTCGTTATTATTCTGGTATGCGGGGCTCTGCCAGAATGGACTCTGTTTTTCCCTCGCTACTCGTGGGAATGCAATGAAAATTAAAAAATTGAATGTCATAAAGGGCGGCGATGAGATTCGCGATCAATCACGTCTCGTTCCTCATGGGGGCGAAAAGCGGGCCACGGAGAGCCGATTTGCTACATTGAACGTTAGAGGAGTATGGAGGGTAGAGGAAAGGAGAGTCATCTTATATGGGAGAAAAGTTGAAAAAGTGTCCAGTTGTATGCGTTAAATAACAGTTCAAAAATCCTCCACAATCACGCTAGTGGATGCACAGGGTATGGTATGAATGTAGCAATCGAAGATGAATTGAAGTATGCCGAGTTAAAAAATTTAATGTCATTATCGACTAAAGTAGTTAATTATTGAGAACTTCAACAACTTACGTTGTACAAAATATTGTGGTAAATATAACCTTACAGAATTATAACCAAACGTGCGTTTAGAGTGATTTTAGTTCGTAAACAGTAAATAGTACGGTTATTGATATATAAACATTTAATTTTATGAAAAAGTGAGTGAATAACAGAACAGTTATGGGTAAAATTTGTGTTGTGAAAAGTTGTCCAAGTGGACGTAAATCTCAAAACAAAAAAAATGTACTCTAACAATATTTGGCGCTTCTTTTGAGAGTTACTTTGATGCAACTGTGGCGCCATCCTAATTGAATACATTTTGACGGACACTTTTTCATATACACAGATGATCCTCCTTTCCTCTACCCTCCATATAGAGGAGGAATGAACGAAAAGGTAGATGAAGTATGCCAGATGATGGATGCCAGACGTATAGATGTGCTCTGCGTGAATGAAACAAAAAGGAAAGGATGTGATACCACAATCCATGACTCATATACAGCCTACTGGTCCGGCGTTTCTAGAGACCGAAGAGGCTGCCAGGGCGTAGGTATCATCCTTTCCGAAAGAATAGCTGATTGTGTGAAAGAAGTTCAGTATGTGAGCCCAAGACTCATTTGGATCAGGTTGTACATACTAACATATATAATAACACTAAAAATAATTAAAATATATATATATATATACATGTAAAATATATAAATGTGTTTTATTAAAGAATAGTAAAACAATAAACAACAGTGGTTTATATTAAACGAGTAATTAGAAGTATTTTCTAATTGAACGCAAAATCGTGAAGCGTCCATATTGTATGTCAAATACGCCCCGAGGGCTGCCGGAGACGAATAGTGAAGTGACTTTCGAACGAATGCTAGATCAAAGGATCTGCTCAGTGTTTGAGCGATGCGCGATGCGCGGGGCGCCGCTCCGTCTGTTTCTGCTGTATCTGCTGTATCTATGTGCTCCGCGTATGTGTCAGTTCTATGAGAATGCGGTGTACCGACAGTGGCGCGGTTTCATTGTAACTCTGTGTTTTCATCGAGCGATGAATATAATACATAGAGGTCGGTTATAAATAGTGTGCGAAGGCATATATGGAAAGAGATTTATAAGCAATAATCCATCAAGTAAGGTTATGCACCCTTACTAAGAAATATAGAATTTAATAAAATAAATTATTGAATTATGTGATAGCAAGACACATTATAATATAAATATATTAACATCTTCATATAAATATGCCTTGACAGCTTGGGCATTTACACAATAAAATACGACTGTTGTATTTATATCTATGTTAAAGCTTTTTGAACGCATAACACCTCGTAACGAGGTATACTCATCTGATTGGTTGAGGAGTGAGATACTAGCCACTTACATTTGGTTCAGCTCTGAATCTGCATCTGACGAGATGTTTGAAACGGATGTCTGAGCTCTATGTTGACTTACTGAGTGCCTTATTCTCTTCTAACTCCTCACAATTAGAATCCAATATAAAGAGGAACACACCTCTATAAAATGTGCTGTTTTCGAACGCCTTACACCTCGGTATCGAGGTATGAAATTAAAGAGGAACACACCTCTATAACTTGTGCCGTATACATTTCTCTCACAAAGAAATGATTTGAGGGGGGGGGGCTCCGGTTTCTCTAATAAGAGATTCGATTATTAGATTCTTTCCACAGAATCGTGCCGGTTCTTTGAACGGTTCGTTGAGCTGTGCGACGCGGTCGGCGCAGAATGTTCTAGCAACTAGCGAAGTTTATAGAGACATTAACGGAGGCTGCATTCACGAAGTGTGGCTATCATATTATAATTATTAAGTTAGACGTTTTGCGGTAACCCTCACTCGGCCCGGGCATCATAGAACTAGCATTTCTGGTAGCGGGGCACCGTCATATTGCGGGATGGAGCATATGACCATCTTTCAATAGAAAGATGCCATCGATCTAAAGTTTGTCTGAGGACTTACTCGGATCGCTCTGTGTGCGTATCTGTAATACCATTCTAATATTGAACAGAATTGACCATCTTTCAATAGAAAGATGCCATCGATCTAAAGTTTGTCTGAGGACTTACTCGGATCGCTCCGCGTGCGTATCTGTGTCACCACAATGTGGAGCAATAGTCTGTCCATCTTTCAATAGAAAGATGCCATCGATCAAAGGTTTGTCTGAGGACTTACTCGGATCGCTCTGTGTGCGTATCTGTGAACAGAATTGACCATCTTTCAATAGAAAGATGCCATCGATCTAAAGTTTGTCTGAGGACTTACTCGGATCGCTCCGCGTGCGTATCTGTATCACCACAATGTGGAGCAATAGTCTGTCCATCTTTCAATAGAAAGATGCCATCGATCAAAGGTTTGTCTGAGGACTTACTCGGATCGCTCTGTGTGTATCTGTGATACCACTCTGATATTGATTGGAATTTTAAGTTCTTAAGAGAATTTGATTCTAATCACATATTTTGGAAATATACGATACATGAAGATGCCACATAAATGGGAAACACTTCGTGTATTGAAAAATATAAAGCAATTAATTTATAAAACATGAAAGGGCCACATATATGAGAATCAGTTCATGTAATAAATACAGTGAGAAAGTGTGAGTTTAGGGATAGTCAAGATTTGTTTATGGTTGCATGAATTTTATCTTCCGAAACTCTAAAAGTACTTGAGTTATTTATGGACATAACATTGATAATAGGGTCCTAATTGAAAGACGATCACGTGCCAATCTAATACTTTTAAATTAAAAGTATAATAACCTTTAGAAAGATCTAAAACATGATGTAAATTGTGTTTATATTTATATGTGACGAATGTTTACCTTTGTATGGGACTTCGAAACAGTTACAATTGGTGCCGTAGTGACCAGGATCATATTTTGATCTTGTTTATTATGGCTATTGAATAGGCTTAATGCCTACAATTGTTGTCCGTGAAATGGAAAGAGTCTGAGGAAGTATGAAGTTCATTGTGACCAAAATAGTCTTGCTAATAATAGATATCAGGAAAAGGCCTTATGGTCTGGGGGTTGTTATATTTATTAAATAGGAAATGTTTTCCGATATGAACAAATAGTCAATTGACTATAAATTAATATTTTATTAATAGGAACCCTTGAGGTCTGGGGGTTGTTACGATTAAGTATTTTGTCTGTTATTGAATAAGAAGGTCGAGTGAAGGAATTTTAATAATTATGAGATGCGTTGATTATTACGATAAAGGTTATTGATATAAATTTACATACCTTTCTGATGGCTATAATATAATATTGCGATAGTAATGAAAATTAGGAAAATTAAGGATTTTGAATATAAGATAGTGTTAATTGAAATATATTTTACCCTTTTGATGGCTAAAACACATTAACAAATAGTCAAGATAGTCAGACGTCCTTGCAGTTTGGGGGTTGCTATGTTTATTTTGTATTTTAAATAAACTAATAAAGATGTTGATTGAGTCAAGCTGTGCAAATCTTTATGAGGCACGATTTGCTTTGTAATAATATATTAAGCTGGTTTAAACCCTACTGATGGCATTATTATTATTGCGATAGTAAAACTACTAAAAATGAGTAGAACAGTTGATTGGACATTGTAATCACGCACTTGGTCGAGCGACTGTTGGTGTGATATTACTAGATTTAGTTATGTAAACGCCACTAAAATTGATAACAGTTCAACGAAGTTGACAAAATTGACTAACTATTGAGACCCGAGGGTCGTAAGACTCTAAGCAATGTGACTTTTCTAGTTGCACTTTATTTTTAAGGTGCTGCGAAATTAATTGCATGCGGGAACTCTTAAGGATTCACTGTGGTGCAATGGGTTTGAAACACGACAAACGGTGTGAGCGACAGTCCTAACACGTTTGTCACTGTGTCGAAGTTTCAAATTTATTTTAGTTCGATGTCGGGGCTCGAAATCGTCTATGAACGACTTATGTATCAGGATACAGATACTCAATAAATCAAATGCACTTGTGGTTGCGAGTAGATGAGTTTCATAGATACCTGAAAACTCGCCTGAGGACGTGTTTTATTATTTTTTTGTTGGTTTTGGCGATTTAGGTCTGGTAGACCTGGTAGAATGTTGTTTCATTAGATGGTTGTGGAAACTTATTATAAATAATGAATATAAGAAGGCATATTTTTCTTTTCATCGAAATATATTACAACTTAAGGTAAATTCTATTCCACAGGATTTCATAGAATTTAGGGGGTTGAATGTGACGATCATAATCGTACATACTAACATATATAATAACACTAAAAATAATTAAAATATATATATACATGTAAAATATATAAATGTGTTTTATTAAAGAATAGTAAAACAATAAACAACAGTGGTTTATATTAAACGAGTAATTAGAAGTATTTTCTAATTGAACGCAAAATCGTGAAGCGTCCATAGTGTATGTCAAATACGCCCCGAGGGCTGCCGGAGACGAATAGTGAAGTGACTTTCGAACGAATGCTAGATCAAAGGATCTGCTCAGTGTTTGAGCGATGCGCGATGCGCGGGGCGCCGCTCCGTCTGTTTCTGCTGTATCTGCTGTATCTATGTGCTCCGCGTATGTGTCAGTTCTATGAGAATGCGGTGTACCGACAGTGGCGCGGTTTCATTGTAACTCTGTGTTTTCATCGAGCGATGAATATAATACATAGAGGTCGGTTATAAATAGTGTGCGAAGGCATATATGGAAAGAGATTTATAAGCAATAATCCATCAAGTAAGGTTATGCACCCTTACTAAGAAATATAGAATTTAATAAAATAAATTATTGAATTATGTGATAGCAAGACACATTATAATATAAATATATTAACATCTTCATATAAATATGCCTTGACAGCTTGGGCATTTACACAATAAAATACGACTGTTGTATTTATATCTATGTTAAAGCTTTTTGAACGCATAACACCTCGTAACGAGGTATACTCATCTGATTGGTTGAGGAGTGAGATACTAGCCACTTACATTTGGTTCAGCTCTGAATCTGCATCTGACGAGATGTTTGAAACGGATGTCTGAGCTCTATGTTGACTTACTGAGTGCCTTATTCTCTTCTAACTCCTCACAATTAGAATCCAATATAAAGAGGAACACACCTCTATAAAATGTGCTGTTTTCGAACGCCTTACACCTCGGTATCGAGGTATGAAATTAAAGAGGAACACACCTCTATAACTTGTGCCGTATACATTTCTCTCACAAAGAAATGATATGGGGGGGGGCTCCGGTTTCTCTAATAAGAGATTCGATTATTAGATTCTTTCCACAGAATCGTGCCGGTTCTTTGAACGGTTCGTTGAGCTGTGCGACGCGGTCGGCGCAGAATGTTCTAGCAACTAGCGAAGTTTATAGAGACATTAACGGAGGCTGCATTCACGAAGTGTGGCTATCATATTATAATTATTAAGTTAGACGTTTTGCGGTAACCCTCACTCGGCCCGGGCATCATAGAACTAGCATTTCTGGTAGCGGGGCACCGTCATATTGCGGGATGGAGCATATGACCATCTTTCAATAGAAAGATGCCATCGATCTAAAGTTTGTCTGAGGACTTACTCGGATCGCTCTGTGTGCGTATCTGTAATACCATTCTAATATTGAACAGAATTGACCATCTTTCAATAGAAAGATGCCATCGATCTAAAGTTTGTCTGAGGACTTACTCGGACCGCTCCGCGTGCGTATCTGTGTCACCACAATGTGGAGCAATAGTCTGTCCATCTTTCAATAGAAAGATGCCATCGATCAAAGGTTTGTCTGAGGACTTACTCGGACCGCTCTGAGTGCGTATCTGCAATACCATTCTAATATTGAACAGAATTGACCATCTTTCAATAGAAAGATGCCATCGATCTAAAGTTTGTCTGAGGACTTACTCGGATCGCTCCGCGTGCGTATCTGTATCACCACAATGTGGAGCAATAGTCTGTCCATCTTTCAATAGAAAGATGCCATCGATCAAAGGTTTGTCTGAGGACTTACTCGGATCGCTCTGTGTGCGTATCAGTGATACCACTCTGATATTGATTGGAATTTTAAGTTCTTAAGAGAATTTGATTCTAATCACATATTTTGGAAATATACGATACATGAAGATGCCACATAAATGGGAAACACTTCGTGTATTGAAAAATATAAAGCAATTAATTTATAAAACATGAAAGGGCCACATATATGAGAATCAGTTCATGTAATAAATACAGTGAGAAAGTGTGAGTTTAGGGATAGTCAGGATTTGTTTATGGTTGCATGAATTTTATCTTCCGCAACTCTAAAAGTACTTGAGTTATTTATGGACATAACATTGATAATAGGGTCCTAATTGAAAGACGATCACGTGCCAATCTAATACTTTTAAATTAAAAGTATAATAACCTTTAGAAAGATCTAAAACATGATGTAAATTGTGTTTATATTTATGTGACGAATGTTTACCTTTGTATGGGACTTCGAAACAGTTACAGTATGAAAAAGTACTTGGTATGTTTGGTGACAAAAGAGTGAATGAAAATTGGGGAAAATGTTTGCTAGGTTTATGTTTGGAACATAATCTTTTTGTGGCAAATACTATGTTTGCCCACAAAAAGATTCATATGTACACAAGGGAAGAATGGAATGCAAGAAGTATGATTGATTTTATGGTAGTGCATGAAAGACTGAAGAAAAACGTTCTAGATGCTCGCGTATACCGCGGGGTCGAAACCGATATGGACCACTATCACGTTATTTGCCGAGTTAGCGGTCTTTTTAATCGGTGGCGGCATAGACCAAAAGAAAAAACGAGCATCCTAGAACGGACAAAAGTTGATAGATTGCAAGAAGATGATGTAAGAGAGAAATACATTAAACATCTGAATGATTGTGGTATGAATGTTGATGAAGTGAAAGAGGTTGAACGTTTTTGGAGTAAGTTTAAAGATGGAGTGGTAGGTGCTGCCATTGATGCATGCGGGATGTCTAGAAGGAGGAAAAGTAAAAAAGAAAAGAATCTGTGGATGGATAAAAGTATACAGGCAGTTGTATGTGAGAAAAAGAAAGCGTGGTTAGATTGGTTGGCTACAAAAGCTAACCAAAGAATGAAAAAAGCAACAAATGATGATTTTTTGAATGTAAGAATGAACTACAAAAGAGTGAAAATGAGCGTTAAGGAAGCTGTGAGAAGAAAGAGAGAAGAATGTAGAGATATGTATGATAGGAGACTTACCAATGATTTTCAGTCTAACATTAAGTTTTTCTGGAAATCCATACGATATGCTGCTGAGTAAAATCAGAAAATCAGATGGTAGTATGATAAAAGGTGAAGAATGCATGTTGAAGAGATGGAAGGAACATTTCGAAAGTTTATTTGAAAGAGATGAAGCCGGGACTGACATATCCCCTGCGGAAAATAATGAGAACGAGATCAATATCAGTGAGATTAGTATGGAAGAGATTATGAAAGCGTTGAAATGTATGAAATCAGGTAAGGCTGCTGGGTATGACAGAGTGTCAGTCGAAATGCTGAAGGCTGGACGCGGTATTATTGTAAGTCAGTTGTACTGCCTTTTCAACTTATGTTGGACGAAAGGGCAAGTTCCAGGAGACTGGACTAAGGCCGTTATTGTTCCAATTTATAAGGGAAAAGGGTCACAGCAAGACTGCAAAAATTACCGCGGGATCAGCCTTCTCAGTGTTGTCAGCAAACTGTATACAAAGGTGTTGACTGAGAGGTTGATAAATGAAACTGATGGGAAAATGTGGGATGTGCAAGCAGGATTTAGGAAAGGAATGAGGTGTACAGATCAGGTCTTTTCCTTACGGTGTATAGCTGAAAAATTTTTAGCTAAACACCAAAAAGTCTATTGTGCTTTCATTGACTTGGAAAAGGCCTATGACTGTGTGATGAGGAATGAACTATGGTCAACATTGTCCACGTATGGGGTGAGCAGCAGTTTGATCCGAGCACTGAAATCTCTTTATGAAAATTCGAGTGCTTGTGTCAGAATAAATGGGGCATACACTGAGTGGTTCCCAGTGGAGCGAGGGGTACGACAGGGATGTGTAGCGTCGCCATGGCTGTTTAACTTATTCATGGACAACTGCTTGACAGATTTAAAAGAAAGTGTATTTGGTTTAAGAATGAACGAGTTACTCATCAAATGTCTTCTCTATGCCGGCGATCAAGTATTACTTGCATCGTCTGCTAATGAGTTACAGAAAATGGTAACTATTATGAATGTAGCTCTGAAAAGGAAAGGAATGAAAGTGAATGTTAGCAAAACAAAAGTAATGGTTTTTGAAAGAGATGAATATGTGACAGATTGTAATATTGTGATAGATGGAGAAAAAGTGGAAGAAGTAAAAGAGTTTGTATACCTGGGTAGTAAATTTACGAAAGATGGAACATGTGAGAGTGATATTGAAAGAAGAGTAAATGCTGGGAACTTGGTGAATGGTGCTCTGTATGCATTTATGAACAGCCAGAAAGTGTCCCAGAAGGCAAAGCTGGCTGTGCATAGAGGTGTGTTGGTGCCCACACATATGTATGGTAGTGAAAGTTGGGTATGGCAGAAGAAGCACAAAAGTAAAATAAATGTAGTAGAGATGAGAGCATTGAGGAGTATGTGCGGGTTAAAATTGTGTGACAGAGTTAAAAATAGTGTGATAAGAGAAAAGTGTGGTGTAAAAGAGGATGTAGTGACTAAAATTGAGAAAAGGATGCTTAGATGGTTTGGACATGTAGAGAGAATGGATGAAAGAAGATTAACAAAAGAGATTTACAAAGCGAGGGTGAATGGAAATGTTGGAAGGGGAAGGCCTAGGCGAATGTTCCTGGACCAAATTCAGGACATTTTAAATAATGGCCAGGTGGCGAGTACCCTAAACCGACGAACTTGTATGAAAGGATTAATGAGAGTGGAAGAAGCTAAGGAAGTATGCAAGGACCGTGACAAATGGAGGGATGTGGTGGTACCCCTATGGGAACAAGGCGTGATGTTTATGTATGTATGTATTATTGTTCTATTTACGAATGAGATCTTTTTAGTTTTATAGTACTCGTGAAGTAAAAAATTAAAAAAAAACTTTTAGCCCCTAAAGCTTGAAATGATATTATGGCAGCGCTGTTAATCTATAAAATGTCAGTGTTTTTGCGCAAGAGCAGTGAAAACAATAGTTCTATCAGTATAATTTTATTATACACAACATTTGGTTCTTATATTATATGTACAGTTTGGTTTGTTGTTATATTCTGTGGAGCGCTCAGTCGAAGCTCATGCTCATGCTCATGTCGCTGCAGAAGGGCGCGGGGGAGTCCGGCGCGGGCGCGGGGGAGTCGAGCGCGGGGGCGGGCGCGGGGGGCAGCTCCACCGACGGGAACGGGAACTGCGGGACTTCCTCCTCTGGGGAACAACAGAGTGTTATCTATTTGTAATAATCTAGCGGACGCTAGCGACTTCGTCCGCGTGGACTTACGATCAATAAAATGAATGAAATAAGAATAGCCTAAGTTCCTTATAACATTAGTAAAAAAATGGTTCCTTAATTGTCATAATAAGTGGTGAAAAAAAATTGTTATTTAACAAATGCGTTTTTAAGCAATAAAAAATTTTTTTTAAGAAACGATTTTTTTTAAAAAAACATAATTATCATCAAAGATTATGTTATCAAAAAAAACATTTAAATTATCTCATAAACAACGCATTTGTTTATAACAATTTTTTAAACAATAGGAGATAAAAATTATTAAAAATCATTTTTAAGTAGCTTCTGATCATAAGAAAATGGACCAATAATAATATTGCAAAAAAATTTTTTTTCAATGTTTAATTAAGCTTTATAATTTTTTCCCTCAGCAAATTGTTAATAACAAAACGAAAATTAACAATTTTTGAATTTTTCCAACGGGAATCTATTCTAAGACCTTTGAAAAATAGCTCCACGAAAGGAAAAAAATCTCAGATTAAAAGTTTAACAATTATCGCACTTGCAATGTTAATGTTCATGCTACAAAAAATTGTTAATTAATGAATGGATAACTTTTTGAAAAATCGCGATACAAAGTTTTTGATCACGGATTATTGTTCATTGATCTATCCTACAGGCGCCTGAATTTTTTCAATTTTTAATTTTCATATTTAATAAGTTTAAATAATATTTATTCATTAAAGGTCCGACGGGGGCGTGGCTTGAGCAAGCCGGAGTACCCGTTTTCGAGCGTATTTTCAACCCTCTGGGAAAATTATAAACATTAGTCCGACAATTTCGAGAGTCGAGACTTTTTTTAGGAAATTTCTTCCTCTTTTTAAATCTTGTTTCAAATTTAAATTTTCTCAAACAGTTTTTGAGATATTAACGAAAAACCAAACCCCCTTTTATTTTTTCACTTAATTGTTTATAACTATTGCAATTTTTGCGAGCGGGCTTAGCATTTTCTCAAAAACTATCTACATGCTATTCCGAATCGAATGACACCTCAATCATAATTTTCGAAGAAGGCGCAAAATTTTGACCTAAAAGGCACTTGTTAACTAGACTATAGGTTACATTAGTACCAGTGAGTGCGGCGTCGAGCCGGTCCACGATGGCGTCCAGCAGCGCCAGCGCCACCACGTGGTCAGGGTCCCGCGCCAGCGCCGCGTGCAGCGCGTCCGCCGCCTCCAGCTCGCGCCCCAGTAGCGCCAGGCACAGGCCGCGCGCCGCCAGGGAGCCGGCGCGCGCGGGCCGCAGCGCCAGCGCACGCTCGTGCCAGCGCAGCGCCTCCGCCGGCCGGCCCAACGCGCGCGCCGCGTGCCCCAGCGCGTCCAACGTGGCGGCCCAGCACGGCGCCAGGCGCTCCGCCGGGCCCGCCGCCGCCAGCGCGCGCAGCCACAGCGCACGCGCCGCCTCGTGCCGCCCGTGCGCGTACGCCGCCGCGCCCGCCTCGTGCGCCACGTGCGCCGAGCGCACGCCGCGCGCCAGCCGCTCCCAGCCCGCGCCCGCGCCCGCCTCGCCGCCCGCGTCCGCGCCCGCCTCCGCGCCCGGCTCGTCGGCGCCGTGCAGCGCGGCGGCGCGCGACATGAAGCGCTCGCACATGCTCTCGTTGTTGAGCGCGCACTCCACGCCCACGTACAGCGGCGGCAGGTAGCAGCCCGGCATCAGCTGGCCCGCCTTGAAGTACGCCGCCATGGCCTGGTCGTGCTCGTTGTCGGCCGCGAAGCTGTGCCCGTAGGCGAGCCACACGCAGCCCGCGCCCGCCTCCAGGCCGCACGCCTTGCCCAGGTAGCGGCGCGCGAACTCGCTTTTGCCGATGAGGTAGTAGTAGCAGCCCACGGCGAACCACGCGCTCCAGGACTGCGGGTACGCGTCCACCAGCGCGTGCGCGAACGCGAACAGCTCGGCGCTGCGCCGCAGCTCCACCAGGCAGGCGGCGCGCACCTCGGGGCAGCAGGCGGGCCCCGCGCGGTCCAGCGCGCGCAGCGCCGCCGCCCACTGGCCGCCCGCCGCCAGGCGTCGGCCGCGCGCCTCGGCCGCCTCGGCGCACTGCGCGCGGCATTGCTCCACGGGCCCGGGCGCGGTGGCGGGCGCGGTGGCGGGCGCGGGCGTGTCGAGAGGCGCGTACCGCAGCAGGCGCTCGCGGTACGCCACGCGCAGCAGCGCCGCCTCGGACGCGCTCATCTGGTTGTTGAGCGGCAGCGAGTGCACCAGCTCGCTCTCCTGCGCGGGCGTGAGCGCGTGCTGCTCGAGCAGCAGGTCAAGTGCCTCGTAGCACGCGCAGTCCGCGCGCAGCGCCGCCGTCAGCGCGTCGGCCGCCGCCTCGCGCCGCTCCAGCGCCGCCAGCGCGCGCGCCTGCCACACCAGCACCGCCGCCAGCGCCCTCTGGACCGCGGACAGTCAATATAGTTAAGTCAATGTTAACATTGTTTCAAGGAACAGTGCAATGCCAGTTTGAATTGACAAAGGCTGGGCTCACATTGTGCGTCTGGTCCATGCTGCGGGGCTCCAGCAGCGCGGGGTCGCACTCCTCCAGCACGCCCAGCGCGGCCGTGGGGTCCTTGGACGCGATGTACGCGCGCATGGCTACACCCAGACACAACAAATGGCGCCTATAACATTACATCCAAATCTGTATAACCTCCAGGAATCCCTTCTCAGAGCTGAACTATGCAATGTAATCTAAGTAATGAAGTTGTACCAGCAAGAAGAGGCTCTACCCATCCACTTATAGCAGACTAGGAGCAGCTGCTACACGGGGCTCCACTCAATACTGTATTTTGAGTGACACATTGTCTACTTTTGTATGAACAAGTTGTTTAAGTTGTTCTTTGATACATTTTCAACATTTTGATATGTTAAACTGTTTACTCCAGGCCTGTTTTTCTTAGCCTTACTACAGTAGCTGGTACTAGTAGATGTCTAGAAAATTCATCATTGTCATCATCCAACAAAAATAATTATACAAAGGCACTTCAATTTTGAAGGAAGCCTCTTCCACTCTGTTCTCGCAAAATGAAAATTTGTACTGAGCCACTAGGTTGTTACTAAGATATGTAAGGTCTAACTATAAATATTTAAAATATTATAACTTTTTGATAATTTCATAAATTTAATTAGTTATTTTATAATTCATTAAATAAAAAGCATTTAAAATTTTGATATCATTTATCTACCCAATTATACTGTGATATTTGAGATTTTTAATAATAGGGTGTTTGATGCTTATTAAAATAGTTACTAAAAATAAAATTATGAGAAAATAAACTATATTACTAAAAAATAGGTTAAAAGCATTTAAATATTTATGATTAAGAAGGAACAACAACACACTTCTGTAATGCCATAGTAGCTCATGAAACTTTCACACAACAGGAGAGGTGTTAGTTGCTTATTGCTTGTTTAGTATTGGAGCAGCCCCAGAGCATCGAGCACCAGAACCATGCATTAAATGTGTTATGCAATGTGCAACACAATTTTTGGAATAAACATTTTTCTTTGAAGAGTAATTTTAAAATTGAGGATCATGAATAAAAGAAATGAGTAGTAGCACAAACCGGTGCAAATTTCTGGACGTGACAGCGTGTGCTGCTCGGTGGAGTTCCCCCCGCGCCAGCAAGGCGCTGGCTAGCAACCATATGTCATCTCCACTGGCCGCGGCATTGGATCCGCTCGAAGCCGCCGCCGCCGCTGCATCCGCCCAGAAAAATGCACTCGTCCATTGCCCCTGGAACCACAATTAAAAATAAAGGGAAGGAAATTGTCCCTATGTCTCTTGACCTGGTCGAGTGTATGAACTATGTATAGTAAAATCATCTTCTATAATATCCTAAGGAGATATTTAGAGAGAATAGCCTAAACTTAGACCCTGCTTAGGAAGATAAACCCAAGTTATAAATTGATCTATCAGAGGTTGCAAGGAGCATATTTTACACAACATAAAACAAACATCTCTAGAGAATCAAGATGCAACTTTTTAGTTTTTAAATTCAGATTAAGGTTAAGGATTTACACCCAGAAACAGAAAATTTCTTTTGCGCTGTCTTGATAAAATTGAAATCGAGTGTTCAGCCGGTAACCCCTGAATTCTCAATATTAAAACCAACTACCGCTCGAGGTAGCACGATGCAAAACCTTTATCAACGATTGTTTACCAGTTCAGAGTACTGCTTCACCAGAGACCGCATAAAATCTACATTTAGGCACTCCACACTGTTCCGAGCGGTGGACTCAGCTTTAGCCATGGCATAGGAGAATATAATATATAATTGTAATTAATTAAAAAAATTGCTTATTTACAATATTTGGCTTTGAAAATTTTTGAAAAGCGGTTTTCTAGTTTGTTTATAAATTTTAACTGTCAGATGTCAGGATTGTCATTTTCGCTTTCGCACTTGTCAAATCGGAGGAAAGTCAACAGAAAAGACATAAAACTCGCTTTTATAAGTCAATTATTTATCTGTGGATGTACCCCATGCTGTCACTGACATTTGACAATTGTTGAATTTTGATGACGGAAAGAAAAAGGTTATACAAAGAAAAAGAGGGAATAGGCTGATTACAATTAATAATTATTAAATAAATAATAAATAAATAAAGTGTTCGTAATTTTGTTACTTTAATATAATAGGAATATATTAGCATAGCCAGTCGTATAGCTCGGGAACTGCAAGTGTATATTTAGCAACGTGTCCTAGGTTAGGCCGTTGGAGAATCATGTTATTATTGGCGTAACATGACTGAAAGAAAAATGTGCAAATTCTATAATTTGAACGTACCTGACCGCCGTCCCGGTGTCATCCCCAACCAGAACAATGACGACGATGATGACGACCGCAACTCCGACGACCCGCTGGAGCCGTACGTGCCCCCACACGAGCACAAGCTGGAGTACAGCTACTGGATGTGGTTCTCGCGCAGGCCACCCGCCCGCGAGCTCTCTGACGCCACCACTGGTTATGGGCAGGTACCGCTAAACATATTCTGCACTAGCCTCCTCAGCTACTGAGCCCAAGCAAGGCTTTTATCACATTTTTCAAACTTTTGTAAAGGCAAGTCCAGTACTTTGGGATGAGATTATAAAATGGTATATTCAGTCCCACAAATGATTTTGGCACTCTGCTCATGTGCTGTACCGGGGAAACTAATTTATGACTATGTCTAGAGATTCATTTGTTAGTATAAATTTTCTGTTTATAATGCCTGGCTTTTAACTTAGGACCCAAAAATATGTAGTTATCACAGAGTTATAAATAAATTTGTGAAAAATAGTTTGTGCTACAACTCAGGCTCATATGTGGGTGATGGTACTGAATATGTTTGCCGGCTGCTGCTCAGGAACTGACTCATTACTTAAATATAACATATGATGTATCACTGACACCTGTTTCCAGGCGCTTCGTATGGTTGGTCGCGTGGCGTCTGTGGAGCAGTGGTGGGGGCTATACATGCACCTGACACGGCCAGCCGAGCTGCCTCCCCTCACCGACCTGCACCTCTTCAAGCTGGGCATCAAGCCCATGTGGGAAGACCCTGCCAATGTCAATGGAGGCAAATGGGTGAGTTGGAGAAAGCTATCACAGTTACAGGCACATGAAACTATCATTTGTACAGAAATGTTAAAAAACAAAAACCTTGATTATTTTTATTCAATCCAAAGAGCTCTGCACCAAATGTTTTGTTGATTCAGTGGCTATGCTATATGGCTATAGATCATAAGGTACCAGATTTTGGTATATTATTACAATTAAATATTAAGCTAAAAGTAGCTGTCTGTAGTTAAATGGATGGTGTTATACCCCTCTGCCTTGAAGAGCATGTCAGTAACATTAACATAATATCATAGTAAAACTTTATCACCCTAACTTCTGCTTCCCTGCACTGGAAAAGAGGCACAGAGTGGATCATCAACTAAATCTTTAGTCTCTGAACCTTGCGCTTTCAGCATGTGTGGTAGACAAGGCATATGATGTCATATGCCAACACGACAATGGCAGAATAGGACCAGGACCTCCTAACAAATTAGCTCGTTTCCATCTCATCATCATCACTTAACATTCAGGTGTGATAGCAGTCAAGGGCTAACTTGTAGTTGATAAAAAAAAAGGTAGAACGTCTAAGGCAATCAAAAAGTTAATGAGTGTCCTGATGAATGTCAATCAATTGAGCAGCTAAAAGCTGTGGTATGCCTTAGCGTACACGGGCTACTCTAGCACTAGGACTTTCCCTTGCAAAAAGGGTATTCATGAGAATCCTATCTGCAGGGCTTGCAATGGTTACACAGAGTCCATTTTATATTTTGTGTGAATGTCACCGAGTTGAAACTGGTATGAAACTCCTGGGGGTAGCATACCCACTACCAGGGGTTTATTGCGTAACCTAAAAGCAACTATTTTAGAGTTGGTGTTTGAACTGATATAGGGGAGACAGGGGTGGGTACAGATAGAGAGGAAGTACAATAGATCCTAAAGGGTGAAAGTGCATCTGCTATGGCAAGTGTCACTATACTAATAATAATAAATGTTGTTTGCAGGTGGTGCGGTTGCGCAAGGCTCAGACGGGGCGCGCGTGGGAGGACCTGTGCATGGCCATGCTGGGTGAGCAGTTCATGGTGGGCGACGAGATGTGCGGCATTGTGCTCTCCGTGCGCTTCCAGGTGCATAACGTTACTAACTTGTACATAAGCACTTCTGTTTTTGGAGATGCTTTACCTTTTGATTGACGAGTTTACACCAACTGCAGCAGCAGACGACGTACTCCCGTGACACTGCAGATTGCCTTCTTCTTATATGAGTTTTATTTATTCATTTATTCTTTATTTGTACATTAGATAAAATAAAAACATACAGAAACAATATTATGGAGAAAGGAGAGGTACAAAAGGCAGCCTTATTGCTTAATAGCTTTCTTCCAGGCAACCTTGGGCTTAGGAAAAGTACTAAGTACGTCAGATCAGTAGTAAGCTGCAGGTGGTGTAATTTAATTAGATACATACATTAAAATAATTACATACTAATACACAACAAATTAAATAGATAACACAATAAAATATGTAATATGACATGAAGGAAATACAAACCAATAAGTCAGCAAAAGTACTTGCACTTAGATAGTATGACTTAACAGCTTTTTTAAAAGTGTCCAGTGATTTTGACCGCCGTATATCCAGCCCAGCATTCCATAGCTGAATTGCATGCGCAGCAAACAAATGTTTGTCGAACATACTCCTATGTACCAGCATGCGCAAAGTAAGGGCACGACATGATCACATGATGACATGGTTGGATTAAATAATACACAGTACAGAAGTGAAAGTACGTGCAGATCCCGGCGACGACGAATGGGAAGCCACTTTAGTTTATGACGAAATTCAGAAATGTGGTCATATGAACCGTATAGCGAGATTTCGAAGTCGCCCAAGTTTATCTAGCTGGTCCTCAGTTATATTAAGATGCTGCGTCAGCATAATCGAGAACAGAAAGAAGTAGAGTGTGCTAAAATAACTTTGGTCGGAATTGTGAGAATAGATTTAAGACGCCGTAAGGAACTCAACGTTGCAAACGTCTTTTTACTCAACTCCTTGACATGCATGCACCACGATAACTTGTTATCCAAATGTATCCCAAGGTTTTTAACTGAGTATCACTTGTCATGCAGGGTAGTTTTTGTATTCATTATAAGTTAGCCCTTGACTGCAACCACACCTCATGGCAGGTGATGATGCAATCTAATATGTAAGAGAGCTAACTTGTTACTAGTAGGTTGAAATTCACACCCCTTTCGGTTTCTAAACAACATTGTAGGGTAGATTGGGAACTAGCTATGGCCGAAGCCATGACCTGGAAGAACTTAGAACATTTTAATCGGCCCAGTTTGAACCCAGGACCTCTTATGTATCCACTGCGCCATGGGGGTAGTGATAACAAACAGAACAACAACAAAGAACAAGACACTAAGAGTTCAAATAATAAAATACAAGTTGGTAATAGAGTAGGAACACCGCAAAATACACATGAATACACACACACACACACACATACATCACATGCGCGCAATCACACTCAAATTCATACACACACTCACATAATTTAACAAACAACACCCTATTAACTGTTTTAATATTTTAGTTCTTTTTCTCTTGCAGTTTAAAGTTTTAATTTTTGTTTCATTTGAATGTATAAAGTTGACTAAGTATTGAATGTCGCGCAGGAGGACCTCCTGGCGGTGTGGCACCGCACGGCGGCGGACGCGGTGGCCAAGGCGCGCGTGCGCGACACGCTGCGGCGCGTGCTGCAGCTGCCGCCCACCGTGCCGCTGGAGTACAAGGCGCACGGCGACTGTCTGCGCGCCTCCACCTCGCACAACCACGTGCACGACGCGCACGCGCACAACTCGCACGATGCGCACGCGCACAACTCGCACGACGCGCCCCCTCACGCGCACGACGCGCACAACAGCGATTCGTAGCGCACACTCATCTCGATAGGGTACTTAGTTCAATGTGTTTTGGATTTTCATCGGAAGTTACGTTAGTTGTAATTTTTTTTTGTACATTATTTTATAAATTATGATGATTATTAAACGAAGAAATCAAGCAATTTTAAACTAATTTCGTAGTTGATTGACATAATAATATATCTGAACGGGTACATGCCACATAATAATATTATGTCAGCGAGCGTCCATTGGTCACGAGACGACGACGACTTGACCTTCCCTCGTGTGTCGAACTGTCGAAGGACTGACTTGGACGTGTCGCCGACTGGTGGCGACTCCGTCGTGTATAAAATGTATAGTTTGAGCGCCAGTAGTTAAATCAACGTAACCTTAATGAAATGTATTCGTTTGTTTGAGCTGCCATAACTGCTAAAGCAACTTCTGGTGAGTGTCGCGAGATGAAGGTAGCGTCGACCCTAGCGTGGAGCGAGTCTGCTGAGTCGTTTTCATCCCTCCTCCCTTGTAATAAAGTCCAATCAATTTATTATCGCTGTTGTTTTATTTATTCTTAAATAATACTTTATACCGAATTAACTTTAAGCTTAAAAAGCTCCAGTATTTGGGGACTCAAGTTATGACATCTCATAAAGCAATGGGAAATCTGAGAAATATTCCCATACCTGTGTCACGGAGAACATAAAACGAAACTATTCGCATTTTATTAATAAGAAAATTTGTTTACAATTTATACAAATACTAGAAGTCCCTCGGTAATAATATAATGCAATTGCGATAATGCGCCAGCCTATAGTACTATTGGATTAAAATAAACAATAATTAATCCTATGGTAAATTAAAAGTTACAAATGAAAGAACTGCACAAATATGTCTAGAAAATATATTTTAGTACATCAAATTTCAACAGACATTTAGGTATAATATGTTATTTAAAAAATAAATGATAACGGTTGACGTCACGACACTTAGTCCACTACTAGACTCGCGTGCTACTCTACACGGAGACAAACACTGGCACTACCACCCACCACGACCACGACCTTCACACTACGCTGTGGACACCGGGAGCTGCGCGCGGGGCTCGAGACAATCCAAGCTTAACTGATATGTGACGGCTGTGAGCGAGACCAAGTACATACCTAAAGCAGCTAGAAAATTTTTCATCATATGGACGTATTTTGTTTGGTATCATGAATTATTAAGGCTCCATTTTTTGTTCGGTTTTGTGCTAAGGATGAAAACGAAACCTGATGAAAGGCACGCAACATGTCATTATCTAATACCCGAGGATATGACAGGACTGTTTTGCACAAAGAGAGAATTTTGTCGATTTATATATTTAGCTCTCTTATAGTTTGGAAGTGCCAGCCAGCAGTTAAGATTTGAATGTCTCAGAGAAGGGGACCCGCATACACAATACATGGTAAGGTAGAATTACACAGAAACCTTGCAAGGCGAAAGAAATGGCATATTTCACTCTAGACTGGACTAGAGTCCAGTGACGCGAACGTATACCTAACTATTGTGATTTTTATTTGATTGCGTATATACTTTTTTGCGGTTCTAAATCATCAATCTAATAAGATCGAAAATGTTGGTGTATTTTCGATCTTATTAGATTCATTGAGTTCCGTAATTTTCACGAAACACATTTGTATCAAATTCGGATTCAAAAATAACAAAATGATAAACACATTATTATCAAACAAACCGCGCGTTAGTTAGCACTAGCGGGCGGCACGTTTGTGCGACGCTGACACGTTTAGCTGCGTACTGCGTGACAGGGTGACCGTCAAAAGCAAGTAACTTTAGTGAACGATAATTTTGTTATTTTTAAGTTAAAAAATGCCATTCTTAAATTTCATAGTTATTTATGTTAAAATTCAAAGTTTAAAAAATTGTGTACTAAAAACAATGTCTTTTAATATACCATCCACACTAGAAAGCCCAGTAGGAGATCTTCATCGAGTCGCCTCGTAAAACATTTACCTCAATTTGTCTAGAATAGAAACAACGCCTCTAGTAATAACGTCAGAAAAACGCTTCAATTCTATACAAATTGACAGTAAACGATTCGAAAAAATATCCCACTCGGCACTCGTTGTAGTGCATTGTAGGCGACGTCACGCGTACGCGCCATTTCTATCGCCTCAGTAATAATATTTGTATGGCTACAGGGAATTAAATTATACATAGCGTAGAACATTTGTACAGCATCGGCTAAAGCGTCTTCATTGTATCATACAGATTGAGCTACACATTTACAAATTGTCTAAAGGCCAGTACACACGCGTGTCAAGGTTTTGCAAAGCGCAAGTCTTTAGTTTCAAGTTTCCGAGGCGGCAAGATATTTTAATATGCCCCATAATCATATGAGTAATTTAACAAAAATAATATTATTTTTAAATAATCAAAAGACGAATTGAAACCGCCAGACTAGTATTTGACAGATACAGATGTGTTGAATCTCTTTAAAAAAATAATGTAATTTTGTTTGGCTCTATTAGCAAGTAGGTTTAAAACTATAGTATGTTACTAATACTTGTTGGACACATTTTGTTCATCGAAAAATAATTGAAGTCATGCAGGCCTGGAATCTTGCCGTATACAATAATCAGTGTTTGTTAGACAAGCACGGTTCGCTCGCTCGCGCGTGTACCGACCCCAACCTTTCCTAGTTTGTACACACGATCACTGTTCATAGAACACGTTATACGCTTTCAACTCCTAATAAAATCAGAAGTTATACTTTAATAAATTATTTTACATAAATCAGTATAATGTGTACATGTTTCTAGGCCACATTGTTTATACAGTGCGCGTTGCTAGTTGTATAGCGTAGAACTAGCAGGTCCAGAAGGTTATATACTTTAACGTCCCTGCTAGTCGCCACAACAAATACAAATAACACCCGTCACACAATGTGCTTCTCTGTGAGCTGCCCCTCAGTCCTTTAGGTCTAATATGCGCCTGAAGAGACATCTTGTGTAGAAAAAACGACAAATCGTAGCCCAATGACAGCGAAACCGAAAATATAGCTCTCTTTCGTGATACAAGATTTTTATTTTCGATTGCGCGCCACTGAGCGACCGTTTGTTAGCTGTACCTACGTGCGAGCACGTAGTTGCGCGTGCTTTACAGAGTATAATGTGAGGATAGTACCGCACGTGTCCACAACTGCCGTTCAGAGAACAAACCCCTAAAGCTATCTTACAGCTACAAGTATGTACATTTGGCAACCTCTTAGTCTACGAGTGGTGATATGCTCGGCAGGAAATCAAACCGTATTCCCTATTGATATTTCGTATCGATATAATATAATGATCACAATAATTACAATGATACTCGTATGATCGATATATTGTGTGTTCGTTCGACATAATGATAACGCTGCGATTATTTAAACTCTAATCTAAAACAAGAACGTAACGAAAAAATAATTTTAAAATTATTATGGCTGTAATTCAAAATTAATTTGTTTTCATCAAAAATAATCTTATTTCTGATGTCTTAATAATATAGTCAGTCCTTCTTGTTAACATATTGTTAGTACTTGAAATGTTAATAATTAGAAGCGAGAACTTAGAATGTTAAGACCTTCAGAGATTGCAGCATATGTTTGAAAAAATACAACTACCCTACGTCTATTCATACTTTACAGAACTTAAATATAATATCAGCTGATTGTTATAACTATTGCTTTGAACACCATGCGTTAACAAAATGATTCCACTTCACCGGAGCACCTACTCCGATATATAGCAATTAACATTGTTTATAAATGGACGCAAAATTTTAACAAAATTAGTAATTGAACTTATTTTTAATTAAATCTAGATATGAAACTCTAAACCTATTTTAATCCTCAACAATAAAGAATAGTGATGTTATAGGCCTAACGTATGGCATCGTCGTTTTTAAAATGGACCGATTTTGATTCGTTATTTTCCTGTTTGAAGACGTGAGTGAGATGGCAGCTATATACAATGAAGATTCGATAAGGCAAATCTTTGATTTGCATTTTAAATAAAAATTGAAAGAATTTTTGAGGCATAAATCGTTATTATATCTAAATTCGTGAATATCTAATGAGGGGATCCGAATTTCATCTTTAATTTATTATGCCCATTGAAGTCTTGATATGAATTACTATATATACTCAGCCAAACATCAATGAAAATCATACTGGAGTTAAAGCCTGGCAGCTTAATATATATATCGTTACAGTCGGCCAATCAATTTGTAACTCAACTCGTCATACAGAATTGAATAAAATAATGATAGACTAGATTCTTCTACTTGCTGTGTGTTACATTGAAAGCCTCCGCCTATTGTCAAGAGCCTGACGCCTTAGCGAATGCCAGCCATGCTGCGGCCTATAGGACCAGACCAATAAATATAAAAAAATGTGTAAGCAAGGCCCCTTGAAATAATAACGAGGGCTATCTTTTTTCTCTCACCAGGTGACGCCACTGTAGAGTGAGGTCCTAAACTATGACTTACTTGGTTTGTTGTTACGGATAAAAATAGCTGTAATCGAAGTAAATAAGCGAGCTTTAGACAAAAGATAGTTTGTATACAGTTAAAATTAACCTCTGAATTAGCTGTGATTTCACACCGTTTAGTTACACACCTCTTTTTCTTAGCACCGCTTTTAAACTAACTTATTTTTGCCACATGAATGTTCGCTAAATATTCGAAAATATCATTAATATTGCGAATATTTAGCATAATAAAATGGAAATAAACCCGCGCAGCCAACCCGCAAACTGTGACATATGACATTACAGAGACCTCAAGCTACACAAACGCCCCTAGCGGCGAATCCATACGCGACAGGCCTCATTATATGTATTACCGCAAATTAATTTACAGATCCAGCTCTTTTTTAAGACAAATAATATTGGAACGAAGTTCCTTATCGCGCGTTGTGAAAGGGGGCTAGACGGAAAAAATTCGTACGAAAAGTTGTCACGACACTTTTTGATCAAAGGATCTTGCCGCCGCCTTTGATGTGTGTGCGCGCGCTCTCGTGGCGCCCTCTGGTGTTTTGGTACAACAACAAATATTATTATTACTTAAAAAAAATAAAATTTTATTACAATTCCTTCACTAATTAATCGAAAGGAACTTCGTTCCATCCGGGTGTCCCTTGACACCTCTCAACTTTTTTTTTTATTAATAAAATGTTACGTTGTTCGCAATTTCGCACAAGATTGTCGAGGCAGCGTCAGGGGGAGCTACGAGCTTGTTCGCGAGCGTTCACTATTGGTGGCTTTTCCGACAGTGAGCTATTTCTTTTATTAATGATTTATCGTCTATTAAAAAGAGACAATACAGCGGAAGAACAATATGATAAATGCTGGGGCCACAGCTCCTGTTTCAGCAAGATATGTAACAGAAGCCATTCATCAGTCTCACATCTTTGGTTGGACTACAGTACTCGAAAGCCCAAACTATGTAAATAGCCAATACATCTAAAATAATATGCTAACTTGTAATATAAAACAATTGTTAATAAAATATTTGTATAAATAAATGAACTTTAAATATGGCCACTAAAATGACGTATATAAAATAGTTTCTAGTTTACTTAATATAACAAATTAATCAATCAATGTAATGTAAAAATACAGTTACGAGTATGTCTGTTCAGTGAACTACCTACGCATGCAATTACAAGTATCAATAAAGTTACTAGTAAAAATAAAATAAATGCAAAAATGCATACATAGTGAAAATAAATGATTTTTACAATGCAAAATAATATTTACATGGATGGATCTATGTGCACAGGTGATACAAACTTGAAATGTATCAAATGTTTATTGCAAGGCTCATTGTAGGGAGACTTTATCCTACAGTTGGAAGCTGCCTCTGATCAAATGGTGCTATGGCAACCCATGCCTTGTAATGAAATAAATCTATATGACCTACGAATACAGCAAACACTTCGTGAGATGTTTTGTATGTCTCAGAATTATAAATAAATTTGACAGATAGCAGATCGGTTTCTAGGATTTTTCCTGTTTTTGACTATCCTTTTTAAATTTTTCGCACGACAGAATAAATAACACTAAAAAAATAAGAATTATATAAGTTAATAAGCCAATGCACAAACCGCAATGTCTGTCGCGTCTGTTGAATAATTTTATATAAATAAATGTTACGGATGACGTCATCTATTTTTCGCAGCGCTTCATTGGACTCCTTAACGATGACGTGAATCTTAGACAAAGTTTTTATATGAAGCTGTGACTATTGAACATTCCGAACTGAAGTGAATCGATCAATGTGTGTGAGAAGTCGTTAACGCCTACTCTACCACCTTACTTCTACTCACTCCATGCTAACTGAACCACAACATCGATTTAATGATAACTTACGTCTATCGACTATGTCATACAACCTGATATGACAGTGTAAACTTTCAAACTTTTAAAGATATTAATCGCAAGTTCAGACAAGCTGAAGGATCTATGTCTACGACATTTGTACACTATTACAATTACTCGGATTTAGTGTAATCTTACAGAATTCACTTGTAAGCAAATGAATTCTGTAAGATTACACTAACTTCATTACTGATCACATCAACCCAAGACAAACACACTATTACAAGTAGTGTTGCTGCCAATCCATGACTAAAAAATTACAATAATGAATTTATGAGAAGTCTTCAATATTGTATTGTGTTTTTGTTTACTTACTTTTTTCTAAAATTTATTAGAATTACTATATAAAGTATTTTTAATCGCGAGATTTGGGACACTGGAATTATGTTAAAGTATCTACAGATGACAGAGTTTAAATATCACTCCTAAAGTTTGCATTTTCGTGTATATTTAAAATCGCAGCCGACTGCGTGATAGAATATACTAGGGCTGACGGAAGAGTAACTTTGTGACAGCGTGCCGAGTGCAACATCTGCACATGGAAGTTGTTCAGTTGGAAGGTTGCTAACGTAACGTATCAACCTATACTCTTACGTGCTTGCGGTCGGCGCTCGGTGCGCGGCTTCGTCTCACAGCAGAATGAGCGGCAGCAGGTCCGGCGGCGCGCGCGTCGGGTGCGGTCAGCAGGCGGGCGCCAGCAGCGGCGCCAGCACGGCGTCGGGCGGTGCGCAGTGACCCGCCACACGCTCCAGCACGCACGAGGCGGACAGGCGCGCCTCCGCGTCGTGGTCCCAGCACTCCTCCATGGTGTCGCACAGCACGGCTAGCCCCGCGTGCTCGCGCCACTGCGGCGGTACATGCGGCCGCAGCTTGCGCTGCACCACGGCCTCCTGCATCTCCTCTAGGCCAGGGTGCGAGCCCACTTCCTCCTCGAGCGGCAGGCGGTACGGTGCCAGCGGCTCGATGCTGCCCTCCTCGCACCGCGACGCGATCTCCCAGAGCACGAGGGCGCAGGCGTACATGTCGATGCGCAGGAAGGCGTCCTTGGTGAAGTTGATGGCGCCGTCCAGCACCTCGGGCGCCATGTAGCGGCGCGTGCCCACCTGCCCGTGCGCGTCGCCGCAGCCCAGCCCCGCCACAAACACCAGTGCCAGCCCGAAATCCGCCACGCACGCCGTCAGGTCCGCCTTCAGCAGCACGTTCTTGGACTTGAAGTCGCGGTGCGCGATGGCGGGCTTGCCGCCGCCCTCCTCATGCAGGTGTGCCAGGCCGCGGGCCACGCTGGCCGCCACACGCCACGCCTCCGCCCAGCTCAGCGTGTGGCCCTTCAGGTAGTCGCACAGGGAGCCCTGCCAAAATTACAAGCCTTGAATTAAGATGCCACACAACACACAATATTCTGACTGTGGCAACTTCCATAAGTGTCAACAAAATAAATCATAACATGCCATAATAAAAAAAAAATAACACACCTTCTCATGATAAGCTGTAATGAGCCAATACTCAGCTTGCAGGTTATCTCCCTTCTTATCAACTCCAATGTAATGCAGTATGTCGGGATGGTCCATGCGTGGCAGGCGGTATATCTCCTGCTCGGCTAGCCACGATTGCTTGTCTTGCAGTGGAAACACTTTTACAGCTACATCCTTCTGTCCGAGCTTAGCTCTCCACACTGCACCGTACCTTCCTCTAGCACGTACTTCGCATAATGTTATTTGGGCGAGCAAGCCTGCAGACTCATTCTCCATGCCTGCTCCGGCAGATGGAGGTCTAGACAATGATGCCTCCCCGCTTCCAAGTTCAGCAAAAGAACTGCCTTTACGTTTCCTATATAACAAGTAACATCCAACTAAAACTGCAAACAGGAGAAATAGAGGTGTCAAAGTATATGCAATAACAGCTGTGGTGTCATCTTCTGGGGTCGGCAACGGGGTCGCTGGAACTTTTTCAGGAGGGTAGTCAGTCTGGGGTGCAATAGCTGATGACAGGCCAGGAAATGTGGCATTCTCATTGCACATGTCTCCCTCGCAGCAGCAAGTGAGAAGAGGCAGCCGAGAGCTGTGCAGCCGGCAGCTGTATGCTCTGTCTTTGCACGAGACTGTGTCCAAGAAACATCCTTTCACTTTCACAGTAGCCGTGTTGTTAGCCGCATCAAACTGCCACACTGTGAAGCAGTGATTGCTCTTGTCTGTATCGATCGGCTGGCACTCCTCTCTTTGACCTGGCGCAGGTGTTGTAGTGTTTGTTGAAGAGTTGTTCGGCTTAGAGTCACTATAAATTTCACAGTATTTGGTTTCAATACCACCTTCCTTTGGTCGAGGTGGCAGGTTTTCATCTGACGGTGGGGCTGCTAGAGATCTCATAGTTGTTCCATGTAAGCCTGCCAACAACGTCATGAATAAAGTTAGAATTGACAGCACATCAAATATTATTTGTCAAATACTGTCATAAAAAAACTATAATACAGTCATAAAATACAGTCCAGAAAAAGTGTATTTATTATTAAGAAATTGTTAGATATGATGACCCAAATAATCTCAACATCATAAAATATTTAATAAAAAATATATTGAACTTTTTTCTTTGTTTTGGTTTTTTCTTTATGCTATTCCTAGTTCCTAAATAAGGATCATATAAATATTATCGAGTGCATTAATTGAATGTAGTTGAGCTCTGTTCCGGACTGCGTAAATTAGGTAATGGTTCCAGACATCTGTGTACGAACGAGCACAACTCACCTAGGACGAGCAAAGATAAATGCATCACTGTCTTAGAATTAGAAGCCATGATTGTAGGGCGCAGGCGGAATTAGGCGCCACCGCGCGACCGTTCACTACAGCCCAATGTTATTTTTATACACGGCCCCGACATCAAAGGTCTATTTAGGAATTCTTAACAGAGGTACTTGCAAGATCGTCTCCGAAACAACGCACTTCTAAATATCACAATTTAACACAAGACCACCATAGTACAGCTCGTAACGTATCGGACACCAGCAATGAAAACAATTAATCAAAACAATTAAGCTAATCGTTGTGATTCAGTCCGGATTTTTTATTTTTCTGTGATAATAGGACAAACAAGTAAAGAGCTTGGATTTTTGACGTTTGGATGAGGAATGTGGTCACAGACTGAAAACGCTTCGGTTGCGACTTTGACATTGATAATTATGAATAATTATAATTACAACATAATTATACAATAATTATAATTATTTTTATAATTTCGAAGACACCCACATGAAGTAGTTTCAGATAAATTTTTACTTGATCTATGGAGATAATCGTTGCGCCATTAACCTTAGATTATGTTATACCTAATCTACTAGTTTCAATAACTGATAAATATATTTTTTGATTCTCAAGTCTGTCCACGACAAAGACCAGTGTGGTGAATCTTCAATACATTTACGTTCTTCTAAAATGTTCATTCACACTACTGCCATCTAACAAAATAGGTACGCGAAACATGAAAACTGTTTTAAATTAATCATCTATGTCAGTATGTAGTGTATTATCTATGACAAAGACAACGTACTCCTTAGATCAACGCATGAACCATCTATACATCCTACTCTATGGCATGAACGCACAGATCACCTCTGTGTGTCATTGTCGCTTCTGTCATTTTTCAACTATTCTTTAAAGCATTGACATAATACTAATAGACGTAGCCATAAAGTAATGCTGGATGTAGAAGTGAGACGGGTATATACGAATTTCATGCGAATATTGAGACAAAAAATATCATCTTTTGTCTCATTCACCGTGGCGGTTTTCCTCGTTTGGCCTATTTTAAAAGCTGGCCAAATAAGGTGCTGTCAAAGTGTATTTTGTGTCAACTTTTTTTAATGCTCATTGTCTTAATTAGTTTTATGTCTTTAATAGATTTATAAACAGTCTACTTTTGAGAAAAAGACTCCTTTAGTTAAGTGCAGTGTGATCATTATTAGTTATAATGGGAGGATGCAGTATTTTAGGCTGTAAAAGCCGAACTGAAACAAAGGCAGATGAAGTCACTTTTCACTCGTAAGTATGCAATAACTTATTGTTCTATTATATAAAACAGATATAAATATGCCTTGATAAATGTAACAACAAAGAATTTACGTTAAATATTGTAGATTTTAACTAAATATGGTGTTTATTTTAAAACATAGCGTCTTGACAAGAACTTTTAGTGTTGCCATGCCCTTGTTTAATTTTTCCACTAAATCAATTTTTATTTAATCGAATGTGTACTTTTCTTACTTGTAAATAAAAAACTGTTGAATTATCACTTCAGCTCTTTAGATATCAGCTTAAAATACATATATATCTATAACCAATGAAAACTATAATCATTTCTCCAAACTCTTAGGTACTTGTAAAATTTCATAATAATACTATTCTCTCTCTGTTTTTTGCAGGCTTCTTCGGTTCTATTAAATCAATATGTAAATCCATCCACCTCATCAACTTACCAAGATAATATAAACTTTCCACAAACAAGTGAACTTATAACACCTGCGACGAAAAGAAAAGAAAGGTCAAAAAGTCCAAAAATTCCACACAAAAGGCCTCCAATCATTTGTTAGACTGAGTATACCATTCTATAATCTCATTCCAAAGGAAGTACTGGACTTGCCTTTTCAAAAGTTCAAAAATAATTATATAAACGTTAGATCCCCAGTTGAACTATATTTGTGAATAAACTACTCCTAGCACAAGCTTTTTATTTTGTGGAAGGGGACGATACACAGTGTTCTTTCTTCAAAATCGGACTTTTTACGTTTTATTATGTTTATTTTAACAAAGCACCATTATCATTATAGTATAGGACTGTTAAACATTTAATTTTAGAAGTAATTATTACATACCTGTTATGATACTGTTAAATTTAAATTGGTTTATTTTTTATGTTAGGTTAATTTCTTTTATATAAAAGTGTTCTAGGTATGTTATCCTTTCTGTCTTTTTCTAACTTTAATTTGTGAATAAATGGCTAATTATTATTTCTCTCATTTATTTTTATTTAGTGTTATGTTTACTTTTTAAAATTTTTAACAATATTATGTGCTATAAAATGTAAATTAAAAATATACACTATTAATAATTTATAAAAAAAAATATTAAATAATAAAAAAATTCTATTTCATTAACGATATTTACTCCTCATATTTAATCACTTAATTAATATGTAACAGTAGCAATTAGGAATGCGCGCACGGGTTTACCTAAATTCGCGGAACATTTTTTTGCAAAATTACTATGAAATAATATCCAGCTCATCTATTCATGTATTCAAAGTGATATTTGCTTTTTAAATACTTTATCTTTATAAAATTGTAGAATATGTCAGTTTCCCAAATGTAGGGAATTTTCTTAGTAATAGCAACACTTCAGTTAAGTACTGCTGTTTCATGTGCGGCCACGCGGTGGCTACATCTATAGGTATTTTATCTAAGCTTTAAAGTTTATAATAGGTACAATAATTTATGTCTGCACTCTGCACCCTGCAGTCTTGTTTATTTACAATTTTACACGATCATTTTCTAACATTCGTGATTTAAGTACCTATTAGCAATTACATCATGTATGGTTTATGAACTAAGTATGTCGTTTTTTTTATTTGAATGCCGTAAAGGGTGACATTCCAGTGCATACATTAGAGACTTTAGTTGTCAAGAGGTTAGAATATTTAAAAGCTATTCATGCAAGCGACATCAACACTTACAACGAATATGTCGTAGAAGGCAGCGTGTACGACGTCGTGGGGCACTACACCCTGTGTATCGTTGCTATATTAGAGGGCAGGGAAGAGTTCAAAAACTTCATCATCAGAGGTGAAGAAATGCTGTTTAGACGGAGACTTAAAGCTCTGTCATCGTACGACTTGAGATCTTTTTCCAAAAAACTATTACGAGTCATAAGGAAACTATTTTCAGAGGCCTTTTACATTACGCCGCTTAGGACCCTGTGTCAACACCTCATGCTGAGGGACCTGGCACAGCACATATCTTATGGGTGTGCAGGAAACTGCTCGATGCACACTATCTCAGTCCACTTCAAGCAGTGCCTTGCTTTTGTTGCTAAGAGACAAGTCGTGTTAAAGTACGGCACAGCTCTAATTCCCTGCAGCAAATGGAAAGACTACCTTTTGGATCTGTTTCATTGCAATTTGAAAAATAAACTGTATAAGACTGATGTAGATGGCTTGAGGAGCGATCCTAGGATAATGGAGCTGTTTAGGAAGATAGGGAAAGAAATGACTCTGTTAAATAAACCTAACATGAATGTATTATGCAGTTCAGATGTTGATGTGACTTCAAAGTTGTTTCCTCCCTGCATGCTCAACTTGCACCAACACTTGAGAAAGACTCACAGACTAACACACAACCAGAGGTTCTATTACAGTCTGTTTCTCAAAGACCTCGGCATGCCGGTGGAAGAAGCTATACTATTTTGGAGACAAGAGTATCAGAAACCTCCCAATGGCAAATCGTCATGTTGCCACAATTGGGCAAAAGATGAAAAGAAATTTGTGTATGGAATTAGACACACATATGGTCTAGAAGGTGGTAGGAAGGAGTACAGCTGTAGAAACTGCCATCAAATACAAAATTGTGACACCTCTTATTCCGAAGGAGGTTGCCCCTTCAAATCCTTTGATAAGGATAGAATGGAACAAATACTGAACATTCCAAAGACTGATCCTGTCTTGTCACAAATCCAGGAACTCAAAGCTCGAGGAAAATATACATCAGCCTGTGCGACTTTCCTACTGAATAACAAATTAAATAAAGCACATAGTTTGAAATGTGATATTGATAACTTTAATTTTACACCTCTTAAATATTATTTAGCTTTAACAAATTTTCCTACCATTAGTAGGTAACAAAGTTTAATATTTATATATTATCTGATAATGAAATTGTTTGAACTTTACATTTGTTTTATTTAATTTTTTTTTTAATAATCATAATTACATATCATTATTAGCACATAATTAGATAATTATAGTTAAACCAGCTTTTTTCAGTGTTCATAATCTATCTCAGCCTGACAGTCGGGGATAGATTCCCTTCCCAGATCAACTCTGCTTTTGTAACTAGGCACTGTATTGTAAATTATTCTTCCTCTCTCAGCGTGTAACTGCTACTTTGGCTATAACTTTTGTTACAAGTTACAAACAGAGCAGTAATTAACAATTTATGCATTATGACTCTAAATAAGCTATTGTTTGTACATGGTCTGGTCATTTCTGCGCCCCTCCAGGGTCTGCGCCCTGTGCCTGGGCACCGCTGGCACTGCCCAAGTTACTGCACTGGATACAAACTTATTGCATTTCTGCGGAATGCTATAAATTATTGTTGTCTGTCTGTCTGTCTGTGCGTCTGTCCACACTATTTATATGTTCACCTACAACTTCCAAACGGCTTGGCCGATCCCCGATATGATGACATATTCTTATAGGAAAAAGTCTGAGGAGTGTTCTTACATACTTTTATTTTTCTTTTTTTACCCGACTGCGTCAGAAAGAGGGAAATGTTCTTATGTGTCTTCGCGGATAACTTCGACATTTATAAACTGATTTTAATGATTCGTTTTGACGTGACTACGTCTTATAATTCGATAGAGCCGGCTGCACGCAAGAAAAAACATGACGTCATGCGTCGTTACCTCGCTTTGAGGCGTTCCATGTAAGGCTTGAAGTGCAAGCGAGAGTGTGGGACGAGTGACAAAGAAGCACAATCGGCCTTTGCGTTCGGCAGCGTTCGACATGCGTCTATTAAATATAATTATTAAATATATTATTTTTAAATGAAAAATTAATATATTTATTATAAATTTATAAAATCAAAATCAACTATTTTATTAATTTAAATTAAATTTATAAAAATATACTTAAATTAAAATTTTTAATAACCAATTAAATGCTACCATTCCATCAGTATTTTCTTCAGACGTTGTCACGTTCAACTATCTCGTAAACCGACTTTACAGACAACCAATTTTTTTGGAGTTGAAAAGAGATGGCACGCTAGGAGAAATTGACTCCATGACTGTAGGAATTAGCTGCCGTAATAACACCATGCTGCGCCAATGTGGGTTGGTGGGATTAGGATAGTAATAGTTTTATATTATTACTATATTAACGGCCCACTAGAAGAACCAGAGTATAACATTGGGTTCAAAATCGGGCGTAGCAGAAATGCAGGAGTGTGAACGGCTGGAAACCGTTCTCCGACTTTTAATTTATTTTCTTGATTCAAATATGAAATGTTAAATACTTATTTTGTTTTCGCAACTCAATATTAAAATACAATTTATATTTTAATATTTGTGAATAAGTTGTGAAATTGCTTTTTACAAATGGGCATGATATAAAACACTATAGCGTAGCGTCGGCTTTATTTTCGTTTATCGTATTAATGATATAAACCAACAGGAATAAAAAGATTAAAACATGGCTGACTCCTTAAAAACTTGTGAAAAAAAATTTGCTTAAGGAAAGGAAAGGAAAGTACGGGGTAGTTTCCTTTCCCGTGAATTAAAAAAATATTTTTGGCTTCAGTATCTATTGTATATGTAAGTTGTACTGCCTCGTTGGTCTAGTGGTTAGTCTATCTGGCTTCGATCATGAGGTCCTCGGTTCGAATCCTGGGTCGGGTGATCGGGTCACGGAATAATTTTTTGTTTTTCATTCTTCTATGAATTTCTCAGTACATTCCAAGCCCGGAGTCGAGAAGTTGGTGGTGTTACACCCCCGTGCCTCGGAGAACACGTTAAGCCGTCGGTCCCGGTCACTGTAATCAACGTCTGATAGTGATCGTTAATAAATAAAACATTATCACCCTAAGCCCGTCAACCCGCATTGGAGCAGCGTGGTGGGTCTACGCTCCATATCCCCTCTCCTATAAGGAGGGAGGCCTGGTCCTGTAGTGGGCCGTTAATAGGCTGATAATGGTGATGATCTATTGTATAATGCCTTCCAATTAAAAAAATCAAAAATATCTTTAATGCTACAGACATAATCATCATTTTCAGCTGCTGATGGTTGGTGGACGTCCATAGACCATAGGCATTTTTAGGGTCTTCCAAACACAACGAGCCTAAGCCGATCCCTGCGACACGTTTATAATTTTCATTCCATTCGTATAGGTGTTACTCGCAGGCATAGAACTTCCCGACAGTCAGAAGACTTCTCAATCCAATCTCTCAATCTCAAATCAATGCAAAGGACTATTATTATTATATTAGGTTATTTCGAATAGAATGTTTTTTTAATTGCTATCGTGACTTCTCATAAGTTTTATTGATATACCTATATAGTGTGTTCATAAAAAATAATTGCATTTTCATTTGTATCAGAGTTTATGACTACTCTAGTTTCAAATGAAATGTTTTTTTAATTATATCTCCACTTCAATAAATATTTATGTACCCAAGTACGCATAAATTCGAAACGCACTTAAAAGAAAAAATATATTACGTCATTTAGTTACTTTAATTTAGTTTTACGATGTTTAGTGTTTATTAAGATTTTTATGATTCGATAAATAACCAATAATGTACAACATCAATTTTCAAATATTTTTTAGCAGTATTTTGAGTACGTATTCCGTACCTAGTAGGTCCAGCGATGATCTTATGTAACTAAAGATCACGAAGCCGTCGATTCCAGTGCTACGTCTGGCTATGTAATATTGAAATTTTATATCTTAAAATAATGTTATATAAACTTAAACGTGTACCACACACGCGTTTGTCCACATCAAAGGCGGCGGCAAGATTTTTTGAAAAAATTCGTTCCAATAAACCTGTAATTTTTAAGTTACCAGTAATCCCAGTAAGTTACTCCCCCTCACGTAAGTACGTTAAGCCGTCGGTCCCGATTTAACGTAGTGATTATATACTCTTTGGTCCCGATCATTCAAAGTCATCGTTTGCGTTACAAAATCAAACATTATCACCCGCCACCTTGCATTGGAACAGTGTGATGGGAATTAGCTCTAAATGCTCCCGCATAAGAAGAGGCTTGGACTCAGGCCAGACCCTGCAGCGGACAAGATTGGGGGAATGACTATGTATTTATGCGTAGATAAGAGTAAGAAAAGGTATACAAACTGTATAAATGAGTACTGTGACATAGTTAGTCAGCAAGTCGACTGCCTAGCCTGCGGTGACCGGTGACCAATTATTGTTTTCCCACGCCACGTCATACTAACGAGCAAGTGTTACATTTCCTAGTACGATCGATGTCGATCCTTGCTAACTTAACGAGTGAGAAGATTTCGCAAACGCCGCGTGGCTTCAAGGAGAGCTGGCGGGTGGCGTATCGACCCGCCGCCCGCCTAGCAAACTAGCAGCCTGAGGGAGCCGCGGAGGTGTGGCACTGCATGAATATTAATCATTTCGCGGGAAATTTAACTGTTAAATCTCTTTTTCGAGTAGAAACTGGAACGAATTTCGAGCTTTGACAACAGGCGAATTTTTGTAGCTACTTAGCCAAAACACGAGCGGTTTCGAATTCGTTTATTTACAAGCTTTTTAACCCCCAATTAAAAAAAGGGTGATATAAGTATGAAGTAGAATTACGAGTATGTCTGTGTATGTATGTATGTGACTGTCTGTGACATCGAAACGCTCAAGCGGATGGGCCGATTTAGATGCAATTTTTTCATTTGAAAACCTTGCGGTGGTACTTAGCAACATGTTTGGTTAAATGTTGGTCCAAAAAGCCGCCGCGACAAAATTACGGATTAAATATTTTTACAGCTTCCTCAATCTAAGTATAAAAAGTTTGAAATCCAAGAAAACTTTAGCGAAATTTTGTCTTGTTTTTTAATTTAATCTTATAGAAATTTTTTATTTGACCATTTGGAGGATCTGTAGATAAAAAAAGGATAACTCATGCAGTTAGGTCCTTTCTCTTCTATACTAATATTATAAAGCTGAAGAGTTTGGTTGTTTGAACGCGCTAATCTCAGGAACTACTAGTTCGAATTGAAAAATTATTTTTGTCTTGAATAGACCATTTATCGAGGAAGGCTTTAGGCTATATACATCATGCTGCAACTATTAGGAGCGAAGAAATCATGGAAAATGTCAAAAAAACGGGGAAAATTATTCATCCTTGAGGGCTTTCGTTGCGTGCGCTGCGAAAACGGTTCAAGGTACCATAAATATATGTATGAAAGAAATATTCCTCTTGAAATGATCTAAAAAAATGTCCACGACAGTATATGTCTATCTTTTAAGATTAGCTCACTAAAACCGTTTTTATGGTAATCAAATTTGGTCGAATGTATCGTACAATGTTTAACAAAAATGTAGATCTTTAGTACACGGGACGGGACGAAGGATATTGGTTGACGGGAAACTATAAAAAAATTAAATTGAGAGGGGTAGCGGGAATGAGTATACTTTATACGAGGTTTTCACGCGGACGAAGTCGCGGGCGACTGCTAGTATTTAATAAGGATAAATATCAAAGAAATACTATGGATATGGATTACCTATATAATCGTTAGAAAACTTTTGGTTCTAGAAATGCTTAATAATTCACTGTAACAAACACAACGGTTTCAGTTTACATCTACCGTCAAAATTAATATAATATTATCATTAGATACCTAATATTATATAATTTGATAAACCGTATTTAGTTAATTAGTAAAATTTAATAAAATGTTATTGATAAATAGCTAGGTTCTAAAATTGGATAACTTAGAATGTTTGTTACTCTTGCACACAAAAACTATTGAATGGATTTTGATGAAACTTTCACAACACGTGTGTTGTGAAAGTTTGCTCTAGTCTAATTGAGCAAAAATATTAAGAAACATTTTTAATTAATAAATCATACTAACCCATCCATGAGTAACTTAATGACACAACCTTTTAACATATTTTTTTTATCGACTACAAGTTGACCTTTGACTGCTATCACACCTGATGTTAAGTGATGATGCAGTCTAAGATGGAAGCGGGCTAACTTGTTAGGAGTGGGACGAAAATCCATTTATTTTAGACATTGCATTGGAATTTGGAATTTTGTTTTAATTGTTATTTAATGGCAGTGACATATTTATTAAATATAAGGTTATCATCTACATTTATTGTAGCGTTATTTTGACGTAAGGATGACATTACAGTTTATTTTTTTTGTCGTTTCCGTGGCGCAGTGGTATGGGCGGTGGATTTATAAGACGCAGGTCCTGGGTTCGATTACCCGCGGGCGGAATTTAGATTTTTTACACGCTTTTTATTAGCTTCACTTGTATGTCAGTTTGTCAGTTTGTCAGTATGTCAGTATGTAACTTGTATGTGTGTTCGCGCATAACTTCGTGGTTTATGAACTGATTTTGATAATTCTTTTTTTGTTGGAAAGAAGATAGTCCGGTGGTGGTACCATAATAAGGAAACCAGGATCTGATGATGGGATCCTGGAGAAACCGAGGGGAACTTTCAAAAATTGTAGGGACAACAAGTACGTTTGTTAGTTTTTCCGATAAGTATTTAAAAGCACTATCATTGACTCAGTGACTGTCATTGAAGGTCTGCAGATGAAAACGAAGGACAGTTAAGGGAGCTCTTTAACGGTTTACAGTAGCTACCTTGTGTTTGGGCTCAATTAATTTGTCTCAATGAGAACTTTACATTTAGATGGGCTGTGACTGTCATTGAGGGTCTGGCGATGAAGAAGAAGGACAGCTGAGGGATCTCTTTAACGGTTTACAGTAGCTACCTTGTGATTGGGCTCGATTAATATGTCTCAATGAGAAGTTTGAAAGATTCCAGTTGGTTTAATGTTAACTAAGTCATGATCTGATCTACGAAAACTCGAGGAAACTCTTCAAACTTTATTTTTACACGCTTTTTATTAGCTTCACTTGTATGTCAGTTTGTCAGTATGTCAGTATGTCAGTATGTAACTCTCCGTGGGTAATCTGCGCGCCTGCGGCCTTCCTTGGTTCTGGTAGCCGTTTCTCAGGCTCCCTCCCCGTATTTATAATATTTATTAAATAATTATTTTATTCTCACTAATAAATAAATTAAATAAAATAAACTAGCGACTGTGTGGCCGAGCGGTTTAATAACTGCCCGTACAACAGTCGCTCAGGCAGTCGCAGTTTTTCTGCGACTTCCAAGGCTCGCTCCCGCGACTGTACTCTGGCCAGGTTTCTGTGGTTTCCTTGGTCACTGTGCTAAGGGTGGGGCACAGGCAAATGCGGGTACAGATTGTAAGTAAAAATAAGAATTGTAAACATCGAATGTGAATTCGATGTCGACGCTTACTATGAAACATAGTATGAATATTTTTGATAATCAACAAATAATAGTTTAAAAAAACTAAAAAATCACGCTTTTATAAATAAACCAAACTAAAAAGTAAAAAATAAATAATAGTTTAAAAAAACTAAAAACACGCTTTTTATCACTAAAATAAAATAATTTTAATAAATTTAAATTAAGAATAGTGTTAAAATTTTCATTAACTATAAATTAATAATAGTGTATTTATCAAAATGATAATCACTCTACTCATATCTGTCAATAAAATATTTATAACTATATTGACACCATGCACCCCACGCTTTTTTAAAATAAAATATTTTCTTTTTATTTACACTATTATTAATTTATAGTTAATGAAAATTTTAACACTATTCTTAATTTAAATTTATTAAAATTATTTTCTATTTTTTAGTTTGGGTTTCTATAAAAAGCGTGTTTTTAGTTTTTTTAAACTATTATTTATTTAATTTGCCTTGGTCTGGCTGGTGGGAGGCTTACGCCGTGGCTAGTTACGACTCTACCGACAAGCGATTTAGCGTTACGTTAGGTGCCATGTCGTGTAGAAACCGATAGGGATGTGGATTTCATCCTACTCCTAACAAGTTAGCCCGTTTCCGTTTTAGATTGCATCATCACTTAACATCAAATGTGATACAAATATCAGCAGAGAAAAACAATTGAAGGACTAAATATTATTGGATAGGTAATGTACAAACAATTTATTTTAGTTTTTATTGAAAAGTGTTACCCACACTTAAAGTATTATTTATATTTAAGAATAAACATAAAATATTCTCGCCTCTAGCAACTCGCGTCTCTCTGGACGCGAAGACGCGGGTTTGAATCCAGTCGGTTCCGCAATTTTTGATATTATGTTTATTCTTAAATATGTATAACCAATTTATATACAAATAGAACGATATTTGTGTATTTGTATTCTATTAATAATAATCATTACAATTTTTCCTTTAACAGATACTACTATACCAGGGGGAACAAAATATACTGCACCTATGTCGTTTGTGAGTAAGACCTCGAACCCAGAGACTTAGCTGTGGAGCTTTTAGGGGTACAATTTTTCCTTATAAGTTCGTGAGTACGACGTCTTTGTGGGGTGGTCAGAGTACTTTATATCGGAACGGTCAGTACTTTGAATGGAAACCTATTAAGTTGCCACGAATTCAAATGTCTGAAGACTTGGAACATGGTTTCTAATTACTACTCAAAGTATCAAAAAGGTAGACGAGACGCTACTAATGCTACTTTGGTATTGTTACACAAAGAGAAAAGTTCGAGAACCAATTACAACAGCGTGTCGGTCAGTAGTAATAATTGCTACTAACCGAGTGACATCATTTGGCCCACACACCTCAAATCAATAGCACTTCAATGTCTGACGTCGCGTTCATCAGCCTAATGAACGAGCACCGGCGGGAGCTCGCTCAAATGTTATTAGTGTTGCGACCACCCCGCTGCACGCCGTCCCGGGTGTAGGCACAGCTTTACTGCGGAAGGCTAATCCAGCTAGTTGTGGACGCGTCAAATTGTTGACGGTTGTTGTTAACGTTGTTTAAACAACATTAACGGATGTCTTTATGAAAGGCGGGAAGTCTTCAAAGATTTGAATCTAATTCAGTCTACCTACTAAGCTTAGGTCATACTATCAGTTGTGATCGATGATAATCTCACCTTCATCATTTATTTTGTTATCATTGGCGATTCGTGGGTTTAAGCTACATCTAGGTATTTGTCTTTTTAATAACAAAGCAGGCCTTAACTTGCGTATATAAAACACTTTTTTTGTCAAGTTTTAACTTGTGACATATTCAATTCAATAAATGACACATAAACTGTCAAAAAAATTCTTTTATCGCTGTAATCTCCAAATATTGTCATGAAACAGTTCGCCGATAGGAGAGCCGTGACTATGAGAAACGAGATAATCCTTAACAGTTAACGTAGGTACGATATGATAGAGTTGCGTGGAGCAGTGCGGGTCGAGGCCTCGCCACCGATGCTTGCGCGCCAGCAGCGCACGAGGACGAGCGTTCGACCGCGGCACTCGCCCGCTCAGTAGCCGCGCCGCCAGCCGCCATGGCGACCAGCGAGTGCACCGTCAGCCACGGCGGGAACACCTACGACCTGCGCAGCTTCCTGCGGGACCACCCCGGGGGCAGGAACACGCTGGAGAGGTTCCGCGGCAAGTCCGTGGCGCAAGTGATGAAGTTGTACGGACACAGTTACAGTGCCTACCACATGTTGAACGACCTGCGGGCGGAGAGCGCCGGGGACGCTAACCTCACTGGCGACGTGAGTGCCAACGGCAGGCTCATCACCAAAGAGGAAGCGGACAAGGACCTGCAGGAGATCGCCTTCTTGGAGGAGCTCGAGGTACAGTTGACCCGCTTTTGAAAGTATATTGCTAATCGGTGTAGTCATTAACAAAACACTTCATACACCGAAACTGATTATTAAAAATACCAAATTAGTTTATTTTTATTCATATTACAATTTCAGTCGATTTTCCGAATGAGATATACATAGGTAGGTGAAATTTTTCCTCGTTAAAAATACTTTTGTAGTAAGTAGGTATGTAAGCACAATACGACAGGGCAATACGACCTTCTACATGGCCAGGTATCTTTCCTTATAATATAGAAAATATGGAGTTCCAAGCCACCATGATGCTCTACTGACAGTTGGCGGGCTATGCTAGTTGCGTATATACTGCTGTGCATAACTTCCTTGAAATCTCTACCTATTAGAAGTAATTATTTGAGCTAACTTGACTACCTTATTGATCTGGTTGCGATCTGGAGGTCCTGGGTTTGAATCCTGCATCGGATTGACTGTGTAGTAAGCCGTTAATAGGCTGATAATGATGTTATATGACTCTGACACTCACCCATTTGAGTTTTCTCTCGACTGCCAGGGGCGCTGCTTAACATAAATTGCCGTTTAATTTTAACAGCTGTAGTAGTCGTACAATCCTGAAAACACGCATTGGATCATCGCGGTGGATCTACGCTTCATATCCGTTCTCCAGTGAGGAGGAGGTCTCGGCTCGGGAGTGAGCCCTTCTACCATATGCGTACATTTTAGACGTTAAACAACAATTATTGCGCTGAGTTTTGATTCATAGGATTATTAACGGTGAAACACTATTGTCATATTAGGCTTAATAGCTATGCAAAGCCAATACTTTGGGCTGTAGAGCGAAGCCTACTTCCTATTCCTAACTGCCACTCCGTAAATACGTGATAGAGTTTTGCTCCGCCACCTATTTACTATAAGAATGTAAATAAGAATATAATTTTATCTATAGGTACTAACACTAGCAGTCGCCCGCAACTTCGTCCGCGTGGAAACCTCGGGGAAAGAGCAGACTTTCATATAAAGTGTGCTCTTTCCCCGCTCCCCCTCTCAATTTAATTTTTTTTATAGTTTCCCGTCAACCAATATCCTTCGTCCCGTCCCGTGTACTAAAGATCTACATTTTTGTTAAACATTGCACGATATTATAATACATTCCATGAAATTTGATTACCATAAAAACGGTTCTAGTGAGGTTATCTTAAAAGATAGACATATACTGTCGTGGACATTTTTTTTAGATCATTTCAAGAGAAATAATTCTTTCATATATATATTTTTGGTAAAATCCTCAAGGATGAATAATTTTTCCCGTTTTTTCACATTTTCCATTATTTCTTCGCTTCTAATAGTTGCAGCCTAAAGCCTTCCTCGATAAATGGTCTATTCAACACAAAAATAATTTTTCAATTCGAAGCAGTAATTTCTGAGATTAGCGCGTTCAAACTCTTCAGATTTATAATATTAGTGTAGATTATTAATAGCTAATGATAAAGTAACAGTATAAATCTCTTTGTTTCTCAGTCATGTTTAAACTGTTGAACCGATTTAAATGATGGCACAGAGATAGTAGAGCCTGAGAAAGGACATAGACTACTGTCACAAAACAGGATTCTTGCGAGAGGAGGCGTGGGCGTTCGCAGGCATTCTTTCAAATACACTTCAATGAAATTATAATCTAATTTCATATCGATAAATTCGAATTTTCCTGTGAATTCAGTTCCGTGTGCCAACTTTGAGAATCCATAAGCTGTCGAACTCATAAAATATTGTCGTAGGGAAGCGCTACTAAATGAATCTATTCTGACTGTTGGAAAAGGTCCATTCGAATTTATGAATTATATCTTCCATAAAATATTCCATATAATACATTTAACACTGTGAAATGCTTTGTAAACATTTTTTTTGAATATATTATTTATAGTGTTTTTAAAATTTGTCACCATAAGGGCAATGTAAAACACGTCATGACACCAATTTTTATTTTATTTTAGAAAAGTATTTATAGAAAACATTTGTTTCTGAAAGATTACATTTTCTTCTACCCAGCAATCAGTCTGGTAGGTAATTCTAACAATTGGAAATTTGCAAGCATAGTTGGTTTTCTTTTATCCTGGTAACTGCTTAAGTGTGTAGGATTATTTAGGTATTTACAATTTATCAATTGCATGTTGTTTATAATAAACATCCTGAATCAATTTATTTCTTCATTTTAACTCGAAGATTTTTAATTGCAAAAAAATCTTTAGGAGAGTCGATAAAGGCCAGCCATATTATATTTTTCGTATTGAAATAAAGCTAGATGCAGATGCAATAATTTGGATGAAAGCAGGATTTATTCACTTTCTTAGACAATTTTTTATTTAAACAATGTTCGACGGCCGATTGGCGCATTGGGTAGTGCTTCTGCGTCCTAGGCTGTGGGTTCGATTCTCACATCTGGAAAATGTGTGTGTGATGAGCATGGATGTTTTCCAGTGTCTAGGTGTTTATCTGTATATTATAAGTATTTATGTATAGTATATATAAAAATATTCATCAGTTATCATAGTACCCATAACACAAGCTACCTAAGCTTACTTTGGGTCTATATAGCGATGTGTGTAATTGACCTAAAATATTTATTTATTTACTAATATTTAATGTCGAATCTATTGAATTTTAAGACAACATTGACCACCTTACTTACTTTATTTGTTTTTGTCTGTCACACGCCATCGATCTCTATTTTTCGTGTCTGCCACCCCTTGAAAACTCATGTAGCCTTCTGGAGGCGATATCGACCACTTCGGAAATCCAAAGAATAACATTTCATTTTTGAGTATAGATAAAATAAAATACAAATAATAGTTATTTATGTAAACGCGATGGGTGATCATCGTCTTCAGGACTATGTCTAAGTATTGTAACGTTAGATAATTAACTGAATTGGTAATAATTGGCGCCTAAACTTGACCCGAAACATTTGCTATATGAGGTCAAGTGCCAGTTGCAATCAGCGCCGTGCAATAGGAATATATTGTGGAAACTAATTAGTCGTCTAGGAGGCTGTGACGGTCAGAGTTAGGTCATTTTATTACCCGACTGCGTACCCAGAAGGAGGGTTATGTTTTTCGAGCGTATGTATGTATGTATGTATGTCCATGTCTTCCATTTAACTAAACGGCTGAACGGATTTTGACATGTGAGGTGTCGTTGAATTTGTCAAAATTGTGGTAGTGACATAGGCTATATAAATTTTCAAAATGGCGGCTGTACATGGGGGAAAAAAGGGGAGCACCATAAAGTAATTAGAATTTTATACAGATATAGTGATCCTTGTTTTTCTCTTTTCAGTTCATAACATCTAAGCAGTCAGGTTTTTTGTTTTTATAATAATAATTTTTTCCTAAGAGCTGTTAGTTTATCAGCGCATTTTAATAGTTAAGCAACTAAAAGGCAACTTGTTTTCATCTTGCCTTTGGGAGCAGCGCTATGAATAAGGCAGAGCCAGAGGTGCCCAGGCATGGACCATAAATAAACCTTGACGACCTCCGTGGCGCAGTGGTATATGTGGTGGATTTATAAGACGGAGGTCCTGGGTTCGATTACCGGTGGGGCAGATTGAGATTTTTCTTAATTTGTCTTGGTCTGGCTGGAGGCTTTCGCCGTGGCTAGTTACCACCCTAATGACAAAGACGTACCGCAAAGCGATTTAGCGTTCCGGTACGATGTCGTGTAAAAACCGATAAGAGTGTGGATTTCATCCTGCTCCTAACAAGTTAGCCCGCTTCCATCTTAGATTGCATCATCACTTAACATCAAGTGTGATAGTAGTCAAGGGCCAACTTCATCATCATCATCATTACCAGCCTGTAGACGTCCACTGCTGGATATAGGCCTTTTTTAGGGACTTCCAAACACAACGATCCCGAGCCGCCTGTTGCCAGCGGCTCCCTGCGACACGTTTGATGTCGTCAGTCCACCTGGTTGGGGGTCGACCAACGCTGCGCTTTCCGGTGCGGGGTCGCCAATCTACCACCTTGTAGTCAAATAAAAAAATAAAAATAATCACTTATTAGGTACCTGTTTGTAGACTAGTTACTATCCAAAATAATTTGATTATTAAATAAAATTGGTCGCTAACATTAAGTAGGTATATCATTATGTATGTACGTGCTCTGAAGTTTCCAAATTGTGAAAAAAATAAGTAATATAATGTGTGAATCATTTCCTTACACCTACCCGCTATATCGCATATTAAGTATTAAAGTATTTATTATTTTATTAGAGTTAGTAAATATGAACATAGTTACGGCAAACAGCGCCTCTTATCTATTCGTCAGTATCGATAAGCAGTTGCCCAAATATCGATAGTGTACACATTTTAACCTGTACTGAGTCAAGCATTCGTGAGTAGGTATAGCACAAGTACGACTTTTCTAAATTCCAACTGTGTTAACAAACGTTCTAAGGATCATCAATGAAGTCATCAAATCATTATCATCAGGTTCTTTTACTTAATAATCACTTAAAGCAAGGCTTCTCTTTTGATAGAAGTGGTGGCTTTTATATGCTATGACTCACCATGCTGTTCCTCAGATAGGTGGACTTATGCTCGAATACTGAAACATCATTAATATTAAGAATCTCTTATATTACAGAGCATCTCCTAACCTTTAAATTCGTTTATATTGAATAACTACTCAATCATCTTTGAGCGGTAGGTAGTGAAATTCAGGAAGGCTTCGAGTGGATGGTTAAACTGAGCTTCGAGTGGATGGTTAAACTGAATGAAAAAGCATTTTGATTAATAACGATTTGACTCTACCATCGGTTTGGGAGGCACTTTATTTACCTAAGTAATTAAATAATCAATTTTAACACATTTTAAATTACAATAACAAGATGGAGAATAGCGTGTCTTCATCCACGGATCATTTCCATCAGTACCATACTGCTGTGATCCGAAGTACCTACCACGCACCTACTGTTGCCTCGCTGTTATCCGAAGTGCGATATCAATCGCCAAAAATAATTCCTTTGTCGGCACAATGCAGTTACTCCAGTGATAACATAATATGTATATTACTGTAGTAGAACAGCGTTGCTAAAACTACAATTAGCTGGAGAGCTAGTGAACCCTGGGAGTAACGGTCTTCCTGTAAGGTTAGAAATTTGTATACTTACGATTTATGACATGCTAAGAGCAATAGCCATGACCTGGCAGGCGTCAGCCCTGCACGTCATCAGCCCCTTTATTTTTTGGACTGTTCAGTAAATTGAGTTTCAAAACTTGTTTCTGTAAATTTGAAAATTTAATAGGATAAAGTTTATTTATTGTACATCTTAAAAAAAAATTGACAGGCGATTACAATAAGCAGAAGTATATGACAGATCAATTAGAAAACGTACTGTTGATGAGGTAAAATAAACTTTATCCTGTATACTTAAAATTTTTATATGTTTTCAAGTAAACGTCTCAGAGTAAATATGTACAATGCCAGGCGGTTTTGAACAGCATAAGACCTTGACAGGCGAGGGGAAAAAATTATGTCGCTACTAACAGCTACACATGCCTCGCGAGTAGATATCATTTTCGACCAATACTTTTCGCCGTCAATTAAAGATTATGAACGAGCCAAACGACAAGAAGTAAGAAACATAAATTATTTCATTACCGGACCAGAACAAATTCGACCAGTTGATTTTATGAAAGAACTTCGTAACCTACAATTTAAAGAAGCTTTCGTAGATTTTTTAATTACACATTGGAGCACAAATGAAATGATAGAGTTTATCGGGAATACCATAGTGAACTTAAATTACAAACAATGCCATACTTATAGTGTCCACAATAACTCTGTGATTGTCGATATAAATGATGATTTATCGTGCCAAGATCATGAAGAGGCTGATACAAAAATAATATACCATACATGCCAAATGGATGAAGATGTATCCGACGTATTAATAAAAACATGTGACACAGACATTTTAATATTAATGCTCGGAAACATGGACCATCTCCACAATAATAATTTAAAAATCTATATTGAATATGGCACTAATAATTGTAAAAAATGGATAAATATTTCTGAACTGTATACAAAATTGGGACCTTCTATATGCCAAAGCTTACCGGGATTTCATGCATTAACCGGTTGCGATTTCAATCCATCCTTTTCAAGAAGAGGTAAAAAAAAACCATTCCAAATATTGCAGAAATCGAGTGTATATCAGAAGGCATTCAAAGAATTAGGAAACGTAGAAATAGTACAGAAGAAAGAAAAAATTTTTCCGATACTAGAGAAATTTGTATGCCAAATGTATGGTTTGAAATGTTCAAAGTTAAACAATGCACGTTATGAAAAGTTCCTTGCTACGTACAACACAAATAATCCGAAAGTGTTTATGAAAAAAGTAGTAAGCTATGATTCATCGAATTTACCACCCTGCCAACGTGAACTACATCAACAATTATTGAGAACTGCCTACATTACAAATATATGGCGAAATTGTAATTTAAAAGAACCAACAATTCTTACACCTGAAAATAACGGTTGGAACTTAATTGATAGTCGTTACGAATTTAATTGGTTTGAGGGGAATACGGTTCCATCTTCTATATACGACATACTTTTACAAGGACCTGCTGATACTGCCACAGCACAATCGACTGAAACTGAGGAATGCATTTCAGGTAACATACAACTATTTTATTCCGTAATATTTAATACGCAGTCCTATGTGATTGAGCTTGATATTTAATTCTTAACAACCTTATTGATTCATTAAAATATTTTTTTTTACTATTTGCAGATGAGGAAAACATTGTTGAAGAATCAGATGATGATGAAAACAGTGATAGCGAAATTTCGGATGATGCTGAAGAAAATGAATGTTAAAAATAATGTGGATTGCATAAAACCCAATAAAATACATTGCATTTACTGTATGCGTTCATGTAACATTTCTTATTTGCACGCCCTTAGCAACTGTCCCCTCGCCAGTCAAGGTCTTATGCTGTTCAAAACCGCCTGGCATTGTACATATTTACTCTGAGACGTTTACTTGAAAACATATAAAAATTTTAAGTATACAGGATAAAGTTTATTTTACCTCATCAACAGTACGTTTTCTAATTGATCTGTCATATACTTCTGCTTATTGTAATCGCCTGTCAATTTTTTTTTAAGATGTACAATAAATAAACTTTATCCTATTAAATTTTCAAATTTACAGAAACAAGTTTTGAAACTCAATTTACTGAACAGTCCAAAAAATAAAGGGGCTGATGACGTGCAGGGCTGACGCCTGCCAGGTCATGGCTATTGCTCTTAGCATGTCATAAATCGTAAGTATACAAATTTCTAACCTTACAGGAAGACCGTTACTCCCAGGGTTCACTAGCTCTTGGACTAAATGTAACGTATGGACTGTCCTGCCTGTGATGCCCTTCGTATTTTTTATAGTTTACTGACCATAAAAATGTTTACTACATTCTTGTCTCCATTTAATAACTTAGTGAATATGGATTAATAAACATAGACAGGTGTGATTGAGTTGAAACTCTGTTTTATAAAACTGATCGTGATCAAAGCTAGGGTTACTCTGACGTACCTACCTACCTGCGGTTGTAGGGTAGGCTGGGTACGGTAGAAACAGAGCAAATATCTCAACAACCATGTGCGGTGAAGTAAGGGGCACGAGGAGGAAAAGAAGCAGCCGACATCTTTCACGTACTGTATTTGTTTTTAAGAGACCCGAGACCGAGTATCCCGATTCATGAGATTTTTCGGTCCGACTTGTGCGACAATAACTGTGATAACTTGGCTAATATCGTCATTATCGGCCTTTTAACGGCCCACTATAGGGCCAGGCCTCCCTCCTTATAGGAGAGGGGATATGGAGCGTAGACCCACCACGCTGCTCCAATGCGGGTTGGCGGGCTTAGGGTGATGTTTTATTCAGATGTTTATGACAGTGACTGGGATCGACGGCTTAACGTGCTCTCCGAGGCACGGGGGTGTGACACCGCCAACTTCCCGACTACGGGCTTGGAATGTAGTGAGAATTTCATAGAAGAATGTAAAACTGAGAATTATTCCGTGACCCGACCCAGGATTCGAACCCAGGACCTCGTAATTGAAGCCAGATAGGCCTACCACTAGACCAACGAGGCAGTCTGGCTAATATAGATAACACAAATATAATATACAGCCTATGACATTCCCCGATAACGTAGCATTTTACAGGTGAAAGAATTTTTTAAATCGATGAGTAGTGCTGAAGATAACCCCCAACAAACCCATTCACAAACTAATCTAAAGTGCGTTTTTTATTGTTGAATTTTACACCAATAATCAAATGATGAAATCGGCTTCAAATTTGAGATAGTCCCGAGTAGACTTATTTTAATAAAGTTTTATTGCAATCTGTGAAAGTAAGCCTACACGAGACGTGTTTAAATTTAATTTGTGTTTTAGTATTCGGGTGTTAATTTATAAACAAAATTATGAGTCATTTCATTTACGTATCAAAATTGTGATTTTTACGTGTGTTATTAAAATGTCGTTAAAATGATATTAAATGATAAATAAAACATCCAAAATCCATTTATTATATTTTGTATTATTTGCCGACCGACCCTGGTCGATCTACATGGGGACGGTTGAAACAAATTATATAATTTTCGATCTTACTTTACTCATACAATATAACACAATGATCTTAAATTTAAATAACATTGCCCATTTGTAGACAAATGTTTTATATAAAATATTTACAACAGCGCTCGCTTTAATGATTCGAATGCAATGAACGAAAATCGAAAGTTTCAACCGTACTCAGTCTATCCTAATGAAGTAAAAGCCCAAGAGGATTCCGAATGAAATGAAAGTGTTTTGAGTGATACAAATAGATACAGATCACGACATTACGGTTTAAGTATGTACAGGCAGGCAACTAAATTACGCACCAAAAAAACATTTCTTACAAATTATAAATTATACCTATAAGAATCCATGGGCTTTGTTTATATAATAGACACCCCCATAATATGTAACAGAGTAAACGCGGGTAGGTATGTGTCAATGTATTTGTGTGTATGTAAGTTCCGACCAAGCACTCGTAAATCTCGCTAAAGACAGTGAGTATCGATATCGAGGCTCGTGTTATCGGCGCGTCGTATCTAATTTTGGGATTGTCCGCTATCGACCGCCGCGCTAATGAATGGTAGATACCTACTCGTAATCTGCAACACCAGCGGTGATTCACACGCCACCACTCACTGGCTGCAGAGGGCGCGGGTGCGGCCAAGAGCAGGGTGAGCAACAATCAGAGGCTTGCCTTTCACTCATGCATACGGCAGAGCTAGCAGGCTCCTCCTCTCTCACTCCACGAGACGAACACGTTTTTTTATATTAAGTGACAGGGTCTAAGATGGTGATTATCAAGCTTTCTTGGTAGGACTATTGTACGCTCGTACATAAATAAAACAGTAGATTACTTTTACTATGTATTATATTGATTATTTTTAACAATTGATATATTTAAATTATTATAACGATTCTTCCGAATAAGGTGTCAGTAGCGTATATGTAGAATGTAGATTTTACAATGCGTCGGTGTCGCCCTCAAGCGGTTGGCGTTGGTTACGTGGCGCGCCGCTCCGTTTCAGGTGAACGCCGCGCGCGAACATGCACCCGGCCCTGAGATGCTGCGTTAGGGCTTCTCAGGAACATCGTGGCGCAACACGCAGATTCTGTTGAGTGCGCGGCGTACGGTCCCCTTTGAGGTTGCGACGTCAGCAACTCGAGCTACTCCATCAGCGCCCGGGTATATTTGTTTGATGCGTCCCAAGCGCCAGTAGAGGGGTGGCAAGTTATCTTCTTTGAGGACAACTAAGTCGTCCACCAGAATCTCTGCAGATTTTCCTCGCCATTTCGATCTGGTCTGCAACTCGGATATGTATTCTAAACTCCAGCGTCTCCAAAACTGTTGGCGCATCAGTTCAATGCGTTGGAATCTGTCAAGACGATTAGGATTAGTGTCTTCGAGATATGGAGATGGCAGCGACGTCAAAGGTCTACCAATTAAAAAGTGGCCAGGTGTGAGAGGATAGAAATCGTGGGGAGAAGAGCTTAAAGGATAAAGGGGGCGGCTATTTAGGATTGCTTCTATTTGTGCAAATAATGAGGATAATTCTTCGTAGGTTAAATGATTGTTTCCTAATATCCTAGCTAAATGGAATTTTGCCGATTTCACGCCGGCTTCCATCAGACCATTGAAGTGAGGAGCGTATGGTGGAGAAAAGCAAAAATCGATGCCTTCGTTGGCGGCAAATTCTTGGAATGCCTTGTTGTTTAACTTGAAAAATTCCTTAATTTCCTTCGCAGCACACGAAAAATTAGTACCATTATCGCTATGGATGCGCCTAGGGCGCCCTCTGCGGGCGATGAATCTTTTGAGTGTAAGAATGAAGGCATTTTTTGATAGTTCCGAAACTGCTTCTAAATGAACGCATTTAGATTTGAAACAAATGAAGATGCACAAATAGCATTTTGTAATTTTACAACCACGACCCTTGCGATCCGTGATCAAATATGGCCCCGCGAAATCAGTCCCGACCACAAAATAGGGATAGTCTGGAGTGAGTCTTTCAGCTGGTAAGTTACCCATGATGTTTTGACTCGATCTTCCTTGGAAACGCCTACAAACTACGCAATTTAAAACGATACGTCGCGCTAGGTTTCTACCACTAATAGGCCAGAAGCGAGTTCTGATAGACGCTAGTAGAGCCTGCGGACCTGCATGTAACAGTTTGAGATGTTCCTGCTCGAATAAAAGTTTAGTTAAATGATGTTTAGAGTTTAACAGCATTGGGTGTTTCATATCAAAGGTGAACTCTGAGGCTTGTATGCGCCCGCCGACTCTAATGATTCCTTCATGAATGAAAGGATTAAGTGCTGCAATATTAGACTTAGGATTTAAAGGTCGTTTCTTTATTAGCACATCATATTCTTTTGGAAACGATTCTAACTGGGAACTATAGATTAATTTCTTAAGTGCGTCGTCAAGCTCAGACGCGGATAAGGTACCAGTAAATTTTGTTTTAGGATTTTTACAATTATGCAAAAATCTATTTACATAACCGAATACATGTTGTAGTGTTCTTAATTTAGAAAATCTTTCAAAATTAAAATTGGAGATTTCAACATCAGCGGTTTCAGCAACGTGCGCTTTAACCTCTGGCAAGTCGTTCGTCTCGATATTGGGCTGAGACTGGAATAGGGGCCTATCGGACTCCGATAATGATAAGAAGGCGGGTCCGTGCCACCACAGATCACAATTGGCCACCTCTTTTGGATCAAGTCCACGGGATACCAAATCTGCTGGATTGTGATTTGTGGGAACGTGATGCCATGAAGCAGTCTCAGTTAGCTCACGAATAGTGGCAACTCTGTTAGCTGCAAAAGTTTTAAGATTTTTAGAGCCCATCCGTAACCAAGCTAGCACAATGCTTGAGTCGGTCCAATACACAACTCGTGATATTTTACAACTTAAGGCTTGCATTACGGTCGAGCTCATTTCAGCAGCAAGCAAAGCGCCCGAAAGCTCAAGACGAGGAATCGTTGTAGGTGAAGATGCAGGAGCAACGCGTGATTTAGCGCAAAGCAGGTTTACATTTACCTGCCCGATCCGATCCGTAGACCGAAGATAGATGCAGGCACCATAGGCGCGTTGTGATGCATCACAAAAACAATGCATTTCAATGTTGACTGGGTTTGAAATTAAAGTCAGCCTAGGAATAGCCAAAGAAGAAATAGCTTGAAGACCATCTGCAAAAGTCTTCCATGATTTGACCACTTCTTTGGAGGCTGGATCATCCCAGTCAAGTTTTAGTGACCACAAGGTCTGAATTAGAATTTTGGGAACGATAGTGCACAAAGATAGGAGGCCTAGAGGGTCGAAGAGTTTGAAAGTGGAAGAGAGAATAGTACGCTTTGTTACTGAGACGGGAATATCAAAATTTATTGGAAATTTTAAAATATCCTTATTAGGGTCCCAGCTTAGACCAAGGGTGTTAGTGGTTTCACTTATTACTAGATTACCGCTAGATTGAATAGTCTCTGATGACAGTATAGAAGATAGGTTGGAGCGGTACTTGCGTAGGTTAAATCCTGCTTTAGCAAGGTTATCAGCAACCGACCGCTGGATCCGTCGAAGATGGATCTCGTCGTCGTGACCTGTCAATAGATCATCAACATAAAAATCGGTTTGTATGACATTTTTTGTGACAGGATCATCGCACTCTTCCCCGACTTGCCAGAGACAACGCGTTGCGAGAAAACTTGCACTAGCGAAACCGTAAGTTACCGTGTTAAGCCTGAGGGTTTGTAAAGGTTTGTCTTCCGCATCACGCCACAGTATAAGTTGCAAATTTCGATCGGACTCATGAATTAGAACTTGCCTGTACATTTTTTCAATATCGGCCGATAATACATAACGATGTTGACGAAATCTAACCAGGATATTGAAAAGAGGCTCTTGAATCGTGGGTCCTATCATTTGTATATCGTTTATAGACGTGTTGTACGATCCTGTACGCGCCGACGCGTCGAATACTACGCGAAGTCGCGTGGATTCACTATCGCGGAGGACGGGGTGATGCGAAATAAAATAACCTCCCTCAGGTCGGTCAACTTCTGAAATTGAAAGATGCCCTAGGTTAGCATACTCGTTTATAAAATCTACATAAGCGATTTTAAGCTCAGGGTGCTTACGAAATCTGCGTTCTAGATTTAAAAATCTCCTTCGAGCCATGTAATACGAGTCACCCAGACGCTCAGGGTTGTCGGTGAGCGGAAGCTTAACACAAAAACGCCCTTCATCAGTTCGAGTCGTGTGCTTTAAAAAATGTTGTTCACAATCTCTCTCTGTATCAGTAAGTAGGGGCCTTTGCGGTAAGCTTTCTAGTTCCCAAAACCTTTTTAAATCTTTATGAAAATCGGCTAAGTAGTTATTGGGTTCATCATTGTTGTCTACATTAGCAAAATTACAATGAATTGAATTTTTTTTTGTGTCACGAGTGTAGTGCATGGGACCTGCGATGAGCCAGCCTAATTTGGATTGACGTAGTATAGGATTACCTTTACCTAAAGAGTGCTGTTTAGAGAGGATTATATCCCAAAAGATGTCAGCACCGATAAGTAATCCTATGTCGGCAGGCTCATAAAAGCTGGGGTCTGCAAGTTCGAATGACTTTAGATTTAAATGTGTAGTGTCTATGAAAGACTTGGGTATTCTGTCTGAAATTTTAGGTATAACTAGGCAAGACAAAATAACATTAAATAAGCTCAGCTTAGACTGAATGCGAATATCGCAACGTTCAGCGCCGAGCTTGAATGGTACATTACCTATACCTATGACGTTTTGAGTGTCAGAATGCAGTGAAGTTAAGTTCAACTGTTCCTTTAAATTTTGTGTTATAAAAGTGCATTGACTTCCACTATCTAGTAGGGCCTTGGTAGTTATAGTTTTGTTTGTTTTAGGATTAATTACGTCGACTAACGCTGTACACAGTAAAGTCTCTGACGAGGTTGTAGCTGACATCGTGACCGGCTCAGAACTGGTCTGATCGATGTCAAGTTTGTTAGACGTGCAGAGCATCGTGTTATGCCGCTCCCTGCAGATCCTGCAGGAGCCAGGAAGCCTGCAATTACGCTGATTGTGTCCACGTAAACAATTTGTGCATAGCTTTAATTTAGCTACCAATGCTACCCTTTCATCAACCGATTTGGATGTGAATTTAGGACATTTATAAATCTGGTGATTATCATTACACACGGCACACTTATGACTAGATGAAGCATTAGGTACGTTTCCTTTCTCAGCAACAAACGATCTCGTAGATTGAGAAGTGTGAGGTTGTTTGGTGTTGTTATGTGAATAGTTCGGAACTGATTTATTCTTGCTTGGATCTTGCTTGCTGCGAAAGACCGACTCTAGTACATCCGCACGACCCTTCAAAAAATTTAAAAACATTTCTAATGTAGGCATTTCCGAGTTACTAACATTATTTTGAATAAATTCCTCCCACTTAAATCGCGTGTTACTGTCTATCTTTGTTGAAACCAAATATATGATCAACGAATCCCAATGCTCGGTTGGTTGTTTTAAAGTATTAAGAGCACGTAAGTTTTTAGAGACGTGATCCACAAGGAATCTCAAAGATTTGTCCAACTCACGCGCCTGTTCAATGTTAAACAGCATTTTAATGTGGTTGTTTATTAATTGTCGCACATTATTATAGCGTTCACATAATAGGTTCCACGCATCAGGGTAATTACTATCAGTCACCTCAATATTGCTGATCACTCTAGCCGCTTCGCCCTCCAAATAGGAATTAAGGTAATGAAATTTATGTATATTTTTAATTTTTGGATTGTTATGGATCAACGAACTAAAAGTGTCCCTAAACTCAAGCCATTTCGAGTACATGCCCTCGAAATTATTGATTTTAATAACAGGCAAACGGAATCCAATTAGTTCGTGATCGTCTTCCTCGACCATTGCGGAGCTATGGCTGAGGTTGAAGGATGCTGATGATTTCTTTGATGTAGTGTGATCTGCGATAATCCCTTGAGCCGAAGCGATTGAAGAGTGGAATGTTTGTTCTATGGCTTCTCTTGTATCTAATTCATAGCTTAAATTCTTTTCGTCAATGCATTCTATTTGATTTTGCACGCCATCGAATTCTATAAATAATGCTTCAATCTTTGCTAATCTCTGTGTCAGTATGTTGACCTCGGTTGGTGTCAGTTTTTGACCTTTCAAATCGTCTAATTGATTAGTAAACTTGGTTACGCGGCCTTTAATTGAAGCGCGTTTCAGATTTAAAGCCTTGTAAGACTCCATTGCGCGAGGTCAACACACAATTAAACAATTAGCTGTTTAAAACAACAGAAAATTGTATACAATACGCTCCTCCTTCGGTGCTCTGCTGCCAGGTCAGCCGGGGACGCTGAGGCGCTGGGGTTGACAGGCGGTCGGCCGCTGTCTCTGCTCGGCGAGCAGCCCTCGCGCAGACACGGGATAGATGACAAACTCGCAGCCCTAGCGCGCGACGTAGCTCCCGCTGTAATAGAATGTTGCACGGCCTTGTATATCGATATATAATAATAGGTATTTAGACGAAGGCTATAGGGAACGTAATGCAGTTGCAAAAATTAAAAAATTTTATGAATTTAGCTATAAATTTGTGATTCCAATGAAAATAATCTATTAAATAGTATGTATGTACGAGAAATAGGCACGAAAATGCGTGAGCGCAAGCGAGCGAAGTCAAATATGCTAATTTTATATGTTATATTAATTAATGTTTAATTATATTCATGAAAAAGTAGGTAGGTATTTAAGTTGCTACGTCATAGGTAGGTTATTGAATGTAACTAATAATTTAGGAATTAGAAATAAATATTTGATATTTAGACACCTTAAATGTCGTTTGCTATAACTCTTAAGCTGCAAATTAGGCGCATTAAATGCAAAAATAGGGCAACCATCAAGTAGGTATAGCAAGTAGGTAAATAGATCGAAAGAATTAGTTTTAGGTACTCATATTTCGTTTACAAAACCTTTAAGCTGCAAATTAGGCGCAATATATGCTAAATAGTATGCAACTTGCAAGTATAAATTACGAATAAAAGAATTAGCTGGATAATAGGTGGGTAGGTAGGTAGATGAATAATTGTGAAATTTTTGTTGAGAAATGATGGAAATATGGATGGATGGATGGAATTATTGCGGTTAAAACAGTGTGATTAAGGAAGAATAAAAGGAACTGGCTCACTTTTTTGCTGGCAAAACCTTTCTTCTCCTTTCTCCTTTGTCTGGCTGTAGAATATTCTCGTCGAATCCGAGATCGCAGTCCTGTCACGGTCGCCACTTTTATGTACGCTCGTACATAAATAAAACAGTAGATTACTTTTACTATGTATTATATTGATTATTTTTAACAATTGATATATTTAAATTATTATAACGATTCTTCCGAATAAGGTGTCAGTAGCGTATATGTAGAATGTAGATTTTACAATGCGTCGGTGTCGCCCTCAAGCGGTTGGCGTTGGTTGCGTGGCGCGCCGCTCCGTTTCAGGTGAACGCCGCGCGCGAACAACTATTAAGTTAGAACATTGAAGTGCTCAATTGTTTGGCGGCACGCCTTTGTAGTAAGGAGGCTGGTACCTACAAGTAAGTATCCGTCGAAGCCTACCATCGACTAGCAGTACCTAAAGATACGTAGGTACTGCTAACTGTAACGGTGTAGGATTTAAAACATCCATCAAGCAATGCATCGCCCGCTTCCGCTCGTCGCTACCCGCTGCCGCCAGTACCGTGACCGCGGCAGAGGGTAAACCTCTTGCTTATTAATTAAAGACTTGTTTAGTGCAGCGCTTTATTTATGTGCATCATATTCCAATGTAGGCGATTTATGACGTTCAAATCATACTATGTTTATTATTATATTAATCCCCGACTTAGAAAAAGTAGAAATGTAGTTTGGTCGACTACACTTCGGGTATGTACTCGTAGGTATTTTTTTTATTGATTAGAAGTTGGCCCTTGACTGCCATCACACCTGATGTTAAGTGATGATGCAATCTAAGATGGAAGCGAGCTAACTTGTTAGGAGTAGGATGAAAATCCACACCCCTTTCGGTTTCTACACGACATCGTACCGGAACGCTAAATCGCTTGGCGGCACGTCTTTGTCGGTAGGGTGGTAACTAACCACGTCAAAAAGCCTCCCACCAGCCAAAGGTATCTATTTAATGTTAAGAGTGTTTGTAAACTAATCCAAATATTAATAGTTATATACTTGAAATAAATTATGTGCTTAAAATATGAGAAAAGCTTTTATTTATACTTGTGTTACTGAACGGGTACTTTCAGTATCAATACCGCCATTCGTTCGTACTGCGCGAGCATTTCGCTAAGTGCCATCTAACGAGGCGCCGAATTTCGCTCCTCATCGCATCACGCCCTAATTATTATCGACACCGGAATGTTACCGCGCGAAGGCCATAAACACAGCTCGGAGTCAAAAGTCAAAGTCAATTTTTTTCGCTATTTTGGCAAGGCTTTAGCTCTTCAGGCACAGCAATGATACTTAAGAAATGATGATCCCCAGATAATTTCTAAATGTTTATTGACGTGACAACGTCTTATAATTCGATAGAGCCGGCTGCACGTAAGAAAAAACATGACGTCATGCGTCGTTACCTCGCTTTGAGGCGTTCCATGTAAGGCTTGAAGTGCAAGCGAGAGCGCGGAACGAGCGACAAAGAAGCACAATCGGCCTTTGCGTTCGGCAGCGTTCGACATCCGTCTATATTAATTTTAAATTAAAAATTAATATATTTATAAATTAATATATTTATTATAAATTTATAAAATCAAAATCAATTATTTTATTAATTTAAATTAATATTTGTAAAAATATACTTAAATTAAAAATTTTAATAACCAATTAAATGCTACCATTCCATCAGTATTTTCTTAAGACATTGACACGTTCAACTATCGTCAGTAAACCGACTTTACAGACAACCAAAAACCTCATGACCTGAAGTCGTATAGGCTAACTAGGTACTGCAACAGGCACTAACAACTGCAATTTAGAGCCAGGTCGGGGAAGTTAAAAAGTGTATCCACCACTTAAAGTTATCCTTGGTGTCAGTACAAATGACTCTGTTTGATTTCTTCCAGAGCAGACTGGACTGGTCGAAGCCTCTCCTGTCGCAGCTGCAGCACATCGCGCCGCACTACGGGAAGTGGGTCAACAGCGCCGTGTACCGCAAGTGCAGATTGTTCGCCAGTCCCGTGCTGGAGAGCCTCACCTTCACGCCCTGGTACATCGTGCCCATGTTCTGGCTGCCCATCATACTGGGCTTGGGCGTTTTACAGTTCCGAGAGCATGTTTATTGCGGAGGTAATTCCTACTTTGTTGTAAGAAAAAAAGACAGAGGAAATAACCAAACCATAAGCTTGCTCTTACAATCCTAGGTATCGTTTAATCGATCGAAAAATGTCGCATTAAGACTATTATTCTGAAATTAGGTTATCGTGACTCGCAGAGATATTTTGACATTGTGTATTGCGATAATGATGATAATGATTACTTTATCTATTTCCTAAAATATTTTATTTGTCTAATCAGGCTTTACTGAGATCCCCGAATTTGTAGTATTGCGATATAGTATCTATATGATATTACGAGTATATATCATTCAAACTCTTTTATTAATGTAATTAAATTGAGCTTAAATTTTCAATTGTTTAAAAATAGATAGGCACACACCAACAACAGCTTTCTACAATCGCTAACTTATACGGCAAAGCTCAGAGTCACTTAGCGGGCGGTGAAGCGAGCTATGCTTGGAGCATCTCTGCGTGTTCGAATCGAACATGATGACATGCGACGAGAGAGAGCAGAAGAACCAAAGTTTCCGTTAGATATAGCTCGAGGTCGCAAAGTAGAAGTTGCAAATTGGCATCGTAATTTGATGGGCTGATGAACGTTACGGCCCCAAACTGCTGCAATAGCAACCTTGCACTGGAAAACACAGTGTTGTTCGACTTCAGACTATTTTGAATAAACGTTTAAAAGATCTTGACGCAATACGGCACAACATATACAACAACACAATATCAACACAATATCAACAGTACTGGCCAGTTGTTCTGCGAGTCGTGCAACCGGATTTTCAAAACTAAGTTTGGATTTGCCAGTCACATCCGGGCACACTTCAGACATTAGAGCCAAAGAATCGCCGTTGGCGGACACGTCAAGGAGGACATAATTTTGACTGACGACATTACAAAACATTTTCGCCCTTACAAAAGACCTATTTCAGAAGCAGTAGATACCTACATAGGCTATCCTCTGTTTTTATAGTCCTCTTTTGTTTTTGTATTCGATGCTTATATACTTTTCTACTCAGAATGTCACGGAGTTGATGGTTAACTAAATCACAAACTTATAGTTATGCTATTCCTCATTGTGATCTCTGTCACAGAGTCGTGCGAGGAGAGCGGCATATCGGGGCTGGAGTTCGCCGGGCACGTGATGTTCGGCGTGTTCCTGTGGACGCTGCTGGAGTACTCGCTGCACCGCTGGGTGTTCCACCGCGACCCCGGCACCTCCGTCACGCTCATACAGATACACTTCCTCATACACGGGATGCATCATAAGGTAAGCGCCTTTCGATAGACGTCCACTCCAGGAATACGAGTATAGATATAACTTATGAAAACGCAGTAAAGGTTTGATTAGTTTAACTAAGACGACTGTGTTTTTAACCGACGAAAAAAACGGAGGAGGTTCTCAATTCGACACGTAATTTTTTTTTATGTATGACCACGCATAACTTTTTACAGAGTTCTCCGATTTTGATAATTCTTAGAAAGGGCACACTGCCAATATGGTCCCATAGTCATCATGTTAGGATCTGATGATGATATCGCTGGAAAAATTTAAGGAACTCTCTAAATTTTATAGGCACACTTGCAACGATTTTAGTTTTTGTGTAAGTATCGGTAGCTTTTTGGCTACTAGTGCCGTATAATATATTATGAGAGTATATATAGTACGAGTAGGTTACGTGTCCATAAATCACTAAATGATATTTTTTAACAAAAAATAGAACCGACTCAAAACGCACTAAAAAGTATAAATAACTGCGTCATTTATTTGCTTTAATTAACTTAAGCATATCTATGAGTCGGTGCCAGCCAAGGTTTCTACTTTAAGGACCTTACCTAGAGCTTACACACTGCTTTACTACGTTAAATAAATGTTCTTTAAACTTGGCTCGCACCGACTTCATAGGTATAGTATAAGGTAAGCGCCTTTTGATAGACGTCCACTCCAGGAATAGGGGAGAGCGGGGCTGAAAGTGCCGATTTTGACAAATCTCAATTTTTTCGGGTAAAACAAATACTGAAAATCTGAAAGTAGTCGTTCATCCTACGTAAAATTTATTCAATAATATGAATTAATCTATACATTTTGCACATGTTTTATAGTTTGTTAGAAAAAGTGATTTTTATATACTGCGGCGGAAAGGCACAACCAACCCCACCTTCGGGGCAAGTTGTGCCGTAGCTGAGGTCGGTTGTGCCGGTGATAAAGCTAGGTGTTTTGCATTAATGAAAATTAATTTAAAATGTAAAAGACATTAATTTGGTATTAATATATTTATTTGTTATTATTTCTACTATAAATCAACCTTATTAGTAGATAATAATTATAATACGTTATAATAAAAAAGAACTAATCGCCCTTTATTATATAATCAAAACATAAAACTTTGTTTTAATCGAAAGTTTGTACTTATTTTAATGTGAATATGATAAATTATTAAAAATATCAGTCTTTTAGTACTATTAATAAAAAATAATGATAACATCAGTCTCTTGACTCTTTAACAAATCAAAACTAGTTATTCCCTAGAAGAATGATCAGAACAACAATGAGGACATACACATTCCAGGTTTTCTTGATCTTCAATACATTGCAAATGGGCCCATTCCTTACACTATCTGCATTTAATCCACTTTTCTTTAGGGGCAGAGTTAGAATAGGCATCACAACATATGATGCAGTACCATTCTTGTTCGTTATCAGAACTGTCGTCATCTTACAAAACTCTTCTCTGAGCGGGGATCTTAGTCGGTTTTTTATTTGTTTACCATTTTTCTTGCCTTTTTCCTTAAACCTTTGTGAAAGTGAAAGTATATAACTTTCACTTTCTTCCTTCTTCTTTTTATTAGCCACTTCTTCGGCCAAAGCATTTTTCTCTGGAATGTCTGTAAGAATAGCTGTCTTTCTTTTCATGTTCTTTATTACCTGATGGTTCGCTCGTACAATCAACGCTGCAGTCACTTTGCCCACGATCATTAAGCTTTAATAATGATGGACTAGTCTCATCTCAACATTGCTGCCCACGTAATTTGACTCATCGAGATATTCAAGAGTTTTTGCTCGATTATTTTGAGGGACAAGCAAGTTTCTTGTACCTTGTGAAGGTTGATTGTCTGGCATCAGGCGAGCTGTGAAAAGACACTGCATGATCTTTGTCTGTAAATACGTTCGAATCATAAGGCTTTTTATATGCATTGCATATGTTAGCGGGTATATCTGCCAAAGGTAAAGCGTATTTTACTACACCAGGTATAGTAAAAATAAATCACAAATTGCCAGTTATTTTCAGCTTTAAAGCAGAATGTTTGATAAGAGCCACGTGCAACATTTTTTAGTTTACGTCCATCCTTGATGTCTGCATCAGCAGCCCTTTTTTGGGTTTGCCCACCTAAGATGTTGTATCCCTTTGTGTTTTCGTTTCAAACATACAATTTTGTCGATTTCATTCTGTCAAAGACAATAAATGCAGTACATCATCATTTATTATGTCAAAAAGTAACTATTTTCTTTCTTTAATAAGTGTTCTCGTAAACATAAGCAATGTTTAAAGAATATTGACTGCTTAGGAGTTGGTTGTGCTGCGGCACAAATAACCCCGGTTGAACGGCACATTTTACCCCAAATGATAGAGTCTGATATTTTGGCTCATATATAAAAATCACCCTGCTCGAAGCATTCAAATTATACTGCATAGCAAACTAGGATAAATAACAAACATTTTAATAAAACTCTCATATAAAAAAAATAAAAAACGCTAGCCTGTGACCAAAACATATTGAAGCGAAAATATTTACTAACGTGACGTTTGAGATGAAAATATTTTCTAACATGCACTGACCCTTGGTCCGCGTCGCTGGCGCAACTAAAATGACAGCCGCGTGTGCTCGTCTGTTAAGCATTACGCAACACAATACGATCGTATTCTATCTTTTACTGTTTTCGAGATATTCGCATCGGCACAATTTACCCCCGGCACTTTCAACCCCGCTCTCCCCTACGCGTATCGATATAACTTATGAAAACGCAGTAAAGGTTTGTTTAGTTAGATTAGTTTACCTAAGATGACTGTGTTTTAGTTAAACTAATCAAGTTTGGTAACTCAGATGATTTTGGTATTAATATAAAACTATTCTGTTAGTGAAAATCGAGTTTTACAGTAGGTACTGAACCGGTCTGTCGTAGTTTGTTTGAAATCTTCACAATTCACGTCCATTTTGCAACCATATAATCTTGTTTTCTCAACTTACTTAAGATTCCAGCAGTTTACTTTTCTTAGAAGCCTACAAATCCAACAATCGTAATTAATTAGCTGTATATACGTTTTTGTTTTTTTAACATACTTACTAATTTCCATTTGGTTTGTCCACTACAGGTCCCCTTCGACGGACTGCGCCAGGTGTTCCCACCGATCCCAGCGCTGCTGCTGGCCAGCATCATCTACCTGCCCGCCTCCATGATCTTCTCCTACCCTCTGATAAAGCTCACCGGCGCACTTGCAGGTTATTCATACACAGCTTTTCATTAACTCATTTTAAAATTTATTTAATCAGTATCATCTGTCTATTTTCGATTCAAACAAGGAAATTTGAATTTTCACGTTAATATTTTCTGGCTCTATTGAATGTGTGAAAGAATGTTTTTGGCTAATTGAAATCCATAATGCAGGCTACCTCGTGTACGACATGATCCACTACTACGTGCACCACGGCGCGCCGCGGGACGGCACGTACCTGTACGCCATGAAGAGATACCACTCCAACCACCACTTCCAGAACCATGACAAAGGTGGCTGTTAGAATTACCTTGACGTTAGCGACTAATAACCCCTTAAATTATTTTTAGTCTAAAAATAACTCAATACACAAAACCCAACATCGGGAACGGTTGCGCCAGCATCCCAATTCACTGGCTTGTGGGCTATTATCTGTGGAAAGAATCAAAAGGTTAAAACGAGCTGATGTGCTCGACTCTATACAGACTTGAGGATAATGGTCCTTAGGTCTGGTAAAGCCATTTTATCCTGCCACAAACCTGCTTATAGTTTGTCTACTGATTGCAGATAAATCCTGGAAAAAAAAATAATAACTCACGTAAGGGGTGAGGGTAGTCATACATACCAGTTTATAAACCTAAATGATTCTAAACATTTTTATGTAGGCCTAGAATGCGCTGCTAGACATGTTTTGTGTAGAGATGTCAAAGCTCCCTCTTTCGTCGCGTTGAAATACAGAAAATATGTACATTTCCAAAAAACTAGCGACGCAGCCTAGGCCTAGTGGCGCACGACTTGCCACTTTTGACCCTGAGTTAAGGAAACGCAAGTATTCACCACGAATTTTTAAAAATTCAAATCCTAAGTTCTTTTATTTCAAATAGGCCAAATTTGCAAGCACTTGAAACGTAATGGTAGACTATTTGTAGTGATCACTGAGTCGATAGCAATCTGCTGACCCGAGTCAGAAAGGTCGTCGCCCCGTCGCTCATCGTGTCACTAGTAGTAGTAGTATTTTCTCTAACATCAGCCTTTACTTCTTGCCGATAATCTGGTGAATCTATCCCTATACCGCCACTGTTTGATCTTTGAACTTATCTTCTACTATAATTAAAATGATTGGATATATCGCTAAAACAGAAGCTTGTGCAACTGTAAACAATTGTGTGTTTTCTGTTTCAGCATTTGGCATCAGCTGTAAGCTGTGGGACCACGTGTTTAAGACTTTTGTGCAAGTGAGGAACCTCGGGTTCAGCTTGCAGTGGTAGCCAACCAACAAGTGCTGTTCAAGTGTTAACACAATGTATTTATTCTAAATGTACACAGATTCAGGAATGTGTTAATGGTGTACATATCATTATGAGCTCGGATGTAAATATGGTTCACTTTGTTACACTTGTCTTTGGTAGGTTACTGATAGTTTAGTTACATTTATTTAATTTATTTGTTACTTTGTTTCTAGAATATATATTTTAGGGAAAAATTACAATCTACACCTTATTAAATCTTAACTTTTACAGCGACAACTGTATGCTCGGATTTTACACTGCTAAAATAATGTTAACTTATGTGATATTGGTGTTAATAAGTATAGATAATAAGTACATATATATTTAAGTACATACATATATTTCAATATCTTTTTAAAAACAAAGGATGTTATAAATTTGTCGTTTTTGTCTGTCAGTTGTCTGTAGCATCGACGTCGATGAAATCAGGCTGGTTATAAGTTGAAGATCCAATAACTCATTTCGGTAATGATAGAATAGGGGACAGGTATGGAGCGTTGTCCCGTCACGTTGCTCCTATGCTGGTTGGTGGGCTTAGGGTGATAATGTTTCATTCATTAACGATCACTATTATATGTTGGTGATAGTGACCGGGACCGAAGTCATGATGTCGTTACTTCAGTTAAATTCCAGTCTCAAACTATCTGAGGTTTTCAAAATTTGATGTTGATGTTTGTTTTAAAATTTATTTTGTAAAATATTTTTAAGAATTATTATAATGCGACTAGGTGTGACGAAATAATTAAGTAATTAGATAAAGTACCATTAAGTATTTAAGGTGATAATCGCTTTAAATAAATAAATAAACTGTTAATGAACTGTCGATGTGATTTTTCAGTAATTTTGTTGTGTCTAGGTCATACGCGTACCAATATGATTAAGTTTATTTTTATTTTTAAAGAATTTGTCGTGTTACATGAACACTATACTACTACTATACTTACTACATGTTAGGTATGTAGTGCTTAAATCCACCTTGCTGGAGCATCGGCAAAAATATCTATAATCGAAAACCTACACTCAATAAGAATGTTGGAGAACGTTTTAAATAATCATTAATGTATGAAATGTGTTTTTATAACACCTTCTTAGTCGTAATCGCCGCCATAAACGTTGGGAAATTAAGTGATGTGAGAATGTTACCGACTCCGGCCATATCTCAATAGCGATAAAAGAAATGTAAATTATTATATACGTACCTATCGCAGGAGACGCTACCTACGTTCTGAGAGTGGAATCCTTTATTAACCGACTTAAAAAAACGGAGGAGGTTCTCAATTCGACACGTATATTTAACTGTTTACAGAGTTGTCCGATTTTGATAATTATTTTTTATTAGAAAGGGCACACTTCCAAAATGGTCCTATTATCATCATATTAGGATCTGATGATGATATCCTGGGAAGATTGAAGGAACTCTTCAAATTTTATAGGCACACTTGCAGCGATTTCGATTTTAGTGTAAGTATCGGTAGCTGTTTGGCTACAAGTGCCGTATAATATACTATGACAATGTAGTACGAGTAGGTACGTTACGTGGCGTTAATCACTAAAAAGTAAGAAATATAAATTTTTACCAAAATATAGAACCGACTCAAAACGCTGTCTAGGAGTCCGTGCCAGCCAAGGTTTCTACTCTAAGGACATTATCTAGAACCCACAAACTGCTTTACTAGGTTAAATAAATGTTTCTTAAACTTGCTGGCACCGACTTCATAGATATGCTTAAGTAAATTAAAGCAACTAAATGACAGTTATTTTTTACTTTTTAGTGCGTTTTGAGTCGGTTCTAAATGCATTTACGCGTCCAGGTCGAAGACTGCGCAGTATACGTCCGGGTGTGTGGGACTCAGTGGCTTACATCAGCCAGAATACTTATTAAACATACAGAACCCCTTGCTAATTCCCTCTCAAAATTCGTGAAATAGTATTTTAGGGGACCTCTACAAAAGAAATATTCCTGCCCAACAAAGCCTTACATCTAGTACTTCTGGAGAGTTGAAAAGTTGATGATGGCACTCCACTCTACAGGGCCAGGTCTCCCCCTTTACAGAAGAGGGTATGGAGCTTAGGCCCGCCACACTGCTTCGCTGTGTTGGCGGGTGATAGTGTTAATTTTTGTAACTATTATAACCGGATGTCAATTATATTGACCGCGACCAAAGTGCTCTCCGAAACACGGGGGTATAAAACCAACTAACGTTTTTACTTCGGGCTGAAAATTTTTACAAAAACAACAACATTTTGTTGATATCTGGATACTTCGAAGCTGGAATTAGATTTCGAGCTCAAGACCTCGCGACTCGAAGTCACATAAGCTAACCATTTCACCAACGAGGCAGCTCTGTTTGCTATTAAGGCAATAAGTATTCCGTCATGTCACAACGTCAAACATGACGGACGACATCAAGATATGAGTCACTCAATCTTGTGTAAAAGTGCCGATAGTGTTAGTGATTGCAGTCACAACATTGCAAGCGGCGGCGGATTGTTTCTACGATTCGAATTAACGCAACGGACGTGCTGATAAGCTGATGCGATGTTAGGCCCGGCGCACATCGGCATATACCAAGGTGCGTTTCTTACTCGCATTTACTAGTTCGATGTACGATATGTAAAGTAGCCTATAACACCTGGGCCAGGCTACCTTCCAGGAGTGGGATAATTTGGATGGTGGAAGGCTTCGGCAACGGCAAATTAGTTACCCTACTGACGAAGGCGTAACGTTGTGATTTAGCGTTTCGGTACAATGTCTAGAAACCGCAAGGAGCCTGGATTTCATCCTACTCCTAACAAGTTCGCTACTTTCATCTTAGATTGCATCATCACATGGATTGTAGGCGAGGGCTAACTTGTAATGAATAAAAAAATTCTTTTTTTATTAGAAAGGGCATACTTCCAAGATAGTCCTATTGTCATCATGTTAGGATATGATGATGATATCCTGGGAAAATTGAAGGAACTCTTCAAATGTTATAGGCACACTGGCAGCAATTTCGGTTTTTGTGTAAGTATCGGTAGCTTTTTGGCTACAAGTGCCGTATAATATACTAGCAGTTGCCCGCGACTTCGTCCGCGTGGAAACCACTTAGGTACCCTTTTAATTTTAAAGACCGACTTTCACATAAAGTGTGCTCTTTTCCCGCTACCCCTCTCAATTTAATTTTTTTATAGTTTCCCGTGAAGCAATATCCTCCGTCCCGTCCTGTGTACTAAAAATCTACATTTTTGTAAAACATTGTATGATATTACAGTACATTAACATTAACAATATACGTATATTTATACCTCTTAACAAATGCATTAATTTCGACCAAATTTGATTACCATAAAAACGGTTCTAGTGAGTTAATCTTAAAAGATAGACATATACTGCCGTGGACATTTTTTTAGATCATTTCAAGAGAAATAATTCTTTCATACATATATTTTTGGTATCTTGAACCGTTTTTGCAGCGCACGCAACGGAAGCCCTCAAGCATGAATAATTTTCCCCGTTTTTTTCACATTTTCCATTATTTCTTCGCTCCTATTGGTTGCAGCGTGATGTTATATAGCCTAAAGCCTTCCTCGATAAATGGTCTATTCAACACAAATATTTTTTCAATTCGAACCAGTAGTTCCTGAGATTAGCGCGTTCAAACAAACAAACAAACTCTTCAGCGCGGGTACCTTACTCATAGATCTAAACTCCCTTCCCGCACGCGCACCCCCGCCTTGGTAACGCTCACTTCGCAACGCAGAAATAGTGATATTTTAATTTCGCCATAACTTCAAAACCAAACGTCCAATTTTAACCTTATCCTATTACTATTATAAAGGCGAAAGTTTGTATGGATGTTTGTTACTCTTTCACGTAAAAACTACTGAATGGATTTGAATGAAACTTTACCACAATATAGCTTATACATCAGAATAACACATAGGCTACATTTTATACCGAAATTCCCACGGGAACGAGAACTACGCGGGTGAAACCGCGGGCGTCCTCTAGTACCAAATATTATCTACATAAACTGTACTTAGTGATGAAATAATTTATTTTGATAAGGATTAATGTCATGAGTAAAATAAATGTGTTTAAATGTAGTCCAAAAAAAAATTAAGATTTTTAAATAAAAAAATGGTTGTTGTGCCTCACTCGACATAGATAGGTCACAGGTCGCGACACACTATACCATAGTGTGTCGCGGACTTTTTTGTAAATATTTATAAGATCTCCAATTAATTAGAACATTTTATGGTTCTATCTTTTATAGTTTCGGCAGTGTACGCAAAATAAGTAACTTTTCTGGTTGATTTTTTACACCTTGTGTCCGAAAAACCCAAATATTTTACGGAACCCTATTTTTTTCCAAAATAAAATTTAGCCTATGTTACTCGTGGATAATGTAGCTTTTGAATGGTGAAAGAATTTTTAAAAACGGTTCAGTAGTTTTTGAGCCTATTCATTACAACCAAACAAACAAACAAACAAACAAAGTTTTCCTCTTTATAATATTAGTGTAGACTATGACAGTATAGTACGAATACGTTACGTGGCGATAAATCAGTAAAAAGTAAGAAATAAATATTTTTAACAAAAAATAGAACCGTCTTAAAACGCACTAAAAATTAAAAAATAACTGTGTCATTTAGTTGCTTTAATTTACTTAAACATATTTGCTTAAGTAAATTATTTGTATAAAAATGTGTCGACGCGGATACTACACATTGTGTACATACGGCTCTATATTCTAAAAACAATCGATTTCAATTTAATTTAGTTTCAACTGTCGAACATTACGCGATGTCTTACAATAGTTACACACTCTTTTATCTTTCACATTTACATATTTGTTTAGTAACCCCTATTCAAGTGAACGCGCCCAAAGTCATAGCATCTGAATAAAATTATAAGATCAAGTCTCGATTAGTAATATAATAATTGCAAATAAAGCATGGAAGTGCGGAGAGGCAGCAGGAATGTGCTCTCCATATCAGTGCTGTTGTATTTGTTCTGTGTTTCGGTCAGTGCGTGCTTCAACTCGGGCTGGGAGACTCTTTTTGAAGACCTGTTTTCTGATTTGTGTCCCATATTGTCCACTACAGTTTCAACTATTAATGAGTTAATTAGCTCTTCAGGCGAGTAACTATATGTTTATTTATCATCAATTGATTCTTTAATTAGGTATTTAATTGGCGAGTTGGAAATTTGACGTTGACGTAACCCTTCCCTTAAATTAGTGCTAAGCATTAGTACAACAGCTCCACGGATAGGAACCGAACCCTGAACTAAACCTTTTGCATTTGAGTGTGGCTTTTAACCGTAGACGATGTTCAACGCAGCCAATCAGAAGGACCAGTTCCGAATTCACGAAATAAGAATCAATTCGTCAAAGCATAGGAATCAGAGTGTACAGCGCCTGCAAATAATGAATAGCAAATGTTTATGTTAGGGCTTAGGTAACTAATTAATTTCAGGCAATCCAAGTAATACGATGTATTTATACCTGTATATTTTTCTGCTTTTAACAGAGCGGACTAAAATTTCATATATTCTCTTGAGTCGTTAATACACACGCCGGAAGCGAGGCTGTGCGCAAAAGCCGATTCCAGGATACACTCGTACCCAGTGTTTTTAATCCCATAATAGTCATAGTATTATACAAATTAATAGTAGGCTTTAAGGGTTAATGATCTTTAAACACTTGCAGAAGAAGACCAATCCTTAATCACCAAGGAACTGGTCTCCGAGAGTTTTCGCTGCGGTCGTGAGCTGGCACGCGAGGCCAAGCAGCGCGCCAACAAGCTGGTCCGCAACGGCGTCAGCTTGGAAGCCTGCTCGCCCACCCTGCTGCACTTCTTCTCTTCTACGCTCCCTAGTGACGCTAAGAAGGCTTCTGAGCTGTCTAATGAACTCTTGTCCGCTACTAAGATATTACAAATGAAGGTGTGCTCGAAGTAAGTGTTTTTTACTGAATCTTAAGGTGGTAACTAGATACGTCTCTACCGACAGGGGTACTAACCAAAACCGAAACCTACCACCAAACCAGAAAAAAGTGAGAATTCAGAAACAAACCTCAATTTCAATATTGAATTTATTTCACAGCTCGGATGTGACTCCCAACACGTTCCTCGCCTTTTTGGAGCACAACCCGGTGCGTCCTCACGAGATATACTGCAAGCCGGTGTCGGTGACCTGCCTCGGCAGTCACAAGTACCGCACCTTCGACGGCACGTGCAACAACCTGCAACACCCGGCCTGGGGCCGGCGCGGAGCACCCTTCACCAGGATCACTACTCCCAGATATGCCGACGGTAAGGATATAATTCAGGGTTGTCTAGTAGTGCTTGCCCAGCTAGCACGCTAAACTGTTCGACTCACTATGAAGTTATGATTATCGCAGCAATAGACGCTTTGCGCTGGTGGCACTGCTGCTCGACCTCTGAATTTTTCAAGCTTTATCGCTCAATCTGCAGGATCTGACTGGTATTAGTCTTCCCCTTAAACGATAAAAAAATACATAAAAACTTACAGTAATGACATGACTTTACCGCTCCAGGCATCTATGCAATGCCCGTAGCCCGCAGCGGGCGCGCGTTGCCAAATCCCCGCGTGCTGTCAACAAGAGTGTTCGGAGACCATCGCCAGGCCGCCGCTAGCCAGCAGCACACCGCGCTCAACATGCAGTGGGGGCAGCTCGTCACGCACGACATGGTGTTCCAGGTCATGGAAGCCACAGGTAACTTTGTATTTTATGTTACATTATCTTATTATATTCTATCCACAAATACAATCCCTCGAAAATATTTTCATTTAAAGTAATGAAAAAAACGATGTTGCTTACACAATAAAAAAGATTTCATATCTCATATAGAGCCGAGCTCCTATCTCTCTAATTCTATTATAACGCATAGCATTATCAGTGAAGGGATCTTAAATCCTCTCAAAATTTTACGTTAGTCAAAAAAGTATGCCTTTAACACCACTAACTAGCCTCTCAACTCCGGGAAGTTACTGAGAGCTGTGGCCATTGGACCAAGCCGGCAATAAGATATGCAGCAACAATTAATGCAATTTCCCACTATCTTCGGACTTTTCTTCAGACGAGGGCGGCATACAGTGCTGTCTCGGCGAGGGGAGTGACGTGCTGCCGCAGTCCATGCTGAACGACAAGTGCATCCCCATCTGCGTCTCCGAGGACGACCCGTTCTACAAGAAGCACGGTGTCAAGTGCCTCAATTTCGTCAGGAGTGTCACCGCGCCACGCGATGACTGCAGCTTGGGATACGCAGAACAGGTAAACCAACATCGAGGAGATATGATGCCGGCCAGAATAAATTAAGCGTATTGTTGAATGATCTACTACAGTAAAATTAACCATTGATTGTTACAGATGAATACGGTGACTAGTTTTCTCGACGGATCAGCGCTTTACAGTTCGGACTCGAAACTCGCAGCAAAACTCCGCAGTAAATGTGGCGGGAGGTTAAAGGAGGAAACCAGAAAGAATTGCAAAGGCGGCTTCCTGCCCTCAGTAGATGACAAATATGCTGTTTGCGACCTGAGGAATTCGTCCGAACCTTGTTATTTAGCAGGTCAGTTGGCGTATTATATTTTCAGAGACAAGGACTGCTATTTTAAACTAAGTTCTCGTGAATTTAGATACCTAATTAGAGTCTAATGCATTTTAGATGGCCAATTATCCTGTATTGCTGGTTTACCATACTATTAGATACGGGGTACATACTTAGGTAAACATCTTGGCCAGAAATCAAGTTCTGGACTGGACAAAGCTACTTAAATTTTGTCAGATAAGTATGTAGTACCTACACGTAAATATTTGATCCCGTTAGCTTTTGCTGATGGTCTGCCACCGCTTACGCAATGATTTTCGAGTTTTGCTTCTGCAGGTGACAACAGAATCAACCAGACGCCAACCCTGGCGGCGCTGCACACCCTGCTGCTGCGAGAACACAACCGGGTGGCGGACACCCTGGCCGAGCTCAACCCGCTGTGGAGCGACGAGAAGCTGTTCCAGGAGGCGCGGAGGATCGTCGTCGCAGAGATACAGCACATCACTTATCAGGAGTGGCTGCCTTTGAACTTCGGTGAGAGATGACTGCCTCGTTGATGCAGTGATTTGTATTCGGATCAAAAAGTAGGAAAAGTTCTTAGGAAGATGGTCGGTGGTGTTACCTGCCCGAGCTTCGGAGAGCAGGTCGATAAAAGAGTCTAATGTTATAACTCAAAGTCCGTCAACTCGGATAGATATAGAATCCTGTCTAATGGAAGCTGTCAAAATTTATTGACGAAGACATGACTGACCTAATCGATTTTCGACTATTAATTATTACCAGTCGAGTATTTTGGGCTGTAGGTAAATTTGCAAAACAGTATTTTGCCGCTTACAGCACTACCACTTTTACCAATTATACCGTTATACAACTTCTGTCGCCCAAGACCCCAAGAGTCATATCCAAGGAGTCCACTGCGTCGCAGGACTTTGGCGAAATAGCTTGAATTTCTGTAATTCTTGTGGTGAAAATCTTACAACTGACGTTAGGTTGCGCGTTTTAGCGCATATTCTATCGATGCAATTTATAAAGTGTAAGAATTTTACATTATTACCCGCCCCGTTCTTGATATATTAACGCCGATAATTTTTTTTTTTTTTTTTTTTTTCCCTTTGAATCTGCAATCAGTCGCTAGACTATAAGCAGATTTGTTGTGCTGATTCTGGCTGTTTAAGACAGTAAAGCCATCGCTCTACTATCTGCTAGTTATCGAGCACGTCGACTCGTTTCAGGCGTTTTACTCGCGGTGCTACAACCAATGAACTGGCGAGGCGGTTAGGATGTCGGGTCAGCCGTTCTTTGTGCTTTGTGCAATGTTTTCTGATTTCCTCACAGATGGTTGGAAGATTGAGGTACTCGTGGATTTCTTCGTTGCGAGAAAACCAGGGGGCATTACAGATGGTCCTTAGTATATTATTTTGTACCCTTTGGATGCGCATTATGTTTGATTTGCTGCAGGTGCCCCACAGCTGAATGCCATAGAGCCAGATTGGTTTTAACATTGCACAGTACACGAGCACTTTGTTGTTAAGCCTTAGAGTCGACTGTCTGCCGAGCAGCCAGAGCAGATTTCGGAATCTAGTGTTGAGCTCATTTCTTTTATTATCTATATGATATTTCCAAGTCAGTCGACGGTCCAGATGGAAGCCCAAGTACTTGACACATGTTGTCGGGGGTAGGTCTTCAGACCCTAGCTTAACAGGAGGGCAGTCCCCTTTTCTTAAGGCAAATGTTATGTGGTGAGATTTGGATGCACTCGCTACTATTCGCCATTTTGAAAGCCAGAGGTGGGTTGCATCTAGTTGTTTTTGGAGGCTAAAACTGGCTCGATTTGCATCTTTATTGCAGGATAGGAAGGCTGCATCATCTGCATATGTTGCGATGGTGACGTCAGATGATTGTGGTAGATCACAGGTAAATATATTGTACAAGACTGGACCAAGAACCGAGCCCTGAGGTACACCTGCTGAGATGGTATAGAAACTGGATCTAGCGTCGCGCTGTTTGACTTGGAATATTCTATTTTCCAGATAAGATGCAAGCAACAGGAACATAGAATGAGGTAAGAGTTTCTTTATTTTTACCAAGAGTCCTTTGTGCCATACTCTATCAAAGGCCTGCTGGACGTCCAGGAATGCCGCGGAACAATATTCCTTCTTTTCAAGGCACTGTCGGATTGTGTGGTATACTCTGTGTACCTGTTCGATGGTCGAGTGTTGCTTACGAAAGCCGAACTGGTGAATAGGGATAGTTTCATTTTCTTCTAAGGCATAGTTTAATCTCGCTAAGAAGATTATTTCCCAGATCTTCGAGAGTACAGGAGTAAGGCTAATCGGTCGATAGGAGCTAGCTTCTTCCTGAGGTTTCCCTGGTTTGTGTATCATACTTATTTGTGATACTTTCCAAATGTCAGGAAAATAATTTATTTGAAAGATACGGTTAAACAGGCTTGCCAAATATACCAGGCATTTTTTGGGGAGCTCTTTAAGGATGCGAGGAGTGATCAAATCAAACCCTGGAGCTTTTTTTGAGTCGAGGGATGCAATTACTTTCTTGATTTCTTTCGGAGATGTTGGCTTGAGCGGTAGGCACATCTGAAGGTCTTGCTGGAGAATTTCATCAACTTCAGGATCATCTGATCCAGGATTAGGTTGAAACACAGTGACAAGATGAGCCGCAAAGGCCTCTGCTTTTTCAATATCACTGCGAGCCCAAGTAACGCCGGTTTTAATGGGTGGAAAGTGTGGCTGAGGTTGGTTTAATGATTTTGTGGCCTTCCATAGTGATCGATCCCCACGTTCTGTTGGAGACAGTAATTCAAGATTTTTCTTGATTATTCTGTCAGATGAATCTGCAAGTATCGTTTTGAGTTCTTTTATGGCACGGTTCAGATTTGTTTTATCTTGTGTACATCGTGAGCTCTGCCAATTACGTCGAAGCCTCCTTTTTTCCTTAATTTTAGCCTTAATCTCTGATGGAAGATAGATGCCTTGTTGTTTAAGGTTTAGATGTGGTGTATTAATCCACGCTGCCACTTGGATTAAGTTTGTGATATATGTTGTCGCATTGTCAACGTCTTCTTTACTCTTTAGAGGGATTTTCAGATCAATGTTTCTATTTATGTAATCTCTAAATGAGTGCCAGTCTGTCTTATGATTATGCAAATAGGCATCATTTTTTCTCGTCAGTATAGACGCCCTGCACAGGTCTAAGATTATAGGTGAGTGATCAGAGGACCCATCAAGACTAGATTCGATGTTAGTGTAGAGGTGGGAAACATTTTTTGTAACAAAGAAATCTAGAAGATCAGGCCTTTTGTTAGTATCTGAGGGCCAGTAAGTCGGTTCACCAGTAGAGAGAGTAAGAAGATTATTATTCTCAAGACTTTGTTTGAGTTCTCTTCCACGCGGAAGTGTACAGCGGGATCCCCAGAAGGTATGTTTGGCATTCCAGTCACCTCCGGCTATAAAGCGATCACCCAGAGATTCAAAGTAACTTGAAAATAATGTCTCATCGATCTTGTGACGAGGTGGGCAGTAACGCCGATAATGAAGGACAAATTGTCTTTGTTCAGGCGAGAGCTACCTGCGCTACTACCGCATTTCGCCGACGTCGCTGTACAGCCGCGACTACAACGACGAGGTGAACCCGGCAGTCATCAACAGCTTCGGAGCGGCTGCCTTCCGCTACATGCACACCGTCATCCCCGACTCCATCATGATGTGCCCCAAGAGCGGCCAGGCTGCCTACTTGCACAAGTACTCCTACCACTTACCTGTTTCTAAATTGTTAATATCACAAAAGTCAATAGAATCAGAAATTAAAAGATCCTTTCAAGAATCAAAGTTACCGACATGGTTCTAGAAATGAAAAGCCGATGGCAATGAGCAGGGCCTTAGAACTAATTAGACGTTACTGCCCGAATGGCGATCTCCCACCGGAAAACGTAGTGTGAGCCGATGTCCGAGGTAGACCGACGATATAATAAATAATAGTTTAAAAAAACTAAAAACACGCTTTTTATAGAAACCCAAACTAAAAAATAGAAAATAATTTTAATAAATTTAAATTAAGAATAGTGTTAAAATTTTCATTAACTATAAATTAATAATAGTGTAAATAAAAAGAAATTATTTTATTTTAAAAAAGCGTGGGGTGCATGGTGTCAATATAGTTATAAATATTTTATTGACAGATATGAGTAGAGTGATTATCATTTTGATAATATCTTAAAAAGCACCCCACGCTTTTTTTAAAATAAAATATTTTTTTTTATTTACACTATTATTAATTTATAGTTAATGAAAATTTTAACACTATTCTTAATTTAAATTTATTAAAATTATTTTCTATTTTTTAGTTTGGGTTTCTATAAAAAGCGTGTTTTTAGTTTTTTTAAACTATTATTTATTTTTTACTTTTTAGTTTGGTTTATTTATAAAAGCGTGATTTTTTAGTTTTTTTAAACTATTATTTGTTGATTATCAAAAATATTCATACTATGTTTCATAGTAAGCGTCGACATCGAATTCACATTCGATGTTTACAATTCTTATTTTTACTTACAATCTGTACCCGCATTTGCCTGTGCCCCACCCTTAGCACAGTGACCAAGGAAACCACAGAAACCAATCACAAGGTAGCTACTGTAAACCGTTAAAGAGCTCCCTCAGCTGTCCTTCTTCTTCATCGCCAGACCCTCAATGACAGTCACAGCCCATCTAGATGTAAAGTTCTCATTGAGACAAATTAATCGAGCCCAAACACAAGGTAGTTACTGTAAACCGTTAAAGAGCTCCCTCAGCTGTCCTTCGTCTTCATCGCCAGACCCTTGATGACAGTCACAGCCCATCTAAATGTAAAGTTCTCATTGAGACAAATTAATTGAGCCCAAACACAAGGTAGCTACTGTAAACCGTTAAAGAGCTCCCTTAACTGTCCTTCGTTTTCATCTGCAGACCTTCAATGACAGTCACAGTCCATCTAAATGTAAATTTCTCAACGAGACAAATTAATCAAGCCCAAACACACGGTAGCTACTGTAAGCCGTTACGGAGCACCCTTAACTGTACTTCGTCTTCATCACCAGACCCTCAATGACAGTCACAGTCCATCTAAATGTAAATTTCTCATCGAGACAAATTAATCAAGCCCAAACACAAGGTAGCTACTGTAAGCTGTTACGGAGCTCCCTTAACTGTACTTTGTCTTCATCACCAGACCCTCAATGACAGTCACAACCCATCTAAATGTAAAGTTCTTATCAAAACAAATTAATCGAGCCCAAACACAAGGTAAATACAGTAAATCGTCAAGGCATTCTCTTATATGTAGATCGGCTTCATCATCAGATCGACTCCAGACCTTCATCGAATTGTAGTGCTTTTAAATACTTATCGGAAAAACTAACAAACGTACTTGTTGTCCCTACAATTTTTGAAAGTTCCCCTCGGTTTCTCCAGGATCCCATCATCAGATCCTGGTTTCCTTGTCATGATACCACCACCGGACTATCTACTTTCCAACAAAAAAAGAATTATCAAAATCGGTTCATAAACGACGAAGTTATGCGCGAACACACATACAAGTTACATACTGACATACTGACAAACTGACATACTGACAAACTGACATACAAGTGAAGCTAATAAAAAGCGTGTAAAAACACACAGAGAGCTGCCGCATAGATACAGGCGTTTAAAGACCATAAATATAGAAAATCCTAGGTACAAGAGGTTTATCACTAGAGGTCACTATCGAGTGGTAAGCACATTGATGTTGAATAAAGAATTGTTTATATGTTCTTACAGACTGAGCGACCACTACTTCAACCCCGGGCTTATGGAAACGTCTCCGGAGGCATTCGACGAGCTCATCCGCGGGTCCGTGGCGCATAGCGCGGGCGAGGCGGACCCACACTGCTCGGCGGAGGTCACCAACCTGCTGTTCAAGTCGCGCAATCCCTGGGGACTAGACTTGCTCGCCATGGATATCCAGCGCGGCAGGGACCACGGCATCGCTTCCTACAACAATTATAGGTGATTCGATCGGAATTTGATGTTACTCTTACAATTTCTTATCTTGCTTAATTAAACGTTTTTATTATTTACAGAGAAATTTGCGGTCTAAAAAGGGCCAGATGCTTCCAGGACCTAGCTGGTGAAATATCTCAAGATGTAAGTATCTAATATACTTATACTTAATTAAGCTACCTTGGTGACTGCAACATACCCAACTTTCCGCAAGTTTTTTCGGCGTAGATGAGAAAGGGATAAGAGCAAGATAGGATTGTTCAGCCCAAGTGACTCAATATCAGTCTCCTGCGTTTTTATTTACTCTCCATTTTTTATAACGCAGCGCATAAACACCTTGGCATCGCTATACGAGTGTGTGGATGACGTAGACCTGCTGGTGGGCGCGGCGCTGGAGCGCACGCTGGGCGGTTCGGCGCTGGGCCCCACGCTGCAGTGCGTCGTGGCCGAGCAGTTCTACCGCACGCGCGTCGGCGACCGCTACTTCTACGACAACAGCGAGATGCCGCACTCCTTCACACCTGGTGAGACAATCTCATTGCACCCTGGCAGGGCCGTGCGTGGAGCTGCTAATGGGCGTGGCGCTGGGCCCTACGCTGCAGTGCTAAGATCAGGTTTTACTTTCTAAAAGTCACTGTTTTGGTCAATATATATTAGATAGAGAATTGAAATGTCCTAACTGATCGAAACTCATGTGATTCGATGCCTTGTACAAGTTGGCAGCAGTTTCTACCCTTTGAGAACCCTAAACTGTATTAGACCGATTAACTGTTCGATTGATACTAAGGTCTTCAAGACCTTAGTATCAATCGAACACAGAAAACCGGTAAAATTCTAGTAGCGTTCTCACAATTAATTCTGTATATGAATGGCATTTGATAAGACCCAAAGTTCCCATCAATTAAGTACCTAAGTGCCTTTGTAGCTCCCGAAGTATCTATGCGTTTCAAAATGGTAGGTACAGGCGCGTGCGCATCGGTATCTATTTTGACTATAATTAGTACCTAACTGTATTCCCTCTCCGTGTCCACAGAGCAGCTGAAGGAGCTGAAGAAGGCGTCCATGGCGCGGCTCATCTGCGACAACACGCTGGTGCGGCGCGTGCAGCCCCGCGCCTTCGAGCTGGAGAGCGCGCGCAACGCCAAGCGACGCTGCGACGAGTACGACGCCATCCCCGCCGTCGACCTCACGGCGTGGAAGCGCCCCAAGTTCGAGCTGTACGACTGACACTACTAAACTTAAGGTTTATCGTTCCGGCCAAACAGAAAAAGATAGATAATTTTTAAATTATTAATTGAGTTTTATGTAGGTACCTATTGCGATGCTACAGATTAACTTTAAAACAAAGCAGTGGGAACTCGAAAAGCGTGTTGAAGAACAGTGCTACATAGTGTTCCAGGCGTAAAAAAGCTGCATATCTTTTGTAAGTAGGTAGTCAGTAGCAGCATAATAAAATTACGATAATGTTCCGGTATGATAGCGATCATAAGCATTTTCGTAGAGGATTTATTTTATTGGTGCACAAATTAAAAAAAAGAAACCCTACCTCTACTAGTGTGAGCAGGATGTTAGTCTAGGTTAACTAATAACACATTTATATGTATAATGAATATTTATTAACAATCTAGTGACTGAATTCAGAAGTTTTCATACTTCTCCATGTCTAGCAAAATAAGAGTAAAGTCTTGTGCCGGAGCTCCTTTCGATCATCGTTGATTATTAGAATAGAAAGTGCAACTGTTTGCGAATATATAAGTCTCTCTGTTGTAACTCCTTATAGATAGTAAGCTTATCATCTTATAAAAAGGATTAGAGCCACTTTGCACACGATTGAGCGAGCTATCTAAGAACCAAAGTTATCAACATAGCTCAATAAGTTGCAAAGTTTAAGTGGCACTGCGCGGGGCAAATAGTTCCAATAGCCGATGACGCTAGTCTATAAACTTATCTAGTCCGGTGAAGATGTCGCTGTAGTCGCTGTTTCTGTCAGAGTTGACAAAACAAGAGTGACAGCTGTGGCGTTAGTTCCAGTTTTGGCCGCCGGGTCAGATAAGTTTGTAGCACTATATATCAAACCCGCACGGAAAACTCCCTACTAGATGCTGACCAAGTCACAGGCGGCTCAGGGCCTTTATCGCTTATTTCCAGCAGTTGTGGACGTCCTTTGGTTGATGTGATGTGATTATTCTTGTATAGATATTTGGCTACTTACAATGTGAGCCTTATGGTTTTCCAGAAGTACACAAACGGTGGCTTTTAGGTATATAATTATAATAAAACAATAGGCAGTAAATATTTGTTCACGTAATTTATTGATTATTTAATAAATAAAAATAAATTTGTATAGTTTTAACAAGTCTTTTCATTAACGTTTCAACACACCTATATCTACACTATATTATAGTAAACATGGAAACTACTTCCCAATATGTGAAGTATTTGCTATATAATTATTTAAATTTGTAATTAAATTCGCAACATTACTAATTATTTCACATACAATAAGGGCACGAAATGTTTAGGCGAAGACACAACCGCAAATTATTAATTTTATTTTAATAGAAACATTTACAATAATTAGGCTGTTTCATTAACAATTAAGTATATTAAAAAATTTAGAACATTTTAGAAGATATGAGTTGTTCTGAATGTCACAGAATATTAGGAATATTTTTCTAACAACCATAACAAGTAATAAAAGAGTATCAAACCTAAAAATTAAGTAAGTTAATTATTTTAAGTCTCAATCCTATATTAGCTTCAAAAAGAAATGGGCAAAGGATTTTGTTACTAGAAAAACGGATGTTTCTATGTTCTATAAAGATTGGATAAGTCAATCTGAAGATATCAGCATTTTTTAATTATAATAAAAGGTACTTCTAACTAAATTATCAATAGACAACTGGAATTTGTATCGTCTTCGTTAACAATTTCATCAATAATCTTAAAATGTAGTTTTTGTCGTATCAAATTATAATATTAAAACTAGAGCTGCACAAACAAGACAAAGTGCATCATTTATCTGTAACAATAAAGCCTGCGCCTGCCATCTGCTTCCCCTCTTTTCTATAAATCCCCCCTCCCTGATCCGCGCGGACGAGGTCTCACTTGTGTGGTTTGAGTATTATCAGAATCGGTGCACTCAATCCATAACTCCAAAAAGCCAATCCATTTCACTTAAGGGTTCACCAACTGCTATATCAGCAAGTTTCTCCCTTGAGGCTTGCCTTTGCTCCAGAATGAACTAAGCTTATCCTGCATGGAGGTCCATGTGACCGAGGCCCCCAACACAGCCAGGCCTCCGGTCGCAGGCCTCACAAGTCTCTCCAGCAGAGGCCTCTTGTAGAGTCTCTGCGCTTCCGCCCGTTGGTCGTCCGTCACTTTTCTGTCGTCTAGATGGTTTAGTGACGGGAACTGGGATATCACAAACAACCTGCAAGAATTATGTTCTTCATTATCAGCATATTAACGGCCCATTACTGTGCCAGGCAATTCATTAATGGTCAATATCAGATGTTGATGATAGTGATCAGAACCGACTTAGCTAGACGACGCTTAACATGCTTTCTGAGGCACACGGGGGTGTAACACCACCAACTGCCTCACGATTGTTTCACCTGTGTACTTCCAGTTCCCATGGAAATATCAGGACAGTAAGATACCTACATTTTAATGCAGAGCATAGTTTATAGCCATTTCAAATTTTAGCCCAATTGGTTCAATAGTTGCAGCATGAAGGAGTTAATAAACACGCACACACACACGCACGCACACAAGCACACACACATACTTTTATTTATTATGTAAATAAAACAATAGTAAGTGTGGTAAAAATGGCAGGAGAAAAAAAAGATTACCTATATTGTAGGTAGTCATAGAAAGTGCCCCCATTGAAGTAGCTGGGTGCTGCGGGGTTGCCCATCAGTGACAGCAGACACAGGGCCGGACAGGACTCCTTCAGCCGCCCCACCCACGGGTACAGGGAAGCTATTTTACACCGGTTGAGCCTGAAAGTTAATAACTATATTTAAAACTGTAGTAGCTCCTGAAAATATGCAAATACAAATATTACAGATTTATCCATTTATTTCGATCACTTTCATCAATTGATTTCAATGAATACATTCAAAGATGATTGATTCAAGAGGAGGTATAAACCTAGTTTATTGAAGAAAGAGGTTCACACACGGACAAAGTTGTATGCATCAGCTAGTATTATTATAAATTACAATACAAACATTAATTTTACCATAATAATTGCAGTTTGGGCATCGGAGGCAGGAAACAGTTCTCAGTGATGGGGTTGTCATCCGCTATGAGTGACGTCAGGTGCTTGAAGTGTACTAGAGCATCCAGATTCCTGTAAGGCATAAACAATTTACAAACAAACTTTATGGTATTGTAATTATGCTATAAATACAATTTGTTATAGGTAGTTATTTATGATAAAATGTCATTCACATTAAAATATCTATTTTATGTATAAACGGTTCACAAAAATAAAATTATAGGTACCTGTTTTGATAAACAAGTTCTACAAACTGGAATAGGAACTAGTCTAGACTCTAGTCTAGAACTCACATAAAAATATATTTGTGTTATAATAGCTGTCCTGCAACTTGGAATGAGCTAGAAATACTAATTTTTGTTCATTTAGTAACTTGCTTTTTTTTTATAATTACTGTTGTTATGTTAGCCAAAAATTTAGTCTTTTTGTTGTTAGTTTTTAATGATAATAATAATTGTGGGACCAAGCAAATGATTAACTCGAATGTGTTAAGCACTCTGAGGTGTGTATAACTACACAACAAGCATATCCTTCAGATTGGATAATAATTTCACCTGACGGCACAAAAAGGCATGCTAGTACTAGTTCCCCAGAAAAGCTCTCTCACAAGAAGTGGAGGGTAGGTGTAAATTATACCCACGTTATTTTGTTGTGACTGATGTCCAGATATCTGATGTGGTCAGAGAACCTCTCCACTATTGTCCTGGGCAGCTCATACAGCCTCTCGTAGGCCAGGGTCAGCTTAGTTGGGTCTTCATCATTTGCATCTTGGGCTGACCTTAACATTAAAACTTATTGTCAGCCACATCACCAAAATACTCACACAAAGATAATATTTACTCTATTTATCTAAAAGAAAATTGGTTTTGCTGTCCAATTTATTAAAATCCTGAATAACTGAATAGAACTGAATTAAATATGGCATACAGATAACTTATAGATTTGAATAGTGCATGACTTTTTAACCTGTTATTTCAATGAGAATAAAAGCAGACTCACAGTAAGACTTAGCTGGTGAGCTACCTTACTAAATTAAATTTTAGAAAAACTTCATTGCAGTTATGAATTGTAGCTATTCAACCAGATCTTGGGTACAGTTTCTAGATGTTATTGTAGGGATTTATATTTTAGTATTGACCTAAGATAGTCTCTACCTGTCAATAAATATTACACTTATTGATTTTTTTTACCGTAACAAATATATTAATGAAAATCAAAAAATATCATACTGAAACAAACTGTTTACTAAATTAAATAATACTTACTGAATTAAGTCTGGCGGTATAGCGCTCTGAGACATTGCAGTGAGGGAGTCCACTAGCTCTGCGCTCGCCACATCCACGGCTATCACTCCGCCTTCCTCGCCACTGAACCAGAAAGCCACTCGATAAACAGCTGGTATTATTATTACATACAATCTTGTTGCTACATACGTAACGTAACAAAATCCTATTACATCTCGCAATATAGGCAAATCACTGATCTATTTACACGAATGATGCGTTTTATGTTCACGGAAGAAATGCAATCATACAAGGTTGAACAATATTTTAATTCATAAGAAACCAGTTTTCTTATTTATATTTTATATTATTTTAGTATTTATATATGACTTTTCGAAATTGAAACTTCAAAGTCAAAATGACATTTAAAAGATTTGTTTATTACTTTGTAAGGTAGTGATGTGAATTAGGATTATATGGCTATAGGAGATTATTATCGATCGTATTATTTTTCTAATTCGATTAAGTGCCTTATGTAGTTACCGTACATATATATTTCTATTTCGATAATAAAAAAAGTATAATTAATAAGAGATTTTTTTAAATATTCATGGAAAAATGGACTGGACTGAACTCCCCATGATTTGTTTTATGTGTATTACCCGAGCGGTTAGAGAATGGGACTGGCTGCAAAATATTCACTTTCCTCACACAGTTCGATACCGACTGCAAAAAAATAACGTTTTTTATGGAATGCACCATCCTGTTCAGTCCGGTTTCGCTGATTTCTGTGAGATAGACGTATTTTGAAACTGTTTATGGTTTTGAAATTATTGTTCATCATCATCATATAGTTTGTTATTTGTATTTTGTTATTCGTTTGTTGTTATTAGTTTATTGTGATACTTGTTACTGTTGTTAAATCTATTTGTTATTGACTCTGTTAGTTTTTAATTTTGTTATATTGTTTTATCATATTACTGAAAATAAACCAAATTATAAGTTATGATGCTAATATACTGTACCACAAAAGGAAAAACAGAACCATTATATCACGTCGTCCGTCTGTCTGTCCGTCAATAACTTTTGTCTTGGAAACGCGTGGACGTATAGAGTTGAAATTTTAATTAAGTCCACGGTTTCTTGAAGTTGTGAAAAATAATATTTCTTAGTTACGAAAAAACAGATACGGTCATACCAACTTGCAATCAAAATGTATGGGAAATCATATTTTTCAACTTCAATGTTAAAGTTGAATAGATTTATAGGTAAATATTTACTTAGTTACTGTACTCGGTATCTCTGTGTAGCTGTTTTTTCTTGTTAATGTTTAGCAATGTAAATATAAAAATGATAATTATTAATTATTGTCAAAACGATAATAAATGTAACTAGCATAAGTACTTATTATTTTAAAACGGCTTAACGATATTTAACATCGGTATTCAATAAAATATTAGTTCCAGAAAAAAATAATATTCTTTATTGCGTTTCTTCGTATGCTGGCGGTACCTGCACAATGAGCTGCCATTGCTGGTCCCATTCTTTATCCGCTTGGTTACTTGGTAATATTTACTACTCAAATTTTCTTTGAAACATTTTGATGAGATAGGTAGGTAGGTATTTTAAATGTTGATGTAGACGGGAACAATACTGCATTATCTTTGCATTATGTTCAATATAAAATAGTAGATCTGTAAGATATTATAGGTAGGTACATAATACATCAGTTACTTATATAAACTCTACTAACTCCAAACTCAATCCAAAAGTATAAAACGTTGATTAGAGATTTGTTATTTTGTTCATGATATCAATTAGGCCGTTGTCAGTTTGTCGGGCTCTTAGGTTGACTCAGAAAGGATTTCTGACAACTTTTAAAGGGGATAAAAGGGATAACTTTGCATGATACTATAATATGTTATATTAAATACATATGTTTAATTATATTAGGTAAATATATTTTTATGAATTGAAAACTGAATCAACATGAGAATATGAACTTCTGATTTTCTGTTACAGGTTATTTGAATATTTACAGTTCGCAGGAAGAACAAAAACTATTATAGAACAAAACTATGCTACTCAGATTAGAATTAAAAATTATTAAATTTAGGATCCAGTTTAAAATTTATAAAAAATAGTTATTCGATACATTATAGAAAAATTGTACTACTTACTTTGTATTGTTTGTACTACTTACCGATTGCTTGAGGATTCAATTGTAGACATTTAATATTTAAATTTTATTTATCAGTCATAGTGTAAACACGTGAATCACAAGAGACTACAACAGGAATGGTTATCAATTGGATTCAGCTACATTAATGATAAGAAGTTGTTTACGTTTCTTCAAGAACTAGTGACCTATTCGTGTCAAGTTTTAGAAATTTTATACTCTGATAACTTATTAATTAATTACGATTTATTATCGTTTAATATATTTTAATTACTATTTGGTCACAAAATAAAAGAACATAGGCATAGTTCGTCCGAGAACTTTAAAAATCGGATCAACCATTATCTTAATCTTCCGTGAATATAATATTATTGTTACTTGATATAACATATAATTTTAAACTTATTTTTCTAAATTAAAAAATATTTCCTGTAGATAATTTTGAACCTCGTCAGACTAAAACATCCGATTTGATATCTTATCAAACTGATATTATTTTGATAGCTTCACAGAATATTAGATTAATCCTCAGATAGTTTCGAAGGATACCTGTTACCAATAAGTATGTTATAAGTACTAAAATAGCATATACTAAAGTAGCATAAGTCGGGCATTTGTTTCGAGACTTTGTAGGAGCCCTGTACACGCATTTATAGAATGGCTGACGTTGTATTTCTAATTGTTACCGCGCGCGTCCCACCTCACCGTCAGAGTTTCTCTAATCTCTCATAGGACAGTAGGGCGCACGCGTTAGTAATTATACGGTAAATTTAGTGATAGTGATTTAGACAATAAAACAATATAATTTCACAAGTGTTTTTATATATTTTCAATAAAGCCTTCTGTTACTAAATAGAGGGAACACAACCACACACACAACCAAACCTTTAAAACTTCAAATCATTTTTGCAGTAGCATATTCTTCCTATAATTTATGTGTCTTTCAATTCTACCTGGGTAGTAGAACTATTCCCGTGAGAATATCGAGAAATTCATTACAGTAGTAAACTACTTACACCGCAAAATGAGTACAAGCTATGATAAACACGTCAATGGAGGATATTATTGTCTTTGAAAGGAGATCTCATTATGAGTCCGTGGAATTTCGCTTATATATGTATAAGTAACCAGTATGGTCATAATATATATTGTACGGTGTAAACGAAAGGTCCACTCGTGGTCTGTAATTTTCTCCTCTTCCTCTTTATAATGTTTTAGGCAGCTGCGACAAAAGACATGTCCCGCCCCCATCCGTGTTCATAGAGAAAGTAAATTTGAATCTGAACTTGACAGTGACATTAACAAATGACATATGGTATGACACGACACGTCACACGTCTGTACGTCACATTCATTTTATAAACATTGGATATGTGAAACTTTATTCAAATTTTCCTAATTTTACTTTTAATTCCAAATCAATCCACTTATATGGTTCATTCTGAACGAAGCTAAAAAATGGATGTAAGTACATTTTTATGACACAAAATATTCTCATTTATTTACAATATGTTTCAGTTACAGAAATGAATATATATTTTGTCATCGTTTCAGGAAAGCAATATTCCCATAGATATCAACATAGGCAAGCTGCAAGACTGGCTGATCAGCCGTCGGCACGTCAACAAGGAATGGCAGAAGAGTATCATAGCAGTGAGAGAGAAGATTAACAATGCTATTCAGGTGGGCATTTACTGCGCTTGTAGTATATTCTACTTGTTGTTGAGAGAAGTACAAGTATTCTAGATTTAAAGGAAAGAAGTGTAGGTTTACTCTTCCTGTTGTTCATATCATGGAAGAGGTGACAGACTAGGGTAATAGAGGGAAGATTATTGTCACATTTCAGTATAACTTTTACTGTTGCTATATGGCTTTTCATAAACTAAAGAAATTTTTGTTTTTTTGTTGTTTTCCTTCAAAGTTGATAATTTTTACAAAACTAAAGCAGTGATTTCCCCACTTTTAGGACATGCCTGCACATGAGGACATTGCTGCCCTTCTGTCAGGCAGCTACATCAACTACTTCCACTGTATCAAAATCATTGAGATACTCAAAGAAACTGAAGCAGACACTAAGAACTTGTTTGGAAGGTACGGTTCACAGAGGATGAAGGACTGGCAGGATATAGTCAGGAACTATGAAAAGGACAACCTGTATTTAGCCGAGGCGGCACAGATATTTGTCAGAAATATCACTTATGAAATACCGGGCCTGAAGAAACAGATTGCTAAGGAGGAGCAGTTGCAAACTGTGAGTTTAAACAATTTCTATTTGGCTAGTCTATTTAAGCACTAAGATTGATTCCATTCATACACACAAATTTTTATTTTTTAGAATCTGTTACTTAATACTGCTGATCCACTTTGGTTGTACGGTATAGTGTTTTAGGCAATTTTGAAAATTTTTTAATAGTTTTAGATTTATGGCAAGCACTTAACACTTGATTTGATATTTCTATAAGTGAGAGATCATTGTAGGTCATTTAACATCTGCAAAAAAATTTGTTTTTGTAGTTGTGCATTACCTTTTAGTGCATTTAGATCAGTTTTATTTTTGTGGAATCCTTTTTGATTACAGGAATGTGAGAAGAAACGCTTAGATTATTTAAAAAATGAGGCATCTAGCAAATCAGAGTTTCTGACTCTGTGCAAGCAGCTTGGCATTAAAGGAGACAAAATCAAAAGAGAGCTAGTGGAGAGACTGCAAGAGTTGCCAGAGATATATGATAAGGTGTGTGTGTTGAGCCTTTGTGCCTGGGTTCATTCCTTTTACATTAAGTTTTTATTAAAACTATCTATAAAAATTTTTACTCTTGGACTCCCTACTATCAAGTTCACCAAGAAAACATGGCTATTACTTTCACTGGTTTTTTTGACTAACTAAATTAAATTGTAAATTTCTTTGTTTGCTTGACTTTGATAGAACCTAATGGTTGATTGAAAAAATAAGGATAAGCCTTGTTACAGTCATTTACTTGCTCCCTTCAGAACTGCCCTATGATAGCTTATTGTTTAATTTGAAACTGCATATTATTTGCACACAATCATACTTTGATTTGATTCAATATACTGATAGTAATCTATTGACACATAATATCTTAATAAACTTTTTTTTGTTACTTTATACAGATAGGCAAATCCCTGAAGCCACTGCAGCCTGCGATAGAACTGTACTCAGCATTCACCAAGTACATTCTGGGGGAGCAGGCTTCAGAGCTGCTGCCTTTGCTGCAGTATGTGGTGCTCCACGGTAACACCACAGTGTACCAGTGGAGCTACGGGGAGCCCCCGCTCACTGTGGAGCCCGACCCCATACACATTGAGCTGGAGGATGAGAGTCAAGGGGCTGGCGATCAGGTATCTTAAATTGGGTTAATCAGTGAAAATCCCTTGAGGTAAATTTGTGGTGTTTGTTTATGATAAGATCCTGACTATTTGCCACATGTTTATTTTGTTTTACTATGAGGAAAGCAGTATGTCTGTAAAAAACTAAAACTTAAGATGTAATGTCATACTTAAAATAGTTCAATTTGAAGGATATGTTAACTTGCCATTGCCACATAATTTAGGTATATAGTAATCTCGCTACATGTCCCATCATATTATGAGGTAGGACATATTCTGAGCTGGTTTATTGTTGCAGATAGATTTCGGCGACAGCACAGCCATAGACTTCGGGTCAGCGGACGCGTCTGCTGAGATCGACTTTGGAGACGGAGACGCGGGCGAGATTGACTGGGGGAACATCGACGCGGTGCCTGATGTGGTACGACTCGTGTGTCTTCTATATCTATTGTGTCACAGAGTAGCTGGAATTTGTTATCCATCATTATTTTTGTGTAGTATGATGATTTGCAGAATGTTCTTCATTAGTTAGTTGAATTGTTCTAATGATTGTCTATCGTAGATAGTTGACACTTGCCATTATCTGTGGTCTTGGAGGATATGTTGTTTTGAAATTATTTAGACATGTCCTCTGAGCATGTCCTGCTCACTCGGTGAATGTGTGATCTGCGGTCGCAGGACGTGTCGAGCGATATGGCGGCTATCTCCTTGGACGAGAGCGGCATCGTGGTGGAGGCGGCGGGTGCGGCGGGCGGCGTGGCGCGCGGCCGCGACGCGCTCAGCATGCTTGACTGTCCGCGCACGCGCACGCAGTTCCTCGACCAGCTGCTAGAGGTGAGACACTCCACACGTTAGTGGGGTGGGTACATACAGGAACATGATGTTCACAAGGTCGCTCGTGTTGCAGCTGGAGTCGTTCCTCAAGATGCGTCTGTATGAGACCAATGCGGCGCTGGAGAGCCACACGTTCTCGCTCATCGAGCAGCTGCCGGCCGAGAGCGAGGCGGCGCTGCGCGGCATGTTGGCCGCCGTGCACGGCGCCGCCGCGGCGCTGCTGGCGCCCGAGATCGCGCACCTGCACAACGTCAAGCACTCGCCGAGGTATTGCCGTTTTACTTTTCTGCGCGATACAGGGTGCAGAGTATGACCACAGAAGAGTTCGTGCGCTGTTAATAAATGAAGAATATGCCTGCCGCTCTCCTCTTCCTTTAGACCCGTGTACCGCGCAGACTTTGATAGTAACGCGGTTTGCTCGTAATTTGTGGCGTTGTTCGATTGTTGTGTAGATACGTGGACGTGCTGAGCGGGCAGCTGCAGCAGAAGCTGGGCGTGTGCGACAAGGCGGCGCGGCTGGCGGCGCGCGAGGCTGAGCGCGGCGCGGCGGCGGGCGCGCGCGCAGCAGACCTGCGGCCCGTGCTGGCGCGCCTACTGGAGCGCACCGAGCAGCTGCAGGCCGACGTGAGTAGTAGGCAGGGCGGGGGCAGGGGCACCAGGTGATCCCGACAGATAGTGTACACCACGCTCTTTTATTCAGCTTCACCTGCTCGACCTTTATTTCGCTACAAAGGTCGCGGACTCGTTTCGATCACCAGCTTCATCTGCGCTCCATTCGATTTCGTAGACTTGCTTTATTGAGGATCTCCTTTGTGAGATTCGGGCTTTGCGCAAAAACACTTGGATAGGTAGGGTAGACAAGACTGTTTAAGAGTCAGGGTTATATTATTGCTCTATAGGGTTTTATTATTATTGCTCATTGGGATATATTATGGTTTATATATTATTATTTTTTTTTAATTTGAATAACATTAAAAAATACGCATCGAAAGTATGGAATGAACAAATGAGAAAGTAAGTAGTGAATGGATAATGTTTTGTTTCAGATCGAGAGGGAAATCTCTAAGAAATACAAAGGAAGGCCGGTCCACGTGATCGGCGGAGTCAAGTTCTTGTAGAACGGTACCTGTACACAACAGGACAAATATGTGATATTGAAGAGAATTTTTGGATATACAAATGAAATATGTTTTTTAATTGTTGTTAATGGTGTAACATAGATACTTGTAATAAACCGCCATTCGTAAATAAAAACCGTGTTTTTTTTGCTGTGTTACAAGAAATATTACAATATTTAGCAGAAGAAATTTGTAAACGCTCAAGTGCTGTAAACACATTGCTTTTCTGTTCAATGTTATCTGACTTTGCTTTTATTTTTAACCCAACGAAAAAAAAACGGAGAAGGTTCTCAATTCGACACGTATATTTTTTTTATGTTTTTATTAGAAAAAAAAAATTCTTTTTTATTAAAAAGAGCATACTTCTAAGATGGTCCCATTGTCATGGGTAAATTGAAGGAACTCTTCAATATATCTCTTTACAGGCACACTTGCAGCGATTTCGGTTTTAGTGTAAGTATCGGTAGCTTTTTGGCTACAAGTGCCGTATAATAGCCAAGGAATAGAACTCACAAATTGCTATATAAAACAAAAGTTTTTTAAACTTGCTGGCACTGACTTCATAGATATGCATAAGTAATTAAAAACATCTAAATGGCACAGTTATTTTTGACTTTTTAGTGCGTTTTGAGTCTGTTCTATTTTTGTTTTGTGTACATTATTTACATATGTATTATATTATGACATTATTTATTTTTATCATGACGAGGGCTTATAATCCATTGTTTACTTTCTATCATTGTGCACAGGCACAATGTTGTAAGAGGCACAGGCCTCGAAGAATGTCTATTAACGGCCTACTACAGGGCCTGGCCTCCCTCCTTGTAGGAGATGGGATATGGAGCGTACACCCACCACGCTGCTCGAATGCGGGTTGGCGGGCTTAGGGTGATAATGTTTCATTGATTAACGATCACTATCAGATGTTGATAATAGTGACGATATATTCATCACTACAAAATCATATTCTTGAAATCAACATATTGATGCTTACGATTGGGAATTTTAGAAATTTTAGAGATTAGACAACACGACCGTCGGCTTGAAGTAGCAAATGAATTACGGATCTTTAATTTTATCGCTGAAATGGCAAGCAAACGAGCATACGGGTCACCTCATGTGAAGTGTTTAGGCTAGAGTCACTGGTGATGCGTTACCGATCTTTGAGGCATTTGTTAATCCACCCTCAAACAACTCTATTTTGTAGCTCTCTATAAGATTAACGATAATTTTACGCTATAGAAAGATTTTTATTATTGCCACCGTATTATAACAACGCAATTTACAGTCAATAAAAATAGCAGAAAATGCATTTATGCGAGTAGTCTGATATTAATCGAAATGAAAATTTAATGGTGCTAATTAGTGTTAAAGTTTTTATTTCAAAATTTAACTATCCATATACGTAGGGGTAGTAAACATAATACGGATAGGGATAATAATACGCGGGATAGTAATAATATGGGTAATAATAGAGATAGGGGAAGCAAATGGCTTTTATCGGCTCTTTATCGTCTTTTTTGTCGTTCCTCCTGGGTGTGATGCACTCTGCCGGGACCGCGGGCTGCGCGGAGCTGAAGGTGACTTCCAAGATCACAAGACCTAGGATGAAGAGGATGAGTGGGGACGCCATCTGAAATTGTTATTTCTTTTTTATCCATCTACCAAAAAACAAATGTATTCAAGATGTATGTTTCTATACGACCTATGAGGTCGTATAGAAACATACATCTTGAATACCTTGTTCGCCATTGATCTTAATTATCCTTTTGGGGACTAGATTTCGTGGTTTTTGTAAATTAAATACCTTTTTAGTGATGAATACGTTATTAAATTTTATTATAATTATAAGATGCATAACAATGGGAACAAAAATTATAGTTGACCTTTCAATTGAAAGCATTAAGCAGGCAGATTTATAACTTGTTACACAGGATGCGCCTGACGTTATTGAATAAGCAATTATGATATCATGTAATATTGCTGCACCATTTACAAAAAGTAATAATATGTTTTGAATAATATTGTGGCATTATTACACTTACACTGTAACAAACACACTTTGTACGTATTAACACAATTGGTCATCGCCATCAATAGCATACGTTTTGAACAAGCTTTGCTTTCAACTCGATCAAGGAGTATGATCATAATAAGCTGTGCGGAACATTATCAAAGTGCGCTCCTCTCCTGCTACAAGCAGAAGCAGCTCGAACTTAACTTTGCCTAGTTTTACCTTACCTTAGGTATCTGCAGGCGATTAGATACCTACTCAAGCGTTCATATTAGCCAAATAACGAAAAAGACATAAAACATACCTCACCACAGCAGATTTAATAATTAAGTATGGATTTCTGTCTTTGATAACAGTTTGTTGTTCCGCATCAATCAATTCCTACCTGCTCATTTCACCACCGCTCCGCGAAATGCGTGCAAATCAATCATCTAACGCCAGTAGGTACTGTAGTGACTCTAATCGTGTCCACTTTCGGCGGCTAGTTACGATGCAGTCACGCTCGTAAAATGCATGGCCGTCATCAGAAACGTATTAATTTCTAAATGGTGAAAATATTTACTTACTTCAGTCAAGATTGCTGGGCACGTAGTACGTATACGTTCGATACGTACGTATACTTATATACAAGTATACTTAAACTACATAAAACTTTCGAGCCGATAATTCCGTTACTATTGGACTTACGATTGTTTATCTAAGGCCACCTTTAAAAAAAAAACTAAGAGAACTTCTTGCAATTACAGAAAAATTAACTTATGGATCCTATTTTTATTTTATTTTATTTTATTTTTATTTTTTTTTAATTTTGTTGCTTGAAATGTACAACAACTTTTGTTCCTGGTTCATATTTGTCTATTCTTTTCTCATTTATGTATTCATGTTTACTTCTCCTAATATATACCCCCTATTTATTATTTCTTATATTTATATAATTTTAACATAATATAACTCATTTATATTTTATGATGTTAAATACATGATGTATTTAACATCATAAATATATATATCATCATAATATATTATTATAATGTGGAGATGTCACCACATCTGACGGGCTTCACGGAAAACCAGCGCGGTGTCCTGAAGGGCACTGCAAAATCCCAAATAGGACCATTTGGGATCACATCACTTTCACATCCTGCATTTTATTATATTTTGTTGTGTTTTATTTGTATTAGTGGTATTTTTAAATAAACATTTTTTATTTTTCTTTCTTTTCTTACGGGTACTTTCATACCTACTAATTGTTTTAACATATTTTTTTATCAAAATTCAAAATTTGTTTATTTCAAGTAAGCTTCGTTTACAAGTAGTTTGAAACGTCATGTCTGATTGTTTCTAATGACTATGTTAGTCATTCTGTATGTACCTAAGTAGACACGAGTACCTATAAGCAGTTATCACGTCCCACTGTGATGTCCGGTAGTTTGCTCGGGAGCTTAGAGTTATAGGCTTGAGGTGTAAAGCCTAATGGCTATTAATTACTTTCATGGGGATGAGCTTATTATCTGAAGACATTACGCTCCCACGCCAGCCGGTCTGACTACTGATCTCAGACTTAGGTAACTAAAGAAAATCATTTATACGGTATTAATATGACCGGAACTAAGGTAAGTAGACTTAAAGTGACTTAAGATTGCATCTAATAGGATAAAAATGCATAAAAGGAGGAAAGAGCCTGCCACGTTAGCATATGTGGTTAACAATGGCTTGGTTTCGAATCTTGGGTCGGATTGCATAATATTTTGAGTTTTTCTTTCTTCTATATAATATGGGGTTCCGAAGTTAGTGGTGTGACGCCCCCGTGCGTCGTAGAGCAACTTAAGCCGGTCGGTCCCGGTTACTATCACCAACATCTGACAGTGGTCACTATTTTTAACCGACGAAAAAAAACGGAGGAGGTTCTCAATTCGACACGTATATATATATTTTTTATGTATGACCATGCATAATTTTTCATAGAGTTGTCCGATTTTGATAATTAATTTTTTATTAAAAGGGCACACTTCCAAGATGGTCCCATTGTCATCATGTTAGGATCTGATGATGATATCCTGGTATCAAGGTTTCTACTTTAAGGACGTAACCTAGAACCCATAAACTACTTTACTACGTTAACTAATATTCCTTAAACTTGGCTGGCACCGACTTCATAGATATTCTTAAGTAAATGAAAGCAACTAAATGACACAGTTATTTTTTAACTTTTTAGTGCGTTTTGAGTTGGTTCTATTTTTTGTTAATGCGTAACAAATAACTATGATTTCCCTGTTAATTACAAATACATTGTCTAAGCTTCATATAATATTGGAAATAGATTAATCCGTTAGAGGAGTACAGAAATTCAAAGTTAAATATAAGTATTTGTCTATTTTACTTTTGACTCAAGGTACTAAACCACTTATTACGATTAAACGGTTCAACTAAATATTTCTGGTTCAGGAACAATCAATAAACTTTTAGGTGTTATGGGAATAAATCAGTCAGATATATAACTTTACACTTATTTTATTAAATAATACATCTACTGTACAAAAAATACATGTCTACTGTATAAGATTGTTGTTTTAAATAATATTGTGCTGTCAATCAATTATTATTATTTAAACAATCGGTAACTTAAATTAACATAACTATACTGGTAACTTTCGTAATTATTGGAGTATTTACAAATCGTCATCATCATCTATTCTACATTTAGCCGATAGACGTTCCCTGCTGGACACAGGCCTCTTGCGAGGACTTCCAAACATCACGGTCTTAAGCCAACTGCATCCAGCGGCTTTCGGTAACCCGCTTCATGTCGTTAGTGTACCTTGTGGAGGGGTCGACCATCACTGCGTTTTCCGATGTGAGGTTCCAGTAGCTTGCGGCCCCAACGTTCATCATCATCGTATCCTGCGACTAATTCGGCTAAGTATGACGTCATTTTGGTTCTTCTGCTCTCCTCATTTCTGTCTCGATTATGTAGAAATACACCGAGCATAGCTCGCTCCATCATCAGCTGAGTGATGCTGGGCCTTATGAGGCCCATTGTTAGCGATCATGTTTCAGATATATGGATCTGTCATCACAGGTAACACTGGCTGTACGAAGTCATTCGTCTTCAGACATTAAGGTATTTTTGACGAAAAGATACCGCTTAGTTGCCCTAGCGCTACTCAGCTGAGGTTAATTCGACGTCTTATCTTCTTTTCGAAATTGGAATTGGACCAAATGTAAACGTACAAAGAGGCTCTATAATGTTCTTAGTTGTATAGTTCTTAAATTGTAAGAGAGGCGCTCAGTAGGACATGAGTATGTTCTGCAGCAGGCGCAGCGGCGAGGAGCGGCACAGCGCCTTGCCGCGCGGGCACGAGTAGCGGCGCACGCACATTGCGAACCGACGGTCGCACTCGCACAGTTGTCCTGCGCAGCTGTTCACCCCCTGGGGAATATTGGTCTATCATTAGCTATATTATATTTTGTGTATATGTATGAAACAATACACAAACAGACACGTCAAACTTATAACACCTCCAAAAGAGGTGTTATAATATATCTCTGTCGGACCTGTCTGTCGAATTATAACAAACAGAAAAATTATAAGTGTTGCAGAAGTTTTCTAAAAGTATATAAAATTCACCTTTCGCACTAGATGGTTCTCCCTGGCGCACAGCGGCTCGCCATGGTAGCACTTCCAGTAGTAGGGCTGGAAGTACACCGTGTAGAAGGGACAATGGAACTTCTCGTAGCACTCGTCATGGATGCGGCAGCAGCTGTAACATGGAGAGGTACATAGGCATTCGCTTCCAATGCTTATAGAGTTCATTCATGGCAGTGGAGGCATGTTGGCAAGAATTGGCGAAATGCAAGATCAATATATAAATAATAACGGCTATCAGGTGCGAATTGAAGAGGGAGGCTTCTCATCCTGTCCTAGTCGATGAATATTTTTTGATCAGATAAACTTTAATAGAAATCCAAAGCGCTCTCACTTGTCGATGCCGTCGGTGGGGCGCCCCTCGCCCAGGAACCCGCAGTAGCAGCCGTACCCCTTGTAGTCCAGGGGGTCGCAGCCCGTGGCGCACGTCAGCATGTTGTACAGGTGCACCACGCCGCGCTTGCCGCGGTCCACGCTGTTGGAGTACTGCTGCGGGTCCAGGGATCTGGAATGTTAACCAGATAAATGTCATTACGATGAAATTATTTCTATTAATTGCATGTATTCTGATGAAACTGCTCTAATGCGACCCAGGATTATTGACAGTTCATGATAGAAATTTACACGAGCTAACTTGATCAATGAACTAACCAAGATAAACTTAGCAAGATATTATATAGTCTCAATCGAGGTTAGCGAACTGTTACCAATTTTCGGCCGTCATACCAGCTTCTGAAACAAGCTGGACGGTAAATATTCCCTAACTAACTTAAACCTTTTTCCCCAAAAGGTTTGAGTTAGTCATGTTTTAGCCTTAGGATCTTTGTTTCTAAGACATGGCCGTAAATAACGTTTCAAGTTTCAATTTACATGCCTTCTTACCTGACTCCCTTGCGGTAATCAGCCTCCGGTATAGACTGTCGGAAGGGGTCTCTCGCGAAGCCCACTAGCAGTTGCCCTTGACTGCTGAGCTCGTTCTTGTCCTTGAACCTGAACTCGTCGCCCCTCCCTCCGGAGTGCCTCTGGCTGCTGTTCCTCCTGGCTGGCCTGTATGTGGCGTAGTGTTCCAGCTGCGCGTAGCTGGTGCTGTTGTAGATCTGGTCATATGTGAGGGACGTGGGCCGATCTGGAAAGAGTAAAGTTTTAAAAAGCTTTCATTTTTGATTCGAGCTTTATATATTCAGGCGAAAGTAGTGTCGAGCGTTATGTAAAATATTATAAAAAAGACTTGTTTAATGCAAATGAAACAATAAATTATTTGTTAATACCATACGATTTTTTTGTTTTGTTTCATTATAAGTTAGCCCTTAATTGCAATCGAACCTGATGATAAGTGAAGATGCAATCTAAGATGGGAGCGTGCTAACTTGTTCATCCCTTCATCAACCCTTTCAACATCCCTTCAACATTCCTTTGTCGGTAGGATGCTAACTAGCCACGGCCAAAGCCTACCACTAACCAGACCTGGATCAATTTAGAAAATCTTAATCCGCCCAGCAAGGAGTCGAACAGGACCTCCGTCTTATAAATCCACTGTGCATACCACTACGCCACGGAGGCAGCGATTAATTACGTAATTTTAACCGCATCGATGTTCTGTTGTAGTACTAATTACGATTTACTCGGTCACCATTTTAAAATTTCGTGATTAATGAAATCTTCCTCACGTCGAGTGAGCTACGGTGGAATGTAGCGTAGAGAGCTTTGAGCTTTTAAAAAGTCTTGATTGGACTGGACTTTGAATATGTGCCGATCAAAGCGTCCGAACGATGCACCTAGCTCGCAACCAGCAATTATTACTAACTATTCAATACCTTTTTCAATTAGGAAACCTGTCTACATACAATCTACACGTTATTTAGGTCAACATTTTGTTAAAATAATAAACGAGCTGCTAAATCATAAAGTCAATATTGTTTTTGCTGACGATGGCGGTGATGCAAGAAGCCGTTTAGATCTTAAAATAAACATAACTAGAAGTGACCATAGAGTAACAAACAATCATAATTATGTAAATAAATAAATACCTAACGTATTTAATTTACTATTTTTTCCAAAAAAATATGTAATGTATCTAGGCACATAAGTTTGTAAAATATTGTATCAATAATTCCTTGATAGTTTTGCAAAAATATATTTATTATAAGCATAATTTTCGAATGTCCGCAATAAACATGCAGTTGTGCAATAGGCGCTAGCATATATTATGCTAAATTATCATATTTACAACAAATATAGACATTAAACGAATGTAGGTGATCGATTATGATGCGTAGGTGTAATGTCAAGGCTGCGATGTTTGTGTAACAGCTGAGAATGGAATAGGATCGAGGATGGTTGCCACACTGCCGATGACACGGTGGCATTGCCCCACTGAGATTCGCAAGCTCGACATCGAAGACTTTTTATAGCATATTAAAGTGAGGAAATTTTAAAAAAAGTAAAATTTATCGCTTTTCGGTTTAAACCCCTAAATAACTATGGAACTGTAGAGGTTGCTGCATTACTTTAAAGCTCGCTACTTGGAAGAAAGGACGAAAATGAGTTTGGGCTAGATTGAGTTAGTAGCACTAGGTTATTATCCAATGAAAAAAAACGGAGGAGGTTCTCAATTCGACACGTATTTTTTTTATGTATGATGTTTGTACAGAGTTGTCCGATTTTGATAATTCTTCTTTTATTAGAAAGGGCACACTTCCAAGATGATCCCATTCTCATAGCATATCTAGGAGTCGGTGCCAGCCAAGGTTTCTACTTTAAGGACATAACCTAGAATCCACAAACTGCTTTACTACGTTAAATAAATGTTCCTTAAACTTGCTAGCACTGACTTCATAGATATGCTTAACTAAATTAAAGTAACTAAATGATACAGTTATTTTTTACTTTTTAGTGCGTTTTGAGTCGGTTTTATTTTTAGTTAAATTTTTTATGTGATAGATCTTGTCCAGGAATTTGCTGCTACTATCCTCATTTCTGTCACCATACAATATTGCTATGTTCCAGTGTGAAAAATTATTTTGACGGTGATATTATAGGCACTTTAAAACTTATGCTTCAAATTGACAAGCGTAAGGCAATGAGATCTAATGTAGAGCCTCGCACTGTTAAAGTTCAAGAAGTGGTAAGAGATGTAATAAGGAAGTTAATCTATAAATTCAATTTCTCGCTCTTTGATACTTTTACGATCACAATTCGACTGGTAAAACCGAACCTGTTTCAGTAGCACGTTTTGAGCTTGATCTTCGATCAATGTATGGGATACGAAAAAAACATAAACTCATTTATTATATTAAAGTAAACAATACTTTTGAACAACTCGATAGATAATTGCCGTAATTGATTATATCTGGAGACCTTTGTCCTTGACTGCACACAACAACAGAGGAATGTTAAAATTCAAACTTAACATTCATGTTTCATTGAGCAGTGATTACACTTAATGGGCGGCCATCTTGATTGCAAGCGCGAGCTCAAGCAACTTAACAAAGATACATTAGCTTATACCTCTCGTGATCATTATTAATAAAAAAATTATCTAATCAAGCCTATGAATTATTGAAGTAAATCTAAACAAAGAGAAATAACAAATATTTCAATAGAAGGTTAATTATTCCGTTTCGTTTTGTTCAAAATAGCTTGTTGCGAAAAACACAGGATGTTGAGGCCTGTTTTAGTATTTTTGTAATTTTGACCATGACCAGGGTGTTCTTTGTTTTCAGCTAATTGGATACGTGCTACATTTTTTTACAATTATGTATTTAGAAAAATATGTTTTCAGAAAACTTCCAAAATTATGTTATATTTAGTTTCGTGTGGATTATATATTGGAGCTATTTGTCTTGCTATATTTAAATTATACAAGTACCGCCTTTAATGAATTATTGAATAAATGTAAAATTAATATAAATAGACCTATCTAGAATCTATTTATATTATTTTTGTGGCAAGTAGGTAGGCGTGTGAAGTTTTCGAGACCCAGCCTCTAGGTGATAAGTTGAAACACCGTGAAATTTTAGTGCGTTCGGAGTAGGAATCCGACATAACCTTCTTGCCCTCCCAATGGCGAGAAGGTATTCCTCGTGTAAAATGAGGGTAAGTGGTAATGGCTAGAATCGTCGTCAAGTCGCCACACGCTGCAAAAACATATGGCAGTGTACATTTGCTCTACATGTAGGTAAGTATGCTAAAGACGTTTATTATGAAAGTTCTTTTACAGTCGTCGTCTAAGTAACATAACTAATGACAGATTCTCATACGTAACAAGAAACTATACTTCAGTTGCAGGGTTACGATGCACTATCTTTGTAAAAATAACAATTTTAATAAAAAATGAAACCGACTTCAAAATGCACTGAAAAGTAAAAAATAAATGCATCATTTATACTGAAGCCAAACCCGATTGAGAATGCTTGTCAACAAAAAAAATAAAAATGAAGGTCATTTTACAACTAATTTTTTTAGTTAATGACGAATTCATGACAATAAATTAGATTAGTAAGCTTAAAAGTAACTAATATTAACAATATCTTTTAAATGAGATTTTTTAAAATAACAAAACATAATTTTAAATTTATTAGTGAATAACAAAACATAAAACGTGTTGCAATATCTACCTTCATTTTAAATTTGTTTGTTGACAAGCATTCTCAATCGAGTTTGGCTTTAGTATAGTTACTTAAATTTACTTAACCATATCTATAAACTCGGTGCCATCCAAGTTTAAGGAAAGTTTATTCAACAAAGCAGCAAAGCACTTTTTTTTATCGACTATCACACTTGATGTTAAGTGATGATGCAATCCAAGGTGGAAGCGGGCTAACTTGTTAGGATTAGGACGAAATCCACTCCTCTTTTGTACACGACATCGTACCGGAACGCTAAATCGCTTGGCGGTACATCTTTGTCGTTAGGTATTGTCTTTAAAGTAGAAAGCTTACAGATGGCACTGACTTCATAGATATGGTTAAGTAAATTAAAGTAACTAAATGACGCATTTATTTTTTACTTTTCAGTACGTTTTGAAGTCGGTTTAATTTTTTATTTAAATTTTATTTCATACTTTTTAGTGGTTTATCGACAATGAGCATGCGTAAAACCTACTCGTTCTAAAATATGAGTACCAGTATTGGCTAGCCACTTATAAACTACCGACATCGCTGTAAATGTGCCTATGAAGTTTGAAGAGTTCCTTAGATTTAACCAAGATCTCATCGTCAGATCCTAACATGATGACTATGGAACCATTTTGGAAGTGTACCCTTTCTAATAAAAAAAGAATTTTCCAAATCGGACTTTTCCGTGAAAAGTTATGCGTAGTCATGCGTAAAAAAATGCCTATCGCAAAAAGTACTGAACCAATTTTGATGAAACTTGCAGTATTCTCTAAGTTGAACAGTACCTAGTACAAAAAAAGAATTACTTAAATCGGACTTGTGATTCCGGAGAAATGCCTCCACGAACATAAATACATATAAACATACATAAGTATACTTTTGAAATTTGGTACATTTGTTCAGACGCTGATATAGACTAACATATGCGAAAACTGGGCTGTTCTGGAAATATTACATACATACGAGTCGAATTGATAACCTCCTTTTTTTGAAGTCGGTTAAAAACAAAAGCAATGTGCAATATGTATTAGGATTGACGTAACATAGTCGAGGCAATTACTCGTCTAAATAGCAGTCCCGCCGCCGCCGCTGCACCTCGCTGCAAAAATGGTCGCATTTCACGCACTACATGCTGGCGACAATCGCGATCATTGTACATCGAGAGGAGCGGCCGCGGGTCGCGGAGATTCAATGAGCTAGCTGTGGGGAGATTCATTGAGCTAGCCGTAGTGAGGGTTGTAATTAGATAGTATGTCAGTACATAAAATGTTGTTTTAAAGGATAAGTTGTGTGACGAGGTGCTTGTTGGTACTCCGTCCAGGTTCGTTAATTATAATTAACTTGAACATGTTAGTATAAGATTCACGCAAAGATCAAACATATTCGTACAACCGTGTGCGGCTGAGTTGCAGGGATGTTATAAATTGTAATGTCACCCCGGTATGCGGAATGAACCGCACTCGTGTCATCTGGTGAGAGAAAGCGTTCAAAGGCCAATCTGCAGCAGCGGCGCAGGTATGTACGACCGGCCCAACGATAACGAAAGTGGTTTTGGACTTTACTTTCCGGAGATCCCTATGCAATGTAAACCAAAATCGTACAAAACTGTAAAATAAAAATTTTTCGTAAACTTATCGACAGGACGTGGACGACCTTTCAGGTGCCACTGTGAAGTTTGGATTATAATTGAGAGGTCTGGGGTTCAAATTTTATTTGGTCTGTTTGGAAGTTTACGTTTAATAACTTTACTTATGTAAAATGAATGATTTTTTTTTATCGACTACAAGTTGGCCCTTGACTGCACATGATGTTAAGTGATGTGGAACATAGCACAATTACTACTGATTGACCGGAACGTAAATACGCTCTGTAAATCCACCGCGCATACCACTGTTGAGTTAGAACATAGCACAATTATTACTGTTACATATAAATACAGCTCTGTAAATTAATGAATTGAGTGTGTTAAGTATTTTTCACTTGTAATATTTTAGTTTAATTTTAAAAATTTTACTTCTAGGATATAGTGTTAGAAGTATTACCTTACTTATTACCTGCCTCTACTTTTTAGTCGGATAATATACGGAACCTACATAAGTTCATGCCACTCTTATTGTATCGAAATCGTTGTTTTGCAACTTCATGCTGTGCTTACAGTTCTGCGTCGAGTCATGACAATAAAAAGTTACTTTTACTACGCCAGCTATCTAACAAGCAATTAGTTAAATCATAACTGACGGCAAATAACGTCTTTTAATTCATTTTTAATGTAATATTTTCTTCTGTAATGTAATTATTATGTAATTATTATCATAACTTCAGCCGATGGACGTCCACGGCTAGATAGCCATGTGGAGGTAATTCCAAACACAACGATCTTAAACCGCTTGTGACACCTTGGGCCAATCTCACGTTCAATGTCGTCCCAATCCCAACATTTTGAGACCCAACGTCCATCGTCAATTCGGACTAAGACACTTGTCGTTTTAGCATTGTACTTAGTTTATTATTACAATTGTGCTAGAAATAAATAGGATAGAAATAGTCTCAAAACTAGGGATTGAACTCAAGATATAATTGGCTAAGAGACCCACACAACTACACATTATCGACTGAAATTGAAATAGCAATTGACCTACAGTTCTCAAACCTCACTATAAGATAAACTATAAGTATATGCTAACTACTTCTGCGACAGATAATATTGTAATTAAACAAAGTAGGTTTTATAGTTATAATTTGTATTTGTAAAGTTTCCATAAAAACTGTAAGATAATTGGCCAATCGTTTATAGCAAAGAACAAAGAAGTTTCCGTTGACCTTGTCCCGCGTGGTGTGTCACACATCTAATGCTAATCTGTTCTCACACTTCATTGCAGCCATTTGCACTTCGTGACGTACACATTCTCACAAGCTTAGGCTGTGATCACACGGAGCAAGACGCTCCGTGTGATAAACGCATCGCTTGACAGGGGTCGCGAGATTCTGCATTATAAGTTGTTCATTGTTGTCATCGGTGGTAGAGTGATTACAAACAGATCAATTCGACGTTATAAAGTTCTTGTAAACTAAGCCTACTTTGACATAAACGAATATTTATTGATTTAAGCAGTCAATCAATGAATATTCGTTTGACTGTGATTGAATTTATTCAATTCACATAAGATAAACATGTAAAAGAAAAAATTGGTAATTATTTAATAGACGGCAAAACTGACAACTCTATGTAACAAACATCCGAATACTCAAATGCAAATCAAATTTAAGTACATCTCATGCCAACTGTCAAAAATTTTGACAGTTTCAAGTAGAAACCCTCCTAATCCGATAAAAGATGACGACGAAATTTCTATCATTAGGAGATGCTGAGACTACTCTAAAGTCTTCCCACTTAAACATTGTTCCTTGGATTCGATGAATTGGATGGATAATTGCAACATAAATTAAATAGACTGATGATAAAAAACAGTTTTCATTTTATATTGTGTGTATTAGTAGCGTTTTTTTAACTGGGCATGTAAGTTTGCTTTTAGTTTGTGGCTTTAGTGCATGTTATCTTTTACGTATTTCTTGTGAAGGGGACTTTAAATCAGTCTAATAAGTTGCAACTGCTCTTTAAGTTTTTGGTGTTCAATTTAAGATTAGCGACGTGATTGATGAAGACAATTCATCGTGAGATATAGTAATATGTGTGTCAAGGATCAGCTTTGGACTCACTTAACATTTTGAAGTTTAAAAAAGTTAATTATTTTACATCTGCACTGATAGTCCAGTCATTAAATATATTCTGTGTTGGTGTCTACTTTGTATACATTATGTAGATTATTTAGCAGTGGCTGAACTTAAAGCAATAGCAACTGGCAAGAATTTAGTCTGATTTCAGCAGATTTACGTAATGGTCTATAAATCGAATTTAAAACAAATTTACCGACTGCTAGTTCAAAAGGTCCGCATACGTAGTAAAGATAATATAAGAATTGTATACCTTGTGAATAATGTGTCTGACGGAATATCTAAATTTTACCCATTTTTAACCGACGAAAAAAAACCGAGGAGGTTCTCAATTCGACACGTATATTTGTTTTTTTTTTGTCCGATTTTGATAATTCAAAGCATATCTAGAAGTCGGTGCCAGCCAAGGTTTTTACTTTAAGGACGTTACCTAGAACCCACAAACTGCTTTACTACGTAAAATAAATGTTCCTTAAACTTGGCTGGCACCGAATTCATAGATATGCTTAAGTAAATTAAAGCAACTAAATGACACAGTTATTTTTTACTTTTTAGTGCGTTTTGAGTCGGTTCTATTTTTTGTTAAAATTTTTTTTTACTGTGGATTAGGTTAAAACAGACAGAAACTTGTTATGGTGGCTGAATAGAATGAAGCATAAATTGATGTAAAGATTGTCGGTCTAGCAGCTTGCCTATGTGGTTTCGATCACGAAGTCCTGGGTTGGAATCCTGGGTTTTCATTCATCTATGAAATCTGTAGTCGAAGCCTGGAGTCGGGAAGTTGGTGTTATTACACCCCCGTGTCTCGGAGAGCACGCTAACATTTGAAGCGTTCATCAATTAATAAAAACATTATCACCCTAAGCCCGCCAACCCGCATTGGAGCAGCGTGGTGGGTCTACGCTCCATATCCCCTCTTTAATAAGGGATGCCTCTTTGTTCAAGGCTAGGCCAGTGGGCTAATGGCCCGTTAATAGACTAACAGCCTACAACAATTACGGTCGATCCCTACAATAGAGCATAGCTTTGCTAGAAGCGCACGGGTTGGCTGGCTTAGAGTGATAATGTTAAATTCTGTAATGATCACTATCAGATGTTAACGATAACGACTGCGACAAACTGCTTAAAATATACACTCCGAGACACAAGTGTGGTAACACCACCAACTTCCGACCCGAAAAGATATATTAGTACATAGTTTGATCCTTCGATGTTGGATTCATACGCACAAGAACCGATAAAAATGACGCAATAACGGACCAAAATAATGCAATAACGGACACGGGTGAAGGCAGGAGAACGAAGGAAGCGAACAGAAGATCGCATACGTACGGTACGGCCAACCCAACCTGTTCCTCTCCTCAAACCTCCACTTACAGACTTGTGTAATATCTTGTTGAATTACAGTGCATGCGATCCTACAACCTGCACCGCATAGATGTGGCCTGATCTGCTAACGTAAGTACTCCTTCTTTCATAATTCACCATGACCACCAGGTTCAGGTTTTATTGTTAAAGTTAAAAGTTATAAGTCTCAAAACGTAGCTAACAGTTCTCATAGCATTATAACATTCGAATTCAAACAACGCACTACATTTTATTTTTTACCCGACTGCGTCAGAAGGAGGGCTATGTTTTTCGAGCGTATGTATGTATGTCCATTTCTTCGGCACGCGCTACAGCCTTAACGACTGAACGGATTTTGACATGTGAGGTGTCGTTGAATTTGTAAAAATTGTGGTAGTGACATAGGCTATATAAATTTTCAAAATGGCGGCTATAAAGATGTGTGTATATCTTTCTTCTATCTTAGCAATATGGGTATCAAATGAAAGTTTGTAAAAAGACCATTTTAAAAATATAAATATCACATCATGTTTATATTGCCATTTTAACAAAAAATAGCACAAAGTGTACCGAGTCATTCCTATACCATAAACTAAAACAAAAAAGTCTCAAATAAAATTATTATTATAAAAACAAAAAACCCGACTGCATAGAAGTTATGAACTGAAAAGAGAAAAACAAGGATCACTATATCTGTATTAAATTCTAAATACTTTATGGTGATGTTTTGGTAGATCTTTCTTTCCCCGCAGAAAATAAAGTATTTTGTCACCGCTTGCATCTTCAAAAAGTATTTATAATTTTATACAGATATAGTGACCCTTGTTTTTCTCTTTTCAGTTCATAACTTCTATGCAGTCGGGTTTTTTGTTTTTATAATAATAATTTTATTATATCACAAATCGAAAACCTTAAATCATGTTCAACATAGTTTGCTGAGTATTTCATTTTCTTCCCCACGGCTTGAACTCAGGGCTTTGTGAGCCGAAGATACTTAGGCTAACCACTGGCCAACGAGGTATTTTATCATATGCAAATAACAACAATATACATTTGTAATAAGTTTCCCAACAACTGCCGCGTGTCCACGTTTTGTTAAAAGCTATTTTGTATGTTGAAATATTTAATGAACTTTTCGACGCACTATTATTTCTTATCGATATAATCAAACAATTATAGTTTACTAACGATGAAAAATAGTAGAGATTATGTGCCAATTTTGTGCAACAACATTTTGTTATTTATTTTATTTTTAACCGACGAAAAAAAACGGAGGTGGTTCTCAATTCGATACGTATATATATTATTTAATGTAAGGGTACACTTCCAAGATGGTCCCATTGTCATCATGTTAGAATCTGATGATGATAAGGCGGAAAAATTGAAGGGACTTCAAATTTTATAGGCACACTTGCAGCGATTTCGGTTTTTGTGTAAGTATCAGTAGTTTTTGGCTACAAGTGCCGTATAATATACTATGACAGTACAGTACGAGTACGTTACGTGGCGATAAATCACTAAAAAGTAAGAAAAAATTTTATTTTACAAAAAATAGAACTGACTCAAAACGCACTAAAAAGTAAAAAATAACTGAGTTATTTAGTTTCTTTAATTTACTTAAGCATATCTACGACACAGTTATTTTTTTACTTTTTGGTGCGTCTTGAGTCGGTTCTATTTTTTGTTAAAAAATTTATATCTATCAATTAGAACGAGTAAATTATTAATTACATAGATCTTCGGAAGTGATTATATCAATTTGCTCTGAAAAGGGTGCTCTAACAAAACACTAACACTAAGCTCTTGTTAGAGCACCCTCTTAACTTCAGAACTGTTGGTAGAGTCACTAAAAACGTGTATACGTAGTAATTATGTTTATCAGAACTCAGACGCAAATCAAATTGAAATAAGTTGAGTCGAGACATACTTAAATTGATTTGCGTTTGAGTATTAGGACGTTAGTAATGTAAGTCTGCTTTAAATAAACTCATTTGAATATGAATCTGCCGTGCTGTGTCGGCGGCGTCGGTTCGCACGATGCGTAAAATTCGCCATTGTTTAGTTTGGGCAATGTTTCGGTTGCAAACAAAATAAACAATAGTTACGTATAATAATTTATAATCCAGTTATTGTCGTAGCGTAATTAAGATTCAAGTTTACATCACAGATGTTAACTCGATCTTTGGGAAAGTTGCGCCTTACAAAACTATTACATTTGGCAACACTTACATGTGGACACTGTGGATCTTCATTATGTTATTATGTTAAAGTATTCATTTACGTATTTCTTAACATGATTTCATTATTCACTATAGGCATAGGTTCATATATACACTATAAGCATAGGTTGGTATAAATTCGTTAATCATCAATACAAAATAAGAAAATGTTTTGGGCTTTTCTTTTTTTTTATATTGCTATATCTTTTGTTTTTTTTAATTGAGAATGAATACAATAAAGAACTTAAGCTAACTTATCGTAATAACTATACAAATCATGCCCACGTGGAATGGTGGCAAGAATACTGGCTGCATTTCCGCGTAGGACAGCCACGCTAATTCTTTGCGCAAAAAATGAGCCAGCCCTTCGGTCACCAGTTTGTGCTTTTCTGAATTGACTTTTCGTAAGCAATAATTTACTATTAAACTGAGGCAACTCACTGGCTTTTTAATCGACGAAAAAAACGGAGGAGGTTCTCAATTCGACACGTATTTTTTTTTATGATAATTATGATGATGATGATATCCTGGGGAAATTGAAGGAACTCTTCAAATTTTGGAGGCACGCTTACAGAGATTTCGGTTTTTGTCTCGGTATCGGTAGCTTTTTGGTTACTAGTGCCGTATAATATACTATGACAGTATAGTACGAGTACGATACGTGGCGATAAATCACTAAAAAGTAAGAAATAAATTGTTTTAAATAAAAATAGAACCGACTCAAAACGCACTATAAAGTAAAAATAACTGTGTAAAAACTAAAGTAAAAAATAATTTAGTTGCTTTAATTTACTTAAGCATATCTAGGAGTCGGTGCCAGCAAAGGTTTCTACTTTAAGGACGTAACCTAGAACCCACAAACAGCTTTACAACGTAAAATAAAGGTTCCTTAAACTTGGCTGGCACCGACTTCATAGATATGCTTTAGTAAATTAAAGCAACTAAATGACACAGTTATTTTTTACTTTTTAGTGCGTTTTGAGCCGGTTCTATTTTTATTTAAAAATTTTTATAAGAATTGTTTTAATATTTTGACAATGCCTTATATATTTTTGAAATCATTTCCTGTTATTCAAAGTCCATGAATCTGTTATTATCCTTGTCGTTACTGTAGTTGCTTTATAAATGTTAAAAACACTAGCGTGGGGTAGGAGTGAATTTAGAATTTTCACAATTGCCTGGGAACTTTCAGTTTTCCGGAAGAAAAAGCCTATGAAACTAGAGTATACTAGAACTTATTCCAAATTTAAGCTAGATCGATTCAGTAGTTGCAATGTTAATGAGTAACAAACATATACTTCACAATAATATATTGCGCTTGTTCATACATTACACTGAGGAATGTGTAATAAAACAACTATACGTCGACCTTGACTTGTATGGAAATAGCTGCATTCATTGCGCGCGATCTGAACAGCTGGTCGAGAGAATGCAGGAAGCGAGCGCATCCTACCATGGTAAGCGTCCTACCTACCGCTGCTACGGCACAGCCACCGACGCATAGTAATCGCCGTATTACTGCTCGTTTCTTACATTTACATGCCTGTTCTATACATGTGTCATACTTCAGTTATTGCTATAAACGAAGGTTTCGAGATGTATTCATACAACAGTAATTACGGAAGAGATACTTATCGTCTAGTATGGTCTTGGGTATAAAATTATTCTACGTATTTATTAGTAAGTAGTAACTCCAAAGTACATTCGAAAACACAGTCAAAAAGGGATGATGGAAAACAAAACTAAACTATATCTGGGAGTAATATGATAATGATAAAGATACGAATGACGTTGTTTGTTATTCATGGTATTAAATTGTGCATTCCTTTTGCTCACAGCATGTAATTACAGAATTGAGAATACAGTATTTCTTCTGAGTTCTTATTATTATCGGCATTATGATTAATTCTAATGTCATTATGTACGTGTGGGATCATTCCTACTCCAGGTCTCTTGGATTTAAAATCAACCGCTTTCCCGGAGGCGGAGAACCATTTAAATCTTTTTTTGCTTTTCTTAACACTCTTGAAATATATTCGTGAATCTCAAAAATGAATTAAAGTCTTAATTCAAATTCAAAATTATTAAAAGTAGGCTTACTTTAGAAGCATAACGTCATGTTAGACTGCTTGTAGTGACTCTACCAAGGGTTTGGAAGGCAAGTTATTCTCGTATTCTGAAAGTGCTACCTGCTGTTTTTAGAACTCGTTAAACCGCCACAGTGCTGAGTGTCGGGAACTGGTTGGTAGTTGTATGATATAATCGGATACATCGGTCAGTATTCGCCGTGGCATTGATTATGATATAATATTCGGATGCGCTTGCGCAACAGTTACCGAATTTCTCTCGATTCTTAACCAGTTCACTTGACACTCGCCTTTGCGCTCTACTAGTCATTATTACAATTTTATGCCTTATGAAGGCATCATTATAAGGTATAAAATTGATACAATTTATAATTAATGGATTTTTTAACTTCATTAATGAAATGCACAGAATACAAATGATGCCGATTTATAGACATAGTTTGTCGATATTGTGTGTCTGTTTAGTATTAATTACTTTGATAGTAGTAACTGCCCCATTGTTAAATAATTCCGTTTTCTTATAAAATAATATTCGTAAAAAGAAACAAAAAAAAATCAAAAGTTGAAAATTCAAAATCATTTATTTCAAGTAGGCTGTTTTACAAGCACTTTTGATACGTTAAGTCTGTCAGTACGTATTGACTCTACCACCGGTTTGGAAGACAGATCCTGCGGAGAAGAGCCGGTAAGAAAGTCAACTCTTTTAAAAATCAAAGTTACATTTTGTATTCTATAAATTACAATTTTAGTTATCCTGTTTCGTGTGTAGAAAGAAAAGCTGATTTTTTCCAAGAATGTTTGTCTTTAATAAAGTCACTAACTTTACATTAACCTTTACTTAGAAAATGGTTTTTAACGCACTTTTTCACAAGAAAAATACTATATATAAAAATTTTTAACAAAAAATAGAACCGACTAAAAAACGCACTAAAAAGTTAGAAATAACTGCGGCATTTAGTTGCTTTAATTTACTTAAGCATATCTATGAAGTCGGTGCCAGCCAAGTTTAAGGAACATTTATTTAACGTAGTAAAGCAGTTTGGGGGTTCAAGGTAACGTCCTTAAAGTAGAAACCTTGGCTGGCAACGACTTATAGACCGATACTTACACAAAAACCGAAATCGCTGCAAGTGTGCCTATAAAATTAGAAGAGTTCCTTCAATTTTCCCAGGATATCATCATCAGATCCTAACATGATGACAATGGGACCACCTTGGAAATGTGCCCTTTCCAATAAAAAAAGAATTATCAAAATCGGATAACTCTGTAAAAAGTTATGCGTGGTCATACATAAAAAAAAATATACGTGTCGAATTGAGAACCTCCTCCGTTTTTTTTCGTCGGTTAAAAATAAAAAAAAATTTGAATGCTCAAGTAACTGTCTTAGGCTTAGGCTCTAAAGTATTATTATGAAAATTCGTTTTGTAATTTTGATCTAAATGGCTCATTGCCTATTACAGGACAATACCTCGCTGTTATAAGTCAGGATACAAACCTACGCTACATCATCGAACATCAATCATTTCTCTCGGAGCAATGTTGCTTAGCGGAAATATACAAAACGGCAGTTAAGTTTCCCGGACGAGCTCTGTCACAAACACTACTACTAAACATTTGAAATTGATTTATTTCAAGTTGATTTTTATTCAAGCACTTATAAGTAACTAGAGACATTTCGGATGATTCTGCATAGAAAAGCCAGCAACAAAACTCAGCAGATTTGTTACAACCAGATGTAAGTCAGCAGTTTAATTTTTTAAATAATGATAAAAAAGCGGAGTCTAACTTCTATATAGCTACTCCCTTTTATTAAAGTATGTACCGTGTCTAATCAGTATTTACCTGCGTCACAGTAGCCCACTGCGCCGAGCAGCGCCCACGCTACCAGGCCCGCATACAGCCGGCTCAGAGTCACGGCCGGCTCTCTCCTGCCACTCCACACTGTTCTACCATCGACATCGTTTATACACTGCATTACTGATGATATTAAATCTTTCAGTTCTTACTACAATTCTGACTGATTATAAACAGTTTTTCTTGTTTTAAATTCATATTTTCACTAAAATTACATCTTAAAATAGTTTTCCAAAATTTACACCTGAATAAATTATTTTAAAATTGTTTTTTTTTGCATTATTTGATAACTTCAATTATATTAATTAGTTAGCACTTCTTTATTTTATTTTATACAATTTATTTAATTTAATTTAATTCAATAACCAGTTCAGTTATTTAAAGATATTGTAACTTTTTTTTTTCGCGTAAAAGTGCGGGAGCGCGCGGCGGGCGCGTGTGCGTGTCGTGTTCAGATGCTGAGCATTGATCTCGCGCCATTCAACCTTTTGAAAAATACACATTTTTGCATTGCATGCGTTCATTCACTGGCGAAGCGATGAGCGTGGCGTTGAAAAGACTCGGGTACGATACCCGGTGAAGGTCAATACGAGAATTTTGCGCCAGCTAAAAATTGAACCAAGATTGATCTGCCTTTCGAACCGGTGGTAGAGTCATTATGTACTGAGAGACTTGACGTTTCAAAAGGGCTTGTTTAACAACCTGCTCAAAATAAATGATTTTGAATTTGATATATCGGGCTCTACAAAAATTTCTGTACCGTCATATTTTTTTGTTACCATTGTCAACCTAGGTTAGGTATTAAATATTTGATTGAATATTTTTAGATTCAAACTCCAGAGACGGTGCGGGTGCCGGGTCCATCGCGTGGTTGACAGAAAAACTCCGAACAGAGCCCGAGACTTGTGACACGGGTGTAGGTTTAAAAAAGTACTCTTAGTGACGACTGTCAACACTCACCTCCTCTATTCAAGTTATTCTCCCTGCCCAGCCACGACCAACTAGAGCAGCTTTGGACACTCGTTCCAATATGGAGCTTACTGCACTTCTAGTAAGGCCTTTTAGCAGGTTATAGAGAGACTTCGCTGGTATTATAGATACGGCAAACGCCCAATGTTCCTTGAGAACTATTTATAAGAATTATGAGGTACTTGTTTCTATAACATTTGAGAATAAGTGTGTTGATATATTGTAGCCAATAGACCTGATATAGTGATAATTGATCGATCAACGCACCGTGCAATGATTGTTGATATGACTGTTCTACATGACGATAATCTGGTGAAAGCTGAAAAGGAAAAAGTATCAAAATACTTGGACCTTGCTCATGAGATTACCGCCATGTGGAATGTTGATTCAACGATGATTGTTCCTATAGTCGATTTAGTCAACGGTCTCATTGCGAAAAGCTTTGACCAACATCTTAAAAAGTTTTCGCTTAGTTGTTGGATCAAGGGTCGGATACAGAAGGTAGTAATTCTTGAAACGGCGCGTATTGTGAGGTGGTTCCTCACTCTGGAGCCCTGACCACCGGTTGCTTGGACCCCCGGGCCCCGCAGCAGACGGACAGGATTTTTTTATAAATTTTTAATAGTGTTTTTTTTTTAAATTTTATAAGCATTGTTAAAAATAATTGTAAATAAATAAATGAGAGAAATTAAAAAAGTGTGTTGACTAACGTGTCTAGATCTCACAGGCACACCAGTTACCTGGCTAATGCTACGACGTTCTGACATAAATATGATAAGCAATTATCAAAACTTTTAAATGTTTTTGCAGAAAATTATCATTAACTATTAAAATAATGGACTAAGCAGCGGCAGAGAGCCACTTGGCAAATTGCGACGAATAGTTTTTAGTTCTTTTTATTGTATACCAGGTCAGCAATACAAGTGCAACTGAAAACAATTCATGCAAATTTTAGTAATTCTCAGCCTATTTAGAGAGGACACAGATCTCATCTCTATTGTAACAGGTTTGGGAGCCATCAATAGGAACTGATAGGCTTAGAGTGCTACTGTTTTATTTTATACCGCATACCATCAGGCATTTGTGATCGTGAATAGGATAGACAACTAGTGCCTACTTTCCGAGGTGCAGTGCTGAAATCCCGACCACTCTGCAACTTTGCGGTGCGGGCGGTATTAAACATACAATATTAAGTAGACTGGTCTCGAAACCAGCATCTAAGTACCGATAGCCACTTGACCAACGTTGCAATTATACTGTAATCGAACTTGTTCACAAATTATAAAGTAAGAACGTATCAAATATTCTTACTTGCCTTTGAGTCAAAGCCTCTAGGATAGGCATCAGACTTCAACCTAACCCCTTACTCTACACACTAGGTCTTAGTCGACACTAAGTCTTCTAACAACGGTCCAGGTAGGAAGATATGTTGAGGCTCCACCCCCATTCAGACTTCAGCTAGAAGGTGACATCACAACATTTCTTTTAGGACCCCTGGTAGGTAAGACTATCATCATATATCATCGTATTTATGTATATTAGTTAAGTTCACCAGCTACTCATTCATGATCTTTGTCTTGATGATCTGTGTAAATTGTAAACAACTGTTGTAGGTGAACGGATCTTTTAATTTACTATGCGCCTTACAAAAAAGTAAAGCAAAATTTGCAAAAACAAAATTGCGAGGTCTCAGCACGAGTATATTTTTAATAGCTAACTGAATTATTAGTGTTTTATAGAAGAGAAAAGTAAATAGTATTGATATTATTGATAAACAGTTTGTAAGGCAGTAATAAACTGTGCCAAGTAATGGTAGATGTAACATGTACCGCTAACATAGGCAATGCAATAAAGTTTTATGTAAATAAAATTACTTTTTCTGACACAATACGGAGCAATAAAATCGATATAAAATATTGTAATCAGCGGCCGGGTGCGTATTTATTGTAATGTTACGCGTATTTCAAAATAAAAAGAACTCTTTTGCTTGATGTAGCTCATATGTTATGATGACAATCTCTAAGAAAGTGCACTTACTTAGTTCAAAGTTATGATCCTACATATTCAGGTATATAGTGATTTAAATAGCGCAGTCTTTACCCTTTCTATCGTTTTCAAAAAGGTTTAAGTCTCAAATTAATATAAATCAGTAATTGCGATGAATCAGGCTATTGTACTCCAATTGATAAATGCAAAAATATGAGATAATCTAGTCACATACAATGTTCTATGATTTGATAAAATAAAATGAAAAATAAAACCTTCTTACAGGTTTACAGCGTTCCGTTACTCTTGGCATTCCTCCAGGCTGTACATCCTCGTAGGCTGTTACGTTCCAGTGCGTCGACGTTCCCGGCAAAGCTGCGCGCCGAGGAGTTGGCGGCGTGGAAGATCCCAAACAAGATCTTCTGCGACGAGATGGAGAGCAGCCTGGGCCGGTCGCTGCTGCTGCCGTGGTGGCATTATTACTGCCAGGTTATCATTCTCTACATCTTTCTTTTTTCTTTATATGGCTTTGAACTAAAACGAAGACTCCTCTTTGTGGGCGCTAGATTTTTTTAAATAGGTTTTATTTATAATCTCTACACATATATAAACGTACTGATTCATCAATGGTCACCATCGAACACGTTGTATAATGTCTTAAATCCACCGTGCACACCGCTGGGCTACGGAGGTGGTCAAAGTACAGGGCGTAACTTGAGTTTGACAACTTCAAGTGTGGTTGCAGGACTTCAAGGCCAGCCAGAGCCCGTGGACGGAGCACTACCGGCCGCGGCACAGGGCCACGCTCGACCAGCTGATGCGGTACAGGCGCAGGAGACCCCCACCGGAGAAGAACAAGCTCAGCTGGGCTACTAATGTCCAGATTGTACAGTTTAAATACTGACAAGTATTTGTTAAATAAATATTTTTTAATTAATAAAAATAATGTTTTTTTTATTTATGAACTACATATTTGCCTTTGACTGACTATCACACCTGATGTTAAGTGATGATGCAATCTAAGATGGAAGCGGGCTAACTTGTTAGGAGTAGGACGAAATCCACACCCCTTTCGGTTTTAACACGACATCGTACCGGAATGCTTAATCGTTTGGCGGTACGTCTTTGTCGAGTGGTAACTAGCCACGGCGAAAGCCTCTAAGCCAGAACCAGCCAGACCAACACAAATTAAGAAAAAACTCAATTTGCCCGCCGGGTATCGAACCCAGAACCTCCGATAAATCCACTGCGCATACCAATGCGCCACGAAGGCCGTCAATAATGTGTATATAAGTGCGCTGTTTAAGCCGTTTACCAGTAATTATTAAACTTATTATTACAGGCGGATGGACAGATAGCACAGTGATCCTACGAGAGTTCTAAAAAGCTCAAATCAGTAGTAGGCAATGTATGAATCACGATAATCGCTGTGTGATAGAGTGCGCGCGCTTTATTAAGCTCTTTTAATTATTGTTTTCATATAAATCGCGATCTCAAGTGTTTGTTGCAGATAGCGCTGCAATCAATGAGCTGTTTTATTATTATACTACAATAACTTGTACGTTGGACAGGATATGAGAGTAATAACAAGAAATCTATTTATCTATAAATGATTAACAATCGTGTCTGAATAATGAATGAAATTCATCATCATCATCAGTTGACGGCGTGGCGCAGTGGGTAGTAACCTTGCTTCTGCGTCCAAGGCTGTGGGTTCGATTCCCACATCTGGAAAATGTTTGTGTGATGAGCATGGATGTTTTCCAGTGTCTGGGTGTATATCTATATATTATAAGTATTTATGTATAATATATATAAAAATATTCATCAGTTATCATAGTACCCATAACACAAGCAACATAAGCTTACTTTGGGGCTATATAGCGATGTGTGTAATTGTCCTATAATATTTATTTATTTATTTATTTATTTGTTTATCATCATCATTTGATGCCATCTTCAGAACAAAGTTTAGCGGTCAATATGCGAAAAGCTTTCCTATTATCCGCTTTAATTGTGGATAATCGAGTCCAGTCCACTCTCTTATGTCGTCTAGCCATTTCCTCCTTTGACCAGGTGATCTCTTGCCCAATATCTTTCCTTCCAAGATTACTCTTGGAAAGGCAAACTGATTACCCCTCTGCAGGTGTCCAAAGAAGCTGAGTTACCTCCGCTTGATGATAGACATGAGTTCTCTTTTTCCTTCATCAATTCCAGCACCCTTATATTAGGTGTGAAGCTGTTCCATGAGAATAGAATAGGCTAAGCTAAGACTATACATTTTATAAGATATCTAAAACTCTATGCAACTCAAAGTTGAATGTACAATTGAGAAGACGTCTTATGAAATGTTACGTCCACTCTCTTATATGGATGCGAGACATGGGTTTTTAAAAAAGAAGCAGCAAGCAGGCTGCAAGCATTCGAAATGTGGATCTATAGGAAAATGCTTAAGATATTATGAATACAATTACTAATACACAATTTGGTTATGATAAAAGATGAGCAACAGAGCACTTAAAATACAGAGGTTTTTTTGTCTGTCTGCTCACATTAATCTCCGAAACAGGCTGGCAACGCGTTGACAGTGTCACTGGAGTTGCAAATGTACTGGCGGCGGTAATCACTTAACATCAGATGATCCCATCGTCAACTCCACCACGCTGAGGGTTGGCGGGCTATAATAATATCGATCAGAAACCTGGTAAACCCGTAATTATTATTCTCTAACGAAACTATTAGCTAAATCACGTAGTAAGAGGTATGTTTGGTAAATAGAGCCAAGTGTTTTCACAAGCAACGTGCGTGTACCCATGATAAGGTTCAGGATATTTTACGTTTCATTTGTTTGGCAGACGTGATGAGAGTTGTAGAACTGGTGAGTAACGAATTGAGATAACTAGGCAGTATCCTATAGGCTGCTGCTGTAGTGACTGTTGCTAGCAGCACACTGTCTACAAGTCATCAATCCTTTAACTTATATACTTTGTGACTTTCTCGGCCTATAAACGCTTTTTTTATCGGGAAGATTATGCATAGTTTCATGTTTCATAAGTTTTCACACTCGACTAAGAAATAAAGGAGAATGCCAGATCGTAACCTAGAAAGAACACAAATTGTAAATATACTAAAAATATCCTATTATTATATAAATGTTTTACAATAAGCCATTTTTATTGTTGGACATCGGAATAATATTCTGTTAAAAAAAGTAAACTATTTCCTTTTACACTGAACTGGGTTCTGGCTTTTTAAAGCGTTCTTATTATATTTTCATCAAAAGTGGACTATCCAGAGTCGTTATGCCTGTTTAAAAATGTGTTTAATGAAGCTTTGCGACTGTCATGTCAGTGTGACAATTATCCGGAACAACAATACGGAAATTGACGATAAATGGAGGATAACCAACGTTAGGCTCGTGTCGAATATTCCGAGTTTAGTTAATAAATAGTAAAAAAAAAATGCAATAAAATGATGGATAATACATTGTTGTACAATATGTTTTTATTAGTGGGTTAAAGTCCTATATATTGTCTGGTATTCTCTTTTACAAGGAACCCACTCTCGGAATTATATTGTTAATAATCTTTATTAACAGATCATTATTACCATCCATATATCGGGGAGTTTATGTAAGAAGAAAAATAGAGAACTATCATCAGAGAGTATAGAAAACATACTGTACTACAAGGACTGCAACCACAAGCAGAAGCCCACCATCACGCCGCTGAAGAGGAGTCCGCCGCCGCAGCAGGAGTGCAAGATGTGCTGCACCATGTGCTGCGGCGACCAGTGCGTCGACAGCCACCAGATGAAGCTGGGCAGGCAGGCCGGGAACGCGGTAGAACCCAAGGTCATGCCCATACAGCCGGATGTGATACCTAGAGAGAGGAGGAAGAAGCAAAACTTCCCAATGCAAATGGCACCTCCTCTTCCCGGCAGAAGGGATATTGGTAGGTTGCAAGTTGACTCTGCTAGCTTAGTTAGTTCATTTAGAGTAGCTTTTCACGGCTATTTAAACACGTACTTTATATCCCGAGAGCTATTTTATGTTATGATCGGCTACAAACTATGAAAACGTAACAAACTTACTTCACTAACGTACTTGAGGGGTTTTTGTTGCTTTATACCCTGTAGATCTTGGATTCGGTGCTCAGGTCGAGTTGAGGTTAGGTATCATAACATAACTAAGGGGCTGGATTGAGTAGAGATGGATCTAGGTTCCATGTCTATCAACACCATGTCTATCAATATCTGGTGTCATATCAACACCAAATAGATCAGGCTTTTTGCTTAGTCGTAGGAAAAAATTTAATATCAAAAATTTTAATTCTTATTTAGAAGTTTAGTTTTAAATATTACAATTCTATTCTTCTAAGGTGCTCCAGCATTTACTAGAGAGAACATCAAGAGTTTGATCTCACAAGACGAGGACATCCGGAAGATCCTGCGGGAGTTGGTGCGGGTGACGATGCAGAAGGCGGACCTGATGCAGATGCTGCGTGGACAGCACGCGGCGCGTCCGACGCCAGCACGGCCTGATGATGACGACTCCGACAACGATTTGTGATGCCTTGCCTCACATCAATCTTAAATATATTTTGTCAAATATAATATAATGTTTGGGTTACTTTGGCGTTAACGTTAATGTTAACTTATTTTTCTACGTACATAGGTCATAAAAAAAACCTTTCTACATGTGTTTATTTTGTTTGAGCTTGTTCGTAATGTCCCCATGAAAAGTTTCGGAAAAATATCGATTGTCAAGTTTGGGTACATTTAATCGCTGAATTGGTAGAAGTAAAACTATCATTTGGATAAATTCTCTATTCCCCGAAGCTAATATGATCGATCCTATGGCACAAGCATGAACTTTCAGCTGTTATGAAAAATGCTAAAAGCTATTGTAGATTGAAGGTTACAATAGCTGTTTAGGCTTTCTAGAAGAAGCAAGTAAGAAGTTATTTTAAATTAAAATAATAATAATATAAAAATAATAAAACTATTGTAGATTGAAGGTTGCAATAGCTGTTTAGGCTTTCTAGAAGAAGCTACATTTTAATTTAAAATATCTTCTTATTTGCTAGATAGGATACTGATTTACCGTATAGTTTTGAGGTATATAAATAGGAGACCTAAAACCTGTCAATTTTAAGCCAAGATATCCCAGATCTGTTCACATCTCTGTCGCCTAAAGGACGCGATAAAACACTAAATACGACAATAACTTGAACTAGAAATCATACGAATATATTACCTCGTGTTATATCTGGCCCAAGTGAACTCGTGGGTTGAGTCCAATTGCCAAGGTTCACTCCACAGCTCAGGGGGCTGAGCCCCGCCCACACGAGCAGGTTACCTTTGCACTTTACTCAGATGTGATATATTATTCGATTAAGTGTCGGAACCAAATTAGGTTTTAATGTTTATTTTTAGAATTCTTTAATACATTCGTTTCTCAAGTGGCTGGAAATCGTCTTGAGACGCTATTACTTGGCCAGACTTGGACCAATTTAGAAAAATCTTAATCGGAACAGCGGAGAATTCAACACAATATTCTGTTTTCTGAATCCATAGCACATGTCAATGCACCTCGGCGGCCTTCAGAATAAACGTCATGTCATATCACGCCATTGGTCTGATTTTAAAATATTTTTATTTATTGCCCAAACTTAGACGACATTCAAAAGCATATTGCTTCATACTTCTTCATATTTTATGTTATTATAATATTAAAAGTTCAGTAATATAGTTGTAATTTTAATGTTCATTTAAGTAAAACATTACTTTCAAGTCGAGCCGTTGCTTAATGTTTCATTTAAAGTTATAATTCAATTTGCGGCTCCGAAAGGAAAAATGTTTAAAACTTCGCTCAACAATTAACATGTTTAATTCGAGGTGCGGGAATTCAAAATAAAAATAATGCAAATGGCCGAATTCACAAGAATGCTGAAATCACAAATATCTGACGCCTATATAAAATCTCTTCTAGCTGTTAAAAAAACAATGTCGTTGTTTATATACAACGTAGATTAAGGTGAGGGCTCACCACGCTGTTCAAAATGTGAGTTAGCGGGCATAGGTGATAATGCAAAAGGGACCGACAGTATAACGCACTGTCCGAGGCAAAATAGAGTTAGCTTCTTCCTAAATTCGGGCTGAGAAGGAAGGAAAGCTTAATGTTGCATAGCTCGTCCCAGGACTTCGTGATCCCAACTATCCGCTGGATTAAGGTGGCAGTATTCTATACCGTCTTCGAACAGTGCGTGTTGCCAGTGATGACCTACGGATCCGAATCTTGGTCGCTGACTGTTATAAGAAGGCTCAGAGTCACTCAGCGGGCGATGGAAAGAGCAATGCTCGGAGTATCTCTGCGTGATCGAATCAGAAATGAGGAGATCCGCAGAAGAACCAAAGTAACCGACACAGCTCAGCGAGTCGCAGAACTGAAGTGGCAATGGGCGGGGCACGTAGTTCGAACAGCTGATGGACGTTGGGGGCCCAAGGTGGTAGATTGGCGACCCCGCACCGGAAAGCGCAGCGTTGGTCGACCCCCAACCAGGTGGACTGACGACATCAAAGGTGTCGCAGGGAGCCGCTGGCAACAGGCGGCTCGGGATCGGTGTTTGGAAGTCCCTAAATAAGGCCTATGTCCAACAGTGGACGTCTACAGGCTGGTAATGATGATGATGATGATGATTCTATACCGTACTCCAATAAAAGATACACGTGGACACACTGAACAGCAGATAAAGTTCAACCAATTATTTGAAAATTAAGCGCATTTATAGAAATTCATAAATACTCAAGTAAACACAACAGCAGCGATGAGCACGATCACTTAATTAAACAAACAAGTGCATAACACTATATAAATCGACAAATAAATATTATCTCATTCGGATATTATGAAAAATTCAACGTTTGAACCGAGAATGAAATTCGTAATAGACAAATAAAATTAATAATTTTCTACAATGAATTGCTCAATGAATATCTCATTGAGCAATTATATTAACAGTAAAGTTACAATCTTTTTGATTTATTACCTTTACTTTAGCTCATGCGTGTCCCTGTGAGTTAACAATGTAGCCAATAAACTGTTGTTAATGTACGTTGATTTGATGTTAAATATTTGGGCGGCGACTCTGTAAATCTGTAACAAAACTCAACACTATCACTTTTGGCTTTTATATTTCTTTTACATTTTAGATTATTACTAGTTTTATATAATTTTGCACGCTAACCTTGGCAGGATATGTTGTTCAATTGATTATGGCTAAAACTTTGATTTGAATTGATTTGATTTAAATTAAAGTTTTTATTAAACCTAATCATGTAAATTTATTACTTACTTCACAAACTATTTACTATTAAATCATATTATAGTTTAAGGTATAAGGAAAGCGACCTGAGAAGTATAAATACGACAAATAGTAGTTCAGACTTGAGTCTATCGTAATCTGGCCGACATCATACGGGTCGGCTAATGGCGAGTGTGAACCTCCATATTTTATATTGAACTTATCGCTTCTTTTCGTACCCTAAATGCGATTTTCGTATGCTTTATTCTTAAAAATTTCAGTTTTACTTGTTAATTACTTAAGACGGTACAATCACTTAATTTAGGTTAAAATAGTAGAGGCTTTTATGACAAAGCTCGTTCGGAGATGTATTACTACTGACTTGATCACTAAACCGTCCCTGGGAGCATGATTGCCGGAGGCGCCTGAGGCTTACCAACGCCCAAGGTCAATGGATACAGAAATGCGATTTGTGGGAAGTATTCTTTGCATGTCCTGTGAAGTGCTCCTTCGTTTATGAATGATGGTATATCAAGTGGCCAATTTGCTTGGTCTATCAATTATTAAATGATTTCAACTTGATATCTCCACCAGTTTTCCAGATATAATCTTAACAGACAGACGAACGGACGGACAACAGTGTTATTTTTTTTCCTTTTGAGGTACGGAACCCTAAGAAAGATACATTGCATTTTCTCAATTACCATAGTTTTTATTCTTGTTTCAAATAAAAGGAGTTCACGCTTCATTACAGTCCTAGTCTTCGCCTAGCTTACTCACTCGTGCTAAGGGGTTACTAAAGGGTTGTATTGAAGAAACCGACCCCGGGTGGGTTCAAACACCTAGCCATGCGGATTACACGAAGCTTTTGTATGACAAAAGACAATGCTTTCCGCTCGTTAGTTGAGTGAAGAAAAGATATTATTCTAAATGTGGCAGTGATTAATTATCGAGGGAGATTGCAAGAAGTTCAACTGCATCGCTGGTCCAGCAGTCAGCCTATTTGACTCCAGAGTATTAAATCTTGGATAACTTTCGAAAACCCGTGTCTCGGGTGCCATGTTAAATCGTCGGTGCTGCTCATTAAGATTAGTAACCATTCGATAAAGATTGATACAGATACAAACATTGTCACGTGAACTCGTATTGGAGCAGTGTGGTGGTCAAAGTACCCAATCTCCTTTACGCTATGGCACTTATATGGCAAATGACTTCGTTAGGCCATTTAATACATTGACAATGATATTATAAAACTTTTATTTGACATTTACAGATTTACAGACTGTTTTATCGACTACAAGTTGGCCCTTGACTGCTATCACACCTGATGTTAATGATGCAGTCTAAGATGGAAGCGGGCTAACTTGTTAGGAGTGGGACGAAAATCCACACCCCTTTCGGTTTCTACACGACATCGTACCGGAACGCTAAATCGCTTGGCGATGCGTCTTTGTCGGTAGGGTGGTAACTAGCCACGGTGAAAGCCACCCACCAGCCAGACCAAGACAAATTAAGAAAAATCTTAATCTATCCCGCCGGGAATCGAACCCAGAACCTCCATCTTGTAAATCCAACGCACATACCACTGCGACACGGAGGTCGTCCAGCGGCGCTACTACAAAAATGTTATCATCATCATCGTCATTATCAGTCGATAGACGACATAGACCTCTTAAAAGACTTCCAAACACCGCTGTCTTGAGTCAGCTGCTACGGCTACGACTACTAAAATGGCATATTTAAGTTGATCAGCCTGTCGATTCTGTAACAAATTTAACGAAACACGACAGTACGAGTCCCCACATCGTCTCTGTATCTCTCTATCTACAGTATACTGCTAGGTAGTGAGAAATAGAGATGACCTCGAGATTCGTACTGACTTCATACTTCGTCCCAGAATGGACATGCTGGTGGTAATTCCGTCAAGTATTGATACAGACGGCCGAGTGGCGCAGTGAGTAGCTAGTGAGTCCTAGGCTGTGGGTTCGATTCCCACATTTGGAAAAATGTTTGTGTGATGAGCATTGATGTTTTCCAGTGTCTGGGTGTTTATCTACATATTATAAGTATTTATGTATAATATATATAAAAAATACTCATCAGTTATCCAGTACCCATAACACAAGCTACTTACTTACTTTAGCTTACTTTGGGTCTATATAGCGATGTGTGTAATTGTCCTATAATATTTATTATTATTATTTATTATATAAAGATGTATATCTGGCAGGTATGTCTGCAGCTCCCTAGGGAACATTGTCCGCAGCTCTCCGCTGAACAAAGCGCGCTCGTTTGTCGCTGGACCGTTCGCTGACACGTTATTACAGCTCCGCACGAGGAAGACATTAGTCTTCACGTCACCTCATGGTGCTTTACACATTGATTCAATACTTGTCTTGGATGACAGCTATAATATCCTCCCGAGAGTGTTCAAGCCGCAGTGGCCAATCTCTACCTGAAACTAGCCCTACTACTTCATTACAAATGAAACAGCCTCAAAACCGTGTTAATCGGCAAAGGGATGGGGTGTATGAAAAGCACTGATTTTAAAAGTCTAGGCAATAACTTTAATGATTTATTTTATTCTTGTCCTAGATCTCTTATACTGGACTTTATTATTCTCTGCCGCATTAGTCCAGGATTGAAGACCGCTCAATAATCAAGAAGCTCAAGTTTTACGTGAACACTCATAAACTATTTAATCAAAAGAGTTTGTATGCACTAAGCAGTCTGTAAAACATTTTACCTATAGTCGTAATATCAAGGTTAACACTAGCCAAAGGTAGATAGGTCAAATATTACGAAACTAATTTAGTCAACAGCTCAAGACTAATGTTTCACACTTTATAGATTTTTGGATAGGTATGAATTAATGTAATATTTTATATTTGAAATGTTACATTTAGCAAGCAGCGCGGCTTGTTGTCAAAGCCTTTGAACAGTAATTTATTATGAATCTGTGGCACTTACTTGTTGTATAGTAGACGTGGCTGCGGGCCATGTTTCTCTGAATAATTCGTTGTTTAAGTTACTGTTACTGTTACTGTACCACATTCGACAGTTACACTTGAGCTTAACTTTTCGCCTTTTATCGCATGTCTTATATGTAGATATTGAAACGAAGTATTCTTTATCGCGCGTTGTGAAAGGGGGCTAGACGGAAAAAATTCTCACGAAAAGTTGTAACGACACTTTTTGCTATAGTAAGCTATTGTATCGCTTGGGAAGGAAAAGCCACCTACGTTGCACTGCTACTCTGTGCTCTCATCGTCCCGACAGCACTCCTCTTTATATTACACTAGCTGACCCGGCAAACTTTGTTTTGCATCAAAAATTAAAAAAAAAATTTAGATGAAAATTAGATAGTAGCCGATTCTCAGACCTGCTGAATACGCATACAAAATTTGGTAAAAATCGGTAAAGCTGTTTCGGAGGAGTATGGCAACGAAAACTGTGACACGAGAATTTTATATATTAGATTATTAGAACGTATGTATTTAGCAAGTCGTGCGTGTTCTAACCTATAAGCTGTTGTGTTTACGATGTCGAGAGAGTATATTTATATTTACAACTTCGTTCCATCCGGGTGTCCCTTAACACCTCTCAACTTTTTTTATGTTTAAGGTTATACAGATAATTTTGTTTTCTAATTTCGATCAGGAATTGTCTGCGCAAAATATAAGCATTTTTTTTTATTTTCAGCAACACATATTAAGAATGTGGCTTTAATATAAGTTTTAATTTAACCTTAATATACATCGGGGAAAGATGGCACCTTTCTCTGATCGTCAGTTTCGTAATTATTAATATTTTTAAAACATCCATAGTGTGAAAAACAATAAATTAATGTATGTTTCATGTTAAATATTACACAGTACCTGCACTAGTCTGTCCCAGGCGCTATCTGAGCTAACTTCAACTATTCGCAACTAATTAGCTCGCAACAAACGGGTAGATGAAGAATGAGCTTGTGTCAGCTTATATTTCACTTCTACTCAATATGCAACTTGGAATGGTTCCCTATTGGTTGATAGCTTGTTAAAACTTCATTTCCTTACATCCTTCTAATATTACAAACGCGAAAGTTTCTGAGTATATAAGTATATTTGTTGCTCTGTTACACAAAAACTACTGATTGAGTTTTGATGCAACCTTACAATAATATAGTTTACATATCGGAATAAACATAATAACATATGCCACAATTATCTTATAATTCCCATGGGAACAAAACCTTCGTGGGAGAAACCACGGGTGTCCACTAGAATTATTATTTAGTTTGTATCTCGAAAATAAATGTAACGATTTCAATCATATCTACTTGTACAACGTTTCGCTTATTTAGATTTATGTTCAGAAAAGGTACAAAATCTTAAATCTTGCACTGATTTAGTTCCTTACGAATCATTTATTGATTACAGAGTTAGATTAGTAGAGTAGTAGGAGATTAAACTTAATTCCATTTAATCTCTACTCGTATTTAGAGTATTTCATCTGAGCTTATTGTACAGACGTATTGAGTAGTCATCGGTAATATATCACGCGCGGCGCAGTGGGCGGATCTCAATGTACATTTCATCATTCGAACCGCAGAACCTTTTCCGAAATAACCTATTATTGTCCAGGTAACAATCACGGTACTTCCCGATATACGCATCTGTGTGTAAAGCGGTGAACACACAGGGTACAGACCTATTGTTGGCTTTCAGCAGGTTTAATCTGACACAAGGCTCGTATCTCTCTACTAAAGGATGTCAGCTACTTGGTCTGCGTCGTATTAATATAAATAATATTACGAAATAAAAATTACCCTAAGTTACTCCTTATAACTTATTTTATTATAGTAACTTTCAAAGATAATTTGTTTTTATCAACTACAAATTGGCCCTTGACTGCTATCACACGTGATGGTAAGTGATGCAATCTAAGATGGAAGCAGGCTAACTTGTTAGGAGTAGGATGAAAATCCACACCCCTTTCGAATCCACACCAATTTCTACACGACATTGTACCGGAATGCTAAATCGCTAAGTGGTACGTCTTTGCCGGTAGGGTGGCCACGGCGAAAGCCTCCCACCAGCCAGACCAAGACAAATTAAGAAAAATCTCAATCTGCCCCCCCGGGAATCGAACCCTGGACCTCCGTCTTATAAATCCAACGCGCATACCTCTGCGCCACGGAGGCCGTCAGAATTTTATTAGCGTGATGTTCTGAGCGTGTGATAAATGGAATATCTAACACAAAAATATTTTTTTAATTAGTACAAGCAATTCCTGAGATTAGCGCATGCAAACAAACAAACTCTTCTGTTTAATAATAATAGTATAGATTTATAGTATCGTATCAGAAAAATTGAGACGACGTCGACACTCGCACTGTTAAATTTCGTTACAGAATCGACATGCAGGCTTGCGAGATGCGTCGTATCACAGGGTCAAGAATAATGCTTTTGCATCGATGTTTCAGATTCGAACTTAGGATTGGACGATTAAAATGAAATGCTGTTCTGGTATGTTTTGTGTCATGTACGGCATTGATCACCTGGCGATATGATGACATTTAAAGTTAGAGATTAGATATCTATTAAGCCAGTATGCAGTATAAATAAACTATACTTAACTTTGACCGTTGCTGTAAGCCTGACCTAACATAGTTTTGAATCGCTTCCTATCGCAACAGATTTTATTAGCGGGTAGATCAATAGAGGTAGGTTTATATCTATAATTTAATAACGAATATATTGGTTCAAGGATACACGCTGAAAAACACTCTTTTTTAAAAAAATTAAACTAAAAGAATATTTTAGTAATTACTTAATTAAATTGGCTTTGTTAATGTGCTAGGTATTGGAACCCGCGACATTTAAACGATTCGTTCCACACTCTAAATCGTCGCGGCACTATCCAAGACAGAATGCCGAATGGGATAAATACATAACATTACACGTCGATGTGACGCCTCCAGCCTCCGGAGGTTCCGCCGCGCTCTGGGCTCTCAAACGCTCCTCGCGTAGTCTCACTTGGAATACTTAATCATGTGTAACTCACTACACTTTTGTTATTTTTTATACAAAAGCTTGTGCGAGGGCGGGATCTTACAGATTGGTTACAATTGGTTGATATTAGTGATGTTACCCTTTCGTTACCTTTTCCTTTATTTCGAAATTTTGAGTTCTTGTGTAGCATATGTTTGCATGATGTAGGTTTTCACAATCACTTCTGACAAAAAGTCAGTTTGCTAGGCCCAATTACATTGGAAAATTTGAGACAGAATTGAATTTGAGTCACCAAATGTCAATAAATACACCATCTTCTGTACTAACATATGATAAGTTCAGTAAGAAACTAAAGTTCTTACTGAACTTAGCATGTTCAGTTAATACTGCAGATGGCATTACAGGCCGTATACCTAAATATATATATATATATATATATATATATATATATATATATATATATATATATATATATATATATATATATATATATATATATATATATATATATATCTTAAATATCAAAAATATAATATCAAAGTACAATTTCGGCACCGACGTCATCGGGATCGTGGCCTAGCGGTGACGCGCTCTAAGTGCCTGGATTGCCAAAGAGACGCGGGTTCGAATCCCGTCGGTTCCGTAATTTTTGATATTATGTTTATTCATAAATATAAACTCAAGCTTACTTATACTAATTACCAAACAAGTAATGCCCACGTGAAATGGTGACAGGAATACCGTCTCCATCTCATTGGACAACCAGGCTTGTCCAAAGATAATATATTTTTATATAATAATAAACATTAAATTCATATGGTATAAAACAGTAGTTAATAATTTGAAACCACGATTTGTTTAGTATAGCACTGTGCTGGCACAGAGCGAGTGCACAAGCACACACGACACAATCAGCGACCGTTTGTTGGTGGCGTGGTAGTACCCAATTACGCACATAAAGCGCGTGTGTAATTAGAAAGCTCTCGCGAAGTGTTAAAAACAACGACATAATCAACTGATTGCAACTTTAATAACTTGATGCGAAGTTAGCGTGCGAGCGGGACGGCGCGCTGGGCGGGCGGCGTCTCTCGCTCGCACCGCACAGTCTCAAATCCGTGCAAATCGTGGTCTGTAGGGCGGGCCGCAGACTTATGCGTTGTACAGAAATGGCGGTTTGGTTATTTCTAAAAATTTTAAAAATATTCATATTTGTAATTTCTTGCCGGCTCTTCTTCGCGAGATTTGCCTTTCAAAGCGGTGGGAGGGACAGTAGGTACTTACTGATGTTTCTAAAGAGGTTGTATACAGCCTACATGTAATAAATTAATTTGAATTAGAGTTTGAATCAGTCTGTAACAAAAAAAAGTATTTTCAGACTTAAATTAAAAATTATTAATTTAAAGTTAGATATAAAGTTCATTATTTCATGGACCACACTTTCATTTAAAATATCTGCTGTTGTAAATCTGACTCGGAACAATGAACCTATTATATCTCAAGTTGGTATTTGATTTATGCATGTCTGTGTATTCAATTTCAAGAATTTTTTAGTGAAAATTCGCAGACTGTATCCAGTTGGAAAGTTCGGCATCGGAAAACACGTTAAGCTATCGAGTGCTGTATAATTTACGTCTACCAGAGATCATTACAAAAGTTAAAAACACTATTATTGGAGCAGTGTGTAAGCTCTATAACCCGTCTCCTGAGGTTACTTTAAAATGAACAATGAATGATAACGATGATGATGATCGAATCTACAAGTATCACAGGTAGACCTCACGCGCTGCCGTGTCTGTGATAGTGTCGTGTCTGCGGGCGGCGCTTAAAAGCGCTGGTCCGGGCCGCCCCAGCGCATTTAACCGTTGCGCGCGGACCCGCCGCGTCCCGGACACCGCCGCACCGCACGCAGCCGACTGCTGAACGTAAGTACTACTTAGTGGCAAGTGACGACTTACGAGACTATAACAAAAAATCAAAATCGTTTTTCAAAAAATTTAAAATTATTTCTTTTAAAGAAGGCTTTGTTATTCGAACACTTTCGAAAACTCATAATACTAGTACTGACTCTACCACTTTGTAAAAGCAGGTTCCGACGAGAAAAAAAAAAATGATTTGATTTAATTTTACGTAAACAAAATATCTTAAGAAGTTACTAAGTGATTAACTAAACTAATAAAATGCTACTTAACCAAATAATTTGAAAATTATATAAATAATTCAGCTGCGGTTTCATATGCACACTTAATGATAAGTTTCTAACTGACAAAATTAATAGAAATAATGAAAAAATCGCTGAACTTTTCATAAAATACGTGAAATATGGGCTCTACCTTCATATTTACACGAAGTGTATAAAAACAAAATGAATATAATAGTTGTAAGGTAATTTGACAGTTTTATTGAGTTTCATACGAGTTTTTTTAAATTTAAGAAACTTTTTCGCAAGTTTAAACTAATTTCAATGATTAAAAAAAATGAAAATTCTTCTTCTTAAAGGTTCTTTATTTAGTGTAGTTAGAGGTACTTATATCGTGCGAGTATGTAATAGAACGAATTTTTTAGCAAAAAGTGGGAGACATTTTATTGAAAAGTTCTTTTACTAGGAACGTATTTAGAAAAAATATATTTAAAGTTGGTTTGAGTAAAAATAAAAAACCAAAGAAGTTACCGACGGTACTAAAAGAATATATTTTCATATTTTTAGTGAGTTATTAAGTATTTAGAACCTATTCGTAAGTATGACCTAAAAGTAAGCTCAGTCCGTTATAGGGCGCGGCAAACAATACACAAATTGAAAATTAAAATACTGTTAAATGTGTAAAAATATTAACTGTGTATTTTATACGCAAAAAGAGCTTGCATAAGTATAACACGTACTTCTTAGGATATTAAATTATATTAAAAGAAATAGATTGTTGTTAATCAAAATGATATTTGGCTGGTGGTAGGCTTTCGCCGTGGCTAGTTACCTTACCGACAAAGACGTACCGCCAAGCGATTTAGCGTTCCGGTACAATGTCGTGTAGAAACTGAAAGGAGTGTGGATTTCATCCAACTCCTAAAAAGTTAGCCCGCTTCCATCTTAGATTGCATCATCACTTAACAACAGGTGTGATCGCAGTCAAGGGCCAACTTGTAGTCGATAAAAAAAAAATTATATTGCAAGGTGAAGTTAAATTTTGTCAAGCGTCATCAAAATAAAATAGAAAAGTTTAAAATATAGTTTTTTTATGATGTAAATAACATAAGACAAAGTTTAACTAAAAACTCAAGCTTTAAGTATGCTAAGAAGTTGTCTAAGTATGGCATTTATTCCACAGTTTGATATGCACTTAGAAATAACAATTTGTCACTGCGATGTGTTCACACAAGTTCGCTCCGACGGGAATACTTAGCAGCGTCCGTTACAAACTTACATTTTAAAATGTTTATCTTAAATTACCTTCCAATAACACGCTGGTTTAATTTAGTGCTTCCTTCAGTTAAGTGTGTGTTGTTTGCTACACTTTTACATTGCAGTTTAAACCTCTTAGTGTAAAGGTATTTTTACAAACGAAAAGTTTTGAGTTATACGAGAAAGAATACAATTAAGCTTAAATTGCTTAAGCTAGCTTATCCTTATTACTATAAGATTGATCAGCCTCAGTTACATTTCAATAAATAGTACATTTTAATTTAAATCTATTATACATTGGGTTCGCTGGTGCCTGTTATAGGTATAAAACCCGTGCTACAGATCACCAGGGTATATATTATAAATTAATACATTCTGGGCGACGGCAAAGTTTTAAGGACATTTTGGTCAATAATGATAGTTGTGCTTTGTTTCTTAATAAGAAAATATGCATAGCTACTTTAAAAGAGCTATTGAATTGGTCTGTGAAGTATTGGAATTTCATTCCTTTTTTTGAGTATCTTGGAAGTCCAGGATTGGTTTGATGGTGATTCGTGCACGTGAAGCGGCCATGATTGTTATAAATTCATTATAACCGTAACTCTGCCAACACCATCTAATAGGAGAGGCATGCCCAGCCCTGGGAGTGGCACATAATAATCAGCACACTCGAATTGCTATAAAATAAATTTCTACACGAATTGTAAGGTGAGCTCCTACAGAAAACCTGAATTGTGCGAATAATGTAACTTTGATAAAAAAAATATGATGTTCATTGGATAATTATGTCTCTGTTGATAGTAATAGCGTGATTTAGCGTTCCGGTACGATGTCGTGTAGAAACCGAAACTGGTGTGGATTGTATCCTATTGCTTATAAGTTATCCCGCTTCCATCTTAGATTGCATCACCACTTAACGTCAGGTGTGATAGCAGTCTAGGGCCAACTTGTAGCCGATAAAAAAAATAACATTTAAGCCATCACACATTATATGAAAGTTAACATGCGTTCTAACATTTAATCCCACACTTCGCTCTTCAACACAATCCGTCGGATCTGGAAATCGTCCTCAAAAACATTTTTTCTTTTAATACTTGAATCAATAAACGAGGAAAAGGACTTATAAATAACAGAAAAATGAATAGAAAGGGATGTAAATGTGGCCATTACCAATGGTAAGCAGCTAATGTTGGCATTACCGCGCACTCTCGCAAGTGGAGCCGGCGACCACTGCTCGTCTCGTGGCATGCATAATATATATTACAGCATTTGAATACTTATTAATAGAAAAATACAGTTTTGCCTTTACTTTCGTGTAACAAATAGCTTGATTGTCCTTTTGTAAACCCTTTTTTAGAAAATAAACTCCACGAATCCGTGACGGCGAAGTATTCAGTTTTCGGGATTTTTCGTTTACGTCCGATTTAAAAAAAAGCATAAAAAGGTTGTTTTAAAGATTATTTTGAATATCCATCATTATTAATCTATTATTAGGCCAAGCCGGAAGACATGGAGCGTACACCCACCACGCTGCTCCTATGAGCCCACCACGCTGCTCCATATTTTTATAGAAGAATAAAAAACTCCTAATTAATCCGACTCAGGATTCGAAGCTAGGAACAACGACCATTTTGTATTTTGCTGTTGTTGTTTCCATCTATGTATAAATATTTCGTACCATTTTGTGTTAATATCTTCAGCTATGTCGGTGACTTTTATTTTTCGGAACAGTTAGTAAATACAGGTTCATCACATCCATGCACTGTCGCTGGACTAAGTGCGCCAAATTGTAGTTTAACTGGAGCTCAGTGAATACTACAAAAACAGTTAGCAAATAAACGTAAAGATATGCAAATTTTGCGCGGTAAACAGAAGCTCGCTCTGAAGCTAAACATTACACGGCGGTCAATTTAAAAGCTTTATTTAAGTTAGTTTAACCGCCACGGTTTGCACGTGATACTCGGACACATATGCAAATCATAGGGGATTATAATGATATAAACTCTCGTACAAAGTACGAGGGAGAGCGGCAAAAATAAAACACCAGTATTTAAATTATTATTAATATTAACGATCCACTGCTGGGCGCATACTACAGTGACATAGCTGAGGGGAACTTATTTATTTATTTATGATAAGAGGGGAGTCCTGAGGTTTCGAGTGCGAGAACCGCTCAAAACCGTTGTGAAGTTTAAAAGATCTGTCCGAACAGACGGCGGGACATTATTACGTTTTATTAATATAAAACGTATGTAGAGATGTTTTATTTATTTTTATTTTTATCGATTACAAGTTGGCCCTTGACTGCTATTACACCTGATGTTAAGTGATGATGCAATCTAAGATGGAAGCGGGCTAACTTGTTAGGAGTAGGACAAAAATTCACATCCCTTTCGGTTTCTACACGACATCGTACCGGAACGCTAAGTAGCTTGGCGGTACGTCTTTGTCGTACGTTAGGGCGGTAACTAGCCACGACGAAAGCTTCCCACCAGCCAGACCAAGAAAAATTAAGAAAAATCTCAATCTGCCCCGCTGGGAATCGAACCCAGAACCTCCGTCTTATGAATCCACCGCGCATACCACTGCGCGACGGAGGTCGTCAAAATGTACATGGCTTGTTGTTTCTGGTAGTATGTGTTAGGTCTTAGGTACAAATATATTTTACATAAAATAAAGTAAGTATTATAACTTTTACACTTTTAAAATCATGGAATAGGCGCCAATAGAGGTAGAACCTGTTTATTTCCGTAATTAAATTAAATAATGGTATTATTTATTTACTTTAATTGACTTACAATAGATTGCTTTTGATGCCAGCGCATATAATGTCGACGTTGAGGTTAATATTTTCAAATATAATCAATTGGGTAGTAAGAGCTACAGGTAGTTAGAATTAATTTCCAAAATGGCGCCGCGATATTTTCAGTGCTTGTCAGTACGCCTACGTGGAAACGACATGCAAATGTAACGGGCGTGGGTGCATGAACGAGATTTGAGATTTGAAATGTATCGGCGCCTCGGGCTATCGGGCAGATGAGGTTAACAGCGGCTGTCGGCTGCCTGTTGCCTCGTGCAGATCAAGCTTTCGAGCTTTTCTGTACAGAGATATTTATTGTTTAGTATTTAGATTGCAACACGCACGTTAGCTCCGTGCCTAGGTTATCTCTAGTCAGCAGAGTGAAAAAAGCTCCTTAAAGAGGAGGAAATTTTCAATAAAAAAGTCCTAACTCCCGGAACTCTATCTTGTAATTATAATTTTCATAAAAGTTTATTAATTTGTTAATTATGATTTTTAAAAATATTGAAAAATTAAAGATTTGTAATTTTTTAATTAAAGATTTGAAAATTTACCACAGGATCTTATAAAGTACATACATCAAAAGGGCTCCACGAAATTTAAAATTTTTAGGCCATTTTCAAATCTTTAATTGTTAATAACAATTGCAATTTTTAACCTGCACCAAAATCCTTCAAAATGTTTTTTCTAGAAGTGATTCCGAATCGAATGAGCTATCGCTCATATTTTTAGGACCTTTATCTCTATTTTTCACGTTTTTGGACTTGCTGACTAGAGTATTAGTTACTATTTATAATTTGAAATTGATAAGCCTATGTCACTTCAGATTTTTCTGAGTTAAGCTATAAAGAAGAAGTGCGAGAGGTATATTAGCTAAATCTTTCCATAACCTACTTAAAGACCTTGGTCTGACTGCGGCAATCTCTATACTAGAACCGGTATCCAAAGCTGTACTAGTAGGATTTTACCAGATTTCGTTGGCTTGGGAGAATAGCTCGAGCAGAGGAGATGAGTGTCAACCGGTCACTAAGGAGCTCCTTAATCGGATTTTTTTTCTCTGCCGCACAAGGGACACGACACCCGCACGGTGAATCTATAGAATGCTAAGATATTCTTCTTGGTCTTTTGATAAATGCCGTAATATCCTAAATAGATATTTTAAAATAGATTATTATTAAAGTCAAGGATCTGTGAACTGATTAGTTGAGTGAACTCGCAAGTTTTCGACTAAGTTTAATCTAATCATATAACAATTAAAGCCAAATTGGGTAATGCCATTGAAGTTGCGTCATAACTTCACACTACATTAACGGCAACGTGTGTACGAGCACCTGCCCTTGAAGACATCCTTCATATTACATCATAATCAGAAATATAATGTTATAATTTTAAACAAGTAATTCATTTAACGACCAAGTGGCGCAGTGGGTAGTGACCCTGCTGCTGCGTCCTAGGCTGTGGGTTCGATTCCTACCCCTAGAAAATGTTTGTGTGATGAGCATGGATGTTTTTCAGTGTCTGGGTGTTTATCTATTTATTATAAGTATTTATGTATTATATATATTCAAATATTCATCAGTTATCTGGTACCCATAACACAAGCTGCCTAAGCTTACTTTGGGGCTATATAGCGATGTGTGTAATTATCATATAATATTTTTTTATTTATTTATTCATTTATTTATTTATTATTTCGATACACCCTGTTTCTATTAGGTACCTCTTACAACACAAAAATGCATCTGGGACTTTAGTACAGTACTCGTTTGTTGTCTACTATATTTTGTGTAGGATATATTATATCTTACACGTTACAAGGATTTGAAACAGACATTAAACAGATTGAACTGCTGCTCGCATTAAATCAACTGCGTCATTTCTTTCCATTAGGGCAGCTGCAAGTTTTGGTATAAAAGTTAAAGTTGTAACACTTTATCACCAGGGCTTTGGGGATATCGTATACCGTATGCATACGCGTTTGATGTCTTCAAACTTTTCAACTTTTTTGTTTTTTGATGAATAACATTACTTTTATTGTGGTATTGTTTAAAAGTTATGAGAGTTCCTTAGTCAGTGCAATTTAACGATTTACATAAGCGCGTGTCGGTACACAGGCAATGTTCGGTTTATGACTTTTTTGCACAATTTTACATGGTACGAGTAATTTATATTCACAACCAAATTTACATAACTTTATCGAATTTTCAATAAAGAGAATACAAAATTTCACGTAAACTCAAACTCAAAGTATCTTTATTCAATGAAATCTTTATGATTATTTTGAATCGTCAATTTTTTTGACGAATTATGAAAAGTAATGGTGATAATTAAAGTCGGAAACTTAAAATTAAAGCTACGAGGGTTCCAAGCGCGCCCTGGTCGAGAAGAGCCCACAACAAACTCAGCCAGGTTACTGTTTTTTTTTATTATTACCATCTTATATTATTATTATTTTACTTACGTACTTATAAGGATAAACGATGAACAGACGGCTTATTAGACTAACAATAAAGTTTTCAATCAAGCATACTTTTTACCGTAATATTTTTGGTAACCGAAACAATTTATTAATTTGCAAAATACTTTAAATTTAAGTACAAGTATTTACGGTATTTTAAAACATTTTCCTAAATCAATACATAAAAATATATACCTATACATTTGCTCAAGTGTGCAAGAGATAATATTCATAATACTTGAGTGAGTTTAATGACAGTTTTATTGTGTATGTCACCGCCCGCCGCCCGCCCGCCCAGCCGCATGTGCATGCCGGTGATATAGAAAAGTATATTATTGTTGGTGTTAGTAGATATTACAGGTAGATATTTGATGAAAGCTAAGAGCGTGGCCAACAAATCTGTTATAATGTCCGCATGCGGGGCTGGCGAGCCAAAGAACCAAATAGGTTTAAAGTTTTATACTGATTTTATTACTCCATCACTACATAATTAGCCGCGTCTCCCTGTCTGTCTATTCGCGATAAATTCAAAAATTATTGAACGGATTTGTATGCGGTTTTGACCAGTAGATAGAATAATTCTTGAGGTAAGTTTTAAATTATAATTTGTTTAGATTTTGTGTAAATTGGTTCAAATACGACGATTTCAGTTGAAGGTGTCGCATCACCTGGGAGCTTACATTGAAAACGCTGCTTTGTCCAAAACAATGTATAGAAGCATTAGTTGCCTTTATAAGGACTAAAAAGTTGGCAATAGCATATATCTATCTTTTAATAAATCCTGGCTATTTTAGTACCCACTGAGTCAAGTTTAATTCATTTTTGGTACCTAGTTTTTATTCTTTCTTTGTATTCCACACACACAATAAAAAAACAGTACAGAGATAACTTTAAAAGAATATGTAGGATACAAAAGGCGGCCTTATCGCTTAAGGCAACCTTAGGCTTAGGAAAAGTGTAAAGTAAGAGACTGCAGGTGGTATACTTATAAAATATACATAAATTCAAATAACTACATAGTTTTTGTGAATTTGCAATACATTGTATTCTCGCGGGCGAACTAATAGGCTCTAGTAGTTTTTTAATGATAATAAAATAAAAAGGTTAGAAATGTAGGTGTTGTGAATTGGGGACCTCCTCCATTTCTTATAAAGTCGGTTAAAAGTAGGTCATTGTATTTATCATTGTTTAGGAGTTTACTCAAAGTTAAGTTAGTAAGTACTCCATGGTGCGAATAATGTGTTAACAAACATAATGATATTGTTATAATATATTTTATTTGGTCTAAGTTGTTGTTAATCGCACATGTGATTACGATCTGTTTGTTTAGGACTGCGGGCAGCTCCGCGTGTGTTTGTGCTGCTAATTACTATACATTACTTAAGTACGCGATTTTCCTAATTATGGAGCAGAATAAGCGGAATTTATTTCATTGCTTCTAATTGTCATATCTCAGTAAATGTTGCCGCAAGCCGTACAATTTTAGTTTTCCCCGTGGACTTGCGGCGCGATTAATTTAACCGGCCAAGATCTACAAGTACGACACGTGGAAAATGTGTACGTTAAATGATTTTGTAGTCTTTTGAGTTCGAGCGGTTGAAAAGTAAAAAAATAAATGCATCATTTAGTTACATTAATTTACTTAACCATATCTATAAACTCGGTGCCATCCAAGTTTAAGGAAAGTTTATTTAACAAAGTAGCAAAGCATTTTGTGTGAATTAGGTATCGTCTTTAAAGTAGAAAGCTTAAAGATGGCACCGACTTCTTAAAGTATATCAGTACCAAAATGTAGACCACTATTAAGTACGTATAACGTAACACGGAGGAGGTCAACTTAATTTCGACGATATAGCGGCAGTGTTATGTTTTTTAGAAAGTTTGTAATATCTCCGAAACTATATAACTAATTAACATACTGTAAAAGGCAAATCTTATCTCTATAATTTCCTTGTGATTATTAAATAATTTATTTTGATAAGGATTTAATTTTTAGTTGTATAAATTAATGACGTAAACGTAAGCATATGAATTAAATGATTTTTTGAAACAAAAAAAGGTATATGTCTGCCAAAATATAAAAGATAGATATATGCTATCGTGGACTATTTTGTAGAACTTTTTAAGATGCATAAAGTTTTCATACAATGTTTTCAACTATATCCAATAGCTAAGGCAGCGTACGCGCATAAAGCCGATTTAATAAAGTTCACGGTCCGACTCGCGCGACAAAAACTGTGATAACTCGGGTAATATATACAGTACAAATATAAATGTAACGTATAACGTAGCATAGCATTCTACTGGTGAAAGAATTTTTAAAATCGGATCAGTGTACCCTAAGTTAAACAAAACCCAGTACAACAAAAAAAGAATTACTTAAATCGGAATTGTAGTTCCGGTTTTCGGTTATGGATTTTGCATTTTTTCATAATATGTGGCGTCTACGGAGAGGTAGTCTGTGACAAACTTATAAAAGTATTCTAAGCATTCCCTTTGATTCGATCAACAGCAGGTACTTTACACTGTGCGGACGACAATAATTAATAAAGGAATATTTACAATTAGGTTGAACGAAAAAAAACATTTGGCATTTCAAAGAAGCCCAATAAAGGTCTCAAGTACAAAGAGGTTTGTTTACCCAATATAACTTGTCACACTTTTGGACCAACTGCTATAGCTCTGTGGTTACATGGCCACGAGACTAACCAGAAGTTTGTGAGTTTGAATAAGCAAGCAATCTTGATGGATATGTGTTGCTATTAAGATAATCCGATTTTTAACAGAGTAGTCCGATTTTGATAATTCTTTTTTTATTAGAAAGGGCTTACTTCCAAGGTGGTCCCATTGTCATCATGTTAGGATCTGCTAATGATATTCTGGGGAAATCGAAGGAACTCTTCAAATTTTGGAGGCACGGTTACAGCGATTTCGGTTTTTGTCTCGATATGGGTAGCTTTTTGGCTACTAGTGCCACATGACAGTATAGTACGAGTACGTTGCGTGGCGATAAATCACTAAAAAGTAATAAATAAAAAATTTTAACAAAAAATAGAACCGACTCAAAACGTAAAAAATAACTGTGCCATTTAGTTACTTTAATTTACTTAAGCATATCTAGGAGTCGGTGCCAGCCAAGGTTATTACTTTAAGGACGTTTCCTAGAAACCACAAACTGCTTTGCTACGTAAAATAAATGTTTCTTAAACTTGGCTACTTTTTAGTGCGTTTTGAGTCGGTTCTATTTTTTGTTAAAAATTTTTATTAGAGATCTTTGTTAATGAATGTCCGCTCTGTACGTTGATAGAAATATGTGCTACTTACTTTGTCAAGAGTGAAAGTTTATTTTTAACCAACTTTAAAAAAGGTGATTCGATTTGGTACGTTGGTTATGTTTGTTAACGAATTAATTAATTATTTAAAGGAGATCATTCAAAACGCACCAAAATTTTAAAGTGCCGACCAAAGAAAAACGAGAAGTTATTTCGATTTCGGGTATTATTTTGAACAATTTTCTCTAAAACTGCAGTACTGTGAAACTTTACTTTCGGTGATATTGAAGGTTAAAAGTAAATGTTTCACAGCATTGCTGTCACAGTAAAAAATGTTATGTTAACAACAACGCCTATCTGTTTAAAAACAAAACTCTCGGAAAAATTAAGAAGGCACAGAAATTAAAAAGGCACTTTTAAGCTTCGAAATAACTACTTTTTTTCTTTGGCTTTGCCAGCACTTTGAAATTTTGGTATTTTTTGTATGGGCCATACAAAAAAAAATTGTCTGATGTCCTTTAAAATTCTTCCAGATTGATCTCATAGAATTTAAAAGAAATCGGCTTAGTAGGTAGATCTGTGTTGTGTATCTGCCAATCGGTTTTGACTTAGAAACTAAAATCTTTTGTCATAAAGAGCTCTATCATTACTCCACAGTCACGTATCGCACCTGAGCTAACGCTTTCTCGGTACCTTTTACTGGCTACAGGTGAAGTACATTGCTACTTCGCTTCTCTGCGCTAAAGACAACGTCTTAGTAACTACTACAGTTACGGGAATTTACTTTTTTTATGTATATGTACACTTCTTTAAATCTACACCTTTTACCACAAGCTTCGGGCTCTGTTCGGAGTCTGTTTCTCTTCCACATGATTGACACCCGCACGATAAATTCATGGAATGCTAAAATATTCGTCTTTTTAACAATAAACTAATAACGCAGATGTGAAGCTGATGGTAAGTTGAAAACTATCGTCAATAAATATAGGAATATTTCACACCAAAGGAACTCGTGTCCATCAATCTGAGATGTATGCTTGTAATTACATAATCATGCGCATATTACTGGTACTTGTCAATGCTGCCTGTCGGTAGAACTTCGTCGTACTGGACGAGTTGTATCACAAAACTCTCTACTACTTTCTCTCTTAACACGAGTGCTTGTTGCAGCATGGCGCACAGCATCCTTGCCGCATCCGTCATCGCCGTCCTCGTCATCTCGGTCGGAGTCGGTGCCAAGCGTGAGTAGCTCCTCTCACCTTCATATTTTGACAGATTGAGAGTTCCTGCCGTTTTTAAGTAACAATAAAATTTTTTAACAAAAAATAGAACCGACTCAAAGCGCACTAAAAAGTAAAAAATAACTGTGTCATTTAGTTGCTTTAATTTACTTAAGCATATCTATGAAGTCGGTGCCAGCAAGTTTAAGGAAGTTTGTGGGTTCTAGGTAACGTCCTTAAGTAAATTAAAGCAACTATTTTTTTTGTTAAAAAATTTTATTTCTTACTTTTTAGTGATTTCTCGCCACGTAACGTACTCGTGCTATACTGTCATAGTATATATATATTATACGGCACTAGTGGTCAAAAAGCTACTGATACCGAGACAAAAACCGAAATCGCTGTAAGCGTGCCTCCAACATTTGAAGAGTTCCTTCAATTTCCCCAGGATATCGTCATCAGATCCTAACATGCGGACAATGGGACCACCTTGAATGTATGCCCTTTCTAATAAAAAAAGAATTATCAAAATCGGACAACACTGTAAAAAGTTATGCGTGGTCATACATATAAAAAAAAAAAAAATATACGTGTCGAATTGAGAACCTCCTCCGATTTTTTTCGTCGGTTAAAAATAGAACAGGTCATTCAAGATTTAATCAATTTAAGTTTTACGTCATACAATAAGCCGATTCATGGCAATAAGGTAAAACGTGATAAAATATTACTTTTTAAATTGACTCAGAAAAAGTACCCAATTCATAGAAATGTATAACGGTCTGCGATATAAAAACTCTGGTCTTCAAAAACTAAAATTTAATTTAGTGTTTTTTCAAATACATTTTAGTCTACAATATTTTTTAAAGTTGAGGTATTTTCGCAATTGTATTTAAGTTCAAGGAACTTTCCCTTGAATAGAGCTTGTTCTGTATACATGTAACATGTACAGTATCTTTTAGTTAGTAATGCAAAGTCAAACAAACTCGAACCCCGGACCCCGCACCTCTCACCGCGCGAGCCCTGTGGCATCAGCTGCGAGTTAACGTGTGTGCGACCACTTGCGACCACTTTGTTTGCACTTACGGTCACTTTTGCACTTTCAGTTTACCGATCGTACTTCTTAGCGAAACTTTGTGATGTTTGTTTAAGGTGTGCGGCCACGGTGCTCTTACTGACAAAAGACATTGCGTGATTTTCTTAGAAACAATTTAAATTGTATAAAAAACACAGATTAAGGATGCAAGAGGGGAATATTACTTACTTTTGTAACAAAGGATTTAAGTACAAATTTTCCTGCACATACCACCTATTTCTTGCCGTACCACCAATGATAAACACCACACTGTTAAAGGAAAATGGTAATTTTTATTGTGCTGGTGCCAGCAGTTTTGTTGTGCGCCAGTCAACTTGCTTAAGATTTTCATTAACCCGACACAAATTCCAAACCTATTCCGTTAAATACAGAATAGGAAAAATAATCATTCGCCTTGAATAAATGTTTGTAGTCGATTGAAAATGTTCTATTTTTACATTCAATCAGACCATTCTCGAACTTGGATTCTAATTGAAGCTCTAACCTTTCCGCGGATCCGCGGGTATACTCGTAAAGGCTGCAACAATCAGACACTCGCATATATGATTTGCGTTTCCATTATATTTAGCGCGCAGGTAGAAACGGTTCAGGGTAACCCACAATACATTACCGAGCAGACCAGGGGGTGGCAGCGGGGTGCTCTTTCATACGTACTCTCAGAGTTTAGATAAGTAATTCTCATTCGAGTGAAAAAGGTGTAATCAAGGCAAATGCGTAACGCGCGCTTGTATCGGTTAATATTTGTTGCGGGTTGCCTTCCATTATACTGCGGTGGGATTGAAAAGTAAATTAAAGACATAATTTGGGTGAAATAATAATTTGGATACCCTTGGATTGCTACAGCAAAGTCAGAGATACGAGTATGTTGTGTCGACCTGTTGATTTTCGTGATACCGCTTTGACGACCTCCGTGGCGCAGTGGTATGCGCGGTGGATCCTGCACATTGCATGCTTTTTCTTTTGTATTAAAAGCGATTTGTTTAATGAACAGAATGTGGACACAATATTGCTGCTCATCCTTAACTATGTATTGGTAAGTTGCAGGAAAAAAAAAGTTCTTCGCACATTGTATACTTTTTGTTTTATATTAGCTTTGTTTAATGAACGTATTTTTACACAGCATTGCTTAAAACTATGGATTGGTAAGTTTCAGGCAAAAGTATCTATACTCTTTTAACTCAATGCTCAGTGTCTGAAGGAGTCAAGAGTTACTGCGTGTAAGTTCTTGTTTCAGTACAATGTTATTGCTTCCTCACCCGATATTTGGTCACATTGCCGGGAGACGCAAGTACTCGTAGGACGCCTTAAATCTTGTAAAGAAATCAAATAATTAAACCGGGAATTGGGAATAGGGATACGTTTGTATCCTTGTACAATGAGAACAATTCTAATTGAAATTCTAATTTCGTTTATTCAGTAACAAAAATAATACGTTCATTTTGAATTGTCAAATGTTATTTTTTTTAAACATTACAATGTGCCAAATGTTATGATGAAAAGTACGTATATTGTCGTTCAATCAGCGAGAAATCATTTAGTTATTGCAAATAATTATTATTATTTTGTTTGTAACTTTGCTAAACTCCTAGTGCGTCGAATATTTCGCACGAGTGACAACTACTTAAATGCTTGTTGTGAATCGATCCACCAAAATACACTCAACAAGTGATGAGTGATGACTTTTCGCCAAGTGAGACATACGTTATTGTGTGCGTTATCTTGATCTCTACATTTCTTGTCCACTTCACTTGTTCTTGTCACGAGCGTGTTGTGTTAACACTTGCACACTTCACATCACTTGAAGACCTCTTGTTATGTACTCAAGGACGTTTGCTACTTTCAACGGTATTTATGTAGTTTAATTGTAATTTGGTTACTGCCTTCGTAGCCTGCCTTGTAGATCTCACTAACGTACATATTTTGAGATAAAAGCTAGCCAGTGTGCTGTAACTTTGCTGACAGATTTAGTTATGGACTCAAGCTCTTAGCTTGAACTTCGTGATTATATTCCAAACATGTAAGTAAATCATGACTTTGGGAGCTACTAATTTCAAGGGTCTAGACCGTCAACAGTTACAGTATAAAACGTTAGTTTATATAAAATAAATACATACTAAAATATAGTATACCGTAGATAAACATTCACGGTCAAAGTTAACTAGCAAACTCACAGCAGCTCAGCTCATTCTAAGAATTGATCCTCTGGGAACTTAGGACATAAAACATACACAACTACACGCCAATTATAAAATATTTTATCAAATAAAAACCTTGAATTTCGATTTGTATCTTCAATAAATATTTTTAAAAATTACATGACAAAATGTAATGTAATTTATAGGTGTGATAATAAAGTGCTTAAGCCATAAGCCATTCTGATCTGCCTGTTGAGTACACCATAAATAAAAATAGGTATTCTATTTTCTAAATTTAACAAGGAACTTGATCTTATTGAGAAAAATATACATAATTTTATTTGGTTTGTTAAAAAGGATATGCAATTTTTATCAATTTTATCAAAGAATTATCAATTTTATGTAGCCTAGTCGACCTGTACTGTGTACTATGATTTTAATTTCTTAAGTCTAAGATTTTATATCAAGATGTGAAGATACTGTTGTTTGTGTAACATGCACAGCACACTCCGGCGGTGATATAAGATAATCAGAAATGAAAAGCCAATTTGCTCTCGTAACTAACTCGTGCAGTAGTATAGCCTACAGCGACGCTGCACAATCTTGACCTTGTAACTTATTCGTGGTATTATACAGCTGCATACTGGATGCTAGTGCGGCTTGTGCTACTTGTGTTATGACCCCTGTGTGCCACACAACGTGATTAACACTGACTTGTGACTACCAGCGATTAAGATCATTCATTTAGTAGCTTAGGGATTTGTCACATCAATTTGCATGCGAATTGAAAGCGAGTACGCACTGAGTGTGGGACGTTTGTCATAATTGAATGCAGCGAGCAAGTAACAGAGTGCTCCATGATGTGGAGAATTAGAAGCGATATGAATTTAGACGAAGAAATATTGCTAGTAGCTTTGTATAACAGCTTTGCTATTAGATTTGGATGAAATACGAAAACTATTTTACACTGCTTTTTAGTTGTCGTTTGTCACATCTCATTCAAAAAAAATAATTTTACATTTAAAATTGTAAATTCCTAAACCACTATATCTATAACATCAGTGTTTCAATCAGCATTATAAGCGTTGGAGATGCGTCCGTTTTGTGATGTGAATCATCATCATCACGTGGTGCCATCCTCAAAACGAAGTTTGGCGGCCATTATGCGAAAAGCTTTTCTATTTTGTACAACTCTCTTTAGTTGCGGGTAATCAATTAATTAGTCATGTGAATAGTAGGCACTAATTATATGATTCTAGTTGGGGCGCAACGGGCTGCCATATGATTGTTAAAGTTTAAGAAAGTTCGTTGTGCGATCGCTGAGCTCTCGCGTTGCTTTAAACTCGCTTGTAAATCACCAGTGAGATAGCGCCCTTAGTTATATTTAGCTAGTTGAAAAACGAATTAACATTTACTTGTATAAACAAGCGCTGGATTGCCTGTTCTACGTATTCATTATTACTAAGATTTTTAATTAAAATCAGTTTGGATCACCTGTAACCGTTCAATAGTTTTTATTTTAAACTAACAATAAGTAACGCTCTCATGCCTCGTGCTTGCGACAGTTGTGTCAGGTTCGTTAAACTTAATCCGGCACAGTTCAGAGCTTCTGTTTGTCTACAGTACTCTACTAGGACTACTTCTAATGTATTTTTTCTCCGCCTCACGTTATGCAGCTTTTAGCTCAAGGAGATTAGCATTTGTGGTGGAGGTGGCTGCAGGGATTATATCGACAGCTCTTTGTGCAGATGTATTTGTAATCGGATTTCGAAAGCGAATCGCGAGCCGTGATGGACGGCCGCTGGGGGCTCCTAACTTTTATACAATTCAATTGTTATCAATCTAATATTATATCATTTTCCTTATCAGTATTGTCGTCTGGTTAGTGCACAATTTTCAATTGCTTTTATAGACCGACTTTCCCGAAGATGTTTGAGTCTTAAAATTATTTAATCATTATTTGTTTTTCTGATTCGAAATCGCCATTAATACAAGTATTACTGTAACTTTTTAATAAATAACACAAGCATAAATAATTGAATATTCAGAAATAAATCCCCGTACATATTTTTATCAAAAAAACTTAAGTTTTTTATGACATTCACGAAAAGTATCTTATGATATTTTTTTTAAACCGACGAAAAAAACGGAGGAGGTTCTCAATTCGACACGTATATTTTTTTCTTTCTTTTTTTTATGTATGACCACGCATAACTTTTTACAGAGTTATCTGATTTTGATAATTCTATTTTTATTAGAAAGGGCACACTTCCAAGATGGTCCCATTGTCATCATGTTAGGATCTGATGATGACATCCTGGGAAAATTTTAGGAACTCTTCAAATTTCATAGGCACACTTATAGGGATTTCGGTTTTTGTGTAAGTATCGGTAGCTTTTTGGCTACAAGCGCCGTATAATATACTATGACAGTATAGTACGAGTACGTTACGTGGCGATAAATCCCTAAAAAGTAAGAAATAAAAATTTTTCGACTCCTAGATATGCTTAAGTAAATTAAAGTAACTAAATGACACAGTTATTTTTAACCGACGAAAAAAAACGGAGGAGGTTCTCAATTCGACACGTATATATTTTTTTTTTTTTTTTATGTATGACCACGCATAACTTTTTACAGTGTTGTCCGATTTTGATAATTCTTTTTTTATTAATTGTCCTGTTAGACTGATTGATATCCTGGGGAAATTGAAGGAACTCTTCAAATTTTAGCACGCTTACAGATTTCGGTTTTTCTCTATCTTTTTGGCTACTAGTGCCGTATAATATACTATGACAGTATAGCACGAGTACGTTACGTGGCGATAAATTACTAAAAAGTAAGAAATAAAACTTTTTAACAAAAAATAGAACCGACTCAAAGCGCACTAAAAAGTAAAAAATAACTGTGTCATTTAGTTGCTTTAATTTACTTAAGCATATCTAGGAGTCGGTGCCAGCCAAGGTTTCTACTTTCAAGGACGTAACCTAAAACCCACAAACTTCTTTACTACATAAAATAAATGTTCCTTAAAATTGCTGGCACCGACTTCATAGATATGCTTAAGTAAATTAAAGCAACTAAATGACACAGTTATTTTTTACTTTTTAGTGCGCTTTGAGTCGGTTCTATTTTTTGTTAAAAAGTTTTATTTACTTTTTAGTGCGTTTTGAGTCAGTTCTATTTTTTGTTAAAAAATTTCATTTAAGCTCATATATGATATTTTCAAATCGGGTTAGTGGTTTCAGCGTGCAATTTGAAGAGTTAAAGCTTGGAGTAGGACATTTAGCTGCCTGGATAATTTTCCGAAGTCCATCTGAAATATCCCGGTATTCGATGGCGCGTTCATAGTTCAGTAACAGCGTTAGCTTGTTTGTGTAGCACGGCGCGCCGCAGCCACGTGACGAGGTTAGTGCACAAACAACACGGGACAGGACTTGCATTTGCCTTTTTATTGCTTTGTCCTAGCCGTGGATGTGTTTGCTTTGTTTCACGTGTTCCGCGTCGCAAAGAGGACTTCAATCAACTCAGCGGTTTAAAAAAACCCAGTCTTTGCCTTAACTAGAGTAGGGATTGTGTGTTCTGACATTCTTTAACAATCTGAATGGAGGTTAAGTTTTTGAGTGTATGTTTTTATATTTGTGTATCATTTTTATAGGATGATCTAAATTGTTTTATGAAATTTGATGAAAATATCATATAAACTTCGAAATTTTTCGAAATTTTATACTAATAACTGGTGCATCAGGCAGATACCCCACGATAAGAAGTATAAACAATAGTTCGCAGGCTATGCAAGGAACACTTCCTATATAGTGCGACCCTATGATATGGTAGTACATCTTCGAGGAAGTTTTATTAAAATATCTCATCTACCAAAACGATTTTCTATTTATTAATTTAGTATAAAATTACGTACTTAATGAAATTAAAAGATTCGAGAGAGATTTGCAAGGATCACGCAAAGTTAAATGACGTGGTCTCTGACTACCCCTATGGCACTGAGGCGTGATGGTACGTATCTATGTATGTATGTATGTATGTATATTTACTGTAATAAAACTTTTTAATTTTACTTTTGGTAAGGCCATTTTACAGTTAGTTTCGCGTTTGGGCTCGATGTAAAATGTCATAATAATTAGAACGGCATGACTTGCACAATGGACTCATTGTCACCGGTGTTACGAGTATGTAGGCCGCGGACTCCACCGCGCCTTCAGCAGCTACTGTAACCTTTCCTTTCATCGATTCCTTGAAACTGTGATGTCAATGTGTTCATTTATTCTTTTCAGTCGGACTGACAGACATGTTTCAGAGAAATACCACCTCTACGTCATTAGGTAGAGGTAGGAGGAGGGTCACCTTGGTGCAGTGTTGTGCGCGGTGGATTCATAGGACTTAGGTCCTGAGTTCGATTCCTAAAAAATGAAAATAATTGCCTCATATAGTGGCTTTACTTGCTTCAGCATATCTATAATGTCGGTGCCATTTGGGGAATATAAACTTTACTAATAAAAATGCTACGTTATCGGTGATAGTCATAGGCTATATTTTGTATTTTTATTGTACATAGTAACCGAGTTAATATGTACAATAAAATAATAATTTGCGCGCTTTTGTCGCGCGAGTCGGACTGCAAAAATTTGTTAAATCGGCTTTATGCGCGTGAGCAACTTTTGGGAATAATTGACAATTGCAATGTATGGGAACTTTATGTATCTTAAAAAGTTCTACAAAAAAGTCTGCTGCAGCATATACTCGTATCTATCTTATATATTTTGGCAGACATATAACTTTTTGTGTTTTAAAAAATCATTTATTTCATATGCTTACGTTTACGTCATTATTTATACAACTAAACCTAAATCCATACCAATACAAATTATTTAATAATCACACGGATCTTATAGAGATAAGATTTGCCTTTTACAGTATGTTAATTAGTTACATAATTTAGGAAATAATACAACATTTCTAAAAAGCGCGACACGCGATACGTATGTACGAGCACCTATTGTGTACGAGTACATGTTAGAAACGATAATACGGTAAAGGAGTTGAGAATTCAATCATTGTTGAATTTATTTGCCATAGAAGACCATATCTATACTATTAATATAAAGCGGAAGAGTTTGTTCGTTTGTTTAAACAGGCTAATCTCTAGATCTGCGTGTCCGATTGTAAAATTATTTTTGTTTGTTTTGAAAGCTAGACGCAAGAACCTTATAGACTATTTAATATCAAGCTATACATAAATATATATTGTTAATGTTAATGTACTGTAATGTCGTACAATGTTTAACAAAAATGTAGATCTTTAGTACACGGGAAGGAACGAAGGATATTGCTTCACGGGAAACTATAAAAAAATTAAATTTAGAGGGGGAGCGGGGAATGATCACACTTTATATAAAAGTCTGTCTTTAAAATTGGAATATATTTATAAATGCGTTGACTTGAGAACATCCCCCTTTTTTCGTCGGCCAAAAGTAGTCGTACTTACAATCGTAGGCATTTTACTTTCAACGCATCAATTTTGTTTTTCAATGATACTTAAAAGATCAACTACTCGGATTTTATATTTTTACTAAATCGATTAAATAATAATTGTAGGCCATAAAAACGTCAAACCTGAATTAAGTAAAGAATAAACGACTTGACTTCGTTACTCTAAGGGATAACGACGTTACACCTCTGTGTGTAATGTCGTTACGAAGAAACTCCCCTCCCCTCGCAGCCACCCCTGAGCGATAATGAGTTTAAATAATATAATTACTGTAAACATATTACTTGACTTTTAATCCACGTTTACATTAAGAGACCTCACTATGTACCACAAGACGCAGTAGTGACCATCGCCAGCAATGTCTCTATCAATTCTTTTTATTATATTCCAACTTCGAGGACGACGGCGTCTGCTTGAATTTACTGTAAGCACACTGTACTGCTGAAGCTAATATTCTGTTCGTCTGCAGGTGGCTGCTCGGCGTTCGGCCACTCCTGCTACGGCGGCCACGGCAAGAGGAGCGACTCCACGATACATGTGAGAAAGTTTGCAATGTTGTACATTTATACGACTAGTGCACACCAGCAGCAGTTGGTGGAGCGACTAGTGCACACCAGTAGTTGGTGATGTTACGCATCCTTGCCTCGGAGAGCATGTTAAGCCCAGTTATTATCGTCAACATCCAATTGTGTTGGTTAAAGAATGGAACATTTATTACCTTAAGCCCATGAACCCAATGAATAAGACTCGTAGATCCAAGATCTATATCATATCCCAAGGAAGTGACCTAGCTTTATAATTATTATAGATACTATAGATTAGTACGAGTCAGCTAATAATGATGTTGTAGAAGACAATGATGAGATATCTTTTTTTTTATCAACTACTTTGTTCTTGACTGCTATCACACCTGATGTTATGTGACGATACAATCAAAGATGAAAGCGGACAAACTTGTTAGGAGTAGAACGAAAGCCCTTTCGGTTTCTACACGACATCGTACCGGAACGCTAAATTGCTTGGCGGTACGTCTTTGTCTGTAGGGTGGTAACTAACCACGGCGAAGCCTTCCACCAGCCAGACCAAGACAAATTAAGAAAAAATTAAATCTGCTCTGCCGGGAATCGAACCTGGGACCTACGTCTTATGAATACACCGCGCATTCCACTGCGCCACGGAGATCGTCAAAAAGCTAGTAAATTATTCACTTCATTTTACGTTTAAGAATCGAAGAGTTGATTTAACATTGTACTAGTAGGACACGATGCGAAGCCAAATTATTGCCTTTGTCTGTTTTTCTTATTTTTCAAAAGGAAATCTTATGTTTCCTTATGACATATATTCTCCGTCCTTTTCCTTTAGTTGTTAAAAGTTTATAGATAGAACCCTAGAAAGTACGATCTCTTGGCCGTTGAGCTACTGAGGCATTCTCCTATAATGATATTGTGCTCTGCTCGTTAATTAAAAGCCTGTGTATGGTTAGCCTGGGCATTAGCTGCAGAGCCACCGGTACCAGAGTCAATTAACCAAATCATAGCATAACAAAGCTGCTCGGTGGTATAATAAGCTCTTTCACAAAGCGCAAGCTCCGGCCGTTACATTGGTACTAATCTGTTAAAACTGATTAAGCTTGTTAGGAAATGCTTCATTTATATATTTTTCTGCGTAGTATTCCTAATGTTAAATGTTACGGCAGAGCTTGTGTAAAATACTTATTATTTGTAACTCAATCAAAATAAGTGAGTATTGCTAGCTTAATTTATTTCAGGTTGGCCAATGTACAGACAAATGTTACTTTTATTGTTATAGATTGGTGAGAAATTAAGCCAAAACAAATATTCTTTAATAATTAATAGTTTCCATTACAAACATGTTAAGCTGGTTTCCATTCGATTATATACCTCACTAAAAATAACACAGCGGCACAGTAGTAAAAAGACTCGAAGCTTCCTACAACACTATTCCCTGTGGAACGTTGACAGGCAGTGGTCCCCGGCTCAAAAAGCTGAACATTAGTTTTAAAACGAGATGAGCTGTTCAGCGTAAAGTAGCGCGTGTTAATGAAATAGACGGTTTCCCATCTCCTGTGGCACATTGCGATTAATTACTTGTTCTAACGACACTGCGGTGCCACACCTACGCTGCATTATACAGCACTCACATATGTAGCTCGAAGGGTAAGAAGTCAAACTTAAATACAACATAATAACAATAATAATAATAATAAAAACTCTTTATTACACCAAGGAACAAAACATTACAGAAAATAAAAAGTATAAATATAAACAATGGTGTAACGGCGGCCTTATCACTAAAAGTGATCTCTTCCAGGCAACCGTTATGCCTGAGGAGAATTGAACAAAAAACAGGTGGTTGGTGTACAAATGAAAATAGTTCAAAAATATCAAATCCTGATAAAATTACATTTAAATTACACAGTAACATTAGGTGTATATATATACTTAACATATGGATTTATAATATATACATGAAAAAAACATATTATCATTATCAGCCTGTTAACAACCTACTACAAAGATTGGCCTTCCTCTATGTGGGAGAGGGGATATGTACCGTAGACCCACCACGCCGCTCCGGTGCGGATTGGCGGGCTTGGGATGATAATAATGTTTGTCTCTATCGGATGGTAATGATAGGGACCGACTGCTTAACGTACTCTCGAAGGCACGGGTTTTTTGTAATTAGGTGACATACTCGTATCTTCCATTTTCTATTTCATTTACTATGGGACACTCTGTTATCCAAATAAATGTTATGTAATATTGTGAAGAAATATTCATTATTATTCTTTTTTATTTATTGGAGTCAGAATAGGTAATATTGTCTGTGCTGTATCTATAGCTGTCCTTGACTTTCTTGTCTTTGTTTTTTCTTTATTGCTCGTAGCATTTTGTTGTCCACGGACATTATAAAAGGATTTATTCTCATTTAAGTTGTCCTGCCCTCGAACTGCTCGACGAAGACGAATTGGTTCAAACCATGCCGAATGTATTTTAAACCTAAATAATTTCAACGACAAAAGACCTCTATGTAGACAATATTGCGGAGTCTTGTGTTTAATACGAGGGAGGGTTAACTTTATGTAGTAGTTTGTTCGTCCAGTTAGTTTACGTATCAATTACAATGGAAACCGTGTCGCAATCAAATCACTACCTGGTAACTAACTCGACAGCTTGTGTTAGTACAATCTGTTAGCGAGGCAGCGCTCTAGCTAAGAACAATGTACTATGACTGAGAAACTTTATATATAATATACTCGTAAAAACGAACCTAAGTTGAGAGTGATATATCTAAAACTAATCATTCGATCACTAAGAATGTTTTTCTCGATACTCCCGTTCGATCGGGACGTACGCGGGTGAAAACGCTAGGAACTGTTTGTAAACATAAAGTATAAATAATTAATATCATGAAAAAACAATGGCAAGAGCCCATACAACATTATACCTAAATCTATTTGAAGCGTCTATGTAGGAAAAAATTCAAAAACCATTGTGGTTTTATTAGAGAAACATAATCATTGTTTGTGCTGCAGTTAATAACTATATTATTTTTATATAAAATATTCTGTAATAAATACATAAATTTACATATATGCGAAATCAAAGTTGCTAGTGCCATCTAGTAAACACGACGTGTAAACTCCTAAAAAACTTATTCGCCAGTGGTGCATCTGTACCAGTATTGGGATTCTAAGTCACCATCGCATATGAATTTAATCAAATAAATGTTCATTTATTGATCAATTTAATACCAGCTTTAACATGTAAAACTAATTTAGTATAAAATAATAATGAATTAAATTATTAAGTTTTGTGTAAGTCGCATTTGTAGACGCCTCTGAAATCACTCAGGTATTATCTTGCCATTGTTCTTTAAAAATCAATTTTAAAAACATATTCAGCTCTCGACGTATTTGATATTTTAATTACATATAGTGGATAATTTCTGTTTTCTGTGTACCCTTAGCGCATTGGTGTTCGACTCTTGTAGGTGCCGCTCGTCTGTTCGCTGTATGTTTGAAGTGTTTCATACAGTTTAAATATTCATAGCCGCCGTGAACTGTTCCGCGCCTGAACATGATCACACTTGTTACGACTTGCGAGACTCATAAGCAGATCGTTTCTACTTGATTGAATTTTTACCAAAATAAGCCTTTTACCCTTTGTACACATTATTGTAAGTTACCGGATATCGTCACATCGAGTAGGATTTTAAGATGAAAAATAATTGTAGGTATAGCTAAATTGCCATGCAAAATGCATAATTCAAAATACTTTTCCTAATAAAGTACTCTTTTGACTTTATCGCTGGTCGCAGGGGGCTAAGGATCGTTATGTTTGGAAGTCCCTAAAAAGGCCTATGTCCAGCAGTGGACGTCCATCGGTTGATAATGACGATGATGACGCTCTCGGCTTGTGTGCAAAGATTGCAGTATGTATTACAATCTTCCAAAAACAGTGACATAAAGCATGAAAACCATTATTGCAGATAGTCACAAACAGACATTTTATAATATGAAGCATTAGAAAATATCACATTGTATCTATTTTTCTCGTTATTAACACTAATAAATACGTCACTGTTAATGAAGTTTATAAGCGTAATTATTACAAATTGTGTTGCCCACAGTCAAGCTCCGAGCTGTTGGGGCGGCAGCAGACTGGCCAGGCGGAGACGCCGTCGCAGTCTATCTACCCCCAGCCTTACGGGATGCTGGCCGCGGGGGATGACATCATTCCTGTTAGAGACGGAGGTGACTTTTCCATACACATAGTTTCAAAGCTCTGCTACTGACTGACTGTCCGTCATCATTCGCTAGATTGAATGATCTATTTAAGCTTTCTTTTATAAAAACAACGAGGGTTGCAAAACTAAATGTAAGGTACTTTTTAATTTTCAATTTTTAACTATTAACCGTTCAAATCATATTTGTATTTTAAGCCATCTCTCTATTTTTGTTATAAAAGAAGAAGCATGTATAACGGCGTATTATTATCTTACGTATAAAGCTCAAACCCTATAAATATTATAAAATGTTCAGCTAGTTGACTTGAGTCCTACTTTATTTTGAGTAGATCGCATAATACGAAACGGTGTGCCATATACGACGTACGCTTTACGACGGCGGGTGATACATTTCCATACAATATTGTTGAGATAATCTGTCCTGCGCGCGATAAGTAACGATGACAATGACCGAAGGCTTTGAAGGAAATGTTTACGAGCGAATAGATTGATTTTACGACTCCCGTATATAACGTCGTAGCCTTAGCCGCTACGGCGTAGAACCACTACGGCGTAGCGCGTATCTTTGACGTAGAAGCATAATAATTTTCCGGCATCTATTTTTGCTGGACAAACAAAACGCGATTAATACCTACCTGTAAAATGCTCGCATTTATCGACTTAAACATAGACATTGCATGTTCCGGCATCCTTGCGGCTTATTTGCTAATATTTTGAATATTTAAGCATATTTCGAATATTTGACCGTTTAAAATAATGTAGCCTTATTCCATTATTACGATAGTTTATTTGTATTGTATTGAATAATATTTTAATATACTATATGTGTTAATATGTACTCTTAATATATTCAATTGATACTGATGATGATGGGAGAGTGTATAAGCCATGTGGTGTGGTGTGCAGGTGCGTATGATCGGGACGGCATCCGCGCGCGGGAGGCCATGAAGACGAAGATGCGGAACATTCTCCGATACTGGGTGCGTATTACTGTGTTCAGATCACTATAATCAGGATTTATTCTATTATAAGAATAATGATATAGAAGCCTTTAGATTCCGATTTACCGATGAGAGTACATGACGTTTATTTATATATGTTAATAAGTGTATAAATGACAAATATATATGTTAATAATTATATAAATTATGATAAACAATGACATTTCTTCATAAAAAATATTAAATGATCTTATACCTATCTTACCTTTGGAATGTTTCATCGTCTCTAGATGAATATTTAATTTTTTTTTATAGATTAGTTTTTTTTCTTATTTTTTATTGTCTTCTATTTCGTTTTTTGTTAGTAATATATTTACTCATTGAATTGTTTTACGTTAATATCTGTATTTAAATTAGACATAAGTTAGATTAAGAAAGGAATATTACAGTGCTCAGAAAAGCCGACAAGAGCTTACAAGCACCAAGCTATATATATAAAGATTGTACGTGTTATGATAAATAAATAAAATTTAAATCTTAAGAAAAGATGTTGCAGCAGCTACGTATGTATCGGAATTGTTCAATTGATTGGTGTTCATTCACAGATGGACTACTACCGGCGGTCACGGAGCTCCGAAGAGGGCCCCTACACGTTCGACGCGCTCTAATCTGCTCTGTTACGATTCACACATATATGTACATTTGAACATGATTACACGAAATATGCTCGGTTGTTCCCTCAAACCTCTCAAAATATCAGACCGCATAAAGCTACAGTTATTCCTGTTCATTGGATTTTGATTATCTAAAGCTATTTTACAAGTTACTTGGGTTTTAAATGGATTCATAGTCTTTGTAAAGGTGAAGGCACACTTATCCAAGCCGGACACATCGAAACGATCGAAATCAAGGAGGCCTCGCCCACATATCCACACCTGAAGTATCGACAGCATTGCAAGAATTTACGGCGACAAAGAAATAGTACACGTGAGTTAGTCTGAAGTACGCCACGGTCGAATCAACCGCATAAACCACTGCACATCTGTTCATTATCCGAATTTGTCAGAATTTCCGGGGTTTCCTCCACTTTCAGACGATTCGACACTGGGAAATGTGCGAGAATTTATGAGATTTTATAATATAAAGAATTCTAAAATTAGCTTCTTTCGACACGTTTGGTGCGTTCGGCGCGGATACGTGTGCGTCCACCTGTCAACTTTGATGATCGTGCTTATTTCGTGAACTCTCACTTGACTGTTTTAGATATATAGATATATTTACATTTATAGTATTTGAAAGTAAAATTAATTCAACGTCTTATGTCTTTTAGAAAATAATTCGTCAATTAACAATGTTACACAAACAAAAAAAAGTATTTATATTTCCTATAAAATGTTTGATTTGGCATCAAAAGGCTCGATTCTTGTGTCACATTATGTTGCTGTGAATAATAAGTGTCTATTTATTTATGTTAAATTTTAATTAAAATAAGCTTACTTCGTTTTATTAGCAAATTGTACGGTATATTATCTTACATGCTCGATGTACCGTTACAGATATGATGTTATAGTACTTAAAGAATATGCTATGTAAGGTTTTTATAAATTCAGAAATTACGATAAATTCAGGAATCAAAACATCTCAAAAGTTATTTTAAAGAATTAAAAAAATGATCCATTAATATAACTCAATAAAGATTTGCAAATTAAACTTTTATTATATCTATTCTTTCGTTATACACCTAAATGTTTTTTTTTGTTTTTAATCCTCTAAAAAATACGAATTTACGTCGAGCATGTATTGATTACTTCATTTTGGTTACTGTCGCTTCTATTGCTTTAATGTTAATTGATCTTCAGCTGATTCCCATTCCATTCCCATAAACATTGTATAACTTCATTCTCCTATAGAAAAAGAGATTTTTAAAAAAGTATTGAATTTTGTGATTATGTATAAACTTATAAAATAATCTTAGTGTAATGTACACAGCACACAGTACTCGTGTACCAGTAAGTTATCATCGACTCGACAACATTATATCGTAGTAGAAGCAAAGATTGTGTATTATTAAATAAATGGTTAGATACAATCTCGGCGCAGTGTTTTATTCATTTCTTTATCCAAAAAATAATTCATAAAAATTTATTACCATAGATTTTTTAAATTCATGATGTATTTGTAGAAAAATTATTTATATTCACAGTTACAGGTTTTTCAGTTAAAAAATAGAATAAATAAATAAATAAATATTGCTACATTGCTATCTACATTTCGTTTAGGATAAATGTACTTGTATATTTGATTCTAACCTTTTTCTTTTTTGAAAGTTAAGCTATATACTCGAAACCTTATAGATTGGAATACAAGGGCATTAAACCCGCGTTGAACCCCAAAAGTCTTAAAGATAACAAACGAGTAGCAAAATACTATATATCTACTACCTATTTAAATGTATTCCAGGGGTCAACACCCTTTGTTGCCAATTTATATTTTTCCGAGTATAGTAATTGGCCCACTTGCTAGTACAGGAAACAAAGTATTACTTCACAAGAAACAGGTCCTACAAAGTGCAGCCCAGTGTCACCAACATAAGGCTCGGGTGTTAATCCTTAAGTGCCTGCGATTACACCCGCCACTTTCAGATGGAACACAACTCCCGACTAAGTAAGACTTCTGTGAAGCGTTGTCTTTGTGAAATCAAACTCGTTACAACACAGTGTCAACTGGCCTGTAAGAAGAGAGGCTTGCCATGCACTGAGTAATTAACATGATGATGATCAGGAACAATATACCTCAGATTTAGGTTCTTAGCATTAATGTATCGTAGTTATTATATTTTGCGTCACATCGTGGTCAATAGGCGCTGTAATGTGGTCCATCCCGCGAACCATACATTATTGCTGAATAAGTGAATAGAGTAACTCATGCAACAGTTAGCGCTAATAGAGCTGCGTGTGAAGCTGATATTATCTGAGATGTATGCACATTACTTGAGTTTATTATGTACTAGCGAACGCCTACGGCTCCGTCCATAGTCCGTAGATATTGTGTTTTATGTTAGTTAAAAAAAGTAGCCTATGTCATTTCTCAGGCTCCAAACTATCTCTGTACCGAGTCTCATTTAAATCGGTTCAATGCTTTAGGCGTGATTAAGTAACAAACAGATAGATCAACTTTCGCATTTATAATATTAGTATAGATTTATAGAATGTACGCCTCTTTGGCACACTGTCTTTTTTATTTATGTGTTGTTAATTTTATTCAGATATGAAAATAAAACCGGTAATTTTGTAGAGGAATTCAAAATGATAAGGAGTCCGCCGAGCATTATATGTATCATCATTATCAGTCTATTAACGGCCCACTACAGGGCCAGGCCTCCCTCCTTATAGGAGAGGGGATATGGAGCGTATACCCACCACGCTGCTTTAATGCGGGTTGGCGGGCTTAGGGTGATAATGTTTCATTTATTAACGATTACTATCAGATGTTGATGATAGTGTATATGTAGTAATGTAAATAAATGAATAATTATCAAGTTGTGCAATGAATAATAACTCCAAATGCCAGATATCATCGAACAACATTTAACATTAAGATCAAAGCAAATCACATCTCGGATTGCGTTGCCACAGAATGACGGTAAAAGGTATGATTGGAGAGCAATTGATGGCCAAAATAGAGCAATCTATTTCCTACTTTGGTCGCTTCACATCTGCCTGATTCTGACAGTTAATCGGAGTGCCAGTGAACAGCTTTCTATGTTACAATAAGGTTCTTGAATTTTGAGGCTTGGACGTTGTTCCAGTGGGGGTAAAGGTGATTATGAGGCATTATATATAAAGGCCTATAAAGTACACTCTTGGATCATTGGCTTAACATGCTGTCCGAAGTACAGGGGTGTAACATTTTTTTTAGCTTATCGACTACAAGTTTGCCCTTGATTGCTATCACACCTGATGTTAAGTGATGATGCAGTCTAAGATGGAAGCGGGCTAACATGTTAGGAGTGGGACGAAAATCCACACCCCTTTCGGTTTCTACACGACATCGTACCGGAACGCTAAATTGCTTGGCGATAAGTCTTTGTCGGTAGGGTGGTAACTAGCCACGGTGAAACCTTCCACCAGCCAGACCAAGACCACCTCCATCGTCGTCCATAAACTTCGAGCTTAGAATTATTACTGGGAATTTCACAGTCCTAATGTGGATGGCCATTCTATAATGAAATCTATTCACATAGCTGAATTTCGTTATAGAATCAACATCCAGGAATCAAACCTAATATTTATTGGTCATGGTTCAAAGCCACTTTTGAACAACGAGATATTGAAGTAACAAAATTACCAATATTTTTCTAAAAAGTAGAGAGATTTCTGGTCAACACAAGGTATAATATTAAATAAATGATAAGTTATCCTCTGGGATTTTTCTATTTAATAATAACATCTGCATCAAAACCCGTCCTGTATTTTAAGAGATCTAAACAGGGTACATTCAGAGGGACAGCGGGAAACAACCTGTACGCAAGAAGTGAAAGTTGAATGAAACACTGCAGGTTAGTTCACTCGCGGGAGCGCGTAGTGTGTAATTAGCTAATGGACACTCACCCGCTAATGTGCCGAATTACAAGTTTACAGCGCCCTACAAATAAGCACATTAGTACTAAACCATCACTACACTTCGCTCTAGGAACTGCGGACAAGTTATGTGTGATTCATGCTCTATAATCAGCCTCCGTGGCGTAGTGGTGTGCGCGGTGGATTAATAAAACGTAGAACCTGGGTTCGATGCCCGACTGGGTTACGATTTTCTTCATTTTTCCGGTCTGGAAGGCTATGTCCGTGGCTAGTTACCACCCTGGCGACAAAGACGTACTGCCAAGCGTGTTCCGGTACAATTTCACATAAAAACGATTGAACGATGTGGATTTTGTTCTATTCCTAACAAGTTAACGTGTTTATTTATAAGATTGTATCAACACTTACCATCGGGTAGACTGCAATCAAGTACTTATTTGTTGTAAATAAAAATAAGCCTACTGGAATGGCCCCCTACAGAACCAGGCTTTTCTACTTACATTATTCGCTTTTATTGGTCTACAACTTTATTGAATTTTACATTGTCATAAAATAATTGTAAAAATTTAAGATAAAGGTTCCCAGCCCTCATAATAAGGGAATAATCCATAATCAACTCAAGACTTTAGAGATCACTTTAAATCAAATCCTTGTAAACGTAGTAGTACAATAATAACGTTTGTTATCTATTGAACGGCTACTGACGCACTGTTATAACTTAATAAGCTCATTGTATAGAAAACAACTGAATCACAACAAGATAACAGCGTTTCTTCAGTACCCTCACTGAAGGGACGCGCTGTACAGTACCCACGAGCCCACGTATCGTTATGTGATCTACATTTTACTCTTACAACAATAGGTGTATCTAATTGATTGAACGTCAATGATAGATATTATAATGAATGATATAAGGGTTTGTTTATAGTAGAGCTACTTATGACTGGTCCGAGACCGTCCTACCATCAAGTTTAGGTATCCCCGCTGTGATGATGGTTGACTTTTTTAGCTACAAGTTAGTCCTTGACTACAATTACACCTGATGGCAAGTGACGATGCAATCTAAGCTGGAAGCGGGCTAACTTATTAGGAGTAGAATAAAATCACACCCACAAATTCGGTTCCTACACGACATTACAGAACGGACGGAACTATGGCTTAGAAGTACGTCATTGTCGGTAGGGTGCTAACTAGATAGACTAGAACCAGTTTAGAAAATCTAAATCGACTTTACAGGGAATCGAACCCAGGACTTTCTATAAATTTGCCACGGAGGGCATCAAAATCTATAATCTGACACCCTGTCACGTCCCAAGCCTCAGGACACAATTGGAGTCCAATCAAAAGTAGCAAGTTGTGTGTAACTCTGCGAACAAAACAATTCGTGCGCCGTCAAAGGATTGTAATTATAGAGTTTGCGCCGTGTAACCTGTTTTATAAACATATTTAATGTATACGCACACGCATACTGTGAAAATGTATTTCTAAATAACTGTCACGACACGCGGTGCATGTGTGTGTGTGTGTGTGTGAGTCTATTATGTTCTTAATTATCTCAAAAACGTTTGTTTGTTACGATGTGTTCAAGTTTGAATATGTTTAGGCATATATTGGGACAAATCCAACTTAAGCTTAAGTAGTACTCTCCATACAACAAATGAATATTATAGTTATTCGCCTGGTAATATTAACTAGCAAATGTTATGATAGTTGAGTTAATATTCATTTGACATAAGGCACTTTGCTGTAACAGGGCATTATTTAAAACGCACATTTCTAACAGATAAATTCTAGCATACACATAAATTATACATTTGATAATCTCTATTAATATTAATTATAATATTATCCCAGCTTATTTGTCTGTCGGGTCACGTATCCCTGAACACTGTTAAATGGCTTTCATTTGATTTGTAGAGCTAGATAAATCTTACTTTTTAACCGACGAACAAAAACGGAGGAGGTACTCAATTCGACACGTATATTTTTTTTATGAAGACCACGCATAACTTTTTACAGAGCTGTTCGATTTTGATAATTCTTTTTTTATTAGAAAAGGCACACTTCCAAAATGGTCCCGTAGTCATCATGTTCAAATCTAATGATGATATCCTGGAAAAATTTAAGGAACTCTTCAAATTTTATAGGTATATAGCGATTTCGGTTTTTGTGTAAGTATCGGTAGCTTTTTGACTACTAGTGCCGTAAAATATACTATGAGAGTATAGTACAAGTACGTTACGTGGCAATAAATCACTAAAAAGTAAGAAATGACTGCGTCATTTAGTTGCTTTAATATACTTAACCATATAATAATAGTTATTACTTAACCATATAATAATAGTATATTTTGAGTAAGAACATGGAGTATATTATAAACATCGGCGTGTGAACCTAACTGTTACAATTACTTTCGCGGTTACTTTTTAATTGATTCACAGATTATAAATTTCTTTGATCACACGATCAAAGTGTGAATTCTTCGTTTAATTTCTTATTAGTAGATAATACAATATATAATCAGATTTATTAAAAAGGTTTTGTTTTCGTTCTCGGGTTTTAACGAATCTACGAGCGATAAGAAAGGTGTTAGGTAGTTTAGAGCAGAGCATATATTTACGTTGTGATCTATTTAAAGAGTGTATATACCTCCTTACTATTATGTGTTATTTTCATTATAAATATATTAATTAACAACTAACTTCAACAATAAATGTAGGAATTGCAAGCCCTCGGTTAATCAGTGCTACAAAAGTAGTGTTTTAGACAGATTATTATTTATATACAGGTTTATATTTTCATTTGATATTATTATGGAAGCATTTACCTATTTTATAATCAATTCCTTTTTATTGGCCTCGTGAAAGCGCTAGCACATAATGCAGCTCAGCTCTCGGTTGACATAATAATTATTTTTCTAATTATGACTACATTCTTCTATAGAATGAATTTTAAAAACTTTTCGCTTCTGAGAAAAATTCCTAGACTTAGATTATCATGAGCTCTCCATACTCATGCCATATTTCACCTCCTTCAAGAATTTTTCTTTTGATTCAAACTTATTAATAACAGTTAATCTACTCACTTGTGAAAATGACAAATGTTTAGAAATTTGCTATGAAAATATCGAAAAAGTGGTCAATTTTATAAATATAATATCAAAAATAAATAATTGTTGAAAGGTTGCCCTTAATACATTTGTTTTAGAGCTTTTGCGGTTAAATTGACCTTTTCACATTGCGGTTCTCAAAGTTTTTTGACTAACAACCTTGACAAACATTAAATTATTTACTCGTCACAAAAATAGAAACAAATCATCCGCGCGCTTGTAGTTCAGTAACTTTGAACTCTTCACCGGGAACTGTTCGCACAGGATAAACGACTGGTTGATGAACTATATCAAATTATCTAAAGAACGTGCACGTAAATGTATTTCAATTTACATAATGGAATCTAATATCAAAAAATATATAAAAATTAAGTGTCATAGTGTTTGTTATCGAAGTCAACGTAACGTCTTGACCGATTTTAATTAAATTTTTTGTGCATATTTGGTAGATCTGAAAAGGTCCTAGTCTAATAGGTTTTTACTTTTTTAAAGTTCTAATTTCTTGCAGTCGCGGAGATTAGCTAATGTATCATAATTATATTTTTATATAGTACTTTTCCTGTTTACTTAAATTTTGATGGTTGAGAAAACAAGGAAAACACACAGTTATATATAAAATATTTTGAAAAAATCTATAAAATCTATGGCGCAAATTTTTGAAAAACTACTAAACATGAGTTATCATAATATTCCTTGCCTCTGCTGCATCTTGGTCTACTACTACTATCGCATTTTTTGACAAAATAGTGTTTATGAACAAAGTCGCATCTCGCAATTATCTTCTGGTGGTCGTGTTGAATATCAAATATACGTTACCATTACCAAGCTATTAGCATATTTAAATATAGAGGAGTAATTGGGTTTATTGGAGACGATATCGCGTAACATAGAGCGCATCATTAGCAGAAGTCGCCTACGTGTGTCATGTCGCTCGCGCGTCGCAGGCTGCAGCGCGCTTTCAGGCTCAGCTCGGCGGACAGCTTCGGAAAAGCGGTGCATTTTCCGGTGTTTACGACATCTCTGCCAGGGCTGGTGCATTAGACTAATACTCAGTTTTCTGATTTTATAGTTGCTAGTACTTTTTGTTTGTCGTCGGAAATTATGGTTAGGATTTTTTGCGATGTTAAATTATTATAGAGAAATAAGAATTATGTATTGTGAAGAATTAAAATGGCTTTTATAATCATAATATCGGGTCGGGTATAATATAATAATATACTGTTAATAATTATGTCGCACCAGAAAGTACATCATAAAGTAATTTGATGGTTTATTTGTGTTTGGGAACATGTAAATATGTCTTTGGGTGTACTAAACCATTCCAACCATTATTTTTATTGTAAGTCTGTTACTATAAAAAGTCACGGCGAAGTGTGTCAGCCCTACTCTAGTATCAGAATAAGGAAATGAGAATCGCTAACGATCTCTTTTTTACGGCACACGTGATGCCCGCCTGCCACCACCGGTACGGACCGACGGGCGTATTACTTACATTATACTTACAGCGGGCTTGAAAAGAGCTTTTTACAGATCCGTAGTACAAAATGAAAAACGTTTCACTTCGAATGATTTGATTTAGAATGATAACTCTGTAACAGCTACATGTTGATGTTATTACCAACGGAAGAACAATTAGTATTCAAACTCATCTATCGCGAACTTGTCCGCGGTTCCACTAAATTTCGCTTAACAGCATGCAATAATTGTTATTGTCATCATCAGTCTGTATCCGTCCACTGCTGGACATAGGCCTTCCCGAGAGCGCGCCACCACACACGATCCTCTGCCTTCCTCATCCGGCCACTTCCCACTACATTTTTAAGGTCGTCGGACCATCGGGCTGGAGGGCGTCCTACACTGCGCTTAATAGTACGTGGTCTCCACTCCAGAACACGCCGGTTCCAGTGACCGTCTGTTCTGCGACTTATATGGCCTGCCCACTGCCACTTCAACTTGCTTATCCTTTGAGCTATGTCCACTAGTTTAGTTCTCCTTCAGATTCCCTCGTTATCGATTCTATACTTTAGAGAGACACCCTACATAGCTCGCTGAGCGACTTTGAATTTGTGAACCACACCAACTGTCAGTGTCCACGTTTCTGCGCCATACGTTAATTGTTATTTTAGGTATATTAAATTAACTTATGTTGTCAAATTACTATAACACAAAAATACTAGGTTCTAAAACATCTATACTTCAAAATTGCTGAGGCGTGGTTAGGTGTTGTTCAGGGAAACACTTAACTCCGACGTAAGACGACCGCGTAGGTGGGCACAGTCTGACGTTGCTGAAAGAAGGGAAAGAGAAATTTTATCCATGCGAGGACGATCCCGTCATACGTTGGATGTTACATTGATTAAAACTTTCGGTTCGATACATAGTAGAAAGGTAAGTCTATTTTAAATTATTATATTTTTCAATCAACTAAATAATTTACAATTAATTATGTACCTATTGTATACTATTAAATATTTTATATTTAACTCCGTACATTGTACACTAATAAATATTTTACTATGTTACAACAGGCGACCCTCGGGCAGGCAGCTTTCCCGCGCAACGAATATCTATCGCAATTCAGCGCAGAAATGCTGCCTGCGTGATGGGCACCTACCAAAAGGGCAAAATTTAGAATTATGCTTATAGTTAAGTTAATTAGTTAGTTATTATAATTATTCTGTTTTTTTTTTATATATAATTTTCGTGCCTTTATTGTTAATATTTTTCACACTAACAAATAAACTTTGTTACAGGTGCTGTGTCGGCAACAGTAATTTTACTATTGCATAAAAATCATTGGACGCTATAACGTCTTCTATCTGGTTAAATGTTCAATATATTATATGTTTAAAGTGTTTTTCGAGACATGGGGGTATACCACCAAACTATTGTCCAACTAGAAATTGCTAATGAGAATCAAATAGCAGAAAAAATTCAATATTTGATTCAAATCTAGAACTCCCAAACTAAAACGTCATGCTTTAAACCCGCGTAGACTAACCGCTGGCCAACAAAAAGTTCTATTGCGTCTTAGAGACTTTCAATTTGATTTGAGCACGTATCCATACGTATAGCATTGCAGATTCACGTAGAGCCTCGTAGAGTTACGTCAAACCACGTAGAGCTATGTAGAGCAACTTGTATCTAAGTACAGCCACATAGAGCCACGTAGCGCTTAGGCTGAGAGGGTGACGGTACGAGCCGGAACGCGGTAATTCGGTGCACTTCCGGCGACGCCGAGAGACGTTCAATTTATACGAGGACGCAGCGGACGTCATTCCTATAGATGAGACCACCTCTACTACTAACACTGAGGCAAGATAAAAAGCTGACGGAGTGATAACAATCAGTCTATTACCAAACTAATGCTTAAACGCTGTGAATCTTAATGCTATGCTAATGTTATGAGTGGACGCAGTGTGTGCAAAGTTTGTGGTTTATGTAATTATAATAATGTAGGTCTGCTGAGTCTGCTCGAATGTACGGACAGTAAACTTACTCGTATATATTACGAGATTGTTCTTTTACATATTATTGTTACATTAGCTGTGTAAACTACCGCGTAGTCTACAAGCTTATCTACATCTGTATTTCTAAGCAAAGCACCACTGACTTATCACGAGATCTCTATGTCTGTACACTATTTATTTTAAAATTTTGCATATTTACACACACTTTACGATGGAGACTCTCACCGTAATTTGTTTTATTAAATTATAAAAATGCCTTGGTTGTAAGTAACAAAGGTTCAGAAACAAAGGCTAAGTACCAAAGGCATAATAATCGAAATTCTGCAGTGGTTTACTCCATTCACTCATGGTAGGAAGTTGGTATGACCAAAAACAACAAAAAAATTGTGCTCAATGTGGCAAAATTGGTGTCTATTTTCTCATTTAGATATTTTATCTAGAGAACTCTCACAAGTTATAATTATTTGGTTCATCTAGCGCCTGGCTCTAAGTCCGTGTTGCTCGAAGTTAACTGATACTTTTTGCAATCTATATCGGTAACCCTGTACACTTGATCTCTGCACCTGCGAGCATACGTTTAACTTGCACTCGAGAATGTCTGAAGCGACGCAGCATTACGGTTTGGAAGCTGTGATGCCGGTCCAATTATAGATGAGGCTAATTCTTAAATATAAATAAACCCTTATGTGAGGGTAACACTTTTCAATAAAAACTAAAAACTAATGAAATATCGAGTTTAAAAATTCCTTTCTATGTAGAATACAATATTGATATATTGTATTCTAAGAAGGTCAAATAAGGTGTGGCTGGAGTCTGTTATAGAGGATATCGCGTGTGTAAAAGGAGTGTATGATTTTACTTATGATCAATTTAATAGCAAGGCATGACTGGTATTTCATCGACCTTACCTTGGTGGTGGATAAGAAAAAGATAGAATCGAATGCTTGTGTCCCAACACACAGCGAGAGGGAGCAATTGCACTAAATACTGCTGTTTTAGAGCGTAAACTAGTGAGGTTACGCTTTTACTGGGCCTTCGCTTTATCTGGATGCACGTAGGTGCTCTCCTAAATCAGACAATATCTGATTATTATTTTAGAACTAGGAAATTCAATTGTTTTACTGTGAATTTGGGTGATTACATTAAGCTATTTTACACATTAAATAAAATATTCCGACAAGTTATGGCTTATAGCATGCAAATATTTACAGATCAAGTATAAGTAAGTTAATTAATTAATTTCAATTTCAAAACTACAGTAGACATTAAAGTAGTGTAAGTGTGTTGTGTTGTTTACTATAACTTGTAGTATAAATTTTTTTTAACAAAAAATAGAACAGACTTAAAACGCATTAAAAAGTGAGAAATAACTGCGTCATTTAGTTGCTTTAATTTACTTGAGCATATATATGAGCCGGTTTTATTTTATGTTAAAAATTTTTAATTCTTACTTTTTAGTGATTTATCGACAGGTAAACTACTCGTATTATACTCTCATAGTATATTATATGGCACTGGTAGCCAGAAAGCTACCGATACTTACACAAAAACCGAAATCGCTGTAAGTGTGCCTATAAAATTTGGGATATCATCATCAGATGACATGCTGACTATGGGACCATATTGGAAGTGTGCTTTTTCTAATTAAAAAATAATTATCATAATTGGACAAATCTGTAAAATGTAATGCGTGGTCATACTTAAAAAAAAAATTACATCTCGAATTGAGAACCTCCTCCGTTTTTTTTTGTCGGTTAAAACTGAAGATACTTACTCATATTGTCTAAATAATTTCGTTGTTTCAAGAATTATTTGTTACCTATAACTTGCATAGAGGTCATTCTACATGCTATTAACTAAATTATAGTTTGTTCATTTTATTAAAAGGATAAAGGTAAACAATGTAAATGGTATGCGAGAGCGGACGAGGCTATTTATTTCTCTTTTATTTCTTTATTTTCTGTCGTTTTGATGGCCCAGCTAAATATGTATATAAACATTCTTTTGTTTCTAAGCCTGAAGAATTTGTACCGTCGATGTTATAACGCTTGAGACCTTGGACCCTCTAGTGTAGTTAGTTCGTTTCTGACTACCACGTTATTTTTTGTAGACTTTTTATCGATTGTTAGTTTAAGTGATAAGTTGTGATCACACGTTCAAAAAATTTAATCCAAAATAGAAAAATTTTTAAACGAGAGTTATTTTGTTTTGAAAAATATTTAATGAGTTTGTTTTTCCAAAAACAATAGGATTGAACTGAACCGTCGTAGGGACTGGGACAATGCGCGCCGGGGGTCGCCGCGAATTTGGTGAGAGGCGGGGAAATAAAAAACTGTATTGGTATTGTTTTCTTATAATTGCTTGCCCTTACTAACGTTAGCAGTTTAAGTTAGATCATATAAAATCAACTTTCAAATTCTGGATTTGTCAGTCTTTCTCCAAAAATCATCATGGACAGTAATTAATGCCAGATAATTATAAAAAAAATACAAATATAAATAATTACTCGAGAATATATTCTCTCATAATTTATTCTGATGTTGATTCGTTTCCAAAGCTAATTGTAAATCTTACTAACAGCAGTACAGTCTGAATTCAACAAAATTTCAATTTAAATACCTATTATAATAAATGCAAAGAAAACCTACGGTAGTGGGGCTGATGCTGCGACTCGTAGTAATGCATTTTGTTTTTGATTGATTCGGAGCTCGGCGGAGCCTTTTATTATTTCCATTTACCTATTTCTTTTTGTGTTTTTAAGAAACCTGTTTCGTTTTTTTGAATTTTAATGCAGTGGACGCTTTAGTTTTAATTAAACTCGGAAGAATTTCCCGCTAGTAAGCGGTGTACCAAAGCCGACATAAGTCAACTTTTCAATTATTTGCATAGTAATTATATTTTTTATATAAACAGTTGGAAGAACGAGCATGTAGCTTAGTTTATTTATCCTGCGTGTATCATTCTGAAACCCTACGAGTACTAGGTACTGTGTCCCCGTAAAAACATAAGCACTCGTAGTTTTTATGAAAATTGTTGCGTTTACAAACGTTTTATATAGATGCAGCTTCTTATGTACTAATATTATAAGATAATGTTTGTCATTTTTTAAATGGGTTTGTTGGGGGTAATCTTTGGAACTACTAATCTGATTTAAAAATTTATTTCGCGAGTATAATAAAACGTTACCGAGGAGTGTCGTAAGTTATATATTATATTTGTATTATGTATATTAGCCGAGTCATCACTGAATTTGTCGCGCAAGCCGTATTGAAAATTCTGCTAAATCGTAATTGGATGCGCTGCCTTAAATGTTAAAATTGAAAGCAATGCATAGCAACTTTATGCGTCTTTACAAAAAAGTCTGCAACATCATATATCAATCTTTTATACTTTAGCAGATCTAGGACATTTTATTGTTTATACAACTAAACTTGAATCGTTATCAAAATAAATTGTATAATAACTACAAGAATATTATAGAAAGAGATAAGATTTAACTGTTGCAGTGTGTTAATTAATAACATAGTTCTACAAAATTTGCAAGCCTTATGTCTTGCCTTGTACTCGCAGGTCATCCTGCGGCTGCCTAGTCGATGTATAAGATGTGTACTTTATACAAATTAAAAACTAACAAGTATTACGCACGGGCCGGCGGGCCCGCACGATTATCCGGAGAGTAGGGCCCAAATAGGGCTTCTTACCTTATAGCGGCCCGGCTAATGGCCGCTGCAAGTCATGAGCGGTTCACTGTGACACAAGTTTCCCATAATTTGGAGAAAGTAGGATTACTAAACCTTTTTGATTATTTTTAACGTTAGGTGTGTAATTACATTTTACTGCTTATCGCCAATTCTCTTTGCGAAGATAACTATAATAGAGAGAGAACTATAATAGTAGCCTGGAGTTATCCTAATAACCTGAAATATGAATCTTTTCAGCATGAAGCACTGAACAAATTTCCTACTTATAGAACTTCACAGAAATAACAAGAGTCTAGGAGTCGGTGCCAGCCAAGGTTTCTACTTTAAGGACATTACCGAGACTACTGCTTTACTTAAATAATGTTCCTTAAACTGGGCACCGACTTCATAGTATGCTTAAGTAAATTAAAGCAATTAAATGACACGGTTATAGTTTACTTTTTAGTGCGTTTTGATTCGGTTCTATGTTTTGTTAAATATTTTTAAAGAAAATGTGTCTGAAATTTATTTGGTTAAATTTGAAAAAACTAAAATAATAAGGTAGGGTTTATGCACTTTAAAAGATGGATGTTACTATATTAAAAATATAACTACGATCAATCAAAAATGTGCTATATAAATCGCTGTCGCTTGTATTTTAGGGCATCCTGATATCAGCGAGTGGCCGCAATTAACACTACCTTTACCCTCGGGGCACGCCGCCGCTACAAAGCTTTTAGTGTAAACCTACCTTTATGCGCCGCCGCCCGCTCCCGTCCCCGCCCGCGCTCGCACCCCGCCGTGTGGAGCTCATACGCGGCCGCAACTTGCTAACACAAGCACTCAAGTTTTTTCAAGGACACAGGAACTATTGATTTTAATTGCTTTTAATCCACTGTGGCTCATCAGTCACATTATCATCAGCTAGGTGGCATGTAACAAAGGTCCGGCCCCTCAATCAAACTATGCTAGTGGTAACTTCCAAAGCAACCGTATTCCCAACTATTTCGTTGGAGCAAGCATAACAAGAATGACTAAAAGTATCTGGATGAATTTTGGCTCAGGGATAGATTGTAATCTGGAATAGCGTATAAGTTTTTAGTCTACTGCAGTGCCCAGCTGGTTACTGAGTATAACATGAAATCAAAACATCTCAACCAATAAGCCTCATACGGCCACTTTTTATTATTTATCAGTAATGTATGTAACACCTCATACTGATTCTGTACTGTTAATTCTGTACTGTTTCTTTCTGTTTCGTTTCTGTACTGTTTCTTTTCTGTACTCTTTCTGCACTAATTCTCTACAAGTTAGACCACCACAAGGTACAGTGGTTTTATTTATATTTATTATTCTAATATCAAATTGATGTACAGTTCTCATTGAAAATAATTTTCTCATCTTGACATCCACAATTTTTGTATACAATTTCGAAATACATAAATAATGGTTGAAATGACATTACTTAAATATCAATTGTATTAAAATATTATATAGGAATGGAAAATCTATAGGTATAAATACGATATTAAGAAAATCCTTTTTAAAGGAATATGAAACTATTCTCTAAATTTTTGGATTCTTGAAGCAGTATTTAACGAATGTTTTTATTATTGACAATAAGAAACAATGAACCAACAAACATCATATATTTTTAATATAATACAATACAATGCGGAAAGGAAGTCAGTATCGTATGTAGTATGCTAGCGATGGCACAGACACTTATGCTATATATTACAGGGTCAGCTGCAACCCAGCCTTGCGGCTGACCGTGGGGGTCCGTGGGGGTCCGTGGTGCAGGGAGTCGGTTATGTTACGTTGTGAATGAGAGGAGAGAGGCTCGCGGCTCACTGCTCCTCTGATGCTGCTCTCTGCAAGTCAAGGGACAAAATAACAGTTTTGGTCAAATGGTGAAAATCATGGTATCATATGGTAAGTCTATATGGTTTGAGATCACGAGGGCTAGGGTTATAAAGTACTTTCTAGCAAAACATTTTCTGTAAAAAATTTGGTTTTCAGTTGGAAAGATGGTGGTGTTCAGACTCTCATGCCTCGGTTCCAGTCACTATTACTGATAGAGATGGTTAATTGGTTATAAAAGAATACTGTAGAAGTTTACTTATAAACTACTAACCGATTTTGATATTATTGCTTTGTAACCGACTTCAAAATCAAGAAGTTTCTCAATTCATTGGAATATTTTTAAATAATTTACCATCACTTCATTCGTTAATTATGTTTGAGGTCAGTCACTTTAAAACAGCAACGATACTCCACAACAAAATTTCAACTATGAGAATATTAACTTCACCATGATTTGCCAAAGCTTCATTTTGGAAAGAACGTCGTCATCTATCATCGGTTTCGCTTCTAAGCCCTTTGATGACGGCTCCATTGGTGCTTCTTCACTGTCATTACTGAAAAAAATAATAATCATTAGAAAGCAGTAAATAAACTTATAGTATCGAAAGTGTTACAACTGTCGCCATCTTTTGCATGTTTTATACTTTATGTTTTACGCCATCTAGTGAGCAAGTTAAGAATCGCTAAGCTAAATGTAACTAAGGAAAATTTTACTTACATCAACCTGTTCGTCGTGGGCATGTCCTCCTCCACCCGGTAGATGGCGTCTTCATTCTGACTCGCAAATTGCTTCGCACGGTTCTGCAAAAAGAAAATTAATCGTCGTTAAATATTGAAAATATACATATAACTTACTAAGACATTTAGAGATAGATCGAATGAAGAAGTATTTTATTCAATAATAGCTGGAAATTAACAAGACATTTTTTGGATTGAAGATTAATGGTATTAATGGTATTAATAAAGCGCCATCTTCTCACAGATTGTGTTTTCTTTCATTTGACTAAATGGTGTATATAGTTTCAAGTTTTCTTTTAAGTATGTATGTATTTAAGTTTGTGGAGGCGTATCTCCGGAGATACAAGTCCGATTTGAGTAATTCTTTTTTTGTTGTACTAGGTATTGTTCAACTTAGGGTACACTGCAAGTTTCGTCAAAATTGGTTCAGTCGTTTTGAGATAGGTATTTTTTTAGGCATGACCGTGCATAACTTTTCACAGAATAGTCCGATTTTGAAAATTCTTTTTTTTATTAGAAAGAGTACACTTCCAAAATTGTCCAATAGTCATCATGTTAGGATCTGATGATGAGATCTTGGTTAAATCTAGGGAACTCTTCAAACCTGAGGCACATTTACAGCGATGTCGGTAGCTTATAAGTGGCTAGCGAATATTGGTACTCATAGTTTAGAACGAGTAGGTTTTATGTATGTTCGTTGTCGATAAACCACTAAAAAGCATGAAAAAAATTTAAAGTAACTAAATGACGCATTTATTTTTTACTTTTCAGTGCGTTTCAAAGTCGGTTTAATTTTTTATTAAATTTTTTTTAAGCCATCTTGTAAGTACAAGAAGAGAAAACTAAATCCTTAAGATTCCGAAGAGTAGTAAGTAGCATAGTGTAGTACTTATCACACAATGGTAAATATCAAGTAAATCAAAATCACAAATGAATTTCTACGTTTATGAGATAGGCTTACCAGTTCGCTGTTGGCGACCATGCGTCTCAGGATCCTGGTGAGGTACCAGTCTGGAGCCGACGCGGGAGGTTTTCCCGACCGCTTGCCGTGCGCTGAGAACAGCAAATATCACATGTTAAGCAAATATGCCGATCACTTTGCTCAGAAGAAGAATGAAAGTGCGCGTAAATTAAGTAAACTTAGTATTCTAAAGAATAAAATATTAATAAATTAACATGACGATACGCTCGGCATAATGATACGTAACATCCATGTTAATATGCAGTAAATTACGTAATTAATATAAATAATAGAGCTAATTATGCCATTAAGTACTGTTACCGAACATTAAAGTAATCTATTTATATATATATATATATAAGACATTCCCACCTATATATTGACTCATCACGATATCTCTGGAACCATAAGGCGTAGCGACTTGAAATTTGGTAGGAATATTCCTTTCACCGAGTAGAGGTCAGCTAAGAACGGATTTTACGAAATTTCCTCCCCCCCCCCTGGGTTGCGGGGGCGCTAGTTAAAATTATTTTTCACAAATTTTCCATTTTATATTTAGAACAAAACGAACACGATTTTATGTTCGTTTTGTTTGATAATTTAATATAAGTTCTCTTAGAATGATAACGGTAAATATTCCAAAGATTATTATTGAAATAAAAATGTTATTTATAACAGAGTTGCAGTTCTTTTATGCTGCACTTTCCGCGGGACACGAGAAGCAATTGCTCCCGGTCATTATAATTAGTATTTAGTCCTCCAGCCGACATAAGAGCAATGCAAAGCTAGCTCCCGCATTGGACTCACAAATAGGTTGAGAGTGAGATGCTGAGGACGGAAGAGCGTACAAATGTAGTTCGTACAACTTGGTCTGGGTAAATGTCGCACGTCTAAGTTCATTAGGTTGGGATTACGGCGCGGTGTGGTGCGGCGGCGTGCGGTGTGCGGCGTGCGGGCGACGTGTACGCATTTTAATTACCCGCCATTTTGGTAACTCGGATTACACGATTACCGACACCGACATTACAATGTCATTAATCTCTTCATTTTATTACAATTTAGAAATGAAGAACGGATTTTTGTCGGATTTTTCTATAATGCGATTTAGAATATTAAAAAGGAATTTGACATTTTAAAAGATTACAGATTCAAACAAAAAATCTACTATACTAAAGCCAAGCTCAATTGAGAATGCTTGTCAACAAACAAATTTAAAATGAAGGTAGAAAATGCAACAATTTTATGCCTAATAAATTTAAAATTATGTTTTGTTTTTTTGTAAAATCTTATTTAAACGATATTGAATATATTAATTAGTTTTAAGCTTACTTATTTAATTTATTGTCATGAATTCGTCATTAACAAGTTAATTAAAAAAATTAGGTGCTAAATGACTATTAATTTCTACCTTCATTTTTAATTTGTTTGTTTACAAGCATTCTCAGTCGAGTTTGGCGTTAGTATAGGTATACGGTTTGCTTTCAAACATGAATATAACATTAAGCAATTTTAAACGTTTTTGGTTTGGTCAGTAGCATAGAATATCACCTATCATTAACAGCCCTACAGAGCTCTAGGCCTCACTCCCAGTAGGAGATGGAATATAGAGCGTAGATTCATTACGCTGCTTCAATGCGGATTTACGAGCTTAGGGCTATGTTTTGGATTGTTTTACAATACCTATCAGATGTTGATGACGTTGACCAGGACACTTGCTTTGTGAAGAAATTATGTGCCCGACAAATTGTTTTGAGAACTATAATTAATGTGTGAGAAAATATGTCAGTTTTTCGGGATCCTCTGACGTTGGGAGCTCTGGGCACAGGCCCCGTACGCCCTTGCTTTTCCCCTAGGATAAGTCGAAATAAATATGTTATGTGCTCGAAATGTCACATTAAGTGGGCAGCAGTCAGTAGGCAGCAGGAGCAGAGAGCGCGCGGGCAGTAGATTGATGTGGCGGCAATCAGCGATGCTTATCGCGCACCTGCTGCCTCCCGCGCTGCCCGTACATGCTAATTATCTGCCTTTAACACCGCGCTCTATCTATACTGCACTAGTTTTATTATTGTACATTAGTTTTCATCGCAACGGAACAACAAACGGCTCATTTGTTTTTTTACTTTTTCAGTTGGCTTAAGATCTCTCTTGAGTTTGAAGTGCGATGCGAATGTAAGCAATGAACCAATTTGGAACTTGACATTTAAATTTCTTAAATTCTATCAATTAGAAATCGAATTTTTAATTTATAACAATTTTCAGTTGGGAAATAGTTAATGTTATTTTGTTTTTCATAACTGGAAAAAAGCGAAGGTCATACCTTGTCCTCCTATTAAAAAGAAGTATTCGACTATTCGGTACAAGAACTAGACCAAGCTACGGGTTCATAAACAAAACCTAAGTCTTTGATAAATTTCCAAAAAGTAGAAAATTTATAAAGGTATAAAGGAATAAAGGTCATCATTACAGTAAAATTGAAAAATTCCGTCAATGCCAAGTGTGCAGATAGATTGACCGGCATATTCTATCTCATCAATAGTGATCTCTACAATAGCAATTGAAAATGAACATCCCATTATACACCGTGGTACGGTCGGGCAGAGTGCGAGCGACGCAGTATATATTTTAATAATTGTGCGAGTGGGATTACGGCGCCGCCATATACTGCTGATAAGGTGCCAATGAAAGCTAGTTAGCGATACAATAAGCTCTCACAGTTCCACTGCGCGATATGAACGCTGAATTACCTGCAATTCATCATTACACGAGTAAGTGAACTGACACATTGGCTTAGTGACTAGGCACCATAAAACCTAGGGTTTAAGTTCAAAAGCTGCTTTTCCTTTCATTCTTTATGTATTTTTTCTTTATGTCATTAAAAAAATTGGTTGTCTGTAAAGTCGGTTTACTGACGATAGTTGAACGTGACAATGTCTTAAGAAAATACTGATGGAATGGTAGCATTTAATTGGTTATTAAAATTTTTAATTTAAGTATATTTCTATAAATATTAATTTAAATTAATAAAATAAGTGATTTTGATTTTATAAATTTATATTTTAAATTTATAATAAATATATTAATTTTTAATTTAAAATTAATATATTTAATAATTATATTTATTAGACGGATGTCGAACGCAAAGGTCGATTGTGCTTCTTTGTCGCTCGTTCCGCGCTCTCGCTTGCACTTCAAGCCTTACATGGAACGCCTCAAAGCGAGGTAACGACGCATGACGTCATGTTTTTTCGTGCGTGCAGCCGGCTCTATCGAATTACAAGACGTTGTCACGTCAAAAAGGGGTATTCGCGGAATTAAGATTTTTTAAGCAGGTGGCACAGTAAGGCTGTCAATTAAGTGTGGCTTTTGTTCCAGCCCTTATTTCTATGATATTTTACATTATTGATATTTACTAAGGATGAATAATTCATACTACTTATATTGATCTCGTCTGACTGCTTCGTTGGTCTAGTGGTTAGCCTATCTGGCTTCGATCACGAGGTCCTGGGTTCGAATCCTGGGTCGCGTCACGGAATAATTCTGACTTTTTCATTCTTCTATGAAATTTTCGGGACATTCTAAGCCTGGAGTCGGGAAGTTGGTGCTGTTACACCGCCGTGCCTCGGTGAGCACGTTAAGCCGTCGGTCCCGGTCACTATCGTCAACATCGATCGTTAATAAATGAAACATTATCACCCTAAGCCCGCCAAACCGCATTGGAGCAGCGTGGTGGGTGTACGCTCCATATCCACTCTCCTATAAGGAGGGAGGCCTGGCCCTGTAGTGGGCCGATAATAGGCTGATTATGATGATGATGATGATATTGATTTCAATACTTTATGATAATTAAAAAAAAAAGTTTTTATGCGATTTAGTTTTAATATTTAATGCCAAATATTTTAAATGTCACTTCCCGTCGAAATCCTTTCCAAGTTTAGGAGTTATAATTATGCGAAGGAACATTTGACGTGCTAATATAATCAGGGATATGAATCCTGTTCTACATTACATGTAAATCCTTCGGAATTATAAACGGGTTCCGACACACGGTCAGCTAGCATTCATTTCTAACCGATCTAAAAAGAAAGAAAAGATCCAAATAATATGTATGACCTGTACGTTTGTTTGTATGATATACGTTAGGAAACAATTATTTGTTTGTTCCGACAAATATGCTAGGAGGGTGCACGAAAAGAAGTAAGTAACTTTAGACGATAACGTATAAAAAATAATTTTTTTTATCGACTATAAGTTGGCCCTTGTCTGCCCTGCTATCACACCTGATGTTAAATGATGATGCAATCTAAGATGGAAGCGGGTTAACTTGTTAGGAGAATGATGAAATTCACTCCCCTTTCGGTTTCTACACGACATCGTACCGGAACGCTCAATAGCTTGGCGGTACGTCTTTGTCGGTAGGGTGGTAACTAGCCACTGCGAAAGCCTCCCACCAGCCAGACCAAGACAAATTAAGAAAAATCAGGGCTCCCCTCTTATAAATCCACTGAGCATACCACTGCGCCTTAGAGGCTGTCAAAAAAATAAATTCAAGTGTACTAATATGCAAAATTCTAAATTAGTTTTTTAAAAGTCAAAGATGTAGTATCTGACTTTTAAAACACTAATTGTGTGATAGATATTTCTAATGATTCAGTTGTATTTTTTATTAAAAATAACTTGTATTTACTATGTAAAGTATTTTTGCCCGGAATAGCTCTAGTGGGTGGCTGGTGGGTTGATTGGACGGTTGAATGTATTCCTAATTCCACTACTTGGACTAGGTTATATTGAAAAGTTTTCTATTAATTAGGTCAGTGAGATGTTATGACTAGAGCTACATCTTATACATTCGGCGGCATAAAGCGAGTCTACGTAATTACATTACCGGTCATATTTTTCTCATGTTAAGTACTTCGTAAGGGATTCTGTATGATATAACATTTTAAACTTTGACAAACAATAAATATTGCTGATATTAACTACACTACTATACAGCTTTGAAACATCGTTATTAGTAAACAGTTGTTGTTTATAAAAAAAACCTAGTAAAAACCTAGACTCTCTACTAGAGTTGCGTTGCTACTAGACTATGCGGCTTATGCTGTAACTTTTGATTGCGTTGACATAGAAGTTTGATTTTAACACAGCTTAAAGGTCTTATAGACTCAAGCATTTGATATGAATTTCAATTTAATACCGTTACGTGTTCATGAGAAAAGGGCGTAAGTGTAAAATTATTAAAAATTTTTTTATTGCATGATGTAACTAAAAATTTACAATTTTCGTAATTTTTCCATCATCTCTGCTATATGTCATTGCTTCGTCCCAAATTTCCCAAGACTATAAATTCACGAGATTCTAAATTTACGAGAACTACCCGTTGGATTTTGATTTGCTTGACCATGTCAAAAATTGGTTTAATTTTTGGCATAAACGGCTATATCTTTTGATTTCCTAGGCCTAGAAGCTTGGTGTTTTCACGACTCTAAGGGACAGCAGACTTGAGTATTTGATATAAATTTCAGCTTGATACCTCCACGCGTTTCTGAGAAAAAGGGTCTTGACAGACAGACGGACGGACAACGAAGTGATCCTATAAGGATTCCGTATTTTCCTGTATAGGTACGGAACCCTAAAAATGAAATGAAAATGAGTCACCACGTCACGATTGCGTCAGTTACCGTGACTACCCAGTGACGAGACAGAGAGTCAAGTGTCCTAGCACACCCCGTGGAGACAAGCTAACTCCTGGCCGCTTAGTACGTATATCATAGAAGAATATGACAACGGCATTCACCTACCGCAAACAATAAGAATTAATGGGAAATTAGTTAATTAATCCTTTTTGATTTAAAGTGGTGTATCCATATTATACATAGTCACACTTAATGCACACTCTGCCATGCGCTGCTCCGATTGTAATTTTCAAAACTGATTCAGCTTTTGGCTGCTGGGAGGTTTTAGCCGTGGCTAGTTATCTCCCTGCCAACAATGACCGCCATGCAGCCTAGCGTTCCATTTCATCATGTAGAAACCAAATGATGTGTGAATTTAATTCTACTCAATAACTTCCATTCTATCTTAGATTGCATTATCACTGCTGTAACCTCTTCAAGTTATCTCTTGGCTGCAATCTCATCTGATACCATAATCCATCTGATAGGTAACGTGTAGTGAATAAAATTAACCTGGGTTGATCATCCATCTTTAAATCATAATAAATCCTACTACTCTATCTCTATCTACTACTCACCTCCCCAGCAGGAGTGTCCGTAGCTTAAACAGGAACCTGCAATAAGAACAGCAGAGTTATTTATGCATATTCGTTTTTATTAATAAACTATATATACAACTATATAAATAGTTTTCCAGATATTACAAAGACTTATTTTCAAAGGCAAGTACTGATGACAGAAAATAGTATGAAGGAGCTCGCGAAACTATAAAGTGCTCAAGAGTGTTTTGCGTTCTACGCAACGTTTGTAACTTTTACCTGTGTTTCATACCGTCGTACAGGTAGCAGGCGGCCAGACCGATCCTTCCGCTATCTACGTGATGCGGTGAAGATGCAAACTTTATAAAGAACGAGGAATGCAGATCGCAGAAGTCGGAACGAGGAACACAGACTGTAGAACTCGAAACGTGGAACGTTTTCCTGTTTGTGCGGGCTCTAAAAGGCCTCGATTTCACTTTAATGTGAAATCTGAAAATGTTTTTATTAGAATATTACAGAGACCGAACTAAAATTTTTCCAATCAAAGTTTTTTATTTAAATATAATACAATAAGGAACTTAAGCTAACTTATCCTTATAACTATACAAATCATGCCCACGTGGAATGGTGGCAAGAATACAGGCTGCCTTTTTTGCGTGGATACGATAAGCGGAATAAGCGAGTCAGTCCATTTACTTGTATGACCAGTAGGAGTAGAGTATCGAAGTTTAATTTGATTACTCCTGTTCTAAAACTTATTAGAAATTAGCGTAAAGTATAGATGTAAAATATTAGTAATATTTTACCCTAAAGGTGCATTCACAGTTATCTCATATACGGAGACTAAAAATCCTATAATGATAGTATCAAAAGTCAATGTATCGTGTTTCCTTGGTGTCGCAGATGTTTATGAGAGATGACGTCACACCTGTGCCACGGTTTTGATAATATACAAAGCGGTGGGAACACCATAACTTAGACGTCTCATAATCAAGTAAAAGGATGTGTAAAGCTGGAAACATACTGAAGGTTCGCAACGTTTATGATAACAAAGCACACATTGTGTTGAGTTCCTGTTTAGTTTTAGTTAACATTTGCCTTAAATACTGTGTGTAACTACGCAGTCAATCATTCTGTGATTAGATTAAATCTGTAACAGTAATAGTAAGCTCATGTAAAAACTATCTTATCATTAGAACATGTATTTTTGTGTTCATCGAGATAATATCTAATGGGTTAAGTACATTTTGTTATAGTGTTCATTGTTAAAAAGGTGAAGAAAGATAACGCGAGTGTTGTTTAAAAGTCGTGACTAATACTTGTTAAAATAATTTATACATAAGACTAATGGAATAATTTATATATGTTTTTAAATGACACAAAAAGTGATATGAGGACCTTTGTCCCTAAACTAGGTATATCCCCGTATTGAAGATGCTTAAAATATATTTACAAATTAAGGGTCTTAAGGAGATAGTTAAGAATTTAACTTTACAGGAATAATTATTGTAAGAATTTGCATTTTAAGATGGTGACAAATGTGTTAAATTACGCATGATCTTCAAAAGATATATCTGTGATGAATATTTTTGACGTGACAACGTCTTATAATTCGACAGAGCGCTGCACGCACGAAAAAACATGACGTCATGCGTCGTTACCTCGCTTTGAGGCGTTCCATGTAAGGCTTGAAGTGCAAGCGAGAGCGCCGAACGAGCGACAAAGAAGTACAATCAGCCTTTGCGTTCGGCAGCGTTTGACATCCGTCTATTAAATATAATTATTAAATATATTAATTTTAAATTAAAAATTAATATATTTATTATAAATTTATAAAATGAATTATTTATTAATTTAAATTAATATTTATAAAAATATACTTAAATTAAAAATTTTAATAACCAATTAAATGCTACCATACCATCAGTATTTTCTTAAGACATTGTCACGTTCAACTATCGCCAGTAAACTGACTTTACAGTCTTAGAATTTTTTAATTATTTATAATTAAGTTTAGAATAGTCATCAAGGTTTACATTGAGGTAGTGACATATTCCCGTATACATCTGTCTTTATCTGAGTATCTCAGGTCAACTTAGTTACGGCTACGAGAGGCGCGGGTAGTGGGGGGAGGGGGCGAGGTTATGGAGTGCATTATATGGACACTCCTCTAATGCATCTGATGCGATCAACTGTTTATGGCTTATTGTGTCGAGCCGCCTACCTACCGCTACATACGAGTCTTTGTATCCACATCTTTGTTGAAAGTAGCGCAGGTTATGACCCAAGACTAAATACTATTGAAGTTCAGTGGGATTACTTATAATATTCACCGATGATTATCTATCTTGTTTATTCTTTGTATACATAGATTAAAGACTACTAGATAGAGCCCATAGCGTGTCCACTCGTGAGACAGCAAATCAGCCTTATTGACATGACATGTCAACATTTAAAGTACATCATAAAACGTCATGTTTTAAAATATCGTAAAATACGAAATATTACTTTATATAAGATAGTTTAGTAAACGCATAATACATGAAATTTGCTAAAAAATAACACATCTAAGCTTTAAATCATCAATCAATGAAGTTTATGCCTACTTACGTATGAAACGTAATTCCTTCGATTTTCTGTTCGCTGCGACTGTTGCAGCCGAAAATATTACAACCCACCACAGCACGATAACGTTTAAATTAATATCGTAACCGCAAAGTTATATTATTTATCAGCAAATTTAATAAAAAGCTAATAATTGCTCAGATATGTCCCTTGTCTGCCACAAACTCCACTCTTGACAAACAATAAAAACGAACACGCTGAAAAGGACAAAAAATAATCTTGTGTCACTTTCTAATAAAGGCCGAATGAAATAAGTCTGTCACGCTCTTGAACCTAGAGCCACGCTATGACTCCATCTAGTAGTCTTTAATCTATGTTTGTATAGCTCAACCACCGCATCGGAATGTCATATTCATGTCAAGTAGGCGCGGCCAGAAACTCAACACATGCTCTTTTCAATTATTCATTTAATTCATACAATAAACATTTTACTAAAAATATGCTTACTTTGCAAAATAACACTTCTCTGAAATATTAGTTCGTTGTTTCATAAAATACAGAAAATATATGACATAAAGTTCTGTGATATCCATTTCAAAACCAGGATATCCTGTCTCGAACAGAATTGGAGCAATCCAAATAATGACTGAAATGAAACAAACGTATCGCCTGCTACGTACGGAGGCAGACTAATATTTAAAAGCACAATAGTATCGTATCCACAAGTTGCGTTTATTCTCATCTAACATCCATGAATAAAAGTTGAGTTCAGTTTGGACGTTGTCCAGACTAATGTGATTTATCTAAGAAATAAAGAATCGTTCTACTTTTGTTTTGTTTTTAATGGAATATTAAATTACGAGACTATTTTACAGCAGTACAAACACGTCACGTCACTGAACTTAGTATAACGTAACGTAGTGCCTCGAAAAAACCAAAAGTTATATATTTATTTAAATTTCAATTCAAGTTAATTTATTTTACGTAGGCTTAGTTCACAAATATTTTGAAACATCATGTTAGACTATTTGTAGTGACTCTACTACTAGCCCGTAAGTAGGTTTGATGGTGATAGGTGACGTACGAACAGATGGTTTACCTGATGTTAAGTGATTTAGCATGACCTGTAATAGAGCAACTTATCTTCGAGGAATAACCCTCTTGATGGACTATCCTGTTCGTGTCCCCTTGAGGTATAAATACTTTCATGTTCGAACCATGTTATAAAAGACTACAGAAAACTATATAAGGTCAAGTAATGTTCAAAAACATAAGAACTTAACGTACTTGTAACGGAGTGAGTCCCGGCGTTAGTTAAGTGTTTAGCTTGAGCTTAACTTGGTGAAGTTAACCGTAAGTAACCTAAGTCGCCGCTAATGGTGGTAAGGAGAGCTAGTTTATGACGTTACGGGATCCGGGACGTGTTGCCACCTGCCCACACTTTACTATCCCTGGTGTATTGTGTACAGTAACTATACGATGCTGTATACTTTAATTAATCAACAAATATCAATAAAATAAAATTTTTAAGTTTAACGTTAAAACTTAGTTCCAGTAAGTTTTAAGGTTAAATCGAAGCCTTAATAGCACCACGGTTAAAGGGTAGAACTCAACATAGAGATCATAGATTCAAATCTCGCTTGTTGGACTCTCACAGTTCAAATTCAGTCTTTACGGATATTTGGGAGAAAAGGGGAATGTTGGTCTCATTAGAAAATATGGTAAATATTCTTTTTAACTCCCGAAGCAAAAATGACGGGATGTTACAAGTTTGACGAGCCTTTGGTATATATGTCTGTCTGTGGGATCCTAACTCCCGATCACATGAACCGATTTAGATTTTGTTTTTTTTGTTCAAAAGGTGAATTAATCAAGAGTGTTTTTAGCTATGAATGATGAAAATTAGTCTAAGATGGTCGTCGCCACAAAATGACAGATTTGTTGTTTTTCATTTTTTCTTTTTTTTAGAATAAAGACATAGAAAATAATTCTGGCTGTTATGAGATATCCCAATACTGGAAGTATTATTTCCTCGGGCAAAAAGGTTTCTAGCAACACTAACGTTAATACAAACTTAGCGTTTTGCGATGAATTCGTTACAATGACGCTGTTTTTTCCGGTATTCTCAATCGCAGTCCATTTTATTAAAGTTATAATTAATAATATTATCCATATTTGTGTAGACGATCTCTTTATTAAATTATATCTACATTCACAAAAGACGAGTTGGATGAGGCTTTGCATTTTAAATGTGGGCTGTACGTAACATGCATGTCATTTAGATGGAGTTTAATTTATGAGTAGAACATGTTTAAACTATTATTACTTGTTAAGAAACGGAGTCCTCCAAAGAGTCCACCGTCTATCTGTTCGCTATAGGCTCGAAACTACTGAACAGATTTTCATGACATTAGAGCATAAGGGAAGGTGTTAGTGTATAATTTGTCAAGGGTTTGCATAGATTGATTGAAATAAATTCAAATTTAAAATCATTTATTTCAAGTAGGCTTATTATAAGCACTTTTGAAACGTCAAATTGGACTATTTGTAGTGACTCTACCACCGACTCGGAAGGCAGGCCCTGTTGAGAAGAGTCGGCAAGAAAGTCAACAGTTGCTCTTTTTACAATATTATCAATTTTACAATATTAAGTGTGTTGTTACATAAAGTTATTTATTTCACTTCCTGTGTAAAGTTGAAAGCCGATCCAATTGCCTTTGACAATCTTTGTCATTTAAAAATTTATCAATAGTACCTATAATAACCCTGACTCAGTAAGTGAGTTTTAATACATTGTTTAAACTTATGCAATGTTCGATCTAAAATTGAATTGGGCATCTTGTTGTACTTTTGTACTTTTCGGAGGCGTTAAGCTGATATGAGTAACTTATGTCCATTTCTAGGAAGACGATCGTTTATATCCTTTTTCTGTTTATACATATTTAAATTTTGTTTAACAAAGACTAGGTTATTGAATATGTATTGTCAGGCTACTGTAAGAATTCCTATTTCTTTAAATTTGACACGAAGGGACTCACGTTCTTGCCAAGTTAAAGTTTATAAATCGACCGAATTGCTCGTTTCTCAAGTATAAAGACAGAAGTTTTATCAGCAGCCTTTCCCCACAACAAGATGCCATAAGACATCACACTGTGGAAGTAAGCAAAATAAACCAGTCTCGCAGTTTCTACATCGGTAAACTGTCTTATTTTTCTCACTGCAAATATAAATATGATTTATGAATATGAAATATGATTTTGAATATGAAATATGATTTTGAATTTGAATATAAAGTCGCGAGCGTTTGCTAGTGAGCAATATAATTTATTCAAAAGCTAACATATTGAATCGGAAGCTGGTTATGAGGCGCGGCTTGTGTTTAAGTTGGATTTAACTCTATAAAGAGAATAGGAACACAAGTCGGATTTGTGCTCGCTGAGCGATTCGCGAATGTGACATTTTATTGTGAACATAATATGAATATTGCAATTCTTTGTCGCAAGGGAAATGTGTTATTTGTTTCAGCTCTTTGAGTCACTATTATTTGTGAGTGAGTTAGTTTATATCTTGAAAAGACAATTACCGGTTTTAAACAGGTAATACATCATACTATTTGATGAGAAAAAAATAGATAAAACGTTAAAGAAATTTTTATAACTGTTATGTTAGATATTATAAAATTAATGTCTCTCTGTGAACTTCATTACTTTTATATTCGTCCGCGTGAAAACCACTTGGCCTTCTATTTTTCTATGACAGACTTTCATACAAATTTTACCTATTGCTATCTCTATGTCTGCTTCTGAAAATACTGGATTCACTCAATGTTTCCGGCGAGACCTTTCGTTTGACACATGATGTTCAATGTGCTGATTGACGAGGCGTATCTAAGATGGCGACTGTAGTTTGTTTAAATAAGAATTATAGTTTGTTTGTCAGTATCATTAGAATTTAACAAAATTCTCCTTAATCCGAATTCTACGGGTATATATTGTCAATTTGAAATCAATATTTATTTATGTTTTGTTATTTATTTAAGGTTTCCATCGAGTCTACCGTACCCCTTGACGAAATTATTAATATAGATATCATAAGGACTTTAGTATGAAGAGTATGGTTGCAGGTGTGATTGCATCGAGTTGGCGCGCAGAGTGGTGCTCTGTAGAGCAAGTTTCGGTCGATAGTTTTACATTTCGATAAGATGTTACTAATTAACGTGACTTTAAACACAATATCAAGTGAGCCATCAGCTTGCGCAGCTAACTAATTTAAAAATATCCTTGACAGTGTTCCAGCGCCGGGTGTTCAGCGCTTCCGCGAAACACTACAAGGCTCCCGTTTATGTGGAAAATGCGATTTTCCGACAATTATATTCCACGTTGCATACATGTATGGCGTAGAAAGAGAGTCAGCGGCTGACCTGCTTAATTTTGTAATACAGTGATAAATTCAAAATTTAAAAAGAAAGTTTTTACTTTAATTATTTTTGACATTAAAATTCGAGTCAAATTTTGTTTCAAGAAACGGTAAATTTTATGTATCCCTTTTGAATCATCGATTAACAAATAATATAAATAAATAACAGACAGATATAGATATTTATCTATTACTTTTTGGTGAAAATAATGGCGAATCGTCATCACCATAAATTGAGTCGTTAAGAAATTCACCAATCATCATATTCTTATTCTAAGTGACTGCATGCAATCTGATACTGTATCACGCTGAAATAAAATTTTATTAGTCTTTCACACCCCATTCCTGTTAAATTGACATACCTGACATGATACCTCTATATCCCGGCGATACGTTTTTATATTCAAATAATAAAAAAAACGATTATTTATAAAATTTATCTTCTCCTAAACTAACATAATAGATATAAAGTAACGAATACATAAATGTCATAACTTTACACACATAAGGGAAGGAAACGAAGATTTTTAAACAATATTCGCGATTTGATGCGCTGAGTAACGAGTACATTTTGCCACCAGCTCCTCGGCTATTATAAATGCTTGGTTGCATTTTGTTGAATGATAATTTTCCAACGGGCCCAGAGCACTGAACACACAGAGGCGCCCACTACGCACGAGCTCGTCGGTGCTACGCGACGGCTCCGGCTACGAGCCTACGGAATTTAATTTGTCGTGTTTTAGAGAACATGTTTACAATTTTTTCAAATAAAAATGATAAAAACGTCAAAGTTGCCTTTCGGTAAAAACGAGACAACGTGTCTTCTAAAACTCATACAATACACAAACGTACGGCGAGTCAGTATAATAAAGTAAATCAGCGTAATTTTATATGACTGCTCAAATTTTAGTAGAAATAATCTTACAACAACAATATATAGAGTACATATTGTTATATTGTACTGTATTATGCAGAAATCACAGCGAAGCGCATGCTGTTAGTGACCCGCTACGGCTCTGAGCTCCACCCGCTCAGCCTACTAGCATCCCCTGTATTTACCTGTTCGCAATTCATCAGATTTCATCAGTTATGATTTTGTTTTGTAACAGGTTAATATAGGGAATATGCTGAAAAGTGCGTAAAATCTTATAAAAGTGCATTTTACGACAAATATGAGAAAAGTCTAACTACTGTGTTTATAGTAGCAAGCTTTTTGTATTTGAAAACTAAAATTAAAAAAAAATCACGAGTCATTGGTAAGATACTCGTCGTTTTGCCAAATGAATCCAGTAGAGCACACAGGCTTACCTTAAGAGTAAAATAGGTCAAATAATAAAGGAAAGAAGTCGGTTGAAAGTTAGTTCAGTAGCCTACTGTGATCACTATTGTACGACAGAGTGCGGTAGGGCGCAGACGGAGCTACGTGCAGTGCTAGTGTGCTACGGCGTAGCGTGACGTCATACCTCCGCGCTGACTGCGCCAGCCGTTCACTTTCTGTATGAGAGTGGAGGGCTTGCTACCTCTACTGTTAATTCTCTGCTCTGTGGACAGACAACACTGTTACATATGACAAAAAATACTTTAATCTTAAAAAAAGATATTTATAAAAAATTAAAACACGAAAAGAATATTTTTAAATTAAAAAAGGTGTTTTTTTTTTCAATATCAATATTTATTTTATTATCAAATAATTACAATTTATATATTTAGCACAAAGGTTACAAACAGTAAGGTTCTTTATAACTTAAAACGCATTTTTATGTATGAAATTTATAAAATAGGAACGTTTTATAAAAATATGTGGACACAAGTTTTTATGTGATATTTTTTTGAAATTTGAAAAGAAACAGAATAAGTACAGATAAAATTAAACCTAATCGGGACACGCAGGTTGAGTAATCTTACAATAACTCATGAAGAGCAATTTCCACCGAAGATCGCTCAATTAGTTGTAGAATAGGCAGGAGTGACGGACGCCATGGGGCGGTGCTATTACGCGCGAACTGACCGACAGATATAACATCAGGAGTAAACCATGCTTTCAAATAAGTTGGGTTATAACTTTTGTCTGAAGAAATTTTAATAGCGCTTAAACTTTTATTATATTAAAAACTAATTACAAATTATGTCAATTTTGATTACATTAATTAAATTTTAATGATTTATAAGTTATGGAAACTCATTCAGGTCATTATGATTAAAGATTTCGTCATTAGAGCCTAGAGGTATCGCATTGAACATCGTAGAGCACCTCCTGAAGATGTTCCGATTTCAAAGAGAAACGTAGATTAAAGTTTTTCTTTCGAATTTGGGTGATTTGTCTAATTATTGCGGAAATTAATATCTATCTAGAAGTACTGTTAATGCTTTGCTGATATCTGAGAAATTTATTTGCGTCTAAATAGTGTTGTTACAATAAAATCATGTGAAAATAACAAAAATTTGAGTGATGCAATTTAGTTTACTTATGTAATAATAAATAATAAATTAAAAAAATCAAAAAATGTAAGCATCTCGGGAAGCCCGACAGAAGTGCTAAGAAGAGAGTGTAGGTGAGAGTGAGGGAAGACGTGCCTGCTTACCGCCGCCATATGAAAGAAAGTGAAGCCACACAGACCGACGCCGTAGCGCGATACATAACGAAGTGAAGTAACTTCCCTTACTTCAAAAATTTGTTTAGAAAATCAGAACACCTGACATTATATAAATAAAGGAAATTCCAGAAAATAATATACCTGTCACTGTTACAACTGAAACGAATGACACTTTGTATGTTGAAATATGTCAAACGGATGTAGAGCATGCCAAACAATGAGCGTTTACTACTGTACTAGCGAACGCCCACGGTTTTAATCGCGTAGGTTCTATTCCTGTAGAAACAATATCAAAAACCAGGATACGAATTAGCCTATATGACCTCAATAAGTTTGGCTATTATATTGGAAAATATTTTTTACTACTCGACTGGTACTTCCTGACATTAGTACATACTGCTTATGAATTACTTAAGTGGAAAGCTGTTAAGGATAACGTTTCTCTCTCGACAGGTAAATATTTATATTGAGTATAATATACAGTACAGCATTTCGTGTGTTGGTCTGTGCGTGCGTGCACGGACCTGCCCCAACGTGCTGCTACCGGGAAGTGCACGACCTTACTTCATTAATTAATACTAACTCTATTACTGCCCACTGCCGCTAACTACCGCTAACTAGCGCTAACTGCCGCTAACTACCGCTCGTCAGCACAACGCCTCGCTAATATTTGTGTACAATGCACTTTGATGCTTTTTCCAGTATTAAGAAGTTTTTATTTTGTTCCTTTAAATTAATATTTCAAGTTAATCAAAATGAAGTTAATTACTCAAGCGTACGAGCGCCATTGTCAGCGCGACAGTAGAGTTATTAGGTATTGAAGCTAGTTTGTACTTTAGGTAAAAATCGCGGCTATTCAATTAACAAGTTATGCTATTCTGCAACGAAAGTCTAGTAGTGATTTGAATTTGATGTTTCTCATTCTCCTAAATGTAAAAACTGAGGCCATCAGCTAGAAGGCTTATAATTATATTTTTATAGAGCAAGAAGTGATTGGCGTAGGCTAGAGTCAGATATTATAGACTAGTAACTGGTAAATGGGCGCGTTTACGATGCGGTGTGTGCTGTGAGCAAACAACACACTCGCCGGCCGGTGATTACATGTCTACGACGCGACGCGACCCGACGACGACTATTAGCCCCTCATACATGGTCACAAACATTTAAATATTCTTCTTTAATTTAACTAGCATAAGTTGGTTCATTTCAAAATAATAATAATATATTGTCAAACATACTTTTGCTTTTGTACTTTGTACTCATATTATGATATTCTTTTCTAAGGTGAAATCACCTGTTCATAAATTTCTTTGCCAATAATTCCCAGTGGGTATACTAAGTTGAATCTTCAGTAGTAAGTAGGTGTGAGCACGTAGTTCAAAACATTTTATGGAATCACAAAAATTACCGAAACTGTCAAAGTAGAGTCGGCACGTTACTCGTCCAGCGCTTGTCAACTGTTCTAACTTTTATGAGTAACGCCGTTATTGTAATCGCGTTAGAACGTGCGAGTTGATTTGAAAAAATAAACAAGCTCTCTATTATGTAGTATAAACCGCTGCCTACGATAACTTATTTTGAAAGTTCGTAATTTAATACTCAATAAATTAGTAACTTTTCAGTCAAATGGTTTCAGTCAAATATTTAAATGGTTTTCTTAAACTTATTCCCACGTTATATCTGTCGAATACATACTGGTTATTTGTAAATATTTCGGGATAACTGGAGCTTCCCTTAGTAATGTAATGTCAGGTCGTTTATATTCTCAGAGACTGTCAATTCATCGCCGCAAAGTCTTTTATCTCACTTCAACTTAACTCGGTTTCATCTTATGGTAAATGATTATGCGCAAAGTGCAGTGCTGATCGAGTCTCCACTAAGTGGACTGACGGTATTAGGCGTGTTACAGGGAGCCGCTGGCCAATGGCTACTCACGATCGTTGTGTAACAAAGGCCTAGGTCCACCAGTGGACTCCATCGACCATCGGTTGATGTGATAATGAAATGATGATGCTATCTAACTCAATCAGTTTATCAGTTATATTTCCGCAGCCGACAACACCCTTAGAGGAATAGTAAAATAACAACCTCTTAGTGGGAAGTGACCACAGACTACGAAGGGCTAAGCTTGTATTTCCGAAAATAGGCAATAAATAGATATTAATAATATTTTAAGATCCACGTGGATATATCGTTCAAGAAGCTGAACAATATCGTCGTAAATGTGATAGCACAATGGCTATTATATCGAGATATTTTGATACATTTACAAAATTAACTTCATGATAAGTCAAAAGAAACGTCAAATAACATCGAGAAGATATTATTTTCTAAAATATAACATGAAATTTATTGACATTATGGTAAACTATAGTAGCAGCGCAGTACTGCTTTCCATGATCATTCAAGCTAACATTGTATGATTAAATTTAAAATAATAATAATTAAACATACGTATACTGTTAATTTGTAGATTGGATAATTTTTTAAATCGATATTTATCCTTTGTCACGCATTTATTATTTATTTATCTTCCAACTGGCTAATCCGAAGAAAAATTAAGGACAAGTTTAGTTATGATACTAGAAGCAGTTACCTGTAGCGCACTGCACCAGGCACGCGACCAGCAGCAGCGCCAGCACGCCGCGCACGCGCACGCTGCCCGTCGACGAGTGTGCTCTGCTCTGCATGGTGTGTTGGTTGCTGTCGAAAAACACTTTATTTAGGTCTGTAGCACTCAGCACAATGTCGGAATAGCTTATGTAAAAGCTTCAATAGCACCACATTTAACTGGTTCTGATTTGTCTATACTTTCCATTTCTGCAGTTCGAGGTCTTTCAGACACGGTACGGCGTTTTCTACGCTTGTATTGCACACGTACCTATGACATATATGGTGTGTTTAAGACCCCGTACCACAAGAAAAGTTAAGGAAATGGAATCACATCCGTTAGCATTTAATCCTCCCGTATGACTATTGTTGTATCCACTACACAGCACTGGCACAGACTTTTCTTAGTTCGAGTAATATGAACAGTATTGTGCGAAGACATCATGTGCAAAATTTTGATTTAAAATTACGTAACATATCTACACGAAGGTGTAAAAACAATTTCAAATTCTGTTGTAAAGTTGGAGGCAAGATAGACAGATGCGAGGACGACTTCTTACTATATAAAGATATTTATTTCTTTTACATACTATGTAAAGATATTTATTTCATAAATAACTAGGATTTCTAATATAAAGTATTCAATGAAGTTATGAGATTTCTATCGGAGCAAAGTCTCTAATATACAAAGGGGAAAACCGATATAGAAGCTCTATAGAAGCAAGCGTATTTTTATAATTTGTAGTGTCGTCGTAAATCGATTTATCATTTCGCTCAAATTTGAAAATAAACGCGTGCTTATTTTTAACCACCTTTTTTAATTTTTACATTACTTTAATTTTTACATTTTTAGTTGCTCTTACTGAAATTTACTTAAGGGCGATGATAATTGAATTGGTTATTTCTTAGTTAGTATTTTGTGTTTTAAATGAAATACTTACTGAAGGCGATCGACATCGAGTTACACGAGTTAACCCTTGTACTGGATATTAATGAATTGCTCCACCGCTTACAATCATCGGGTGGTTGTTGTTAACACCCTAATGAACGCCACTCGTAAACAATAACTACCAGAACAACATTAACGATTGTGATTTTCTTGCGAGAGTTTGTGTTGAAAGGAAACAATAATAAATAATATTATAAATTGGCAACCGTTTTATTTATTATTATAATCTATTTCGGGAGATGAAAACTTATTTAGTGATGTTCAGCTACTTGGTTATTTTACTCGAAATAATAACATATTTAAAATTTATTCTTACAATTTCATGAATATTTATTTTAATTAAATTAATAGTATTTATAGAATCTAAGCCTGTCTGTCTGTCAATCTGAAATTGAATATGTTAACGTTTTTAATATCGGTAATATATTTAATATCGGTATTTTTTATGATGGAGTTTTTATAACTTTAAATTTAAGTTTAATTGTTGAAGGATTTTTAAAATTTTAAATATTAATTTAAATAAAATAAAATTCGCGAGCGTTAGCACAGTTGTGGATGCCAGTTTGTAAAATTCCATTTGTCCTTATAATTCTATCATTATCATTCTGCTAACGGGACTTCTTTGTGGGACAAGGCACCTTAGACCACTACTCCAGCGCCGGTTAGCGAGCTTAGGGTGGTATTGTTCAATTCATTAACTATCATTATCAGGTGTTGATGATAGTGATCTTTAATGTCGACCGGGACCGACAACTTAACGTGCTCTCCGAGGCACGAGGGTGTATCAGATTCCGGCGCCAGGTTTAGAATTTAATGAAAATATCTTCCAACAAAGAAAATCACAGAAATATTTAGGATTAGAATCCAGAATCTTGTGATCGGAGTCACATAGGCTAACCACAAAACTAAAGGGGCAGTCATTGCCTTATGATTTATCTAACATCAATTCCTGAATGTAGCGCGTGTGTAGTACGAGTAGAGCTTTCGGCTGTCTTTTGTACGTAATCCCATTAGCTTGAGTGCAGTCACTGAACAGCAACTGTGTTGTGTGTGTTTGTGTACAATGAAACAACACACAGGCGCGAGATATATAACATATTAAAAGCTATTGTGAAGGCCTTTAGCGGTGTAACTAATATTGTCCTGGCTGGTTCTTATTTGCACTATGTTGTTTAAAAAAGTAAGAGCCACTTTGGAAAATGACTTTCTTTTCCCCCCTAATTAATAGCAAAGACTAAGTTAGTACGACATTATTCCGAAGGGCGTGAATTGAAACCAAAATTTTTTGGGTTTAAGTCCTGTTTAATAAATGTAGCTACTGAGATTTGAAAAGTTCAGTGGAGCTATGATTTGGATGTTTGCGGTATGGTAACTTTGAACATTATAAACAAATTATAAGATTGAAAGTAGTGCACTAGTTATCTGTTATATATGGTTATGCGGACCATTATTACGAAGACCTCGTGAAGTTGATTGGTACAGTAAATCGTTACTATAGTAAGAACTTTTGATAACTAGATGATAAAAGTTGACTTTCCATCTCCGAGTGCAGCTGTGGGCGACTCTAGCATCTAACTTTTATCATTAAACAAGTCTTAGTAAATTACTTATGTAGATAACGATCGTGAGAGATAAGGACTGCTTTATAATCTGTGTCACATCACAAACTGCAGTAAAAATGGTAATGCCTGATTAGGAAAATGAAAAACCTGAAAAATAAAAAACATAGTTTTCAACAGTCTGTGCATAAGAAAGTAAAACGTTTTCACGTAATATGCCGAGGTTTATTATTTTCCTAGTATTTCTATACGTATTATATTAATTAGTTCTTCGTTGTGCATTCAACTTCGCTTATAATACAAATTTTTTATCAGAAAGAAGACTTACTGTTTAGGATTACCTCATTATTAGATAAAAATAGTTAGAAATTTAGAAGTTGTGAACGAAAAGGGTAAAAATTCAGTACAATTAGCCTAGTCGAGTAACATTTAACCCAAGTCGCTACAACAAGAAGTATTTAAACATACTGTACAATGCGGTTATTATCCATACTTTCAAAGTAGTAAATATTATAAGAATTTATTTAATAGCATTTTTAAAACGAGATCTAAAATTAGCTGTATTGTGCTAAATCGCTTACAGCTCACGAATGCAGATTCTTTTTTCAGTTAATGTTCCACAACAAAATGGAGATCATAGTCAACGGCGCAGACGAGGAGCGGAAGCGATTTAACTTATTAATCCTAATCGTTGTAGTTACAAAACAGAAGAGGTTTAATTTATGAATATAGAACTTGAGGTTCCGTAGAGGCTGTAAAATAGTTCTCTTTTAGGAAGTATATAGTAATTAAGTCAAACTAAAATTACGTAGATTATTTTCAATTGGGTATTTAATATTATTTACTAGTTAAAGATATTTTATTAACACTCGAGAATATTTTAAAATAACCATTAATAAATTCATGTAGAAAAATATGTTTAAGAAAATGTTATATTTTGTTTTTGGTATAAATTCTAGAAGTTTCAAATTTTCTCGTATCATTGTATATAATGAACTTCGTAAGTGGATGAAGATAGTGGAGCACACGCTCAGCACATTGCCAAATGTTCATTCGTTGAGACCAAATATTGATTTTGTTCATTTTTGACAGTATATTTTTAGTTTTAATGCTTAAACATTTAGCGAGCAACAAATCGCTTGTTCCTGAGCTTAGTGCTAACGAGTAGGTACAACAGGTGTGGGTGGCGCGGACACCTCGCGAACTGCGCCGCGTGCGCTTCATTCAAGTCTTTACAACAATTGAATTCACGAAGCTCTGAACGACTACATTGTATCCGACTGCTCCCGGCTGCTCCCGGCAGGTGAGGAGAGTTAGCTCTATTGTCCTTTTATTGCCGTTTGATTAATGGTTTTCTGAGATACGACGTCAAATATTAACACAAGTTCACGGTCTATTTAAAACGATGTCGATGACAAACGATAATATTGTCGAGTAGCCCGCGCCTCATCATTTATCTTCGGCATTTAGTCAAAATTGTAAAATTAATTTTAAACGCTTTTTTAATCGACGAAAAAAACGGAGGAGGTTCTCAATTCGACACGTATATATATTTGTTACAGAGTTTTTGAATATTACAGAGTTGAATTTTGATAATTCATTTTTATAAGAAAGGGTACACTTTCAAGATGGTCCCATAGTCATCATGTTAGGATCTGATGATGATTTCCTGGGAAAACTGAAGGAACTCTTCAAGTAAGTAAGTAATCAGTAATAAATGTAAGTATCGGTAGCTTTTTGGCTACTAGTGCCGTATAATATACTATGAAAGTATAGTAAGAATACGTTACGTGGCGATAAATTATTAAAAAGTAAGAAATAAAAAAATTTAACAAAAAATAGAACGCATTATTATATTGTGCTACGCGTATGCAAGAAAGCCTAGTTTTCTAATTCTCAGATTAAAGTTTTGAAATTCTAGGGTCTGTTCCGATGGTCAGCAGTCATGTTCTATTGTATAATACCACAAGATACAGTAGAATTATCACTTTTTTGAGACGTACGGGATGTTAATGTTAATTTCATGGCAAAGACTAGGATCGACATTTTTTATTATTGTTTGACTTTTTGAGTTATTCGTATTGCTAGTTCAGGTCGTTAAGAGATTTCGTAAAATATATAACACTTTTACTTAGTCCATAGACTCGTATACATACGTTGGAGGCAACTATAAATATCGAGATAAAACATTTCTCCAGTCACTCCACGTATTCACAAAAACTGAAATATAATCTGTTAACAACTAGTAGATAGCTTTCAAGCACATTATTACTCAGAGATATTGCCAGTCATTTCTGTATAATATTATTATAAAGAGAACCATACTCGTGCAATGAGACGGAACCGTTTTATGTTATTAGGTTTTGTGTCGGCGAAATGGTTATGGCAGACCGTCGGGGCAGACGCACACTTTTTGTCGTCCATTTGATATTTAAATTGGGACCAGCGTCATAACGATTTAACTTTGACAGAACTGATGGAGCACAATGTTCGTTCGATCCTTGGCACGCTGCTGTTTAAGTCTGTCATACCCAGTGGTTTTTTTTATTTAGTTGCTAATTCAAAAAATATATATAAGTTATTTAATTTTCAGTATTTTGTTGACTTTTTTCCTAATAAAGGCTTATTTATAGCCGCGCTAAGGTCCTTGCGCTTCTTCTTCTTCTTCTTCTTCCTTAACCTAATAAGCAGCATGAGCTATTACGTAGCAGCAGTAAAAGCCGTTAGCCTGGTTTTTGCCTTTTCTGTTGAAAATTAGGTTATTTTTTCGATATTCATTCAAAATAGGGTGAAAAAATAAATATTTGAAATCAAATAAATCATAAGGAAATTATATTATAGTCCGTGTTTGGGACATAAGAAGGCAAGTTCTCACCAAGTTTTATGAAAATAAAATTTTATTCGTCAAAGATAAAAATAAAAAACGAAAAACTAGGTTTTTGAAATTATCACACAAATTTTGAGGTTATGTGAAAAAAGTGTAGAAACAAAAGTTTTAGATCTTTTTATTACCTACAACTTTGTCATTCTCTTTTCCGTAGGACTTTTAGTTTTCCGAAAATCGAGAAAAACCGTTTTCTACCCCTAAATCCTCACCCTCTACCCCTTCCCGACCTCAAATCGCCCATAATTTATTTTTCCTTTCATTTTTATGATATTCTCCTCCTTTTCCAATGGGTTTCATCCTACTGCGATTTTATTTGGTTTCAGAAATTAAATGCACTAGTCTATTATTTCTGACTCGTCTTCAAAAATCAACATAATAGTGAGTAATGTGGCCACACTACGTCTCTACCTCCTTGCTTTGCTACTCTCCCTTACTCTCTCTTACTCTACTGCTCCCATGCCACTCGTTCTGTTCCCGGTTTCTTTGGTCAAGTCAAAGTGATACAAAAAAATAAACAGTTCATCAGTATTTTGTTTTATGTATATACTTTACTTATAATAGTGTGTATTTTATACAATTAATAAAATTTAATGAGATTAGTTATCAAATGCGCGCTTGTAAATAAGTAATACATGGTAAAGCCGACAGAAGCGGGTCTTGTAGCTGTCTGCGGCAGACCAGCGAGCGCTGAGCCACGCACAAGTTTATCTCTTTATTGTCCTTATCGACAGGATTATTTTGCTTTATCCGTGTACCATGTACAGAGTACCGGGTGCGCGTACCGGGGACTGGTACCGAGTACAATACGCCTAATGGACCGGAGCCAGGCTAAGTGCAGCAATCAGTGAATTATCCGCATGTACAACTTACAAGACTGTTCTACCAGTGTGTATCGGTGGCGTATATGCTATTGATTGCTGTTTTATAGCAAGTATAATGTCCAATAACATCTATCTACCTATTTTTGATAAATATAATTGTGGCAAATGCAAATATGTTATACAGTTTTATTAAGCAGACGGAAAATTAAGTATTAAAGAAAAATTAATTGTTTATGGATGGCGCTTCTACCACATTTACATACAGTACGTCACACTTTTCAGTATCGCCGTCTCGAATTTGTCTACACTAATATTATAAAGAGGAAAACTTTGTTTGTTTGTTTGTTTGTTTGGTTGTAATGAATAGACTCAAAAACTACTGGACCGTTTTTAAAAATTCTTTCACCATTCGAAAGCTACATTATCCACGAGTAACATAGGCTAAATTTTATTTTGGAAAAAAATAGGGTTCCGTATAATATTTGGGTTTTTCGGACACAAGGTGTAAAAAATCAACCAGAAAAGTTACTTATTTTGCGTACGCTGCCTAAACTATTAAAGATAGAACCATAAAATGTTCTAATTAATTGGAGATCTTATAAATATCTACAAAAAAGTCCGCGAGACACTATACCTATCTATGTCGAGTGAGGCACAACAACAATTTTTTTATTTAAATATCTAAATTTTTTTTGGACTACATTTAAACGCATTTATTTTACTCATGCTATTAATCCTTATCAAAATAAATTATTTCATCACTAAGTACAGTTTATGTAGATAATATTTGATATTTAAAAGATTAAAATTCGACGTTTGCTTTTGAAGTTATGGTAAAATTAAAATATTACTATTTCTGCGTTGCGAAGTGAGCGTCATTGTTTAATAAAAATGTAGATCTTTAGTACACGGGACGGGACGGATGATATTGCTTGACGGTAAAATTTGGAAAACAGGACAAGATGCGTGAAACCCCCGGATTTTAGAGTCCGAGAGCCGGACATGTCACCAAGATCTTTTAAACATATTCAATGTAATAAAAAATAGTTAAAAATATTATAAATCACCTTTTTTATTTGGAACGGTGAATATACTTGGTTCATCGGTTGATCGTGGTGTGGTGCGCCGTGCGAGCATAGTGCGTGTCTCGCAGGCGGCCCAAATTTTTTTTATTTATTTATTTTTTAAAACCCGGTCTACAAATGAAACCTTCCCCGGACGCTCCCCGAATGCCCTCTAAACTAGGACAAATCCGGGGAAACCCGGACGGATGGCAACCCTATTTGACGGGAAACTATAAAAAAATTAAATTGTGGGGGAGCGGGGAATAAGCACACTTTATATGATAGTCTGTCTTTAAAATTAGAAGGGTACCTAAGAGGTTTTCACGCGAACGAAGTTGCGGGCGACTGCTAGTAATTGATAAAGATGCTTGGAGGCAATCGGACCGGCTTTTATTTCACCCAGGAAGTGATATGAAATTTGGATTCATTGTTAATTAATTTTTTGTAATATAATTAAAACTATTCAGTTGCCGGCTTTTCTCAGCAGAACCTCCTCTCCGGGTCGGCGGTAGAGTCACTACAGTGCTTGTAAACGAAGCCTACTTGAAATAAACCAATTTTAAATTTTGAAGCGCGCAGTGTGTCTTACATTTAGTACCGTCTACCATATTGTGTTGACAAATAGTAGTTTAAACAGACGTGTGAACATGTTGTGTGAAGTTGACGCAAACACAAACTAATCGCGTTAGTTTGATTTGTTTGTTAATTCTAATAGATTACACGGAACAGGTGTTTGTCGTGCGTTTGTTGCGTCAGCTATAATTCATATCTGATTACTTTTGATTATGATTGAAAATTAATTGTTATTATTTTTGTCTCCAATTAACGCCCAATAGAAGATGTTTTCTGAAGGTCCAGTGCAGATCTGAGACGCTTATTCATTACAATTTGCTTATTTTAAGTCGTCAATACATTTGATAATGATTTTTAAATATTTATAAAAAAATATTAGTGTCAAATAGAGTCGAAACCTAGAAATAAAATCTTACAAACGTGCCTTGGTTCGGAAAATGCCTGTAAAATCATTCCAGGTGCCCTTTATTTTTTAGGTTGTAGTTTTTGTTAGGTTTTTACAATTTCGCTAAATTTATTTCTCCTACCCCTAACAAGCTAGCCCTCTTCCGTCTTAGATTGCATCATCACTACCCATCAGGTGTGATTATAGTGCATAAAAAAATTTTAGTACTGAGTAACGGCTAACCAAGAAAAGAATTGTTTTAAAGAATTATTATAGTATTTATGTGGTACTGATTGCCTGATCTGTCAACGCATAGTACAAACTACTGTAAGGAATGTTTTAAAGTTTGGGACACATGGCTATTATGACGAAGGCATACGCTAAGAAAAGATTTTTTAAAACTCATCCCCAGAGTTTGTTTGTTGTAAGTTTGTATGGGTCACCAAGATTGAATCATATCAAACAATTGAATTCTATCCAGACGAAATCCTGGGCGTCCGCTTGTAGAAAATATAGTTCCGAGTTCGATTCCGATAAACCCACCTCGTGACACCCTCCATAAACACACTGAACGTTCCGACGTGTAGTACGACACGAGTATGTGCGCAGTCAGAAGTGGGACGTGTTAGCGCAGTACGTGCTAACTTCATTACGCAAATGACGAGTTAGCGCTTATTTTTGCTAACTTGTGACGTCACGAATACGTGATGTGTTTGTGACAATTATGTTGTTACACTTGGGTGTTGTTTATTTGTTAAGTTGAGGGGTTGGGGTGTTGTGTTAGGGGTAAATAAATGCACGAGTTTAATTCATACATTAAGCCAATTTTCGAATACTTTTTAAATTGTGCCGTTACCATTAAGATTTGCTGTTTGTTACTGTTAAAACTTTTTTATGTTTGCTTAGCTGAGTTCGGTTTCATAAACTGACTATAAAAATTTTGACAAATTTTCAAAGTTAAGCAAAGGCCTAACATCTTTAATAACAAGTGTACGGAATAAGCCGTCATAATATTTATTATTAAAATATAATGATGCCGTCTAAGATGGAAGCGGGCTAACTTGTTAGGAGTGGGACGAAAATCCACACCATTTTCGGTTTCTACACGACATCGTACCGGAACGCTAAATCGCTTGGAGATACGTCTTTGTCTATAGGGTGGTAACTAGCCACGGCGAAAGCTTCCCACCAGCCAGACCAAGACAATTAAGAAAAATCTCAATCTGTCCCGCCGGGAATCGAACCTTCTTCTTATAAATCCATTGCGCATACAACTGCGCCACGGAGATCGTCGAATAATTTTTGTATTTATATTTATCTCCACACAAAATACTTAATATATATAATAAAAATTTGTAACTGAACCTTGTCTTGTCCTGAACTTCGTATCGGTCGTACCGGGTAAAAGTTCGTAGGCCACATATTTACGCGAAGTTTTTGTGAACACATTTATGGAAGTTCGTATGGTATCACTTGTGGTGAAATACCCATATGAGCATGCAGTACGCGATCAGTTTAATGATTATTATTGCGATACTCGGAAATAATTATTATCATACACGATACTCATGTGTATTTGATTTTAATTTAGATTGTTTATGATTACTTTAAATATTTCATATTAAAGTAAACATTTTTGTATTTGTTTATTTGATATAAAAATACCTATAATTATATTTAAACGAAGAACCGGTTGGCCTATAACCCATGTAATTAAAATTTTTGCAAACCTGCATAATAATATCTTTTTAACCGACGAAAAAAAACGGAGGAGGTACTCAATTCGACATGTTTATTTTTTTTATATATGACCACGCATAACTTTTTACAGAGTTGTCCAATTTAGATAATTCTTCTTTTATTAGAAAGGACACACATTCAAGATGGTCCCATTGTCATCATGTTAGAATCTGATGATGATATCCGGAGAAAATTGAAGGAACTCTTCAAATTTTATAGGAAGACTTGCAGCGATTTTGGTTTTTGTGTAAGTATCGGTAGCTTTTTGGTTGACAAATGCCGTATAATATACTATAACAGTGTAGTACGAGTACGTTACGTGGCGATAAATTACTAAAAAATAAGAAAAAAAAAATTTTTAACAAAAAAAAAGAACCAACTCAAAACGCCCCCAAGGTTTCTACTTTAAGGACATTACCTAGAACCCACAAACTGCTTTACTACGTTAAATAAATGTTCCTTAAACTTGCTGGCACAGACTTCATAGATATGCTTAAGTAAATTAAAGCAACTAAATGACACAGTTATTTTTTACTTTTTAGTACGTTTTGAGTCGTTTTTAAGGTTTCGACAACGTTCTAACAAGTTAATAAGAAAGAATACGAAGGTAATGCAAATGTTGAAAAGTGTGGACTTTAATACGTCACCGTTAAAAATGGTAGCACAATTAGCTTACATTTCTTATATCAATTCTATCTGAGAATCGAACCTGTTACACCTGATGCATCGCATGTATGTGCAGAACTCGCGAGGTGCATTCCTTCAAATACATAACACTTTTCAAGCCTCGCCAATTCTAATTAGCCTGTTATTTTTTATTAAAGGTAACAACATAATTTCTATATTTGCATTATTAAATAACTTGAAAATAGTCGTAACAGTTAGCAGTTAACAGAAAACCTACGCTTTTCTGAGTAATTCTCGGCAATTTAAAATTCAATTCAAAACAATGGTTAGACATGCAAAAATTGTGTCAGCGGCAATACGCTCGTATCGTAATGAATTCGTGAGAACTAATTCATATGCGTTGTTTATAGCTGTAGTTAGCACACACACTAGTGCAAGTATGTTAACTTTGTTTGTTTTGGATTAAAAAAAAACGAATTGTTTTTACTATTTTATTCTTAAATTTAGCAATTGAAACCCAATAATTTCTTAAGTAAACATTACTTATCGCCATTAATTTATAATTACTTCAAAAACTGTAAGTATAAGCGATTAATTATTATAGGTTTAATAGTTTTTCTTGAATAAATTATTTGTTTTTTTTTATATTTTGTTGTTTTTAGTTATGTATTTACGTTTACTCATTATGTAAATACTTAATATTTTACTAAAATATTATAAAAATTCTCAAGTTTATTTACTTGTACCATAATAGCCCAGGAAAAAACATTGCAATTAAAATTAAACGGTTTCTCCCTTTCCTTTAATTTTAATTGCAATCGCATCAAAATCAGGTCTCTTTTTAAACTGCATATTTTCTTTTTGAATTGCAAACATTTTAAAGTTTATGTTTAATTTTCAATTTATAAGATACGTGAAATGGTTATTTTAGCTTAATTTTTATGCGAATTGTTTGCACAGAAGAGCATAAGATTTGACATAATTTTATATTATTTATTGGGAGTAAATTATGTATACACAGTAAACTAAGTATAAACAAATTGGGCTTAAAATAAACTTTTTTTTATTTTACTATTAAAAATTTTTAAATGATTTTGTTAATACGATACTGACTTTATAAATAGAAAATTACGGTAAAAATATTCTGTAGTTTTTTTTTAAAATTTGCTCAAGTGTTATATTAAATTCGAGTGCTACTCGTACGTGTGACGGTTGTCGATTGTATCGCTGGTCGTGTGTAGTGTGGTAAGTGGTAAGTGATAAGTAGTAAGGAAGCACTTACTGCTGCCGCCGCTCACAGGTGTGTGCAGCCGCCAGCAACGCCGCTCGCCTTATATACGCGCCGCCGCCCGAGCCCGGCGCACACTGACGACACGCTGCCCAGTTCCTACACGCTGAGCACTCTTCATTGTACAATTATAATAATTATCATCATCATTACCAGTCTATGGAAATTCACTGATACACAGGGTCAAGGATTTTTGAACAACATAGTCTGAAGCCGTCTCCATTCATCGCTTGATAATCGCTTCAATTTTTTAATAACCTATTTATTATTGCTTCTACGAGTTTAACACAGTTTTTGTTTGTTATTTCATAGGTGTGCGATAGATACGTTCTCTAACTTATCTTTTAAATTGTCCCAACGTAGCTATCATCATTGCTTACCACTAGGCATGATACCAGTTCAGCGTAAATATTTACCATGAACAACTTATTTTACTCTTAAAGTTATTGTCAACTAAACAGGTATCTAATAATTTTTTGAGCAAAATAGCACTCAACGATTAATCACGACATCTCAGAAACTATACACATGATTGTTTTAAAAATCAGCGTACAATACAGAGCGGGTAAAACCCCAGGACGCAGCTAGTTAATATAACTACTAACTAATACCACTTACTTTAGTTTTTTTGTTATTTTATTTTTCTTCTATATTTGTGCATAGGATTTTCATAAGTATTTGTTTTGTTCATACAATTCCGGACAGGACATCTGATTACAACGAACAGGTTTTAACTTTCAATTAGGTATTAGATATTGAATTGATTTAGATATTTGAAATAAACAATTTGTGAAGCTATTTACCACATATTCTATATTGTTCGAAGATATTGAAAATTATATTTTATAAAAATGGTACGTAGAAATCTTTAGTGTGCGGCTTGTTTTTTGCAAGCGTGTGGGCCGAGCGACATATTTGATGGAGATTCGTCGTTACTTTACAACTTTGCTCCTTTGAGACTTGTTTAAGATGTTAAGATTAAAAAACTGGTAGGCGTAAAAACTAAACGTTACCTAATTGCTTTAATTTCCCGCCGATGTACAAGCCCGCGAGATCGTCCGCGAGCGTAAACATGTACTTGTAGTAAGCAATTAGCTCTACATTAGTTTGCCTAAAGGTTGAAAACTTTTAAATTTCTGACAATATACGATAGTTATTTAAAAGTTTCCTAAGAAACAAGAAAAAAAGGCATGTTAAAATATGTTATTTAATATTAATTATTCAACAAAAATAACTGAATGTATCAAAAAAGTATAAATATTATTTAATCGCTTTAAATTCTTTCGTAGATAAAATTTGAAAGAATACATTTAATTTTTCACGGTCAGTCGACGGGACTTGTGTTTAAAATGTGCTCTTCAAAGCACGACAGCAATGATGTTGCCGAGTTAAACTACATTTGAAATAATTTCAACGATTATGACCATTACATTGCAAAAAGCTTTGAAAAATGCAAGATATATTTTTTTTTCATTTTGCAAAATATCGATTTGCAATAAAAAGTAGAATAGGTTAATTAGTTGGAAGACTCGTGGCATTTCTGCTTAACTTCTATGTCTAGTGTCATAGAAGCCATGGTTTCTAAACTAGGTCAGTGAATTATTTTTAACCGACGAAAAAAAAACGGAGGAGGTTCTCAATTCGACACGTATATATTTTTTTTTTATACGTATGACCACGCATAACTTTTTACAGAGTTGTCCGATTTTGATAATTCTTTTTTTATTAGAAAGGGCATACTTCCAAGGTGACCACCATTGTCATCATGTTAGAATCTGATGATGATATCCTGGGGAAATTGAAGGAGCTCTTCAAATTTTGGAGGCACGCTTACAGCGATTTCGGTTTATGTCTCGGTATCGGCAGCTTTTTGGCTACTAGTGTCATATAATATACTATGACAGTATAGTACGAGTACGTTACGTGGCGATAAATCACAAAAACGTAAGAAATAAAAATTTTTAATAAAAAATAGAACCGATTTAAAACGCACTAAAAAGTAAAAAATAATTGTATAATTTAGTTGCTTTAATTTACTTAAGCATATCTAGGAGTCGGTGCCAGCCAAGGTTTCTACTTCAAGGACGTTACCTAGAACCCACAAACTGCTTTACTACGTAAAATAAATGATCCTTAAACTTGGCTGGCACCGATTTCATAGATATGCTTAAGTAAATTAAAGCAACTAAATTATACAATTATGTTGCTAGAAATTTGAGTTGAGACAAGAAGTTGGTGATATATCCCCATGCATCGGAGATTTCGCTAAATCAGTTCAGTTCAGACAATTTCGCTAAATGTTATGTGATGGTTAGTGGTGAGGTTAGTTAGTTAAACATTACCACCCTAGGGTGGACAAGCCGCATTGGAAAGGCTCCTCGGTGGGTTTTAATTTCAATTCTTATGAGTAATTAGTAAACCTGTAGCGGGCCTACAAAATAGACTGATGATAACGAAACAACATTTCTTATACGTAAGAGACTCTAATCTAACACTTTTAAAAACTTCGCGACTACCAAGAGGTAAGTAAGATAAAATATTGTAATGAAACTGCAAACTTTGGTTCTCTATAATGTTGTGCCCACGTAGGTACTGCGTCGGGTTAAAATATAATAATTATTAACTTGTGCACAGATACAAAAGAATACAAATTGCTATTGTTTCGCGCCTACTTGTAATTATGCGGAACTTTGTTTTTACCAAAATTAACCAAAAATAAGCCTATTGTTACATGTGTACGAATATTTAAGCTCTTGTCTACTGTCATACTTGTAGGTTGCGATTAAATAGTGTTACGAACATAAAAAGTTTATGCAGAAAGACTTGGATTCTATTTCTCATAGCATGTGATATATTATAAATAATTGTCAATCATATTATTTTTTAATGACAAAGCTACGTAAAAGTAATATAATCTCCTTTTTTGCCGCCAGGTGCAATTGCTAGTTTTCAAATTTCAACTGTCTTTGAACAGAAGTGTACTACTTGAACTTAATGGTAGGTATTTGATTTGATTTCTTAACCTAAGACGTAGATGAGTGACGCGTAATAACTAGTTCAGAATTAAATGTTTCACTCACGCCCGACTAGTCGGCGTATGTCCGACGAGATCCGACGCGCTCGGCTGAAGACGAAATATTTGTTAATAATGAACGGTATACACATACAAGTGTGCAAGTATATCTGTCCCTATAGATAGGTTGTTGAGCGACTAATAACTTGATTACGGCCATCGGGATGTTCTCAACCGTACTCGGTTAGGAACGGGTACTCTATAGACAGTGTAATCTAGCCTCGTTTTAAATTTTTATTACATTTACAGACGATTATACTTGGGTCTTGCTTCTCTGCTCAATTCTAATCCTAATCCTAAGTTGGTGGTATAAAACTTGTACCTTGAAGAGCAGGCTATCGGTCACCTTAGTATCATCAACAGTGATCGTTTAGGAATCAATGATTATCCCCTACCCTATTGGGAGCAGCTCGAGGATCTTAGCTTCATATCTCTTATAGGGAAGCCTGGCTCTGTAGTAGATCGTTAATCCTAACTAATATTATAAATGCGAAAGTAACTCTGTCTGTCTGTCTTGCTTTCACTCTACAACTACTGAACCGATTTAAATGAAATTTGGCACACCGTAAGTCTAGAGCCTGAAAAAGGACATAGGCTACTTCTAATTGCGAAAAAAGGGTTGTAAGGGGTTAAAGGGCATGAAGTGTTGTATGAAAGTATCGTCATTTTGAAAGCTTAAGACCTATTTCTTAGGCAGTTGATTAGATATTAATAAATATGACATTCAAAGCTTAGAAAAATTAGGCTGCCGGTAGCTAGCGGTACTAAAACTAAAAGCGTATGTGGTACAATTACCTCACAGACGGATCATTACTTGCTGCACGTCGCTACAATCTCTACTCAGCACTGTGTCAGATCATCCACTGATTGAAAACTATTAAAAGCCGCCAAACTTGTGGGGTTTTATAGCTTCCAATTGAGTACAATTAGAAGCGTCTGTGATAGAGGTCTTATGTAAATAAATAAACCACGAAATTCATAACTACGACTTTAATTTAACTGTAGAGTTTGCTTTATAATGTCCCGAACAAACAATTCAGACACCCACAAGGATTTGAAACAAGTCGAATATATTTGGAGAAATCCACGCGAATGAGTTGTAATTAAAAAGCTCTCGATAGTTAAACTCTGTAGTTTTAGTTTTAAGTTAATAAATAAACAACGCCAGAGATGTTTTTTTTAACCACCGAAAAAACGAAGGAGGTTCTCAACCTATACATTTTTTATTAATGTATGACCACGCATAACTTTTTACAGAGTTGTCGGATTTTGATAATCCTTTTTTTTAGAAAGGGCATACTTCCAATATGGTCCCATAGTCATCATGTTAGGATCTATCCTGGATGATGATATCCTGGGAAAATTGAAGGAACTCTTCAAGTTTTATAGGCACACTTGCATCGATTTCAGTTTTTGTGTAAGTATCGGTAGGTTTTTAGTTACTAGTGCCATATAATATACCATGACAGTATAGTACGAGTACGTGTCGATAAATCACTAAAAAGTAAAAAATAAAAATTTTTAAAGAAAAATAGAACTGACTCAAAACGTACTAAAAAGTAAAAAAATAACTGCGTCATTTAGTTACTTTCATTTACTTAAGCATATCTATGAAGTCGGTGCCAGCCAAGATTTCTACTTTAAAAAAAATTATTAATAAACCAAACTAGATGGTAAAATTATTATTGTACTTTAATGAAACAGTCCAGTAACTTACCTATCTTTTTTAAACCTGTAGTGTCAATTAAAATGCAAGCCATAATTCAATAGATACTCGTAATACATAGTTTTGCATACTCCAGTTTAGGTAATAAATCAGTGCTCAACATCAAGTCCCCGAAAGCCTCCAAACTGTGGCTTCGACACAAATTAATACAATCAAATACAAACACTCGCAAATACGAATGTGTTGCGTGTAGGAGTAGGATCACCACGTTACGGTATCAATACACACTGCCGCAAGCGACAAGCAAACAGTAGGTCGATTCTTGAAAGAAACGTCAATTTGAAAGCCGGTGTACAACGGCTGCAAAGTGGATGTAACCGGAATCAGTATTCTCCAATAACATCTTCCACTTTTTAAAATGATAGTCGAACTGAGGGTGAGATGATCGTCGAGATGTAAGCGAAATATTCGTGTATGTGATGTATTGTTTTCAAGAATCGACGCACTGTAGTCATTCAATACTCAGTTTGTAATTTTAAAAATATTTATCTGAATTAGTTTAATGATTGATATACTACATTTGTAGCTTCTGTAAATAAAGGGTTTTTTGTTTTTTTTTTCGACTACAAGTTGGCTCTTGACTGCTATCATACCTGATGTTAAGTGATGATGCAATTTAAGATGGAAGCGGGCTAACTTGTTAGGAGTAGGATGAAATCCACACCCCTATTGGTACGACATCGTACCGGAACGCTAAATCACTTAGCGGTACGTCTTTGTCGGTAGGGTGGTAACTAGCCACGGCGAAAGCCTCTCATCAGCCAGACCAAAACAAAATAAGAAAAATCTGAATCTGCCCCGCCGGGAATCGAACACAGGACCGCACATACCACTGCGCCACGGAGGGCGTCAAAAGCTTCTGTAAATAAAGTAAAAATCATTTAAATAACTTTAAATGATTTTTTTGAGTACAGTAAGTATTTTAAACAAAAACCCTCTTAAAGTATATTAAAATCAAAATTCTTTTTAAATTATATTTTACACGTTTGTTTGATTCGTAGTCGCGATGTGTACACACGAGTGAGATATTAGCCAAGCGGCCTGTTATGGCAGAACGCTGACGCGCAATAGATGGCCTAGCTAAAACTTGCCGGGCGCGGCCTAAGAATGATTTACATTAAAACTATAAATATGTTTACTCACGTTTGAATTTCACTGGAATACCCTCCAACTATCATTAGCGGGATAACCAATTCCAATTCCGCTTGATGCTTCATATAATTTACCCCTTCAGTTATAAACAACGCTACTTTAAACATTTTTTTAGACTACTATTCTAGACGATGTGTTGATTTCTAAAGCTACTCCTTGCAACTTTGTTACATTGTTCCTGGTACCGATTTTTTGTCTTCAGCTATGAGTGTGTTCTTCTTTGCTGATGGGGGAATAGTAGAAATAAAAAATAAGGTTATATTCACAGAGTACAGCTCGTAGCTGACCGCAGAGGACAACTGCAGACAACGTGGTGCAGCTAAAGTATAAGTCTATATTTATTTGTATGAAATAAGGTTTGTAACGAAAGTCACGACTTACGTTTTGAGGGCGGCTTGGTGGTTGAAAGAATACAAACGATACTTAATAATTATTTAATTAATAATTAATTACAATAAAAATACTTTAATTAAACTACATGACTAAGAAATGTACAGAATCAGCGATTGATCCCGTACATCTTACAACTAGAACCTAACCCTAGGTAACTCCTAGCTAAGCCTAAGGTGACTACAGATCGGCGGTCTATAAACAAGTGATTCTCGTAGGCTCCTAACTTTAGAGGTAACAGCGGTTCAGATGAGGATTACATGTAGATGTGGCAGTGTAAGCGCCTCGTGCGGTACAAAGTGCAGGTTTTTAGGCCATAGGCTTACACGGCAGCGTACTTGATTTGGCTGCACGTAGCACACGTCATTTTCATATAAATACATCGAAATATCGCTGTGATACGTTTGCTACTGTTGTCTCCGATCACTTACCAACTTGCACCCTTACCAAGAACAGCTAATCGACTGGCCGAAATTACACATTTAAGATTCTTTTTACTTACAAAGACCGTTTGTAACGCGGTGCAATGATAATATTCAGATACGACCATAATATAAATTAATATTTCACTTATATTTCACAACATAAATTTAATTTGTCACTGATATAAGCTTACAGCTATGATTTATTTATAAGTTTTTCGTGTACACACTTGTTTTCTATTATACCTATATGATTCTTTCAAACGTTTGAAATTGGATGCGAACTAGATCATTTGGCTATATTATAATAATGTGATTATACCCGCTCCACCCGCGCTCTCGCCGCTATAAAATGTGACATTAAACACTCGACGTGGTTAATGACGACCAATTTATTGTGCATACATCGCTTGCTTTACGAGCGCTAGCCGAAGGTCGGGGCATCCCCGGCCGCTACCCTGTCCCCACAGTCTCCAACACGAGAAGGTATATATGTCAGATATACTATATTTAGGTAATTCAGAATTGGTGAAAAATCATAAATCTCACAAGTTTTACTAATTTTTGTCCGGACTTTTTCTTTGTTTCTTTTACATTGCAATCACGCAGTTCGCGCGTCCATTTGACAGTTTTTGTCATTGTCAAAATAGTCAAACACATACTGACATTGACGTTTCGTATTACTCAGAGTAAATAAAGCAAATTTGGTTAGACAAATTCCTTATTCGGCCGTTCCTGACAAAGGGGTCGTCCCGACCCTGACATCACGTGGACCGGGACCAGCGTTACCAGTCTCTAACGGCTGGATCTGGAAATGCACCTCTCATACAAGCCTGCCTGACAGCCACTACATACAGGCCTGTAGAGCTCGAAATATGACACTTGCACTGAGGGAGTTCAATGCACATTGTCATAATCACCGTCATCTTTCACCTCACCGAGGTAGCATACGAGCAGTCAGATGCGCCTCCAAAAGAACGCTCGATGCATCGCTTCAGGAGCGCGCGCGGTATGCGCCATCGCAGGCGTGCAGTATGCGCCGTCGTAGGAGCGCAGTATGTGCCTTCACAGGCCCGTAGCATGTACCTTCACAGGCACGCAGCACGCGCAGCATGTTCAATCGTTGAGGCTTGAAGTTGAGCGTACTCACCGCAGGTTGGGCGGACTACCCGCATGGTGGGCGGACTGACCGCATGATGGGCGGACTGACCGCATGATGGGCGGACTGACCGCATGATGGGCGGACTGACCGCATGATGGGCGGACTGACCGCATGATGGGCGGACTAACCGCATGATGGGCGGACTGACCGCATGATGGGCGGACTGACCGCGTGATGGGCGGACTAACCGCATGATGGGCGGACTGACCGCATGATGGGCGGACTGACCGCATGTTGGGCGGACTAACCGCATGTTGGGCGGACAAACCGCATGTTGGGCGGACAAACCGCATGATGGGCGGACTGACCGCATGATGGGCGGACGAACCGCATAATGGGCGGACTAACCGCATGATGGGCGGACAAACCGCATGATGGGCGGACTGACCGCATGATGGGCGGACTAACCGCATGTTGGGCGGACAAACCGCATGTTGGGCGGACAAACCGCATGATGGGCGGACTGACCGCATGATGGGCGGACGAACCGCAACATGGGCGGACTAACCGCAGGTAGATCGGACTAAACGAGGGATAACCGGACTAAGACCGTAGGCAAATTCGGACTAACCGCAGTTAGGTCGGACTGACCGAAGAATAAGCGAAAGAACCGCAGGTAGATCGGACTGACCGAAGAATAAACGGACTAAAACCTTAGGTAGATCAGACTAACCGAAGGATAACCAGACTACAACCGTAGGTAGATCGGACTAACCGCAGGTAAATCGGACTGACCGAAGAATAAGCGAAACAACCGCAGGTAGATCGGACTGACCGAAGAATAAACGGACTAAAACCTTAGGTAGATCAGACTAACCGAAGGATAAACAGACTACAACCGTAGGTAGATCGGACTAACCGCAGGTAGATCGGACTGACCGAAAAATAAGCGAAACAACCGCAGGTAGATCGAATTGATCAAAGAATGAACGAACTAAAACCGTAGGTAGATCCGTCTAAAACTGTAGGCAGATTGCAGCTGGTAGTCAGTGCTTCTCAACACTTCGCAGGAAACAGCTCGCAGTACGCATTTTTTTTTTTATTTTTTTTTATTTTATTTTTTTATTTTTTTTTTTATTTATTTATTTTTTTTTTTTTGAACACACCACGGCGAGCACTTCTCCTGAAACTAGCAGCGTTAACAGCACACGCAAACAATAGTTGACGCAGTATCAAGAGGCGGCATCTTGTCATTATGAAAACAGTACCAAAGTACAGTACACCGATACATGTTATGCTTAGATGCAGCAGTGTGTCGGAGCAACAAGCAACCTACATTGGTTCCTCAGCGACACTCCATGAAGCGATAGGCGACCTGGGCGGCCTCCTAAGCTTCTGGAACGAGCTCGGCTGCTTGGAATAAACCAGAGGGGACCAACACCGGAGGAATCACGCACAACGGCCAACATCGTGGCCAAGTGCGGGAAGAAAGAAGAAGAAGGCGGTACTTAGAACATGAATCTACTACTAGTAGTGTGTAGCGGAGACCATAACACTGTGTAAATACTTTTCCACTAATTGTTTTTACCAAAACTGCATTTAGTTAAACTTAACCATAAGCGATGTAAATTAGTATCGGCCAAAAGTCCCAATCATCGCTCGGTCTATTCTGACCTCAACTTACAAATCTTTTTAATTTTATATCACAACTGTTATTAATTTTGCATATGTTTATTTTTAACATTTTATTTTCCATTTAATAAGAAACCTGGGTAGATAACACTGCATCCAACAGATAACAAGTACCTCTAGCAACAGTCTAACAGATATATGCACGGGTGCCAGGAAACACACACCAGTGAAGCAGTATTGTTCAGAACTTCAACTAAGTGAACTTTTTGTAATTTTTATAATGTGAATGATGCAGCTTCGCTACATGTGTGTCCTCCTCAACATATTTCAATCACACAAATTGCATTCACAAATTGCATTAGTAATTAATTTTTAAAATTGTTATCACCTTCAAGCCGGTGAGACCTTGTCACTTGGTACAAGTACAAAACTATAACACACTGAATACTGCAAACATTGATTGACATAACAAATTTACATGCACATACATAAATGTAAATTGTTACTAGATTTCAATTATTACACATTGCATTAATTATTAATTTTAGAAATGATATAACTCACAGACAAGTGAGATCTGGTCACTTGGTAGAAACACAAAACTTTTTGTAACACACTGGATACATAGCAGCCAGTCAGTCAGAGAAATTAAGTTAAATAAAATATTTGTAAGTGTTTAACATTAAACTGTTCTTTCAATCTTTAACAATTATTTTTATTTAATTTTTTTTTTTACTATCACTAACTATTTGACAACCCTCGGACGCAAACACACATGATAGCAAGTGATCATGCAATACAATGAAAGCGGGGTAACTTATTATTGGACTAGGATGAACACACAGTACACAGAACACCCCTTTTGTCTTCTACATGACGTTGCACTAGAATATCAAATCCCTTGGCAGTCTTGTTGCCTACAGAGCCACGAATGAAGCCTTCTACTAACTATACTTGGGCTAACAAAGTCTCAATCGGCCAAGACAGGAATCGAACCCCAAGCCTACTCTTATGAATCAAATGTGCATACCACTGCACTATGAGGGCTGATATTAACATTTGTAGAGTTAGTTTTACATGAGTAATGAATTGAAACTCCAATAGAAAATTGACGCGCAATTATACGATTTATCAAATGAGATATCAGTTTTCTTACCAAACAATGACGAGAAGCTTATAAATCTGTTACCTCCAGTTAAACCACCTGAATAATCCACTTGAATTCGTTACTTTTTGGTTCACTTTTACTTCATTCGTAGAGGCGAAATACCATCTTTGTATTTTGCATTGAAAACACTCGCGATGACAAATTTTGCATGTGGGCATTAGGTTGAATCCCACTTCTGAATTTAGGTAATTCAGAATTGGTGAAAAATCATAAATCTCACAAGTTTTACTAATTTTTGTCCGGACTTTTTCTTTGTTTCTTTTACATTGCAATCACGCAGTTCGCGCGTCCATTTGACAGTTTTTGTCATTGTCAAAATAGTCAAACACATACTGACATTGACGTTTCGTATTACTCAGAGTAAATAAAGCAAATTTGGTTAGACAAATTCCTTATTCTATATACTCGAGTTTCAAACACATTATTCTGGGTCTATTAAAAACACTTATATAATTTTAAGCTTAGATAGATAGGTAGATAAACTCTTTATTGCACATATAAAAAGATACAGAGACACAGAAACAAAACAAAAAACAAAAGTTAAATGAACAAAGACGGTCTTATCGCTAAATGCGATCTCCTCCAAACAACCCGGATTGAAGTACTTTAAGTTATGGAAAACGGATAGTGCAATAATAAAATAAATTATATATATTAAAAAAATATACCTACATATAAATACATACAAACATATACAACATACACACTAAAAATACACATATAGCTTAAACATATAAACATATATACATACTATTCTCTAATATATATAATTTCCCTATCACAATGTTAGTTACCGTACTCCTGAAACTGAAACGGCTTTACCGATTTTTATCTAATTTTGTATGCGTATTCAGCAGGTCTGAGAATCGGCTACTATCTAATTTTCATCTAAATTTTTTTTTATTTTTTAATGTAAAACAACGTTTGCCGGGTCAGATAGTCTTATATATAAAATTCTCGGGTCACAGTGTTAGTTATCATACTCCTCTGAAACGGCTTGACCGATTTATATTAAATTTTATATGCACATTCAGTAAGTTTGAGAATCGGCTACCATCTATTTTTCATACCCCTAAGTTATAAGGGTTGTTCACCCCTAACATAGTATTTTAATTTTTTGGACAATTTTTATAATGTGGCATTAAAAAATACATACAACCCTAAATTTTCACCCCAACACGATCAACCCCTACTCCTACATTTAAAAAAAATGTTTCCTAGAAATAATATACATGGCAAAACAACGATTGCCGGGTACAGCTAGTGCTATATAAATTACATACATATAAAGCTACTTATATAGTAAAAATTAATGTATATTTGATAAGCAGTAGTTTTCAACCGATCTTTAAAGATATTTAACGATACAGACTGTCATATGTTTCTTGGCAAATCATTCCATAGTGCCACAGTTTTTACTGCGGCACTATTCACACACGTTTCTTACATTTGCAGTAGTTATAATTTTCTATTCAGGTGATTTGACATATTTGCTAAACAAGTGTAATAAACAAGCGTAATACAATTATTATTTTTCATTACCACAAACACAAATGGCAAAATCGCAAAACGATATTAAAATAAATTGCAGGAACTCTTTAACCGCGTTATCATAATATTTCCTTAGTTGAATTTCGTTGTAATCAAACTAAAAAGATTAGAGCTTGCGATCAAAGCACGTAATATTATACTTAGTAGTTTAATTATTACTTGATAAACTGTGTCCATCGAACTTATAAAAAGATGTTTTTATAGACGAGTTTTGAGCGGAGTAGTGGGCGGTCCCGCGCCGAGCGTTGGCATGTTGCTAACGAAACGATGCAGATCAATTTTACAGTTTTTTAGTTTCAAGAATATTACCCAGTGGGGTTGAGATAGACTTAGGTGCTGTCAAAGGAAAATTAAGTTTTTGAGTGTAAATGTATGCATGTTACGTATTTAACACGTTTTACAGCTCTGCCTCAAACTATCTGCTCGATCCATCGATGATAAGATTTAAAAAATAATCATCAAATCAAGACAAAAATAAATCTCCTTTTTGAAGACAGATAAAAGTGGCGGTAATTCACGATTGATTTTAGATTTTTAATCGTTCTAATAATTGAATTAACTCAGATAAACATGACTTGATATTGATATCCCCCTCCTATAAGGAGGGAGGCCTGGCCCTGTGGTGGGCCGTTAATAGGCTGATAATGATGATGATGATGATATCTTGATATACTCATAAACATATTAAGCATGGTATGTAGTACAGATAGTTTATAGTTGTGTCATAATGTTTACATCAAAGCGCCCTGTAAGAGGGCAGCTTAATTTGAGCACAATAAGTTTATGGGTCGTTCGTGCGGCGGTTCGTAAAAAGATTTTATTTAATGCGGGGGAAGATATGTTTCCTCTTAATTTTTCACTTGTTATGACTTCAGCCCTGAAATTGTATTTCTGTCTATTCATTATATCGCTCCCTATTTAGGGTTCAAAATAGATTCAGTGTGTTTTTTTAAATTTGATTGTGTTAATCAAATCCAATGCCTCAAGCCCGAACCTTGCATGACCAACACACAATTTATTCAAATTTCAATTTTGCGTAAGCATCTTCAGTAACTAGTTCATTCGCTTTCTCTGTACTGACGAGTTACATCGAGATATGATTTTTTCGCAAACAAAGTTCTATGAAACAAAACCTCAAGAAATTGTTATTTTGGCTAAGGAAGACCATCTTTATACAATTAAATGTGAACCTGTATATGTTTAATTTTTAAATAAATTACAAGTTTTAATCACAAAGGTGTTGTTGATGTTTAAAACGACAGTAGATCAGCCACACCCATTATATTATTTATTACATCTAATAATAATGAATTGCACCCACACACGGTGCGGCGTGGTGCAGCTAATTGTTATCAAATGTTAACAGGTCAAATGAAATTATAATAACAATCATTGTAAGGTGGCATACTGCAATCATCGTGTTTATTTATACAAATAAATCAACAAATTAGAAATAGACCTGTAAGGTGTGAAGGTAGCCTCACAATTTTAAATTTTGTTTTAATTTTAATATTATAAGAATAAGTACAGGGAGATAAGATTTTGATGTATGATAAATCTAAATAAGTTAATTCAAACAAGAAAATAAGCTCCTCTGACCTATTCGCAGTGCTACATATAGTAGATCTAATACGTATTCAAACACGCAATACAATTTGTTGATATTTCTATCACCATTCCGATATGATATGCGTACGTATTGGCTATTGCTATCTATATGAAAATATACATAAGTACTGTTTTTTTATATAGCAATCATGCCAACTGTATATACTGCCATATTCTACAAACAACGGCAAGTCTCACCACCGTTAACTTAACCGCATGATAGAACTTATGGAAGAATCGTAGTTATCCCACATAGCGGCATCTGGTGAAAGATCCTATAAATACGTTGTGCTGCTACGAGCTCTACGAAGACTCGTAGTGCCATCCAGGGTCAAGCGTTCACATTGCTCGGATCGCCGTATTCGCTACCAGGGAGGGCAACGTCGTAGCGCGCCATCCACCGGAGTGTGCTCAAATCGCGTAGTGTTTGCTACGGCGTAGAGCTTTATCGTAGTGCGCCATCTTTGGCCGTAGGACAGAAAGTAGTGAAAAATTAAAGTTCAGTAAAGGTAGTAAAACCTTTATTAGTCCAGTAAACGAAGAATATTTTTACACTTTTATTATCTACTACCTAATCTTCCGTGAGTAGCTTCTTCCTAATGAAACACTTTACTTTTTATTTACAACACTCACAATTGTGGTAGCTCGCACTGGTAGCATGGAATAAAATTTTTCAACTTTGGGCCGAAAAAATCTAGAACTTATTCTGTAGGCTAAATCACTTATCAGCTTGTTTCAGATAATTAACAGGCCACCCTGTTCGCCGATCCTCATTTGAAGTGTTGTGAAGTTGCCAATATTTCTGGTCTTCTGCCATGCATGCTTTGTTCAGAGTACTGTTGGTAGTACCAAGAATTTAAATATTTATTTGCAGTGCTTTGTCAATAAGACCTACAACTGTTTTCAACTTATCATGGTTCAACTTCTTCGTCTGAAGTTTAGAGATTAAAGTTTTTTTAAACGACTTCAAAAAAATGAGGTTATCAATTCGATCCGTATCTATGTAATATTTCCAGAACTGCCCAGTTTTCACATATGTTAGTCTATATCAGTGTCTGAACAAATGTGCCAAATTTCAAAAGTGTATGTATGTATGTGTGTATGTATGTATGTGTGTATGTATGTATGTGTGTATGTACGTATGTATGTATATAATTATGTATTTATGTTTGTGGAGGCATATCTCCGGAACTACAAGTCCGATTGAAGTAATTCTTTTTTTGTTGTACTAGCTATTGTTCAACTTGGTACATTGCAAGTTTTATCTAAATCGGTTAAGTAGTTTTTGCGATAGGGATTTTTTACGCATGACTACCCATAACTTTTCACAGAATAGTCAGATTTTGTAAATTATTTTTTTATTAGAAAGGGTACACTTCCGAAATGGTCCCATAGACATCATGTTAGGATCTGATGATGAGATCTTGGTTAAATTGAAGGAACTCTTCAATCGTCATAGGCCCATTTGCAGCGATGTCAGTAATTCATAAGTAGCTGGCGAATATTGGTACTCATAGTTTAGAACGAGTAGGTTTTACGTATGTTCATCGAAAAACCACTAAAAAGTATGACAAAAAAAAAATTTTGAAAATAAATGCGTCATTTAGTTATTTTAATTTACTCTATGAAGTCAGTGCCACCTGTAAGCTTTCTACTTTAAAAACGATACCTAATTCAATAAAGTGCTTTGCTACTATGTTAAATAAACTTTCCTTAAACTTGGATGGCATCGAGTTTATAGATATGGTTAAGTAAAGTTAAAGTAACTAAATGACGCATTTATTTTTTACTTTTCAATGCGTTTTGAAGTCGGTTTAATTTTTTATTATAATTTTTTTTTATTCTCATATCGACATAAAATGACATGATTTGATGTTTGTTTTTATACTCATTGACAATTAAGGGATTACACCTAGTTATCATAGTTACAATGAGTTGGTAAACTATACGTATTTGAGCTCCGAGGCACGATACTCAGCGGAGTTAGGATGTTGCTTCGTTAGGAAGTTGGATTAAAGTTGAATCTATTATTACAAGCCAGGTGATATCTTTGTCTTATACACTGCAAGACGGGAAGTCATCTTGGAATCTCGTGTTATGCAAATATAAAACTTTAATCATTAACTGTTCTCACTTAAATTTCACCAGTGCCTTAAATATAATGGAGTCTAAATTAATCACGCTATGACAGCATTCATTCAACCTTAACTCTTAATTGTTGACTCCATGGTTTTTACCGTCCCCGCGTTCGAAGCTTATCAGGGAAAGAAGATCTCAAATGGACGTCAAATAGGCATTGATTAATGACACAGAGCATGTTGTCGTGACGTCCCGTGCGACGTGTTGCGTGCGGCCTCCGTGCGGCGTACAACTGGTGCGTCGACCTGGGCTGCATTCGTTGTGTAATAGCTGGCATGGCATGGGAATGATAAATGATAAGGAAGTGAAGCGGACGGATACAGCCGCGGCTGGCGACGCGCCAACGCCCCGCCCATACTATTAGCGAACGGCAGGAGAGCGGCATGTCGAGAGGACTTGCAGCGGCCGATTCAAAAGTCAAAATTTATATATTTTAAGTAGGCTTTGTTTGCTCTTTTGAAACGTTAAGTTAACTGTTCCTAACTCGACCATCGATTGGGATGGTACATCCCTACTCAGAAGATCTGGCAAGAAATTCAGTAGTTGCTCTTTTAAGTTATGTTATATTATTTATCATGATAATGTGATGACTCGGTAGGCAAGTGATTGAATTGGTTAACAAGCATTAATGTTGCTTAACAATTAAATGCTAAAGCTGAACAGTGCTTACCTACTGTAATGATAACAGCTGCTAAAATCGTTTAATAGTAGTAGACTTGTTGGTGCTACTAGTAGTAGAGCTTGTTCGGGGGAGCACTCTTGCTACAGCATACCATCGCTTTGTTTTGGTTGTATATCACATTACTGCTCCAAGGGGCTTAAGCTTTAAGAGTTATTTGTGTCTAAATACAAAATAAAGAGATGTTAGGATGAAACTTGGAGATTTTGCTCATTTTTCGCAGCCCAGATTTAAATAAAATAAAATAAATTGTAAGCATACAAAACTTTGCAATAAAAAAATAAAAAGAAATATGTCATGTCTCTATTATCAAGAGATAGCTGAGTTATTCCATGCAACTGTAGACGAGTCATCGAATTGAATCATTTGTCGTCCGCTTTTACATATCGGTTATAATATATTTACGTTTATTCTATTGATGCCTGAGCCGCATTTTGGAAACTTTATACGGGTTTTCCTTGCGTTTATTTAAAAATAAAAGTAATTCTACGCGAGCTAAAGTCCCTGTTACAATAAAATAAATGGAAAATACCCAAAATGTACCTAACAATAAGAGTATTTTTTAAAAGTCAATTAAAATAACATTAGGCAGCGCGCGGCGGGCTTGCGGCGGAATTTCCTCGGAATTGTACAAATTGAAGCAACTTATTCTCTGTTGTGTAGTGTGTAGTGCTGTGCGCTGCTTCAATTCAATTAGAGTCGCGTCCGTGCCCAGTCGCCCACTTGCTGCACTGCGATGGGTGTTTTACTTTTTATTTGTACGTCTTACAACAACCTTACTTTCATACTATAATTTTACTTATAGTTTATGAACTTGTTTTGGTTGTTAATTTTAAAAAACTGGCGTTATACCTGGTTGTAATACCAATTAAATCATGCATGATTTGGTTGGTGCTTGAGGTTAAGTCTATTGGAAGCAGATCATAATTATATTGTTCTTTAAAAAATCTAATAAAAAGAGTAAAAATTAAAACAAATTACCCAAAACCAGACACATTTTGAATACGGTTTGCAGAGATCGATAAGGATTCACATAGAGTACACTATTATGCTATGATAAAGTTAGTTCGTTATAGTTTTGCATGAAAATGATCTTCGTAGGATTGATATGGTAGGCCTCGACCGTGGCTAGTTACCACCCTGCCGACAAAGACGTACCGTCAAGCTATTTAGCGTCTCGGTACGACGTCGCGTAGAAACTGAAGGGGTGTGGTATTATCCTACTCCTAACAATTTAGCCCATTTCCATCTTAGATTGCATCATCACTTACCATCAGATGTAATTGCAGTCAAGGGCTAACATGTAATATATTTATATTTAGATTATTAGAAATGTAACTTATCTTGCAATGGTCAAAATCTCAGACATTTTGTCAGAGTCGTGTCAACCGAGCCCGGCGCGCTGTGCAGGCGGCGGACGTGACCCGACTGCGGGTTGTCTTTAGTAATATTTTGTGACTAATACACAAGTATTTGTACAGGCTTTTGGATTATTTTAATCGTATATACGATTTGACGAGTTGAATTTCAGAAGCTAATAAGGTCAAATAGGAAATAGACAAATTACTGCTATACCTGCCTGCTATAAAATGTAGCTATTTTATGAAATAGCATTCCTCCTCCAAGTGTATTACAACTATTTTGTGAAGTACTCCATGAAGTACATCATAATATTATTATGATCGCGGAGAACATCAAATGTGTGTTTAAAATGTACCGGATGTCAGTCCCCTTATCCGCAGTAAAATTTGTATTTTTACGATAACTCGTAAAAGAGATTCTTGTTATATTTAAGACTCCAAAACTCGAATTAGGTTTGTTTACATTCGTTTCTATATTGCCATAATATAGTCTCAGTTGTGCATATTTTATATTTATAGTACTTATAAATTAAATGAAAAAAACTTTTTTAAAAGAAGCTTTTATTTGAACGCTCTAAAAGAAGAAAATAATTATTTCCTTAAAAATTTTTATTTATAAATATAATTTAAATTTATATTTATAAATAAAAATAACTATCAGTTTATAACCTCATTATATACATATGTATATATCTTAAAACTTATTTGCCCAATAAGAACTTTATTACGGCTAAATAATAATTCAAATTAAACTAGATTATAGTTTGGAAGAATGTAACCCCAACAGAACTTTTAAAACAAAAAAAGTTTCAAAGATAACAAAGTTACAAACTAACAAACTTTACTTCTTTATAATTTTAGTATAGATTGTAGAAATTCATTAAAAATATCTATTCTGCCATCGTGTATGTTCCGCCATATTGGATTTTGAATAATGTTACACACTATATTATCATTCATGTCATCCAAAGTAAACGGCTATACAAAATTTCAACTCAAAGATTCCACCCGAACAAACATACTTACAATGCAAGTTAAATAAAAGCTTTTAATAAACAGTTCTTCACTTTCTGTCAACGAAAGTTAATCGAAGAGAAAACGACATCACTAGTTAATTGTGCTATTGTGTATTTAGGGACAAAATACAAAAAGTACAATTTGATTTTAGTTCATCAGTGACCCAATGAAGCATAGTTCATTAAAAAAAAGATAATATTCAGTCTAGTAGGTTTTGAACAAACAAGTAAGATGTCAGGAATGAAGTGTACAAAAATGTTTGGAGGTAAACGCTTAAGGGATTCAAACTTTCACACCTTCATCGCACCGCCCTCAGTGCGAGGCAAGGGTTGTAAACTGTCAAACAAACAGCGCACCTGTACCGCTTCAACTAGTCCAAACTTACTCTAACTTACTCCACATTTCTCGGCAGCGGGAGTCTGCCAATTAAAATTCCACGTCAGCAAATAGTGAACCGTCGACGGGTATTTGAATAAGAATTTTTCTCCGGCAGTAAAAACTTTAATATAAGTTATAAATCAAGTCCGCTGCAGTCCGTTCGTCCTGTCATACCAACTTCTATCTTAAGAGCTTTATGCGAAAACATAGCTGAACTGGTCCCAGTGGAGAAAAGCTCTGCATGGAGTCATTAAGAGCGCACGCTCACATAAAGTTTTGTTGTCCCAAGTTTAATACCGCATGATACTCACTAGTAATATGCTGTACGAATATTTGTAGCACGTCAGAACTATACATCGTATTAAAATGGTACATATTATACGAAAAGTTAAATTGAAATTCTCGTTTTTAATCTATTAGTTGCTTTATTTGTGAAACATTTTATTTCACCTACTTATGTTGCGAACATATTGTTTTGGTATCATTTTAAACAAAGAAGTAAATAGTATTATATTTTTTTCACGAAAAACCGACTTATAAGAGACAAAGTTACTCAGATCAGACCTAAAACCATTTACGAAAGTTTCATTTGAAGTCACTTGACTTTATAATGTTTAATCGCGAAGTTGCATTACTAGGTGATTAGTCACGTGGATTTGTATTGTAGTGGAGAGCACAGTGGGTCTCAGCAGCAAAAATATTCATGTCAGCAATGTTCCTAGTACTCAGTATTTTACTGCAAGAGCTCTACTGTTATTTAACGTTACTAACAAACACCTACAGTTGCGAGAGTCGCAAATAAACATTTTTTATTCTCTTTGAAACAAAAATAAATGAATATTCTACTACTTCTGCAATGTACAAGTAGAGTCGCAGTAACTAGTTAGAGCACGTAGATGCACTGGAGTAGGGCGAAGGACCGCCCCGCTTCCGCTCATACTCCTCGAGCGGAACGGAAATACGCAACTGGAATCGCAGTTAGATGCAGTCTTGTGCGCTGTACACTTTACAAATATTGCTCTATATTTGATTTCAGCTGAGGAATTTATAGCTTCCCAATTTAAAGTGACTAAATCTAAATATCTATAGAGATGGGATTCACACGTAGCCAGTGTGTGCCGTCAATAGTTTAGTATTCCAGACATGTAGAGCGTGTCAGGGATATCGGAGACTAACTCGTGCGTGTTCTAAGATAATTTATAATAAGAAGTCTTATACTGCGTTCCACTTATCATACAAAAGGAGGTCTTTGTGAAACATCGTAGATAGAAGTCATATGATGCTAGTCAGGACTATATGTCATACCACATCTTTCATTTATTTGTTTGCAATTATTTTCAAAATTTTTAACAATGCTTATAAAAATTATAAAAAAAATTCTATTAATAATTTATAAAAATATCCAGTCAGGTCAGGGCTCCTCAGACTACGCGCCGTTTCAAGAATTACTGCCTTCTGTATCCGACCCTTGATCCAACCACTAAGCGAAAGCTTTTTAAGATGTTGGTCAAAGCTTTTCGCTATATGACCATTGACTGAAACGAATATAGCAACAGTCATAGTTGAATCAACATTCCACATGGCGGTAATCTCATGAGCAAGATCGAAGTATTTTGATAGTTTTTCCTTTTCAGCTCTCACTAGATTATCGTCATATACCACATTATATTTAAGAGATAAATAATCGTGTCGATATTTTTTCGTCAGAAATAATGTGCATTCAGTCTCACTGTCAGATTGTAGTCCGCAGTGCATCACTTGCATATACAGAGCGGTTGGCGGTTGGACAATGTCCGACCGCGCCGACCACATCCCGTATTATTCATTACCATCTGTTATTCGTGATTTATTTTATTAAATGCCAACAGAAAACATTAATTTTGAAGATAAATTAGATTAGTTAGTACAGCAGTAAACGATCATTTATGGGCATTGACATTATGGGTTTTTAGTACATCAGTTCATAAATAACACCGAACTGGAATAATATTCTATTTATCACCAAATTCTTTTTTAACGAGATTCAATTATGTATTATATTTTTTATCTTCTTAAATTCCGTTTGACATTTTATTAGTTTTTATTTATTTCGTGTACTTTGGCGAGTCATTGTATTATTTTAACATAACAAGACCTATGTATATCGTACTGTAATGTTTCAAGCAAATAAATAATTCTGATTCTGAAAAAAATTGCTTGGTATAAAATTTAGATGAAATCTTATGGATGTTGTATAAATGTAAAGTTTTAATTAAATGTAAACATCCTGAACAATCCTGTTAAAGAACAAAGGATTTACTTCTACTAGAATCATGCTTAACAAGAGATCGCAAAAAAAGAATATTTTAACAAGTTTATTAGATACTGCCAACGCGAGAGCCAACGGTCTTTATAACGAACAACGCGCTACTTTACTTTAAAAGAACTCAGTATAATACCTACTGTTTAGAAAATAACAGTTGTTGTTACCGCAGGATTTTTTATAAATTAGTCTAGATCTGGCTGGTGGGAGAATTTGGTCGTGGTTAGTTATTTACCATTCTGCTGGAAAAACATGTTGCCAAGTGTTTTAGCGTTTCGATACGATGCCGTCTAGAAACCGAAACGGGTTTGGATTTCATCGCACTTGTAACAAGTTAGCCCGTTAAATATTATAGGCAAATTATACACATCGCTATATATATATATATATATAGCGATGTGTATATAGCCCCAAAGTAAGTTCAGGTAGCTTGTGTTATGGGTACTATGATAACTGACGAATATTTTATATATATCATACATAAATACCTATAACATATAGATAAATACCCAGACACTGGAAAACATCCATGCTCATCACACAAACATTTTCCAGTTGCGGGAATCGAACCCACGACCTAGGACACAGAAGCAGGGTCACTATCCACTGCGCCACACGGCCGTCAAGTGATTGCATCATCCATTAACACACACACACAAACATAAATACATACATACACTTTTGAATTTTGGCACATTTGTTCTGACTTTGATATAGACTAACATATGCGAAAACTGAGCTGTTCTGGAAAAATACGGATACGGATCAAATTGATAACCTTTTTGAAGTCGTTTAACTTAAAGAACGTTAGTTTTGAAGCTGATGTAGCACGGTTGCAAAGTAGATGTTCTCCAATGACATTTTGCCATACTTGACTGACAGTTGGACTAAATGTGGAGCGATCGACGAGAAGTGAGCAAGATGTCGTTTCATGATTTATTTTAAATACTATTGGAAATTTTACACATATCGCTATATATATATACATATATATGTATATATCGTTAACATCTTTTGTTTTTAAGTGTCGAAAAAAAACGGAGGAGGTTCTCAATTCGACACGTATTTTTTTATGTTAACCACGCATAACTTTTTACAGACTTGTCCGAATTTGATAATTCTTCATTTATTAGAAAGGGCACTTTTCCAATATGGTCCCATAGTCATCATGTTGGGATCTGATGATGATATCCTGGGAAAATTGAAGGAAATCTTCAAATTTTATAGGCACATTTGGAGCGATTTCGGTTTTTGTGTAAGTATTGGTAGCTTTTTGGCTACTAGTGCCTCATAATATGCTATGAGAGTATAGTACGAGTAAGTTATATGTCGATAAATCATTAAAAAGTAAGAAATAAAATTTTTTAACAAAAAATAGAACCGACTCAAATCGCACTAAAAAGTAAAAAATAACTGTGTCATTTAGTTGCTTTAATTTACTTAAGCATATCTATGAGTCGGTGCCAGCACTGCTAGCCAAGGTTTCTACTTTAAGGACGTTACCTATAACACACAAACTGCTTTACTACGTTAAATAAATGTTTCTTAAACTTGGCTGGCACCGACTTCACAGATATGCTGAAGTAAATTAAAGCATTAATTAGTTGCTTTTTACTTTTTAGTGCGTTTTGTGTCGGTTCTATTTTTTTAAATACCAACATTTGATGTTAGACGTTTTTGTATGAAATAAGTTGTTGTGGAATGTTTTGAGTATTATCTGTGCTCGTAACGTAAAAAGTATAGGATGTACCCCGCGTGAAACATCTCGCACAAAGTTGTGCGGCGGCGCCTCTCACGCGCAATACCGCTGTAATTAAAAATTACTCCGCGCACGTTGTGGGGAAGTTGCAAATTAAATTAAATTTAGTTAAACAACATGTACGGACTCGGAGATACAAGTCATATCCAGCGCGATACTCTTCACAACATTCTCATTTTGTTTCGCGTCAAATAATTAATCTATACTAATATTATAAAGCTGAAGAGTTTGTTTGTTTGTTTGAACGCGCTAATATCAGAAACTACTGGTTCGAATTAAAAAATTATTTTTGTGTTGAATAGACCATTTATCGAGGAAAGCTTTAGGCTATATAACACCACGCTGCAACTATTAGGAGCGAAGAAATAATAGAAAATGTGAAAAAAAGGGGAATATTATTCATCGCGCGTTTGTGCGCTGCAAAAACGGTTCAAGATACCAAAAATATATGTATAAAAGAATTATTCCTCTTAAAATAATCTAAAAAAATGTCCACAACAGTATATGTCTATCTTTTAAGATTAACTCACTAGAACCGTTTTTATGGTAATCAAATTTGGTCGAATGTATTATAATATCGTACAATGTTTAACAAAAATGTAAATCTTTAGTACACGGGACGGTCTGTCTTTAAAATTAGAAGGATACCTAAGAGGTTTTCACGTGGACGAAGTCGCGGGCGACTGCTAGTAAATTTATAATACGTATACTTTGTTTATAAAATTAATCTTTGTTCATATTGATATTACAGACGAGCAAAATGCCACTGAACTTGAGTATCTACTATGTATTTATTGCTATGTTGGCTGAGTATTTAAACTTGACGGTTACGGTATTCGTTTGAAATCCCACACCAAAAACGAAATATTAAGTTTTTTCTACGAAATAATTATTAATAATATTTTCTTAGTTAGAGATCTAAGCTGTCGGTCCAATTTGTTTGTCATAGACATAAGAAAGTGATCGTTACTCACTATAAGATTATAGCCCAAACCCGCTAAACTGAATTGTAGCAGCATGGCGAGTTTTAGACAAAAATCTCGTCTCATATAAGGAGGAAGGTTGTGTAGTAGGCTGTTAAAATAGGCTTACACTGATGATAAATACCTACGTTGTATTTTTTACTATGAAGCAAACAAGAATAAACGTATTCCTTATTCTTATAACAACATCAGTGAGCTCAAAAAGGCTTTACTAAGTTAGTTGAGACGTATTTTCATATTGGAATCGATTTACCCGGGTCTTATCTCGGAGCATCTCCGGCGGGCATCTCGGGCGCGTCTGCCCCGGACGGTTACGTAAGCGTGCGCTCCAGCTAATAATAAATGGACGACACAGCCTCGAGTGCCTCTCGCAAGGATTCGCTCTGCTCGGACAATCGGTGCCGGATACCGGGGATTGCAATGATCGCCCGATATCGGTCAGAGGTTGTATACAAGTAATGTGTTAGAGTGACGTCTAATTGCCTGCACTGTAAGGATATTTTCTTTAAGAGTAATTAAAAGGACGATTAGCCGACACTATTTTAGTTTGTATCATAAGTGAAACCTATTTCTTTTTTTGTGGGATAGATTCGCCCCTATGTTCACCGACTTAGAATATAGCTGTTAAGCATCATGAGTCTGTAGTAGTACTGGAAACCATACTAACATAATGCACACAATTACTAAACTTAACCATATTATAAACCTATTGTGCTCAAAATCAGTACAATTAGTAATCGTACGTGTACAAGTAGGTTGTAAAAATACTTAATAAAAATTTAACAAAAAATAGAACCGAATCAAAACGCACTAAAAAGTAAAAAAATAACTGTGTCTTTTAGTTGCTTTAATATACTTAAGCATATCTATGAAGTCGGTAATACTCTCATAATATTTTATACGGCACTTGTAGCCAAAAAGCTTCCGATACTTACACAAAAATCGAAATCGCTGCAAGTGTGCCTATAAAATTTGAAAAGTTCATCATCATCAGATCCTAACATGATGACAATGGGACCATCTTGGAAGTGTGCCCTTTCTAATAAAAAATGAATTATCAAAATCGGACAACTCTATAAAAAGTAATGCGTGGTCATACATAAAAAAAAATATAAGTGTCGAATTAAGAACCTCCTCCGTTTTTTTTTTGTCGGTTAAAAAAGTATTTATGAATTGTAATACGGGCGAGGACAGACGTGTCTACTCTCATAGAATACATTATTTGAATAGCATCTTGAATAGTAAACACTTGACCGGCTCCTTCCGGTTTCACAATTCGCTTGTTAGCCGCGTCCCCTTGAGTTATTTTATCGACGTATAAAAGTAATTTTATTCTTGAATAAAATTGTTTGACTTTTAAATAAAAGCTTGAATTCCATTCCAATTTACATGCATATCGCTATTATAACGAAGCTGTTGTAGTAAGGTTATTGAATCGAAGATCTACAACTCCTGGCAAGTGGCTCCTTATTTATCTGATTTATTCTACAGTAGCGAAATTCTACAAGTTTGAGCTTCGATTTTGTTACTATTTTTCACTGTCTGAAACAAAAATATTAAGAAAAAAAGTTGAGAGGTGTAAAGGGACACCCGGATGGAACGAAATTGTTATATATTTTGGTCGTGTTCGGGCAGACGTACGTGTTTGTTGTTTGTCTTCCCGCGGTGTGTGATTTGGAGTGCTGTCGAGACGACGACAGCACAGAGCAGCAGCGCAACGCAGGTGGCTTTTCCTTCCCAAGCGATACAATAGCTTACTATAGCAAGTGTCGTTACAACTTTTCGTGAGAATTTTTTCACTCTAGCCCCCTTTCACAACGCGTGATAAGGATCTTCGTTCCAATATATTGTGTCAAATAATTCAAAAGCAAACAGTCAATGTGTACGATGCATCTAACAACGGTCACAGTACATGTATGCAATTTCACGGCTCTCCAGATAGATGTATTTAGATTGCAGCTCAAACACGCCACCTGCCGACGCGCCGCGTGTCCGCGCATCTCGGTCGCGACTCCATGTTTATTTAAAAGAATTCTATGCATAGAGCCGATCAAACGCTCGAAATATTTGTTTTGCGAAATACGAGTAGCATTTCCAAATCCTTTTCTATATCTTGTTGTGGTTACACCCGCTTTGATTCAGTTCGTGTAGGCATGTCGGGATAAAAGTAGCCTTTATGGTATACCAGACTATTAGTCTATGTGTCAATTATATTGTTGTGACATCCTTAAAATATTTCATTAAGTTTCGGAATTTATCCAATGCACATGACTTTTCAACTTTTCTGTAACGTACTAAAACAAAAATAGGTCTAGATTCTGATCTCATAGATTCATAGTAATATAATGCTCGAAGCTGTCCGTTCCCCTAAAATTTCATATACCATTCGATTGCTTAAATAGTTACCACTTTTATTTTATAACGCTTCTAAAACGAACAGTAAATCCAACACTGAGCATAAACTCAAAGAGTCGTTATCGAGGCTATAACGTCGAAGTGTAACGGTCTTAATGCTGCTCGTTTTAAAGTCGTGTGTTTGGTTCCTGATTTATATTATATTCGCGTCCCGCTTGCCGCGTGCAGCTGGGCGGACAAAACGGACCAAAACTACTCTCGGAAACGACTCTTCGATTGTTAGAACTTCCTGATAATCAAAAAGTCATTTTGGAGACGTCTTGTATGAGACCTCCTTGCAGAACGAATGGGTCGGAAAAGATGTAAAAGAAAAAGTAATTTACAAATAAAAGGTTATTAATTTCGTATAGCGGCTCGCGCGGGCGAGGCGGGCGTGTTCAAGGAGCCTGCAGCGAAACAATCACGGCGCCATATTTGCGTCTCTTTCCAAATTAAAAAGATAAAGAAAAGAAAAGCAAACGAATTCCCCAAGTTTTGTGATCCAATTTATAAAGCTTTGCCTTTTTATGTGAACGAGGAAAACGTATCGGCGTTGTTATATTTGTATCAAGAGCGGGATAACGAGCAACTCTGCAGCGCTCTAACTCCTAGATGACTCTGACTGATCTAGCTGCGGCTGACACCCGGCGCTGCTCGCCGCGGCCTGCGGTCCACACAACACACTAAACTGGAAGTGGTTTGGCAGCCGAACGGAACACTCGACTGAAAATAATTGGGCTATATATTAAGGTACGATATATACTGAGCATTTATTGAGTTAAACTAAGAGACATCTAAATACAATTAGTGTTCAAATGAATTTAAAACTAGCCTTTACGTTACAATGGGTTCTAAAACTTCGTATCACAAACGTTTTCACTCAGGAAAAGAATCTTTAACCTGTAACCTTCATTTACAAAGCTCTGCGAAGTGTTCTGAAAGCTTCTTCAAGTAGTAACAACGAGATGAGACGCAGAAGTTCTTGACAAGCTCAACTTTGCTCGTGTTGGGGTAATCTAGATAATTAAGAATTAAGTCAATTAACTCTGTTTGTAACAAATGATAACTTTGTAAGCCAGTGTTATGGAATTAGATCGTGGATGTAGAACACATAAGTTTAAGTTAGAAACAAAGTTGTTAGTATAATTGAATTAAATTAAAATGTTATATCTCTCGTATAACAGAAATTTTTGTCGAGGTTATTTGGCGTTTTTAAAAGCCATAAATGCAAATCTATATTGTTCTATTTTAATAACGATGACTAGTGCCGTACCGATTTTATACAATGACAACAGACAGCCTACAAGCTGTCATGCACGATGTACTCGTCAAAATTTAAAGCTACTGCGGTCAAGTGAAGGTGACATCGGTTGTCAGATTCAAAATTACGAACGCAACGATCAGCTCGTTAAAAAACGGGATAACAGCTGTTGCGCGCAAAATTCATCATTAGAAAATGCCTGTCCCGCGTGAAGAATCATCGGGCAGATTATTTTGCTATTGTGTATTATCCGTATAAACACCGTCATCGTCAGACATCAAAGCGGGGTCTGAATTCCCAATGTAGCACGGGCCTTCAAACAGCGAGTTGTTACATATACAGTTTAAAGTTTCGTGCAATTGGTTCGCACTGTACCATTTCTGAGGTTTTTAATATTGCTAATTTTCTAAACTATTGACTTTTATCGCTATTTGAGTGTAGTTACTCGTTAAGATACTGACTGCAGTATTGTGATTTTCCTATGAACATTTTATATTTCTTACATACTAGCAGACGCCCATGCCATCGTCCGCGAGTTAGTGTATTGTTACCTTTCAAAGAACAACAAAAAGACAAAAAAGTACCGAGACCTTTTTTTGATTTAAAAAAATCGTAATAAATTAACTAAAACCTTTCTCAGAAATCACTCTACATATTAGTGAAAACCACAAGAAAATCCGTCCTGTAATCTTAAGTTTATCATGAACAGACAGACAAACAGACGCATCGAGAACTTTTTCTTATGATACGTAGTGATATGATAGACATAGGAATATACTGTACTCGTAACAGTACTTCACCACGGAATACAGAGATGCTATCTATTTTCCTGTGAATGTAAGTTTAGTTAAAAAATAAGTTCCAAATCCAGTGTAGGTACTCGGTAGAACATATATTTTTACTTCACAAACTCTTGATGAATCTAGTGACACGTGCGGACGACACATTGCAAATGTAGTTTCAATCTACTCCAGTGACAGGATGACTCTCGGCTGACAGGCGCCAACCAAACTGAGATCTTGCTGCAAATTGAAAAATGTGCAGCTACCTCCCCCCTTCCCTCTCACCCTCTATGTGACACGTGAGCGACGTGTCGCGAACTTGGACATCAAGCTAGAGCGCTCTCGATTATTTATTTGAAACTACCAGAGCATCTGACACCTATCTCTAGTGAGGTTTAGATAATTCAACTCATTTATGCGTGCGGTAATATGTGTGGGTGCGTTTATAACAATACAGGTTTTTATGTGTGTGGCAGTAAGGCATCACTCAACTAGCATTCTTGTCACGCACACAAAGTTACTGTAAGTAAACAAAGGTTACGCACACATATTGCCGCGCGTACAATTGACTTGTACTACCTATATCACTATAACAGTCAATTATACTACCAGTATAATTGAGTGTCGTTAGACATGTCAGAAGCGCGGCTATGCCGGTGTTCAATATTGCTTTTGGAAGCTGGCAGTCATTTGCCGACCCTTACCTTTGTGTAGTGAAGCTTCGGCTCGCTGATTACGTTCACGATTGCTTTGCGTACCGCTGGCACTGAGTGACACTTGGGTGTAGAACGAAGAAAGCAAGCGTAAATGCAATCTGGAGCGATTACTGTGGCCAAAATGACATTTTCAGTGTAATTTGCCCCGTTGGTCATAATAGTTAGCGTATATAGTTCCAGATGACGAGGTAGGGTTCGATACCTGAGTTGGGTTCTGATTTCTTTCTCTCAAGAAATTCTTATTAAATTTTTTTAGTAGTTATTTATTGTCGTTGCATAAACTGTGCCTTAGAAGATAGTAGCAACTTGTTAGCATTCGGATGAAATCTACACCCCTTTCGTTTTATACACGATATCGTATCGGAACGCTAAATCGCTTGGCGGTACTTTTTTGCCAGAAGTGTAGCAACAAGCCACAGCCGAAGCTTCTGACCAGCTAGATGAGGATCAAATAATAAAATCTCAATCGGCTCAATCGGGAATTGAATCCGTTATGTAAATCCACCTCATATCACTGCGCCACGGAGGATGTCGAACTAAACTCCCGATCATAAACATTAATATATAATACTGATTCTTACAAGACTTAAATACTCTAAGGCCTTCAATCCCCATTGGAGCAGTGTGGTGAGTCCATGCTCCATTCATCTTTTCTGCTATTGGAAAGAAACCATGATCGGAGAGTGGACCGTTATAAAAGAATGATAATGTACCATCACGTAATCAAATCATACATTGTTAACATAAATCTTCACATTTTTACAGCTCCATAATGTAGCAAATTGCGCCTCATTACAGAAAGTAAGGTGTAAGCATTTGTTACAAAAATGACATTAGGCAGTAATTGGTCCGGAGAGGCAAATTGCCTCGTTAGCTCCTCCTGGGCCCCTGCCTTGCCCCGGGCATCTCGCCGGGGCTACGAGTGCCGAGTGCCGAGACCTCGCGCAGAGGTCAGATGTTACATTAATATTTGACCTCTGTCATAGTGATCACTGTCACAATTCACTAACTTTCACTTTGCGACCCTATAAATATTTAATAATTTTAATTAGAGAAGCTTATTTCCTCAAAGTGGCAGGAAGGTATGGTTGTGTTGTTAAAATATCGAACGCAGAGGTACTGCCTTCTATTGATTAAGCGTTGCGGTACGTCGTGTTCGAAATAATTAGAAGTTTGAGAAATGGTATTAAATATCCCCCATATTTTATATGTAATGTATAACAAGTTAGAGGGGAGATGTAATAAGTACTGCGGAGGAATCGAATGAACTGTTATTATTTCAACACCCTCCTCACACCGACTCTATAAATCGAGACCTTGCTGTAATTCATGTAAATTAACTTTACAATCGATCGCGAAAGCTCTTTCCAAGTAGGTAAGTTATCACTCAAATTAGATAACGTCGTTCTAGACGAATATTAAAAAGGTAGAATACATTTAAAATAAAATAGCTATCAGTAAGTGTATTACCTGTTACTAAGTGATGACGCAATCAAAGATGGAAGCGAGCTAACTTATTAGGAATAGGGAGAAATCCACACTCCTTTCAGTTTCTACACAATATCGTATCGAAGCGCGTCGCTTAGCAGTATGCCTCTGTCGGTAGGATGGTATTTAACCACGGCCGAAGCATTCCACCAGCCCGACCTAGACTAATTTAGAAAATTTTACTCGTTCTAGCCGGGAATCGAACCCAGGACATCCGTGTTATAAATCCACTGCACATACTACCGCGCCACGGAGTCTGTCAAAAGTATATTTCATGCGTGTGTGTGCGCGCTACGTATGGTCTATTGTAAACGTGCTACCTACGCGCACCTTATAGCTATGGTAATTATCTGCCACGTCATTAATTAAGAGCCTCCTCCTCACGAGGCGACGAGTGGCGAGTGTCGAGTGGTAGTTGTGTCGGTGGCGAAGGCTTTGCGGCGTCCGATGAAGCGTCTCGCTGATAACCTCAAGGTTATCTTGATAACCTAATTAGAGAGCGGCCGGTGCTCGTGAGGAGTGCCCACTACAGGCTGGACTAGGAGCCGCTTGCGACAGCGGACTTGATGCCTATTTGTCAATATAAATTATACTGCAGTAGCTACTTTTAGTTTATTTATTTATTTTATTTTATTCATTTATTTAAACAAAGTACATTTTAATACAACGCATTAATGGTAAATGTTTTTGTATTTGTGTATGCTTGTATGTTTGTTACTGCTTCATGCCGCGACTATTGATTAGGTTGAAATTTGGAGCAGAGATAAATTATTTTTGTTGTTATGGAACAATGTGATAAAAATTAGCCTAGGTTTTCATATGCCATTTTCAAGGGAATGAAACGCGAAGAATCGTGTGAAAACGCAGAGAATTGCTAGTGGATTTAATATTTATAAAAATAATTTATAAAAATTAATGAATATATTACTAACTTACTCGGCTGCAAAGAATATATTATAGGAACCATGTGACTAATAGTTGGAACTTTAAAATAAAGACAATTTTCTCTACTCACGCCGCCTAAAAGAATATTGCCTCCATAGCCAGGCATGATGTAACAAAGTTGGTAGAGGTGTGGTCCGGAGCATTGAGCCGTCAAATGTAACGAGCGACGGAACAATAACCGTCTCCGAGAGCGCGTCGCGTCGCCACTTGCCGGTAATCTCCAGTCCAATGCCCAGTGCTCTGTACATACTATTCGGTATACTTTTGGTTTTCAGCAATTGTAGCACAAATAAGGTTTACTCTAATATTTACTAAATTCAAAATTGTAAAATTATTTATGTCAACGAAGCTTTGTCAAAGTTTAACTTTGTCACCTTCGCATTTAATTTTCGATATTGTACTGTATATTTTAGACGGCTTTTGAATTGACTCAATCAGATGCCCAATTGGCTCAATCAGATGCCCAACTGTTCATAAGAAGAAAACTATTACCTAAAAAAAGCAACATTCTGAAAAGACGTATTACAAAGTGTCGCCCTGGAGTGTAAGAACAAGCTCACAATTCATAATCACACCAACAACATTGTCCCTCAAATCGTAAGAGAAATGCTGTTTGGTCTTAAAAACAAACTTGGCGGTAGTATGCTTTCGGAAAAGCTTTATCACATAACCTTTACTTTATTTTAAAAGCTTATTCTGAGATCTGAGGTGAATGTCGAAAAAGTATTAGTAAACGCACCGCCGCAGTCTGGTGAGCTGTAATTGTTCCTGGAGCTTTCCGCGCCTGCCGCCCGACAGCGCGTAACTCGTTCCGGTTCCGAACTAGACAATAAAACCAGCTCTGATTCCATTCGTATCCCAACATATAGCTCGCGCTCCGCGAAACACATCGGTGTATCTAAAGCGAAACAAACAGTTCAAGCTTTTCGCTTAATCGAACGGAAAAGGAATTTCCAATCTTATTTCAAAGAAATCTAACATTTTTTACTCCACCAACAAATTACCACGAAAGTGCTTCTAGTCAGATAGTCTGCCGAAAGCCGCCGCCTACCCGCAGTATGCACATTTTAATAATCATTGAAATAATTTTTCTTCTGTCACAGAATTGAATTGATGTAATTGCAAAATGTTCATTGTAGAAAAAGATAACAGTTACGTGAAGTACTTCTATCATAATGAAAAAATGTTCTCTTTAATAATCTTACCGGAACCAGTTATTACTTACTAATTCTTAGAGGAATTATTATAATAGTAAAGTCAACTCTAAGTCGGTATTGGAGGGAGGCATTGCATAACTTGGGAAGAAGTAAAGTAAAAATATAAAAATGGATACAATGAAAATCTTCTTGAAAGTTTTTTTCAACTTCGTTAACAAGGTCTTAGTCTGGTGTTCTTTTTATAGGTTTAGTCTTGAGCCTATTTTAGCAAAAGAATCTCCGCAAAAGAATTAATACTAACAGCTTGAAACGCTGAATCTTGTAAACATCAGAAATTTAAAATATTATAGTAGTATTGTGAAACAGCAGTTTTGCACAATATTGTGTGAGACTATTGGGGGGTGACGTGTGGCGCAAGTGTGAGGCTATGACGCGTGACGTCACACTTGCACCAAATTGAAGTGTCACAGCGCCGCTGCCTTTACAATTTGTGGCACAAAACGAGGAAATGGTGTTAAAATTATTTAACATATTTTTATTTTTATGTCTAGCGTCAAGTCAGCGCTTGACTGATATTTCTAATTGATGTCATGCATGAACTGAGGGTACATTAATCGGTTCAGTCCACTTTCGTAACCGAAGTTTCGTAACCAGTTACAAACATGGATTTTTTTCTTCCTTTTGAACTACGAAAACCGAATTAATTTGTCGTTTTCGTAACCACGTTTCGTAACCAGCTATGAAAAAAAATTTTTATTTCCATTTTTAAACCTGGTTATTAATAAGAAAAAAATGGCAACTTTCATAACTGTCTTTCGTAACCACTTAATAGAGGAAAAAATCGGGATTTCTATTTGGTTTTTTTTTATCCACTACAAGTTAGCTCTTGACTACTATCACACATAATGGTAAATGATTATGCAGTCTAAGATGGATGCAGGCTAACTTGTTAGGAGTAGCACAATATCCACAACCCTTTCGGATTCTACACAGCGTCGTACCGGAACGCTAAATTGTTTGGCGGCACGTCTTTGTCAGTAGGGTGGTAACCTACCACAACCCACCACCCACCAGCCAAACCTGGATCAATTCAGAAAATCTCAATTTACCTTGCCTGGAATCGAATCTGGGCCTCCATCTTATGAATCCACCACGCATATCTACCACTACGCCACGGAGGCCTTCGAACTTCTACTTGCAGTGTTGACGAATGCTGGTATAAATTACACTTGTATTTTTGCAGCTCACTAGACTGATGAGTCTACCTAGCTGCAAAATTTTATAATAATAGATTTGTAACTCTTTTTTACCGACATATGCAAGTAGAAGTTCAACGGCCCTGGGTTCGATTCCCGACAGGGCCAATTGAGATTTTCTGAATTGGTCCGGGTCTGGCTGGTGGAAGGCCTCGACCGTGGCTAGTTACCACCCTACTGACAAAGATGTGCAGCCAAGCGATTTAGCGTTCTGGTACGATGTCGTGTAGAAACCGAAAGGGGTATGGATATTGTCCTACTCCTAAAAAGTTAGCCCGCTTCCATCTTAGATTGCATCATCACTTACCATCATGTGTGATTATAGTCAACAGGTAACTTGTAGTGGATTTAAAAAAAGAAAAAAAACCAAATCAAAATCCAGGTTTTGTTCTCCAATAACTGGTTATGAAAGACAGTTATGAAAGTGGTCAAATTTTTCTTAATTAATAACCAGGTACGAAAATGGAAATAAAAATCTACTTTCGTAGCTGGTTACGAAACTTGGTTACGAAAACGACAAACTAATTCCTTTTTCGTAGCTGTTTATCAAAGGTAGAAAAAAAAACCATGTTCGTAACTGGTTACGAAACTTTGGTTATGAAAATGGACTGAACCCATTAATCAGAGGATCATCTACCTGATGATTGTTTAATTCTGGCGGGGTATTAAGAGTACTTTAAAAGGGGAAATATAACTCTCTGGGATTAGGAAGATTAGTGGCTAACTGCCGGCGACTTAATCAGAATAATAAATTTTAATAAAAAATTAAACCGAATTCAAAACGCACTGAAAAGTAAAAAAAAATGCATCATTTAGTTACTTTAATTTACTTAACCATATTTATAAACTAGGTGCGATCCAAGTTTAAAGAAAGTTTATTCAACAAAGCAGCAAAGCACTTTGTTTGAATTAGGTATCATCTTTAAAAAGCTTACAGGTGGCACCGACTTCATAAATATAGTTTAGTAAATTATAGTAACTAAATGACGCAATTATTTTCTACTTTCCTGTGCGTTTTGAAGTCAATTTAATTTTTTATTAAACTTTTTTTTCACCTACTCATTGTAAACTATGAGTATCAATATTCGCCAGCCACTTATAAACTACCAACATCGCTGCAAATGTACCTATGAAGTTTGAAGAGTTCCTTTGATTTGACCAAGATCATCAGATCCTAACATGATGACTATGGACCAACCATTTGGAGTGTTTTTAATCAAAATCGGACTATTCTGTGAAAAGTTATGCGTGGTCTTGCATACACAAAATCCCTATCTCGAAAACTACTGCCCCGATTTGATAAAACTTGCAGTATTGCCTAAGTTGAACAATACCTAGTACAACAAAAAAAGAATTACTTAAATCGGACTTGTAGTTCCGGAGATATGCAAACACAAACATAATTGAAATTTAGCATTTTTGTTCAGACACTGATATAGACTAACATATGCGAAAACTGGGCTGTTCTGGAAATATTGCATACATACGGGTCGAATTGACAATCTCCTTTTTTTGAAGTCGGTTAAAAATAAAGCCAATTTGGAAGTTATAAATCGGCGATATACTTCCTTGATTTGTGGGGAGAGAACCTAAACATACCTGAATGATAAGAAATACAAATATTAATACTAGAGAGGCTCAAAGCACAATCACATAATAGATAATACATACTTAGTAAACATTTAAAGGACGCGTGACGTAAAACACCGTTGTATGTACGTGTAGCGGTTTTTTATAAAGTATTTCACTACTTGTTTAAAAATGTTTGTCGATGTTGTTTGTCGACGTAATTTGTAGCGTGTTGCTCTTATTACTCGCTACGGTGATAAATATGTCACTTGGGTGAGTTTTTGCGAGCGGCGACACTTCAGCGCTGCGCTGTACGCTAATTGAATGATGGCGTGTTGTGTCGCCGCCGCTTCATCGCTACATTGCTCTAACGTTTCATCGCTCCATCGCTTGCTGCCGAGCGTCGACTGAGATAATTTACTGTGTTTTGAATCAAAGGTCTTCTTACACTCTGTGACATTTTTAATGGCTTATAGAACCTGACTTCTCTCCTTAAAACTGAAGAGATTAGGAGTTTATATTTACCACGATGCTCTACTACTTGTTGACGGTCTTAGAGTATTACAGTTTGAATCTGTTGCAATCTCTATTAGGTAGTAATAATAATGGGCGGGATCCACTGCTTACTGAATATTCTGAAGCAGAGGAGTAAGACTTTAAAAGTTCTTTTTTACTCGTAAGTACCACCTTAACACCGAGCTAGGGTTCTATTAAATATTTTTTTATAAAATACTAAACCCAACACTCTAAATCAGGACAAACGAGGCAGTTACGTAGAACAACGTAAGGAATGTCGTCCGTCGTTCCGTCGGCACGTAACCTGCGTTACATCACGGTTAGTTTACAGAGTACTACGCGCTCACGTAATTAGCTGTGAATATTCCTAATACAAAATAATATAATAGCATTTTAAATAGTGATTGTTTGTTATATACAACTACGTTTGTTGTAACTCAGTCGCATGAATCCATTGAAAATTCAAATTCAAATTCAAAATCATTTATTTCAAGTAGGCCAATTATAAGCACTTTTGAAACGTCAAATTAGATATTGATAAGATTAGATATTGATAAGCCTATGTGTGGCTTCCGATTATAAAGACCCGGGTCTAATTTTGACCTGGGTTTTATATAGAATGCCAGCTTTCCCAGGAAGTTTGGAAACATCTGGTTAAAATCTCATTAAGTTATCGGTTCTGGTTACAATCACAGATCTGCTGGGGATCGTTAAAGCTTGGCAACGGGCCTGCACTGCGTACCGAACATCAAGTTGGCCTGCCTCCCTGCCTGTCTACTATTAGTTTAAACTTAATGTTAAGAAGCTAGATCTTTGAGATTAAAGTTTCAAATATTTCGAGCTATCTCCATTCCAATTTTCGATCAAATTCAAGGAGTAACTTAGCTACTCGCAAATTTCAAAACTTTCAAGATATAATATTCATATAAGTTTTATGTTCTATCTGTGCTGTGCGCGGGGCGGGCGGGGCGGCTGGCGAGGGCGGCGAGGGCTGCAGCTTGCCTTCAAACAATCACGATAAATTGTTCCACTCTATTATGAATACAGGTTTTTTATTAGATAAGGCGCGCAACGTGCAATTATTTTTACCCGACTGCGTCGAGCGAGAGAATCTGTAGTGTACTCGTAGTTCATATCATACGCTGTTTATTGTGTTAAGGGTAGATTAGTTAATATTTCATCTCACGGCTGTCACACACTCTTTTAATTTTAACGCAGCGCCTTAAACTTTCATGTATTCTTATAAGTCGTTAAAAACCCCTCGAAGACCGAGACCAAGATAGTGTGCAAGCGCCGTTTCCAGGATTCACTCGCAACCCGATGTTTCTATACTTATAATAATCATACTGGGATACTGACCAGCAGAACAAGTAATGACAGTTATTTTTAAAGCATGTACTGTATGCTATTTGTATGAAGATCGTATGTGACTCTGTAAATGTAGATGTCAAGATTTAATTAATCATAATTATTTAATTATTAGCCCACCAACCCGCATTGGAGCAGCGTGGTGGGTATACGCTCCATATCCCCTCTCCTATAAGGAGGGAGGCCTGGCCCTGTAGTGGGCAGTTAATAGGCTGATAATTATGATGATTTAATTACTTGATGATTAGAATGAGGTGTATTTCATATATATTTTATCTTACAAGCATCTTTGAAAAATCACATTTTGGTTTTAAATTTTCATAGGTTTCATATAATTTAATTAAAGTAATAAATTATTAGTTCTAAGGTAGTAAGTCGAAATTAAGTATTGATATGTTGGTGGAGCCGGGGAGATCACAGTCAGTCGTTTATTTGTAAGGTTGTTCGGAAATTAATTTCGTTTTATCTCGTCAGAGGTTTTACTTGTATTTTTTACACCCAACTTCACATTTATCTAAGCCGTATAATTTTTATATGCTTTGAGAGCACATATAGCAAGGCTTGTGTGCGAAAAATTTCAATTAAATCTACGCAGTAGTTTTTGGTTGGTGCCCTTTTAAATATGGAAAGCGATAAGCAGCATTTTCTATATCTTACAGTTCCGGTCACTCCAAAATTTTTTAGACGGTAAAACCTTTACCTCAAATGAAGAGGCCAAAAATCACCTCGATCAGTTTATTATGCTACTACTAGAAAGATGGCAAAAGGTGTTGGACCAGAACGGCCAATATATAATTTAATAAAGTATTTGTTTGTTATATAAAAACTGCCTTTTTCTTATCGAAAATAAAGCGGCCAAACGAGCATGCGGGTCGCCTGATGTTAAGCGATTACCGCCGCCCATAAACATTGGCAACACCAGAAGCATTGCTAGTGCGTTGCTGGCCTTTGAGGAAAGAGTTGATACGCCCCTTAAATACCCCCTTATTAAAATTCCCAGTAAAAACCCGGGCGGGAAGTTGATTCCACAATTTACGGTTTCGTGGAAGAATCTTGATGTCGTAAATGACCAACCATTAAGATGGTGAGGATGGAATTGGTCTCTATAACGCAAAATAATAATTAAAAAAAACTAAAAACACGCTTTTTATAGAAACCCAAACTAAAAAATAGAAAATAATTTTAATAAATTTAAATTAAGAATAGTGTTAAAATTTTCATTAACTATAAATTAATAATAGTGTAAATAAAAAGAAATTATTTTATTTTAAAAAAGCGTGGGGTGCATGGTGTGAATATAGTTATAAATATTTTATTGACAGATATGAGTAGAGTGATTATCATTTTGATAATATCTTAAAAAGCACCCTACGCTTTTTTAAAATAAAATAATTTTTTTTTATTTACACTATTATTAATTTATAGTTAATGAAAATTTTAACACTATTCTTAATTTAAATTAATTAAAATTATTTTCTATTTTTAACCGACGAAAAAAAACGGAGGAGGTTCTCAATTCGACACGTATATTTGTTTTCTTTTTTTTTTTTTTTTTTTTTTTTTTTTTTTTAATGTATGACCACGCATAACTTTTTACAGTGTTGTCCGATTTTCATAATTCTTTTTTTATTCGAAAGGGCTTATATCCAAGGTGGTCCCATTGTCCTCATGTTAGGATCTGCTGATGATATCCTGGGGAAATTGAAGGAACTCTTCAAATTTTGGAGGCACGCTTCCAGCGATTTCGGTTTTTGACTCGGTATCGGTAGCTTTTTGGCTACTAGTGCCATAAAATATACTATGACAATATAGTACGAGTAGGTACGTGGCGATAAATCACTAAAAAGTAAGAAATAAAAATTTTTAACAAAAAATAGAACCGACTCAAAACGCACTAAAAAGTAAAAAATAACTGTGTCATTTAGTTGCTTTAATTTACTTAAGCATATCTAGGAGTCGGTGCCAGCCAAGGTTTCTACTTTCAAGGACGTTACCTAGAACACAAAATAAATGTTCCTTAAACTTGGCTGGCACCGACTTCATAGATATGCTTAAGTAAATTAAAGCAACTAAATGACACAGTTATTTTTTACTTTTTAGTGCGTTTTGAGTCGGTTCTATTTTTTGTTAAAAATTTTTATTTAGTTTGGGTTTCTATAAAAAGCGTGTTTTTAGTTTTTTTAAACTATTATTTATTTTTTACTTTTTAGTTTGGTTTATTTATAAAAGCGTGATTTTTTAGTTTTTTTAAACTATTATTTATTTTTTACTTTTTAGTTTGGTTTATTTATAAAAGCGTGATTTTTTAGTTTTTTTAAACTATTATTTGTTGATTATCAAAAATATTCATACTATGTTTCATAGTAAGCGTCGACATCGAATTCACATTCGATGTTTACAATTCTTATTTTTACTTACAATCTGTACCCGCATTTGCTTGTGCCCCACCCTTAGCACAGTGACCAAGGAAACCACAGAAACCTGGCCAGAGTACAATCGGCACGGGAGCGAGCCTTGGAAGTCGCAGAAAAACTGCGACTGCCAGGGCTCGAACCCACGCCTGAGCGACTGTTGTACGGGCAGTTTAGCACTTAAACCGCTCGGCCACACAGTCGCTAGTAATTTATTTATTAGTGAGAATAAAATAATTATTTAATAAATATTATAAATACGGGGAATCAGAGTTCAATTTCGGAGAGGGAGCCTGAGAAACGGCTACCAGAACCAAGAAAGGCTGCAGGCGCGCAGAATACTCACGGAGAGTTACATACTGACATACAAGTGAAGCTAATAAAAGCATGTAAAAATAAAGTTTGAAGAGTTTCCTTGAGTTTTCGTAGATCTCATCATCAGATCATGACTTAGTTAACATTAAACCAACTGGAATCTTTCAAACTTCTCATTGAGACATATTAATCGAGCCCAATCACAAGGTAGCTACTGTAAACCGTTAAAGAGCTCCCTCAGCTGTCCTTCTTCTTCATCGCCAGACCCTTAATGACAGTCACAGCCCATCTAGATGTAAAGTTCTCATTGAGACAAATTAATCGAGCCCAAACACAAGGTAGTTACTGTAAACCGTTAAAAAGCTCCCTCAGCTGTCCTTCGTCTTCATCGCCAGACCCTTGATGACAGTCACAGCCCATCTAAATGTAAAATTTCTCATTGAGACAAATTAATTGAGCCCAAACACAAGGTAGCTACTGTAAGCTGTTACGGAGCTCCCTTAACTGTACTTTGTCTTCATCACCAGACCCTCAATGACAGTCACAGCCCATCTAAATGTAAAGTTCTCATTGAGACAAATTAATTGAGCCCAAACACAAGGTAGCTACTGTAAACCGTTAAAGAGCTCCCTTAACTGTCCTTCGTTTTCATCTGCAGACCTTCAATGACAGTCACAGTCCATCTAAATGTAAATTTCTCATCGAGACAAATTAATCAAGCCCAAACACACGGTAGCTACTGTAAGCTGTTACGGAGCACCCTTAACTGTACTTCGTCTTCATCACCAGACCCTCAATGACAGTCACAGTCCATCTAAATGTAAATTTCTCATCGAGACAAATTAATCAAGCCCAAACACAAGGTAGCTACTGTAAGCTGTTACGGAGCTCCCTTAACTGTACTTTGTCTTCATCACCAGACCCTCAATGACAGTCACAGCCCATCTAAATGTAAAGTTCTTATCAAAACAAATTAATCGAGCCCAAACACAAGGTAAATACAGTAAATCGTCAAGGAATTCTCTTATATGTAGATCGGCTTCATCATCAGATCGACTCCAGACCTTCATCGAATTGTAGTGCTTTTAAATACTTATCGGAAAAACTAACAAACGTACTAGTTGTTCCTACAAATTTTTAAAGTTCTCCTCGGTTTCTCCAGGATTCCATCATCAAATCCAGGTTTCCTTGTCATGGTACCACCACCGGACTATCTACTTTGCAACAAAAAAAGAATTATCAAAATCGGTTCATAAACGACGAAGTTATGCGCGAACACACATACAAGTTACATACTGACATACTGACATGCTGACAAACTGACATACTGACAAACTGACATACTGACAAACTGACATACAAGTGAAGCTAATAAAAAGCGTGTAAAAAAGACAGATAGCGGTATCAGTTCAAACAGCTCCACAGAACACTCGCCATTGTAGGGACGATAGAACACACATAGAGAACTAACTTCTCTTCGGTGCTCTAAAGTCTCCAACCGGTTCCTAAGTTCGGAATTGTCAACCAGTCGAACTGCCCGCATTCAAAAGCGGGTTGATACTAAGGTGCTCCAGCCCAAAGATGTGAACAGTACTCCATATGTGGACGTACTTGGGCTTTGTAGAGTAGGAGCCGATGCTTAAACTGAAAGTAGCGCTTGGCTCGGTTGAGCACCCCAAGTTTTTTAGAGGCTAACTTAGCTTTTCTTTTCAAATGATCGCGGAATTCACATTTCACACAATTCGACACCAAGAATTCCGAGAGTTTTTGTCGGCGAAATGGGAGTGTTCTGAAAAAGCAGTGAGGAGCACAACGCTGTTTTCTTTGCAGAAAATGCACAAACTTGTGTCTTACTGGGGTTAAATTGCACAATGTTACGTGCGCTCCAATTTAAGACTTGGTCAAGGGTGGTCTCAACTTCATAACATAAGTCTGGAACGGCACTCCCCCAGCTGAACAGGAGAGAGCTGAGCGCGACCATTGTAAACGGCGTCACCCGTGCTATCATCCGCATAGCAATGTATGTTCTTGCAGATAAGCAAATCATTGATGTGCAATAGGAATAGCGTGGGTGACAGCACTGAGTCCTGTGGAACGCCAGCGTTAATTAGAAAGGGAGCACGAACCGTCGACTACGACTTTAATGCTACGAGGGCCTCTTCCTGCTATCAATGGCTTGTGCCCAACGGTGAGTAAGGTATACTAAGAGGTCACCAGACAGAAATTGCCTTGAATAGCTTTTGACAAAGACCAGAAGGCACGAGAACCAGATGGCATCGTATTCTGACCGATTCTGTCGATGAACCTGAACTTCGCCCTAGCAATGGCACTTTTGTGGGATTTGGAGGCGGCGTTCAAAGTTTTCTTTAAGTTCTTCGCCGCTGGGTCTTTTTTGTTATGTGCAGCGATCCATTTCTAGTACGAAGATTGTTTATGGCTAGCAGACCTATTGCAGAGGCCATTAAACCACTTTTGAGTACGATCCCCAACCGGAATATAAACGACAACAAAAAAAAAAACGAAATTACTCTCCGAACAACCATAGTTCGCGTTGCCCTTCGCGTGTTCTGCTGACTTGTGTTGAAGTGTCAGTATCATTATCTAAACTGATAACTTGACAATGACAAACTGCAAAACAGAAATTTCAGCGAAATTCATTTATCAAGGGTTTGTATCACTAAAATAACCATAAAAATATTATTTTACCGTTATACATTAGTTGTACTAGCAGTTTGCTCTAGTTTCGTATAGATCTTAAAGCATCGACGCTGATCTATATTTTTTTAAACTGGCGTTCTAAGAAATGCAGTGTACGATTGTCTATTTAATTAATTTTATAATAATATATAACGCTTTGAAGCATGTCAGAGTCCAGTTCTGAGTCGAGCATACATTTCAGCAGCGTAGTGCTAGCTCCAAATACACTTTGCTATTAAGAAGACGCCTTGTAGAGGGCCATTCAAAGACTCCGAATAATCTAAGCTCTAAAGTATCGTACGCCAGTAAAATCGTCATATTTTAAAAAAAGAAGGAGGTTCTCATTTTATCTGTATGTTTTTTTGATATGTAGGTATGTTACGCGAATAACCGAAGACGGTTGGACCGATTTGAAACATTCTTTTTGTGTTCGAAAGGTATACTTTTAAGGTGGTCCAATATTCATCATGTGAGGATCTGATAATGGGATCTTGGAGAAATCGGAAGGAACTCCAAAAATTGTAGGGACAACTAGTACGTTTGTTAATTTTTCCGTTAAGTATTTTAAAGCGCTACAATTTAATGAAGGTTTTTAATTATATTGCTTTATTGTCTTTGTGTTATTTTGTTTGTTTGCGGGTGTTGTAAAAACTCAAACATATACTTTTTATATGCCAAATGGGCGTGATGCAGTTGGAGTTGATATATTTTTGACACTTTTTTGTATGTACTTACACTGTATCAGCAAATAAATAACTGATTGATAGAACGAAATACTGCAGTTATACCTTGTATTTGGGCTTCATTGATTTGTCTCGATGAGAACTTTGTATTTAGATGAGCTGTGACTGTGTGTCTTGTGATTAAGACGACAGTTAATGGAGCTCCTTAACGGTTTACAGTAGCTACCTTGTTATTGGGCTTTTTAAATTGTCTCGATGAGTACGTTACATTTAAATGGGCTGTAACTGTCATTAAGGGTCTGGTGATGAAGACGTAGGACGGTTTACAGTAACAGTTTACAGTAGCTAACTTGTGTCTAGATTTAATTAGAGTAAAAAATAATGCCACCCGAGCTTTCTACTTTAAATACCTAAAGATGGATGGCACCCACTTCGTAAATATGGTTAATGTTAATTAATGTAACCAAATGACGCAAAATGGTTTTATTTTTTAACAAAAATTTTTTATTTTTAACATTTACATACTTGTACTTTGACCAATTCAGAAATAACGTTAATAAAACAACTTTTTTTTCCGTGCATTGATGAAAAACTCATCCAATGCTCATCTGCAGTTACTGAGTTTATAGTATAAAGAATAAAAGATTTTATTAATATTTTATATTAGTTTCAATGCAAACTAACTAATGAGCAGGAAATACTTCTTTAACAGGGCGATTTTCAACCTCGCTGCCGCCGAAGCACCTACGAGTACCGGCGCCGGTAACGATCAAGCTACTTGAGCACATGTGCACAAACGAACTTAATTTGCGGACTTTCAGCTGTGTAAATGACTTTTTTTTCTTTACAGCGCATATTTTATTATTAATTCATATATAATTATGCTCTTATGTGCGCTGATACTTTTATGTAAATGTGATAATTTCGTGTATCTGTTACCTTTATTCATAAACATGATTTAGTACATCTTTTTGTTATTTCTCGTCGGTATAGCACTTGATATCGATTGAATATTTTAGAATATAATTATTGAACATACTTTTAATTAATATTTGCTATATTTTAAATTTTGTGATTTACTGTATTGCAAATAATAATTTTAATAATAGTTTCATCATACAGTTTGCGAAAACGCGGCGCCAGTATCGTGGCTGGACAGCAGTAAACTATTTACTTCACTCGTGTCGCACGCCTCACACAATAGACTATCACAGAGTGTGAGGCTCCGCACGACATACTCGCAGTAAATCTCAACCCGCGCGTGAACAGACTCCAATCTCTTTGTAATATCAGCGCGCGGTGACCAGCTCGCCGACACTCGCGGGACGTTGTGTGACTCGTGTCGCATGCCTCACATAATAGACTATCACAGAGTGTGAGTGAGGCTGTTCACGCGATATACTCGCAGTAAATCTCAACTCGCGCGTGAACAGACTCCAATCTCTTTGAAATATCAGCGCGCGGTGACCAGCTCGCCGACACTCGCGGGATGTGGACTGATGAGGCTCATTTATACTTAGTCGCTACCCATTATAATATCATTGTTAATTTGACATTTTGAACTGCTGAATCCAACTCAGCTGGGCAGTGTCCAGGAAACTTTACGACATATTTTCATCCAATATTTCTCATTGCTTTAAGACGAGTATATTCGGACAGATGCCAGTGATTTCTCATGGATCCGAAATTTGGTCGCAAATTCATGAGAAGGCCAAAGTAATCGATGTAACACACGAGTCGTAAAACTTGAAGTGGCAATGGACGTCGCCGATCGCCTCTTGGAGTGTTGCTGAGGAAACAATGTAGGTCGCTTGTTGCTCCGACACACTGCTGCATCTAAGTATAACATGTATCGGTGTCTCGTTCTCCTCCATGCAGGCTCTGCATAGGGGACTGTCAGTCATACCTAGAATTGAAAGGTGTTTGTTTAACATACATGTCCCATTATAAGCCCTATTACTGTTCTCAACTTAATACGGCTCAAGCGCATAAGTTTTTTTGTTAAATTGAATTTAAGTTTGGTAGTGCTTCCTCTGTGTGGTTGCACTCAGTTCTATTGGCCTATAGCTCGGCATGGGCATTTGTTGTTTGCTTATTTAGCCATGATTTATATTCGGTGAACGGTATGGGCGCTATTGGTTGTGGGCCTACTACCTTCAGTGTTGCAGCTCGTTTTGCTAACTGGTCTGCTACATCATCACCTATTATTTCACTGTGACTTCTTAACCATTTTAAAGTCACTATGTTTTCAAACGCAAGTGTTTCTAGGGCGTAATGACAGTCGAGCAGTAGCCCAGAGGTCGTTGAGGATTTTGTTAGAGCTCTTAATACTACTTGACTGTCACTATGTATGATAATATTGAAATTTGTTAACTTTCTGCTAGCCATAGCTATGGCTGCTGTTGTGATTCCAACGCATTCGGCCTGGAAGACTGAGTTGTGCTTACCGAGTGCTTGCATGGTCTTTATGTTCAGTTCCGACAAAGACGTACCTTCAAGTGATTTAGCGTTCCGGTAAGATGTCGTGTAGAAACCGATAAGGATGTGGATTTTCATCCTACTCCTAACAAGTAAGCCCGCTTCCATCTTAGATTGCATCATCACTTATCATCTGGTGTCATAGCAGTCAAGGGCCAACTTGTAGTCATTAAAAAAAAAGTTCCTGGCAGTATGCACCTGCTCCTGTTCCTCTGGTGGATTTTGATCCGTCAGTGTACGCATCCATTGTGCTTAGGTAGCTTCCCGAGTTAGCTTTTCTTCCATGATGATTTGGTAAGGTTTTTTCACCATGAATTGTTCATTCATTGTTGTTTGCATGTTTTATCACAGATCCACCCTAGGTATGGTTGTGCCGTTATGGCCTCGGTATCTGTCTGGCGCTTCAACTACATTTCATTAATTCCGTTAAATCATTAAGAGGTTTGTATCTAACAATGGAGGTCCATCGGTTGTTAATGATAATGATCATGAATACACTTTAAATAATAATCATTTTGTGAATATTTTGTAAAATATTAAATGCGCATTATATGTAGATTATATTAAAAGTTCTCCGGGTGTCGGAAATTCCTCCGTCGTTTGAGCGCGGGGTCGCCCCACGAAGGTATAAAAGTACCCTTCTAATGACCCAATTACAGCCAGATTTGCGCCCTTCAGAGCTGCACGGACCCTGGCGGAATGGAAAATTAATATTTTACAATAACAGCCTGAGAGCTCCTAATTAATTGCTTCAGGCGTGTTCGTAGTTATTTTTGATTCAGCCGATGAGTTCCTGGAACATGTGGGGGGGAGATAGGTGAGGAGGTGGGAGGGTAAAGTTGGTCATGATGAGTGATTTTAGGCATTTCATTTTATTATCATTTATCAAAATAACGTTGTCGTTTTCTTATATTTATCTGAGCCATTTGAGAAAATAGATGCCCTAAAATACATCAAGCTAGGCATAGAATCCACATCTATATATTATAAACATCAATAAAAAAATTCTCGCATAAAGTGTTTAGGTACGTCAAAGTTATATAAGAATTGAAAGTTAAGGCTTTTCAAGTATAAAGGATCTTAAACATCTTTATTTTGTTTCGCAAACAAGGCTCCTCGCGGGACGCCATTGTTTCAATTTATCTCAAAAATAATCGGAGACAGCGCTCTGTTTACTTTTTGAGATAAATTTTAGGAATTTATGTTCAGCGGCGGTTCAAGAGCTTTAACTGTTCAGTGTAGGGCGCCATCCTCCGCCCTCTGCCGCGGGCCACGGGAGAGACGATAAGCGCAACACACCCGCTGGAAATCAACATTAGCTTGGCTTACGCACAATACCAAGTGTGAATTTCAAATTTGTTTCTATTTCTCTATGTCTAACATGTTCTTCAAATTCGCATTGTCAATAGAGCTGCCTTTCTTTTTAACTCTGAAATAACAAAGGGTAAATTTAATAGCGCCTGCTTGTCATTATGTTTTTAGTACACATTACATTGATCATTAACTGGCATAATAATTAAAATTATTACGAGTACTTCGTCAGTAGGTAAGCCTATTTACTTGATACTTTCTTCCACAGTCTGTCGCTTATGACACAAAGTGGTGGCCCCGCGGCTTGCCCAGTTTTAGTCCAGCTTGCTGTAAGTTTGCTCGCTTCGGAAAACTCTTTTGTAAGTGGAAGGAGATTTTCCGCCGCAAGTATAGCACGAGGAGCGCGCGGCGGAGGAGTTTCCCGCAGTAATTAATGTTGATGTATTTCTGTTACACTGACATGGGATTTAAGTTGAGTAGATTAGGTACATTAAGTATTTTTTACTTTAGTTTGTAATAGTAGAGGTTTTTATGGGTTTATTCGGGAACGTATTTTGTCGGCAACATATAGTAGAATAAGAAAGAAACTTCCGGGTACGGTTGCCGGTTAAATTAGCGCACAGTTTCCGTGGCCAACGTGGGTTAAGCCGATGACTTGATCCAACTTTATACAAATGAAAGTAGGTAAGTAGTAGTTTCTACTAAAACTACAGTACGCAAGTTATATTGATAACATGATGGTCATTGGCTCTTCCGAGATAGTTTCAAATGTTTTTGCAAATTTTAGGTATTTGCAATTTTTTTGCAAATACCTAAATAAATTCAATTCATTTATTCCCAAGCTTTCTGCCTCGTAACCACCATGATACTTTATGTTCAGTAGAGACGAGCGAGTGCTGTGAACTACCGTTCAGGTTTCATCGCCCCTCTCAAAACAATAGTCACTTTGTGAAAGCTGAACCCTGCATACAAAATAAAAGTGAAATCGTGTTTCCCTTCATAACACGAAATATCCATTTAGTGTCCCGGAATAGACGCCAGTAGACGCGATTTCAACCGCGAGGTCGTATTCAGCTCCACACTGACATTACTCAATACCTGAAATTATACATTAACAACTGAATGATATTTATATGAGGGTCTTAATAATCACATATTGTATAATTAAAATAAAGTAATTAAAAAAAACATGATATTTACAAAAAGAATAATCCTTCTAATCGTGCACCCAAAGGCAACACCCAACACACTTGCGCTACTTTCACTCTGAATTATTCTTATTAATGGAATTATTCTTTAAACCAAACAAGCACCAGTACCAGACCACCAGAAACTCATCAGAGATCAGCTGTTTGGATAAAATGTTCAAAAAAATTTTTGGTTCCGATTATCAAAAACAATTAACCAACATTAACAACTCAAAACTCTAAATTGAAACTTGGGAAAAAAATCCGTCTTTTGTTACTTGGCTTGAATGGTTGATCAATGCGTGCAGCTGAAACTTCAACACGATTATAATAATATTTAAACCGTATTGAGATTTGAGTAGTGTTAGGTATTAGTTAAGATTTTTGTCATGTTTTCCCGGGGAAATACAAACACTGGGCAACATAAGTTTCACTCTGTGTTAAGTTACATTCAGATATTAAATCAATTAGTCGTGTGTAAAAGCACAGGTAAAAGAAATAAAAACACGTCACTGTTACGGGTGAACAAATTCAAAAGGTCATCTAAATGTCTATCGCTGATTTATATTTCGCTCCCAGCGACATATTGAAAGGGAAATGTCTGTCAGTGGATGCGTAACATTTGGAACAGGAAACTCTATGACTCGGAACAAAAAATTACGACTGTGGCGTTGAAAATTAACTTTCCTGGAAGTGAAATACTCGAAGATTACAATTATTAGAAGTCGTGAGACTACAGTGAGCAGTTTCCTTCTGGCCTCACTCGTGAGCTCGGCGGCCAACTTCGGCAAGCTACGGGAGTTCGCGCACCATTGGCATAAGAGGCGGAGCGTCTCGGAGCGATGAACACTGGGCAGAGGTGATGTGGAGCTGCTACGGACCGCGGCGTCGCGAGCGAGTCGCGTTGTGTGACGTGCATGCCCCAGAAAGGGGAGAGTGTACATTAGGGACAAGGACGAGATGACAAAGAAGTTCCGGGTTGCCCTCCCGAGATTGGGCCCAAATGACCGTGAGGTTGAAAGGGCCATGGGTGGTGGTGGGTTGGCCTCACTCGTAAGTCCCTCCTCTTAACCACGCTATGGAGGCTTTAATTTACCGAGAATTACGACTCTTTTATAATCTTAATCAGCACAGTAGGTACATAAAAATCAGTTCTCACAGTTTTTTAAACGCGTCTAAGTCGGACCAATAGTGCAAAGCTACGATGTCATAATATAAAAATACAGATGTAGGCTCTTCTCGGCATTACATGTCTTGGTAGTCTTTACATGGTAGAGTCTAACATGACTCAGAAGTGGTTCAAAATAAACGATTTGGAAGGTTTTTAATTTTGATACGCAAAAATGCTCATAGAGTCATAGCACTCCTCTTTGTATCAGGGATCAATCTGTCAGTACATATATTATTTTGTTGTATTGTCCCGAGGGCGCACAGCGGGCGGGACGCGGTCACGTGCTGCGGGTATCTTGTCCCGGCCGCGGCTTCGCACACGTGCCATCTCATGTCTCTTTATTAACTCTTTGCCGTATTTCTTTTCTTTGTCAAATTTAAGTTTCATACATAAAACAAAAATTGTTACATTCAATGAAAACTGTATGTCCTGTTCTTGAAAAATACATCGTACGAACATCTCATCGATCATCCCAGTTTTCAGTTGAACTGTTAGTCGAATACGACAAAATGCCATTGGAGAATTTCTTCTACATCCCCTTAGCAACCGTTGTACATCGGCTTCAATTCTGAAGTTTTTTTTCAAGGATCAACATACAGTTCTGCATGTTGCAGACTTCATATGTTCATGTCCATTTTCTTTTCTAACAATATATTCAAAATAAAATACAGACCCCTTGATGTAAATTTCAACGATGCAGTATGAAAAGGAAAACAACAAAAATTTCTAGTTATGATGTACCTACTAAGTTTGCAAACTTCTACATACTAGGTTTCTTTTAAAAAAATTTCAAACAAATTCAATTTAGTTTGTTAAAAAATATTTAAAAAAGAAATAAAACTCAAACTACTGTACTGTATAAAGCAAAATCTTTTCAAAAAATATATTTTCAAAAGTCATTTGGAGCCACAGCCAACCAGTCCCAATGCGTTGATAAGTTCTCGTTAATTTGTTGCTAATTGGACAGTCATCGTGTTTAATCGATCCCGTTAACGGCTGTGCTCCATTAGCTCGCCGCTGCCGCAACTGCCGCCACTGGCACTGCCACTGCCACTGCCACTGCCACTGCCACTGCCACTGCCACTGCCACTGCCACTGCCGCCAACTGCCACAGCCCGTACCGCGGCCCGGGACGATCAATCCGCCGCGTTGCTCCCGGCCTGAGTGTGTCGCAGTATGACAACCCTACAGGTCGTTAACGTCACCTGTTCTAATAATAAAGAGTAATAGAACATGAACACATTAACAATAAGAGTATGAATTATATAATAATTTAATTGCTTTTAGATACTTATTTTTGATTTTAATAAGTTTTTATTTTTAATAATTGAACCAATAGCTTATAGGTTGTTGTTCATTATTTTGAACAAAAATGACAAAACTTTTTAAAATTGTAGCAATTTTTGTAATCAGTATGATATTTTTTGGCACTCAATCTCAAATTGCAAACATATATATTAACTGAACACATCACTCACTTGCTGTATAATTTGCATGCTCGTAGAAACTTACTATCAAAGCAAAGTACCTGAAACTTACAACTCAGATTCCGTCGTTTATACAGGGTTACAGGTTAAGTCGACCTAAATCCTTTAAGAGGTGGTAGTTTCCATCATTTCTGACTGATTTGACTATGGGACCCCAAACTTAACCGTTCTCAAGTTTTGGGACTTTGAAGTTTTTTTTGTAAAAATCCAGATTTTTTATCTTTTGTCCCCTTTTTTTGTGTCTTTCGTTTGGGGTATTGGGTCCCATAGTCAAATCAATCAGGAATGATAGAAACTACCACCTCTTAAAGGATTTAGGTCGACTTAACCTATAACCTTGTATAATGAGAGTCCTATAATATTGATTTAAAGAAGTTATTAAGTTTGATACTATTTTTTGTACTATAACATAATTAAAGTAACAAGTAAACTCTCAAACCAAGGTAAGTTTCCAGTATTACTATTACTTCATTTTTTAATTAATGGTGATACGTAAAGTTTCTAAAAAGGTTATAGACACAATAAAATAAGGTTTTCATTTGTACCTTGATCTAAAAAAAGAGTAAAACAAACTCAGCTAGGACGAAAAAGATAACTAAAATAAAGTTGTTCCTAAAATATTTATCGTGAAGTTGTCTTTTGAACAGGTCGCAGCTGTCAGATAGTGATGTAGATATTGGTAATGTATTGAGTTGTTAGGGCACTGTGTGTACTGTGTACCAGCGAGTGCGCGGTGTACTGTGCCGCTGTACGGAGGCGGGCCCGCGCACTGCGCGCCGGCTGCTCGGCGCTGAGCCGCTCCGTAGCAGCGCTCCGGCACTCTGCCGCCAGCCGCGCCCGCCGCCGCCCGCCGCCGCCCGCCCAGACGACCCGCAGGTGAGCCACACACACGACACGATCACATTATTCAATTGAAAATACACAGTTTATATTTGCTGGTATATTTCTACATGTGTATTTTAATGTTATTTATATTAAAAAGTTGTTGGAAAAAAAATTGGGTTTTAAAAAGTTTTTTAACTTAAAAGTTTTAACTAAATTTCCAATTATTTTTATACTATATTATTTTTTATTATATTATTCCAATAAATTTCCGATAATAAATACATTCAACGCATTTAAACAGTAACGGCCCACGGAGAATAGATTTTGAGTATTCAATTAATTTTAAATAATTATAGTAAGAATTTCAGTATTAAAAGAATTTGATACTGAAATTCTTAACTTTAAAAACGTTAACTTTTCTCGGCCTCCGTGGCGAAGAGATATTCTCGGCGTGTTTGCTTTACAAAGGTCTTTGTTTCGATTCTCGATTGAGCTATTAAGTTTTACTTAGGTCTGGCCGGTGGAAGGCATTCGGCCCTAATTATTTACCATACTGCCGGCAAAAACGACCTGCGAAGCAATTTTGCGTTCCGGTACGATTTCGTGTGAAACTGAAAGGGATTTGGATTCTATCCTACTCCTAACATGTTAGCCCTTTACCTTAGATTGCATCATTACTTACCGCCAGGTGTAGTTGCAGTCAAATAACTTGTAATTACCACTTTACACTATACTACATAAATACACCACTTACCAAATGTCTTAACTATGTAAAGAAAAATGTTAACTGTTTTATTCTTATTTCATTTCAACTGGATATACAATAATTGTTTAAGTTTCCAAATCGGAAATGTAATAAAAGTTTCTCATCGATTCCACTCGCCTTCACGACAGCGTCTCGCAGCAGCCGCTATTCTGTCGCACGGACTCACATCCCGACGGGATTTGCTGCCCTACACTTTCTCGATAGATGAGTTATATAAATTATCCTTACTTTAACTAAATATAATATTATAACAAGACAACAATAAAAGAGTTGATTAGTTTAATACTTTCTTTAAAGTAAAATAAAGTAACTTTAAACTAAATGAGTATTATTTTTACAGTTTCATGTTCGCCTTATTACGTACTTATGATCATAAATAAACTATTTGGATCAATAACATCGCCCAACACGCGCTTAATTTAACTTAATTTTTTAAAGAATATTTGATGTACTTTTTTTAAGATATGACCAATACTTTCCTTTCAAATATTGGAAGTAAGAGCATCGACAATATTCTAACAGCTGAGAATAGAATATACGACCTTTTGGTCTTTAAGTCTATCCATAAATGTTATGTTTTTAATACTAAAATTAGTGTATTCCTCCGGATGTTAATCCTTCAAAGTATTGATGCGTGATGGCTAACAGTTTTTTGATGCGATTTCCTTACCCTCTTCGTAGTTTACATTTTGCTTAACACTTTCCTAAACAATCATTCGTACGTTAATATTGAAGATTCGTAAAAGTACGTAAACGTATAAATTTTTCCCCCAAGTTAACATTGATTGGAATTAAATAAAAAGCAAAATATCAAGTTTTAAACTAATTTGTTACCACGTGAAAGAAAATAAATTTACGGATAAGTAATTAAATTTTATTAACACAAATTAAGTACACCGCCATAATAGCGTTATGATTAACAGCATACAATAAAGAAAGGCCAGGGGAGTAGGTATAGAACCAACCTCATAGATTAGAGATCGGCAGTATATAGTTCAAACTTTGCCGTATTAACTGTGAAGCTCCTGAGGCGAAGTTCGGGTCAGCTGCAGAAAATAGCTTAGTGTATTTTATTTCAAGTGGAGCCGTGAGTCGCGGGTCCCGTGGGGCCGATGATATACGAGTCTGTTGGACGAATGCGGCGGTAACGAGCTCCGGGGGTCGTCTCGCACGTTACGTCACTTGTACTGACCTCTACCCCTTTCGAGGCATTACAGGCGCTTATCGAGGTGGACATGAACTGGATGGAGTCCCAGGTTCTCCTACCAACCAGTTTATAGTATTGAGACTTCTGTTCCACTTCGCATCTCCTCCATCTCTTTACCACCACACTGTTAGATAATGTAGTATGGCGGGTACGAGGTCCTCATATATTTGTTGTTGATGTCATTAAGATTCGTATTAAATATTTTGCGTCATTTTTCATACGCAGTGATGAGGAATAGTTGCGTTACGAATTCTGTTTTCTGATTTTGTTTGACTTTGGTATATTTAAAGATAGCACAAAAAATATTTTAAGCAAGCGCGTCACATCTTAAAGGCTGTGTTTGTTATATCAATAGGTACTTCAAGGTGAGATCGACATAAAATGCGAACCTATCTTGTAGTAACGAAGACAAATCTATTCTAAATTTATATCCAAATTCATTTATTTTATGTAAGCTGTTATTCAAGGGCTTTTGAATAGTCAAGTCTTTCAGTACGTAGTGACCCTACCATTGGAAGGCAGATTCGGCCTAGAAAAGCCGATAAAAAGCTCAGCAGTTATAAGTTACAATATTAGTCATCCTATCTTGTGTGCAGTAGAAATATATACAGTACCTCCAACAATCGTTGACATTAAATTTATATTTCCAACCTACGAGATATTAGAAAAGAAACAACAAACTTACGGCTTTTAGTTACGAATTTTCTTCGAACTGAACGAAACTTTCTAATGACTTAATCGCCCATAACTCTTTAAGCTATTAATGGAAATCGTAGAACATAATTATAATTGAAATAGCAAGTGAACAGCTATTAGAAAGTTAAATTGAGTTGCACAAACTGCAAGTTGTTAGTGGTCAAGCTCCAGGCGCACTAGATGGCGCCGGTAGCGTCGGTCGGTCTTTCCTTTTGTTATGCATAACATTTTATGGCTTTTCTAATTAAATTTCTTGATCTGGCAGAGTGGAATCGCGAAAATAGCTTACGTTTAAAACATATAGCAGGATAAGTCCGATTGATAATTCTGACAGATAGGTTTTTATTTTATATATTTATTAAATCTCACTTCAAAACATATGATGTAAAATTTACACTAAAAATAAGTAACAGATGCAACAAAATTAGCGATTTATTTTTGAATGAGTTAAAAAATTTACAAGCTTTTAAGGAACTGCTGCAAAAAATAGAAAAACTTGCAATCAATGGTTCCCGCCCTGTTGGCATTACTAGTCCTGAAACGTTGTTCACGAATACAAGCTATTTATTAAAGAGTCAGGCGACCCGCATTCTAGTTTGCTCGCAATTTAAACGATAATAAATCTAAAAGCTAAACGTAATATAGAGCAGGCACAGAACAGGTCGGGTTGGGACTCGCAGCAGGTAGATCGGTGCCCGGCTGATATTAGATAGCGTAATGGATTGCGAGCCGATAGCGATCGCTCGCCCGGGCACTGGGATGCGCACCCGCCCACGGCTGGGATGGGACACGGCGCCTCATTATTGTACTTTATAAAATTTTTAACAAAAAAAAGAACCGACTCAAAACGCACTAAAAAGTAAAAAATAATTGTGTCATTTAGTTGCTTTAATTTACTTAAGCATATCTATGAAGTCGGTGCCAACCAAGTTTAAGGAACATTTATTTTACGTAGTAAAGCAGTTTGTGGGTTCTAGGTAACGTCCTTAAAGTATAAACCTTGGCTGGCACCGACTCCTAGATATGCTTAAGTAAATTAAAGCAACTAAATGACACAATTATTTTTTACTTTTTAGTGCGTTTTGAGTCGGTTCTATTTTTTGTTAAAAATTTTATTTCTTACTTTTTAGTGATTTATCGCCACGTAACGTACTCGTACTATACTGTCATAGTATATTATACGGCACTAGTAGCCAAAGAGCTACCGATAACGAGACAAAAACTGAAATCGCTGTAAGCGTGCCTCCAAAATTCGAAGAGTTCCTTTAATTTCCCCAGGATATCATCATCAGATCCTAACATGGTGACAATGGGACCACCTTGGAAGTATGCCCTTTCTAATAAAAAAAGAATTATCAAAATCGGACAACTCTGTAAAAAGTTATGCGTGGTCATACATATAAAAAAAAAAAAAAATATACGTGTCGAATTGAGAACCTTCTCCGTTTTTTTTTCGTCGGTTAAAAAACAAGATATTTTTCATATCGATTGAATCTAATTTTATAATAATATAATCTCGTTTAATTAAATTAATAAATGATTCACTAGTACTTCACTGTCACTGAATACGCCCCGATGGATCAGTCGTCTGCCTGTGTACACACAAATAACTTGGATTTTGAGTCAAACAACAAAATGTTGTATTTCTGCCTCTTAAAAAATTTAAATTGGGAAAGTTGGAATATTACACTACCTTATCTCAGAAGGTTTGTTAACTTTTGTACTTGACGTGACTAGTTTTTCGATGCGCACTGGAATCAGCTCACCTGAAGTCCGCGACGTTAGTCTTTAGTAAAACTTAAGATTTATCAACTATTTATAGTAGAAATCCGAAGTATTGTCACAATTCATACGTCCCAGAGACTAATTATCTTTTATTTATTATTCTTAGTCAGTTTGCAAGCATCTCGCTGACTTGGAGAGAAAAAGAGGGTCTTAATGTTTTAGAAAAAAAAATAATAAAAAGTGTAATTATGTCCCATTTCCCGGATCACATCGGCTGCTCTGTGCGGAGTGATTTATTCCATTGAGGCTGAGGAGGAAATGGCTACTTCCGGGCCCCGAGCGGCGCGCGGCATTGCACTGTTTCCTATCTTTTGAGATATTTGTATCTCGGAATATGACAACTTAGATCACGTTAAGGTGCTGCCTTGTAGACCCTTGGTCTTATATGTCTAGCTATCGCAACTTAAGTTCCTGGATTTAAATCCTGGATCGGGCACATATATAATTCCTTTTTTTGAGATATTTCTAGTTCAGCCTAAAGTTGAATGATCGATGATCATATAGCAAGGAGAAGAGGAAAAATGGTTACTGAGATAGCGCATTCCTGGCTCCTCAGTGTTTTGAGATGCTACTACAGTAATATGTATTGACTAAGGCTATGGGCATATGGCAGGCACCCTAGCTTTAGTGTTCAACTATTTTTGTTACAAACTAGCGGTGTCTCGTGGTTTTACACGTGTAGTTTCCGTTTATGTAAGGGTATTCGGCTAAACAATAGCCTACGTGCTTTACCAGATGGTAACCCATCTCTGTGCTATGTTCCATTCAGATACACTCTGCCGTTAAGCCTTGGTTGAGTAACAAATAGTAATAAAGCTGTTAAGTTTTTTTAAATTAATCTTCCAGAAGAACCTTCTCCTGACAACGACAAACATAACCAAAGCAAATAATGCTATCAGTCCAGCCGTTTACGCGTGATGACGTCACCAAGGGAAATAGGGATGTATTTTTAACCGAGGAAAAAAAACGGAGGAGGTTCTCAATTCGACACGTAATTTTTTTTTTTTTATGTATGACCACGCACAACTTTTTTAGAGTTGTCCGATTTTGATAATTCTTTTTTATTAAAAGTAGCACACTTTCAAGATGGTCCCGTTGTCATTCTGTTAGGATCTGATGATGATATCCTGGGAAAATTGAAGGATCTCTGTAAATTTTCTAGGCACCCTTGCAGCGAGTACGTTACGTGGCGACAAATCACTAAAAAGTAAGAAATAAAATTTTTTAACATAAAATAGAACCGACTCAAATCTTACTTACTTAAGTATATCTAGAATTCTAGGATAGATAGGATATCTATAGAACCCAGTAAAGCAGTGTGTGGGTTCTAGGTAAAGCGTTAAATAAGTGCTCCTTAAACTTAGTGCGTTTTGATACGGTTCTATTTTTTTTGTTAAAAATTTTTAGTATATCAAATACAGATTGTAGAGTGTACATTGATGTCTGTCTTTATTTGTTTGAGCTGTGAGTAACATTTCGTTTGCAATACATTTAGTACATAATAAATGTTATTCTCAAACAAAGGGAGTCAATGTTCCTCGGTACAGTGTGTTCAGTTTTGCTGCATCATTAATGAATATGAGTTCAGCATGAGTGCCGTCGGTACATCAATGCACATGTGAACTGTTCACAGAAAATTATTTTATTTATAGCATTTCGTTTGGCATAAATTCCTGCAACTTGTACAACTACTCGAATACTACCTATTTCTAGTGAACCAGTTAAATACGTCTATATCACTTAATTATTTATCATATCGCACCTCTAGATCTAAACAGGTATTAACTCAAAAAAGCTCATTTTACAGGAGAGGCAAAAAACTGATTGCCAAGTCCCTGTGCATTACAGAAGTTTTCTTTATAGATGCATGAACTTTATTTTACAACTGAATGTGATATATATTAAGAATCTTAGGTTTTAATAAAGGGCTGGGTCTTACTACTGCATTTTGATAGATTCTATATATTTTTATATTATTTTTGTATATATATATATATATATATTTGTATTATTTATATTGGTAATATACGTTTTAAGTAGGCCCTCTTTTGTATTCACCTTGCCAGTAATACTGGTTCAAATCAAAAATTTTCAATAACTAACTCATCACTAACTATTAAAATGGCGACAACTCGAAATAATGCTCCATCAAATTTCAACAATAATCCAAAATAACTCCAATTGGTTTAAGCCCGATACATGCATTCCACTTGTAAATTTGGTCCCAACTGGCGTTGTCGCTGTTTTGATGCGAGGGGGTTCGCTCGTTCAACAATATAGGTATACAAAGACATCTAGCGGCGAATATTGGTAATAGTTTTGAATCTGATTTATTGGTCGATAGGTATTGAAATGACCAATTCAAAGGTGTTCATAACTCAAAAATCAAGAATTTTGAGTTAGTTCCCTTTAGATCTAGGGGTGCGATATACGATGGAATCAAGACGCAATAAATCTTGTTATCATTGTAAAAGGTTCCATACAAACATAAAGTATGAGAAACTATACTTACAAATTAACATACATAACATAAAATATAAAAACTTAATCTGTCGACCACAGTAATATCTCAAGACGATAGAATGAAAACAAATTCATACGATATTCGAACGATAGAATGAAACCTAATAATATTAGGCCAGTAACATTTTAACGAAGGTTAATAGAATATGTTGTTGCGCGACATTAAATCAATAAAAGGTTTTATAGATAGTAAATAAATTATTATAAAAGATAAAACCTCTTTCACCTGAATAAAATTTTAATAAACGGTTTTTGTAAATCAAACATCATGAACACACGTGGGCCGACGCCCGGCGGGTGTTCACAGAGCGCGGCGCGTCACCGCCTGTCAGCTGCTGCGAGGCGGCGCGTGTACACAACCGACGGCTCCAGGTAATGAGTGCAAAGTTTGTCAAGACTGTTGACAGCGCTCTGCTACACTAAACACTTTGCTGCGGCGCTCTACTGACTGCTGACATGACACTGTACCATGTTTACCCTAATAGATCGACAGCCTGCGAGCCTACGCTTTATTAACAATTTGTGAAAATCGCATTCTGCAAACTCCTTAATAAAAGATGTGCTTTTTATTAGCAAGGGTTTGAGCGAGTGCACTACTTGTTCGAGTCAATCCCGAAGAACGTAGCTAGACTAAGAGCGGTATTTGTGATTTAGACGTTGGCTTCAGGAGCGATGGTGTGTAGACTGAGGGAGTCTGGTCTCGCATGCCGTTTGATCCAGGCATTCGGCAATTGGGGTGGCGACGCGTCGGTCGCCGAGATCGGACGCGTAGACGCTGTGCGCCGGTTGTTTCTAAAATAATTGTGCAATTTTGCGAGTGTTGTGCTGTGTTTTTGTGTTGAGGTTGTCCCAAGTTGTTCAAAGGCCCTTTTCAGGGCCACCTGGGAGTTGTTATTGTTGGTTGTTATTAAGTTTGTAATTTTTTTGTGCTTCATTTCGTGAGTGTTGGAGCGCGACGCGTGGTGCGCCTGTGTGCGTGTGCGCGCGAAGCGACGCCAGCTATAGCTATAGCGCTCGCGGTTGCATTCGAAGCTGCATAGCAACAACTTTGTCTGTGAGCGTTTACAGTTATATTTGGTGTATTCGGGGACTGTTATTACAGTTTGTTTGTTATTTAATTAGTTATCTTCGTTGATTATAGGCCCTTTTAGGACCGTGAGGTGGTGGTATAGTGTATATATATATATATATATAATTACTATTATTATTATTATAATTTTTTTTTTTTTTTTTTCTCTATTGGTGAGCGCCGCCAAATGCCGTCTGGCTAGCCAGACAGGCATTTTAGCATGGATGACGAACAATCATCGGGAGTTGAGGCGACGCCTTCGCGCAGAAGTCGCCGCGTTGCACCAGCATTCCGAAATACCGGTAATCAGGGCCCAAATCCACGCTGTTCTCGTAGGAAGGAGTTGTCTCCTAGCTCGCGGGACTCATCCGTGTCGCGGTCATTGACGCCAGGCGGTTCCCGAGTCAACGCTGCTAGGGCCGAAACTATGAGTGCCCGGAAGGGGTCTCGGGAGGCAGCATTAAGCCAGTTTCTTCGGGACCGTTTTATTAGAAAGGAGGTTCTGGACCCAGCTTCGGACCCAGAAGAAGGCTTAGCCAGCGAGGCATCGGTTCGAGACAACCCCTCTAACCTTAGCGCGGAGGAGCTACGGGCATCAGCAGGTCGGAACGCAGCAGCCATCATTCAGATGGCCTCGCGTTCGAACAACCTTAAGGGAACGTTCGTTAGGCGTTTTAAGGAGGCTGCTAATGGACTGCAGGAGATTGTGGACGCTCTCGCTTCTAGGACGGAGACCGAGGAGACGCGTAGGGTAAGAGCGGATAATGCTCGCCTTAGGTCTGAAGTCGAAAAACTTAAGGCCGAGCTGAAGGCTCACCGGCGCGAGTTCTCGGAGATGAGAACTGCAATGGCAGCAACAAAAGATGCGGCAGCAAAAGAAACTGCGACGGAAACCACCCCTAACATGAACTCCGATACAATGGAGAAAATGATGACCTCCATCGTCGCTTCAGTAGGTAGGATGTTGGATGCCCGCTTTGCGGGCATCGAAGAGCGGCTTCTTCCCGCGAAGGTACTTCGACCTCCTCTAGCGACGGACAGAGCAAGGTCAATGGATGCTCCACAAGCAGCGCAGGCGGCGCCAGCAGCACATAACGATGGCGAAACGGTGGCATCCCCCGGAACTGCATCTGCGACTGCAGGTCCAAGTGGGTCAAAGCCGGCCGCAGAAAGTTGGGCTACTGTTGCAGGAAAAAAAAAGGGGAAAAAGGCCACCCGTCCGGTGGCATCAGCCACTTCTACTCCGGCGAGTGCCCCTAACGCTCCTCCCACTTCGACTCCAAAAAGGGCGGAACCAAATTTTGCTCCGCCTAAAACCGCGGCAGTTATTATTACCATAACCCAGGACGCGGCACAGAAGGGGGTAACATACGCTCAGGCTTTGGAGTTGGCCGAGCGTAGGGTGAACCTTCAGGAGTTGGGAATAAGCGCGGGGATGAAGATTCGCCGCGCTGCTACGGGGGCCAGGTTACTGGAGTTGCCCCATGGGCAGACTCAAGAGCAGGCAGAGGTCCTGGCCGGCCACTTACGAGCTGCACTGGAAGGGGTAGCAGAGGTCACCCGTCCGACAAAAACGGTGACTCTCAGGATTACCGGGCTCGATGACTCCGCCACGGCGGAGAAGGTGGCAGCTGCAGTAGCCCTAGCCGGAGGTTGCTCCCAGTCCTCGGTTAAGGTAAGTGACGTACTGACGGGCCCTATGGGAGTGGGCTCAGTCACAGTTCACTGCCCGATAGACGCAGCCAAGAAGGTCTGCGACGCTGGACGGGTTCTGGTTGGTTGGAGCTCTGCTAATGTTCGTGCGCTTGAGCAACGGCCCTTGCGCTGTTATAGGTGTATGAGCCTGGGACATACAAGCCCTTTGTGCACCTCAAAAAAGGACCGCAGCAAACTGTGCTACCGGTGTGGCAAGGAGGGGCACAAACAAACAGTTTGCACAGACGTTGTTCGCTGCGCCGTCTGCGCCGACGCAGGGATAGCGTCGGGACATATTATGGGAGGCAAGACTTGCTGCCCTCCCTCTGTTAAAGGAGGGACTGGTCCCCAGTTTCAGTCCGCAGAAAGGCAGAGTCCAGTGCAGGAGGATGCAAATATGTCGACATGAACCAGTCACGACATATTAGCATCCTACAGACGAATCTTAATCACTGTGCAGGGGCTCAGGACCTCCTACTGCAGTCTCTCGCAGCATGGCAGATTGATCTGGCCGTAGCTTGCGAGCCATATTTTGTTCCCTCGCAGGCACATTGGGTGGGGGACACGGATGGCTTGGTGGCCATTGTGTCTGCAAACAATGCGGGACCCCCTTTTTCAGCTGTTGAGAGGGGCCCGGGTTATGCGGTGGCGAAATGGGGGGAGTACACTGTCGTCGGGTTGTACTTCTCTCCGAATCGTACACTGGCGGAGTTTGAGAACTTCCTCGACTCTGTCAGTGAAGCTGTTCGCAGACACAATGAAGGGCGGACCCTGGTACTTGGTGACTTCAACGCTAAATGCCAAGCATGGGGGAATCCTACTACAGACGGCAAAGGCAGGGCTGTGCAGGTGTGGGCTGTGCACCAGGGACTCTCCCTACTTAACAGGGGGACAGCCTACACCTGTGTTCGGGCCCAGGGGGGATCTATTGTGGATTTATCGTTCGCCACGCCTCTAGTCGCTGACAGAGTGACTGACTGGAGGGTAGAGGGTGAGGTGGAGACCTTGTCGGATCATAATTATATTAGGTTCGAGGTATCCGCCCCTCCTGTTGTCTCGATGGTCCCTCCTCGAGGTTCGAACTGCTTTCCACGCTGGTGTCTCGGCCAGATAGATCGTGAGCTGCTGACAGAGGCCGCTATAGTGCACCGATGGTCTTCTTCCAGCTCTGAGGTGAACACCAGTGTTGAGACACGCGCGAACCGTTTGCGTGAAGCCCTGTCAATTATATGCGATTCCTCCATGCCGAGAGCCCGTGGATGGCGGCACCGCAGATGCGTGTACTGGTGGTCGAATGAAATCGCGGACCTCCGTACCGCCAGCCACAGAGCTCGAAGGGACTATGTTCGGTGCCGCAGAAGAAACGGCCTGGACATTGTTCTAGAAGAGCAGTTGCGGCAGGCTTATCGCGAGGCCAAAAAAGCTTTGCAGCTAGCAATAAGCCTAGCCAAGGAGCGGGCCCGAGAGGAACTGTTGGAGGGACTGAATCGCGATCCCTGGGGACGCCCTTATCGCGTTGCGAGAAGGAAACTCCGAAACCAGGGTCCTCCCATAACCCAGACCCTCCAGCCGGAGTTCCTACGACGGGTTGTTGAGGAACTCTTTCCGGATTTCCGGGGACATGTCCCTCCGACGATGTCCACCTCGGTGACAGTTGACGATAGCAATCCTGTCCCTGTCCCACTAGTTACCGAGGAGGAGATGGACGTGACCCTGGACCGTCTTCGGTCCAGAAAGACTGCACCTGGACCGGATGGTATTCCAGGTCGGGTTATTTATATGACCCGCGAGTTCCTCGAAGGTCACCTCAGGGAGCTGTTCAACCAATGCCTGCGGACTGGACAGTTCCCTGAGTCTTGGAAGGAAGGCCTGCTGTGCCTCATCCGTAAGGAGGGCCGCCCGGCTGACACGCCTTCGGCCTACCGACCGATAGTCTTGCTCAACGAATTAGGAAAGCTCTTCGAGAAGATTATTGCAGACCGACTCGTTGAGCACCTTGAGACTGTCGGTCCGGGGCTTTCAGATGCGCAGTTCGGCTTTAGGGCGGGTCGTTCGACCCTAGACGCCCTGGAGTCACTGAAGGCCCTTACCGATGATGCAGTGGCCGGAAGAGACGTCGTCCTAGCCGTCTCTCTGGACGTTACGAACGCCTTCAACAGCCTCCCTTTAGAGACTCTACTGGAGGCACTTCGATATCATGGAGTGCCTCGATATCTCGGGAGACTGTTGGAGTCATACCTCCGGGATAGATGGATATCCTGGATAGGAAGTGACGGTCGGAGAGAACGACGGCAGGTGCTGAACGGTGTGCCGCAGGGGTCGGTCTTGGGGCCGATACTTTGGAATATCGGCTTCGACTGGCTCTTGCGGATGCCTTTGCTTTCCGGGATGAGGTTGTTTTGTTACGCAGACGACACCCTCATCACGGCTCGCGGGAGCACCTATGAGGCGGCGTCCCGGCTGGCCACAGCTGGAACGTCCTTGGTGGTGAGGAGGATCCAAATGTTGGGCCTGAGGGTCTCGGCTTCCAAAACCGAGGCCCTCCTATTTCACGGCCCCCGTAGGGGTCCTCCTCGAGATGCCTACATCACCATCCAGGTTGAAAGAGTGGAGGTGAAGGCCCAAATGAAATACCTGGGCCTAATCCTGGATGGTAGATGGACGTTCCGTAGGCACTTCGAGCTGCTGGGCCCTAGGCTCATCGGTGCAGCCTCCGCTCTAGGAAGGCTTTTGCCGACGAGACGCCTGTACGCTCGCTGTACGAGTCCCCTTGGGAGGCGTCACTGTCTCCGCAGAACACCTGAGGTGGAGACTTGGTCCGGAGATCCAAAGAACCCAGGGCCTGCCATGTCCAGGTCTTCGGGATGACTTTATTGACATCCGCTCTTTCCGGGCGAGACCTTGTCGGATGCAGGCATAGTGCGCAGGTATACCTGACAGTCTCCGCTCTAGAAATCCTGTCCTGACCGGATGGATTCCAGATGAGACTTGTGGTGACCCTCCTCGACGACCTTTCCACGGGCCTAGATCGTGAGCTGCTGACAGAGGCCGCTATAGTGCACCGATGGTCTTCTTCCAGCTCTGAGGTGAACACCAGTGTTGAGACACGCGCGAACCGTTTGCGTGAAGCCCTGTCAATTATATGCGATTCCTCCATGCCGAGAGCCCGTGGATGGCGGCACCGCAGATGCGTGTACTGGTGGTCGAATGAAATCGCGGACCTCCGTACCGCCAGCCACAGAGCTCGAAGGGACTATGTTCGGTGCCGCAGAAGAAACGGCCTGGACATTGTTCTAGAAGAGCAGTTGCGGCAGGCTTATCGCGAGGCCAAAAAAGCTTTGCAGCTAGCAATAAGCCTAGCCAAGGAGCGGGCCCGAGAGGAACTGTTGGAGGGACTGAATCGCGATCCCTGGGGACGCCCTTATCGCGTTGCGAGAAGGAAACTCCGAAACCAGGGTCCTCCCATAACCCAGACCCTCCAGCCGGAGTTCCTACGACGGGTTGTTGAGGAACTCTTTCCGGATTTCCGGGGACATGTCCCTCCGACGATGTCCACCTCGGTGACAGTTGACGATAGCAATCCTGTCCCTGTCCCACTAGTTACCGAGGAGGAGATGGACGTGACCCTGGACCGTCTTCGGTCCAGAAAGACTGCACCTGGACCGGATGGTATTCCAGGTCGGGTTATTTATATGACCCGCGAGTTCCTCGAAGGTCACCTCAGGGAGCTGTTCAACCAATGCCTGCGGACTGGACAGTTCCCTGAGTCTTGGAAGGAAGGCCTGCTGTGCCTCATCCGTAAGGAGGGCCGCCCGGCTGACACGCCTTCGGCCTACCGACCGATAGTCTTGCTCAACGAATTAGGAAAGCTCTTCGAGAAGATTATTGCAGACCGACTCGTTGAGCACCTTGAGACTGTCGGTCCGGGGCTTTCAGATGCGCAGTTCGGCTTTAGGGCGGGTCGTTCGACCCTAGACGCCCTGGAGTCACTGAAGGCCCTTACCGATGATGCAGTGGCCGGAAGAGACGTCGTCCTAGCCGTCTCTCTGGACGTTACGAACGCCTTCAACAGCCTCCCTTTAGAGACTCTACTGGAGGCACTTCGATATCATGGAGTGCCTCGATATCTCGGGAGACTGTTGGAGTCATACCTCCGGGATAGATGGATATCCTGGATAGGAAGTGACGGTCGGAGAGAACGACGGCAGGTGCTGAACGGTGTGCCGCAGGGGTCGGTCTTGGGGCCGATACTTTGGAATATCGGCTTCGACTGGCTCTTGCGGATGCCTTTGCTTTCCGGGATGAGGTTGTTTTGTTACGCAGACGACACCCTCATCACGGCTCGCGGGAGCACCTATGAGGCGGCGTCCCGGCTGGCCACAGCTGGAACGTCCTTGGTGGTGAGGAGGATCCAAATGTTGGGCCTGAGGGTCTCGGCTTCCAAAACCGAGGCCCTCCTATTTCACGGCCCCCGTAGGGGTCCTCCTCGAGATGCCTACATCACCATCCAGGTTGAAAGAGTGGAGGTGAAGGCCCAAATGAAATACCTGGGCCTAATCCTGGATGGTAGATGGACGTTCCGTAGGCACTTCGAGCTGCTGGGCCCTAGGCTCATCGGTGCAGCCTCCGCTCTAGGAAGGCTTTTGCCGAATGTCGGGGGGCCGGCCTCGGCCTGCAGACGCCTGTACGCGGGTATCGTCAGGAGTATGGCGCTGTACGGTGCCCCCATTTGGGTGCACGCACTGTCTCCGCAGAATGTGTCCCTTCTGCGAAGACCGCAAAGAATTATTGCGGTGCGTGCCATCCGGGGGTACCGTACAGTGTCATGGACGGCATCCACGCTCTTGGCGGGCGACCCGCCTTGGGAACTGCAGGCCGAGTTACTCGCCCAGGTATACCGGTTCCGGTCAATGCTGAGGGCACGAGGTGAACGACCAGGGCCTGAGGAGGTAAGACACATAAGAACCCTCGGGAGTGCGGCCCTGGTCCAAAGGTGGAAAGAAGACCTCGAGTCCCCGGTAGCCGGCACCTGAACGGTCGAAGGAATCCGGCCCCACCTAGAGCGGTGGCTGAAGCGGCGTCATGGCGCATTGACGTACCGACTCGTGCAGGTGCTTACTGGACACGGCTGCTTCGGTAAGTACTTGCACGGGGTTGCGAGAAGGGAGGTCTCGCCGGTATGCCACGAGTGTGGTGCGACTGAGGACACGGCGCATCACACTTTGGCAGAGTGTGCGTCATGGGCGCCGCAAAGGCACTCACTGGTGTCTACACTTAACGGAGACCTCTCGCTATCGAGTGTCGTCAATCACATGCTCGATAGCGAGGAAGGGTGGTCCCACGTTGCCTCCTTTTCCGAGACTATAATCAGTTTAAAGGAGGCCTCGGAGCGGGAGAGAGAGCAGGCGGCTGACGCTCACCCGCTCCGCAGAAGAAGAATGGGCGGCAGGAGACGCCGGTATGTGCATCTCCTGCCACCCTTGTAGACACCAATGAGTGCACTGATAGGCGCGCCGGGCGTCAAAGTGAATGATTCTCGATCCTTTGACGTTCCAACTAGGGCGCAGGCGGCTCCGCTGGGTTTTAGTGGGTATTCTGGGTTCAGCCAGCGAGTCAGTCTCCGACCGGAATGCGTAAACGCATTTCCCAGCGAAAAAAAAAAAAAAAAAAAAGGCATTCGGCAATTAATATATAATTTAAATAAAAATAATTTATTTCAGACAATAATTGAACCATATTTTAGTTATACACAATCGATTTCTTTTCTGAACATAAACCTAAATAACAGCAATGCTAAATTTATTATAGAATATGTTAAAGTTTACAGCGGCTCCTATTCACCTAAGTCGGTACAATTGCCTGCTTGTCCCATGTCCGGAACATAGGACACCCTGCGGTTTAATTGCATGCCACTTGCTACTGCACTGTGCCAAACTGCTTCAACGTGTCGGACATGTTTAGTCCAAGACAAATTGTAGTTAATAAATTCCACACACACGTGTGTCTTGTGTCACATGTTTACTAAACAAATGTAGAAATTATTTTGAAAGAAAAAAGCCATGTACTTATTCCACATACAGACGTACACTACGTACGTAGCTTTGCATTTTGTGTCACATTTTTCTCATTCGCCTTACTTGTGTAACTAAACGAAAAGTTTAAGTCTGAAGTTATTTACGGCTTGAATCCAACAAATTGCGCTTTTACCTCAAATCTCTGAGGGTATAGCTCGCTTTGAATTTTATTGTTAGATACTTATTTCAGAGTTCAATAGAACAAATATATGGATTTATAGAACAAATATATACATTTGAGGTAATGTGATCCACTCAGATAATTGTATTCAAACTACTTGGTAATATTAAATTAAGATGACCAATCGATACTTACGTGTTACCCTTTCAATTCAGCACACACTATGTCTACATTGTCTACTAAAGACGTAAACTGGTGGTGAATGTCTAACCAAATAACAATGATGAAATTTTAATACTAATGTTATTTTCACGCTGCCAATCATAATTTTATATAATAACAAACGATACCGCTGAGAAATGAACCGAAATGAACCAATTTTTTGTTATGGCGAAATTCCTGTATTAATCATTTTCAAGTCCAATTTTCAGGACGATTTATATCCGGAAAAAAGGCATTAAAATTGATGGCACTTCAGATCGGCCAAGGTTGGCGGATCATCGTAAAATGTAGAGCGATACTGTGCCTGCGTACCTGCTGTGGTACTGTGCGGACGAGAGGCGTTACTGTCGGCTCACTCTGCGACTCTACCTCCCCCCCTCCCCTTGAAGAGAAAATGTTAAATTGATCGTTACAAACCGCAGATTGTTACAATAATAAAAGTACTTTGTAATTCATTGACATATTAATACTATGGACTTCGGGTCAGCGATAAAAAGTGTCCGAACCAAAAGTAAGCCAAAACGCGAAATGACTTCCAATCGCAATTCAGTCTCATATTAGCTGACTGACAGAATACACGTCAATAATGCCGTAATGTGTTATGAAAAACTTGTAGGAACTACCCGAGTAAGGTGAGAAAAGAAGACGGTGTACCATATTTTCAGTAAGTAAATATTTACTGATGATTTTAAAGTATTATTTTGCTTTGAAACAGGCTATTTTATTAAAATTTTAATAAACTATAGAAACGAATTGCATAACCAACCAAAATGAACACAAGTATCTATCTGTCCTTTTCCCATACGCTACCCGCGTATAGGATAGAAGGAGTGCAGTATATTTATCTAATTAACCACATTTAGTTCGGATCTGCCGTGAGCAATAGAATGTTTTAGAACAACGACTGCATAGAGTTATTTTGTTGTTTAACATTTGAATTATTTACTTACTTAATTTTTGAATTAAAATAATTAGATTATTTTCAATTCAAAATTTTTTATTTATTATGTCAACTTTTATTTTTTATGTCATGAATATTAATCAAATATCTTTGACCATAATGGTATATTAATTTGATAACTATAAGAATTATCTACATGAAATTAGGAACAGTTATTTAAAAAAGTGATCTAACGTCATTGAAGTAAAAAAATATATTTTCAGTTTAAATAAAAAGAGGAAAATATCGAGAACTTGAAATTTCAAAGTAAAGAACCATATCGAGTGGCATATCATTTTGTACATTTGTGGATTTGATTTGTAATTAAATATTATTATAACTAATTATTATTTTATACAAGATAATTACAACAATTATTATTTGGTACAAGATTTATCCCAGCATATAGAGGTCAGGGATATGTAAATATAAATTAAAATTTGTTGTAAATATAATATTTAAATATAAGATGCCAAAAAAATTTGAAAGCTACCGACTCCACACCATTTATGTTGTCCTATTTTCACGAGAAGCTGTCATGTCAAAAAAAGGCTGCCATGGTAACCGTCAATCGAAGATGATTACTTATTGCATGCAATTAGACCGTTGCAAATTAGACTGTATAACAATACGATAAGACATACATTACAATGTTATTTTGTGTATAAAAACATAAATACATCCTAGTGTGTATAAAATATCTTGGGACACTTTTGACGTAAATTTTGCATTAGACCCGAAGTCCATAGTATTAATATGTCAATGTTGTAATTCGTCTTAAAAAGCGGAAATACTCTGTCAATTATTGGAGTGATAGATTTTTATGGAAAGGTAAACCGGTTTGTAACATAACGCTGGGGTTAATCTGTCTGGCTTCCTCGCGTTGTCTCACAGCGTATTTCAGTTATCACTTCTGTCGGGCATCCCGAGACGCACACGTTTTGTTTATTAATTTATAATTTGTTTATAGATCCAATACACACAAAATACGCTCAAAGAAGTAGGCATGAAAAGCTTGACATTTGATTCTAATTTGACGACCTCCGTGGCGCAGTGGTATGGTGGTGGATTTATAAGACGGAGGCCTTGGGTTCGATTCCCGGCGGGCAGATTGAGATTTTTTTTTATTTGTCTTGGTCTGGCTGGTGGGAGGCTTTCGCCGTGGCTAGTTACCGCCCTATCGACAAAGACGTATCGCCAAACGATTTAGCGTTCCGTTACGATGTCGTGTAGAAACCGAAAGAGATGTGGATTTTCGTCCCATTTCTAACAAGCTAGCCCGCTTTCATCTTAGACTGCATTATCACTTAACATCAGGTGTGATAGTAATTAAGGGCCAACATTAATTCGATAAATAGAAAAAAAAATTAACAAAAAATAGCAAAATGTGTACCAAGTGTAGCGTATCATTCAATTATTATTACAAAAACAAAAAACCGACTGCTTAGAAGTTATCACCTGAAAAGAGAAAAACAAGGATCACTATATCTGTATAAAATTCTAAATACTTTATGGTGCTGTAAACGGGGACAAAATACTTTACTACCTGCGGGGAAAAAAAGATCTACCAAAACTATGTTTGTCCCCGCCTAAAAGCATAAAAAAAAGCGATCTAAGACGTTGACTACCAGTAGCGCAGTATCCGAATACTGATGTAACATTAATCATTCTTACATGATCCCGGCACGGCAGGAACCGTACCTAATAAAAAAGTCATCTGCTGTTTTCGGAAAAAGGAACTAGTTGCAAGAAATGTTACATCGCGTGCGTCGCACGACCTCCGTCGTTGTCCGCGAGTCGCCGACAGTCCGACATTACGTCGCGATCGCGTCCTACATAACTCCCGATGTCATATAAAATTCATAAGTTACCCGTTTCAGCAATATTTTATATAAGAAAAAAGGGAGGTCGTAAATCTCGCACCTCTCGATGTTGGGCGAGATTTCCCCACATTTCATTTCGGAGACGCGTCTAACGTTGCCTCTCGGCTAGAGCCGCCTTCGAGCGCTCCCGACAATTCATATTATTTACGTAATGTTCTCTCTTAAATTTCAAGAAAGGTAAATCTCATATTCTGGGGGAGGTCGTAGAATATAGAACAAATGAAATTAGGCTTTAAGATCACATCATATCATAAAAGTATTTTTATTTAAGAAACGACAAATCATTTTCGAATGGCATATTCCAACCGTACCTTAGATACCTATATGAATATACTGACCCTGTGCTATCTGCTAGGTTGCTGATGATTCCTCTGTGGTAGACGACATAATATTACACTCGTGTCTTCTTTTGAATTTGCTTTTGTTTGAAATCTTTCTATGATCATTTTTAGTTTTGAATCAACAAACGGGTGTCGCGAGTGAATGACGTTACAACTTTTGGAGGCACGCTTACAGCGATTTCGGTTTTTGTCTCGGTATCGGTAGCTTTTTGGCTACTAGTGGCATATAATATACTATGACAGTATAGTATGAGTACGATACGTGACGATAAATCACTAAAAATAACTGTGTCATTTAGTTGCTTCAAATTACTTAAGCATATCTAGGAGTCGGTGCCAGCCAAGGTTTCTACTTTAAAGACGTTACCTAGAACCCACAAAATGCTTTACTACGTAAAATAAAGGTTCCTTAAACTTGGCTGGCACCAACTTCATAGATATGCTTAAGTAATTTAAAGCAACTAAATGACACAGTTATTTTTTACTTTTTAGTGCGTTTTGAGTCGGTTCTATTTTTATTTAAAAATTTTTATCTTTGAAATCTTTCTATGATCATTTTCAGATTTGAATCAACAAACGGGTGTCGCGAGTGAATAACGTTACAACTAGCGAATGAGTGGAGCTGCTCGTTAGTGAAATACTTACACACTACACACTAGTCCTCTACATCGCGTCATTTGCTTCTAACACATCAGGTCCTCCCGATTTTGAATAAGGGAACTGAGCTATTGAGTATAACTATCTCATACACCAATTTGCAAAATAATATGAAATTTCTGATAAGGTTACACGCCACTTCTCTACCGAATAACTCCTTACCGACAGAACTTACACGCAGTTCTTTCCTTTTTCTTTATACCCCAAAAAGACAAGATACTTTGTACGATATCATCCTTACGTGGATATCCAGGCAACTCGCATAAAATATTTTGACTCTACATTTCTAATCAGTACAGCAACTTAGGAATGTCTGTGTTTTCCGCTACACATAATAATTTAAAGAACTCCATGTTAACAGTGAATAGTTATCATTAAGTGCGCTCCCCTTTTAGCCGCATCCCTGATCAAGCGTAAGCTTATCCACCATAAGAACATTTGCTCTTTATTTCTTATCGCTTGAATAGCAATCGAAATAACGTCATACTTAATTAAAGTCATCATGAAAAACTCAGCGACGTTTTAAACCAACTTACACCTACATTACAGACTCTGCTACGAGTAAGTTCCTTGAGTTGCAACTACTTAGAAACTTTGGCCTGTGAATTCGACTAGAAGCTATCGAATAGTGCTAAAGAACATAAATTCCTAACGTGAGCTGCGGTATACAGTTTGTTCTACACGTCTTTGCCCTGGCCGACCCTTTACCCCGATACATAACACTAACGATACATTCACAGAAGCATTTACGAAGACAAATGTGAACACCTCTTTGGTTGTAAATCTTCTTGGATTAGTCGACGATAGTGAGTGGGTTTTATTTCTTTTTCCGTTCACACAAATATGTTGCTTAGAAACAGTACAACAATAAATTAGGTATTGGGTTTGCACCCAGGATATTTAAGATAACCTGTCTAAAATATCGCAACAAATCTCATCAAATCAAATCTCAAACTTCTTCCCGTTCCACGCACGTAATTAGCATAAGCTCATATTGTTGAACCACGAGCTTTATTGTTTGACTTTACGTAGTGTCATATGTCGTACTCTCTATATATCCTGGTGTCGGCTCCTAAAACACGGACAATCTCTCTACTGGTGTCATTACGCTCAAAGCAATGTTGTCACAATTTGCAATTGTTTGTTATCCGTGGTCGATGTGATCACCCGCCGCCGCTGATACTACAGACTAGCCGTGTTGCTATTTTATGCAAATTTACTTTAGTGTCACACACATGTAATAAAAAACCTTTTAAAGTAAATGAAGCAACCTTTGCGAACAAACTCAAAGTAAAAAGTATGAATTACATTTTCCTGATTATCGACAACACAGTGAGACATAGTCGTGTGGCGCGCTCTTCCTTCCCGACCTTCAAGCGTGAACACGCACTTTTATGGACTTTGTATTAATTATTTATAGTTAAGTGTTCATCGGATATATTGCTTAATTTCCGTATGGCTCTTTAAATTTAAGGTATTTTGTAAACTATTAATAATAATGAATACGAATATTTTGTAGTTTTTCGGGTCATTCTCGGAGGTACGTGAGGACGTAAAAAAATATCGCAGGTCTAGACTTTCAGGTTACATCTTAGATGTTTAGAATGTATACAAGTATTAATTGGAATTCCAATTAAATAGTCTCTACGCCTTGCTCTGTATTCAGTATGTGATTTATAACAATCAAGGTTATTCGCAGTAATTGTCTGTGTAAGTTCGCCTCAATTCCCGCAAGTCGCCCGCGTGAAGTAACGCGCCGTTATGCAAAGTAACGCCGCGCCGCCCGCCCACTCCGGCCGCTCTCCCGACTGCTCCCAACCGCTTCACCGCCGCTTAACTTTTTATGCGAAAAAGTGTTTATCCCGGCAGCTGGAAACATTTGCATAAGATGTAAGAGCGCTCAGAGACGAGGGTAGTTTATTAAAAAATATAGCGTGCATTGAATGCGATTTCCTTCGTTACCTTTTTTGCGAGTGACAAGAAATCGTATGTGAGAATTTATATTCATAGGGATTCCGATGTGCGCTGTGTGCCGTTTGTGACGGCGCGTTGCTTATCGTCTGCCGCGGCGGACCCAGGCCATCGTTGGGCTGTTCTCTAATGTACTCTCTTTCCGATGAGTTATACCTATACTGTAATTACGCTCACGTTTTGTACTAATTGCTTAAATCAATAAATGATCTCACGACCGGTGTGAGAAATAATACTTTAACACTAATTGTATTTTTATCGTTTATTCATAAGAGTAGAAGAGGGGAGGATATGTTATATTAGAAAGTTTAATATTTGATGTACGTTTAAATTATTTTTCTCGAAAAGTTCTCTGTAATATTTTACAATAATAGACTTTTCATACTCCTGTTAGAATACCTACTCGTATCATGCGGACACCGGCGGTTAACGTAATGTAGCGTCGACGAGTGTATATTGTGGTTAAAGGATTCGCTCGCAGTTGTCAACAGCAGCAATTTAACTAAAGTCAACAATGTCTGTTGCAGGTCCGTTCGTGTACAGGAACACTTCATATCAAGTAAGTGCACAATTATTAATATTATATGTATCTGAAATACACCTGAGTGTTTAGTATTAAAAGAAAATTAAGTAGGTAGTTCAGTAAACGAAATGCGGAAATAATTCTTTTACCGCTACCTATATCTACACCTCACTTTATTTCTCGGAAATGTGTAACTCGTTCATACAAATACGGCTTCAACTTCTTTTTGACCTTCGAATACGCGACTACATATTCTTTTTGACAGCCTCCGTGGCATAGCGGTTTGCGTGGTGCATTTATAAGACGTAGGTCCTGGATTTAATTCCCGGTCGAGTCTGTTGAGTTTTTCTAAATGGGTCCGGGTCTGGCTGGTTTGAGGCTTCCATCGTAGCCAGTTAACAGTTACGAATATTCATTTTCATTCCATTGATTCACCGTGCGGGTGCCGGGTCCATCTTGTAGCAGACAGAAATTCTAATTCTACTCCCAACAAGGTAACCCGCTCCCATTTTAGATTGCATCATTACTTATTATCGGTAGTATCATTAAGTGTAAGTGGATAGGTTAACTTGTGGTTAATAAAAAAACATTATGGTAAATATTACATAATGTTGAATATTTAAGACTCGACCTTGTAGAGACTAGTAAACTAAAGCGCCAAAAGTTGTGCGAAGTGTCGGTAGAAGTTTGTTCATGGTTATGAACATCTGATTATGGTTCTCGTTTGGTTAAACGAGAGCAGTTCCAGAGATCAATAGTCGATAGTTCAGATATCAAACAAAGCAAAGCGAATGTTTGTCGGAGGTGAACACTCGACGCAACTCGCAGTATTGACTCGCGGATTCGCGGAGATTTGGCACCTGCCTCGTTAAGAAATTTGCGCTCAACTGTTCTACATATAAAACTTCGGCATAAATGTATGGAATCATTTTCACAAATTGATTTTTCATGTACATTTTATCTCAACTAAATTTCCTACTTCGCGATCTTTTCTATTTTCGCATCTGTATTTCTATTTTAAAGTTCTAAGAAATAGAAATTGAAAAACTTAGTTTATATTGTAAGCCGAACATGAAACAAATGATTAATTAAATTGCTATCATAAGTTTGCGATCTCTAAAAATGTCTCGGGCGAGCGAGCTCAGTTGCGCAAACTTTTATAATAGAACAGATAAATGAGATAAATGCTATTGTAGCATTTGGCAGCGCCGTATCGTACCGCTGCGCGATTACGACACAATATACGACCGCTCCAGCCAGGCTAGTGCGCTTCCAGCTTAAACGGATGCCACTAAAGTGTCTGCGGAGGAATATGTGAGGTCGCAGCGTGTTCAAGTTTGCGCCTCACGTGTTTGTACACTACTTGCTCGTTCAAGCAAGTTTAATTTCTAGCATACAACCAGCGTCCTGAGCGTTATTCACGTATTACGTCTCAATCAAAATGATTCCATATCGCCATCCATTCCATATTGCGTTCTGATTCTATCCATTACACAAAGCACTGATTTGAAATACTGCATTGTGTTTGTGTTTCAACATAATATTTTACACGAGCCTCTTATATATAGATTTTTTACCGGCCTTCTATTTTTGTCACACAATCAGCTTAAAGATATACGCTCCCAGAGATTTAGAATATGGGCGCTTTTTTGTCTCACAATCAGCTTGAAGATATACGCTCGCAGAGACGCTTTTCTGTGTTTAGTGCAGCATATCCGCATGCCATAACGGGCTGCAATAAAAGCCTTAATCACATAAACATGTGCTCTCGATATTCCGCGCACGATTTTCATTAGAGCGCAAATGTTTGCCGAGAGAGTCAGTAATGAAGTGTCCCGACACTGTCCGCGCCTGCTAGAGCAGGAGGACCTCTCTCGCCGCTCTATTCAATATCATATTTATTCTGCAGCTCGACCGGAGCTACTCGCTGAAACTATTATTCTCCGATTGCACAGAAATAATACGAGCAGGATTGTTTTATTTCCTCTCGTACAATAAACTGGAGATGGTTGTAATCTAATCAATCGACACGAACAACAAACCAATCGTTTCTTATTGTCGAACGTTTATTGTTTATTATTCGTCAACATGCACAGTTCAGTTTGCTTCAGTCGTGGAACTAATGAGATTCCACTATAAAATTAGTAACGTTACTGTCTCGTCGATCTCGTTATTGTTACCGATCACAAGGGACTCAAGAAAGGTTTGTTGAATAACAAACAAGAATCTGTTACGAATGACAGGTTCCATTCCCTGATCAACTCTCTTAACATTTATATATTCTCAAATGACCCTGGGCTGATGAAGCATTGGAAGCCAATCATTTCCTACAGGCAAACAGCAAACACGTACCGTGAGGTGGCTTAGTGTCCAGCGAGATTATACGCGCAACCAGAGAAGGGATAAACAATTTTAGCAAAAAAATTTAACCGACTAAAAATGAACTAAAAAGTAAGAAATAACTGCGTCATTTAGTTGCTTTAATTTACTTAAGCATATCTATTGAAGTAAGTGCCATGGACCACCATGTAAGTGTGCCCTTTCTAATAAAAAAGAATTATCAAAATCGGACAACTCTGTAAAAAGTTATGCGTGGTCATACATAAAAAACAAAAAAAATATATATACGCGTAGAATTGAGAACCTCCTCCGTTTTTTTTCGTCGGTTAAAAGCCATAAACAAGCCGTACATGTCAGAAGCTAGCGACGTACTAATATTAGAGTGTATAAAATCATGTGACATCGCAGGCAAGCGTTCGTATGTCACTGAATAAATAAAACCTAAATCCTCAAATAACAGACAGGACTTTAATTATATTATAAGCGTTCAAGTCCTGTTTGTATAAGCAAGCTGTAGCAAGGAATGCGATAGCACCCGCAATAAAGGCAGTAGTAAATACTCGTGCGGTAGAGGGCACCACAGTACGCCGCATGTGCTGTACTGACCGCTAGGTTTTAATGCTCCATTACAGCTCTACCTACTGAATTAAAACTAAATGTGAGGAAGACATTACCATACGATGACAATATACACAATATGTTGCAAGCTTTTAAATAAAAGCTTCATTATTTGTTACGCGTTTTCATAGTCAATAAATTAAGATTTGCGGTGTTATCTATAGATATCTACAAATTTTAACTTCAATGTTAGGAAGGATGTTGCCAAGAAATGAATCCACTGTCGAACAACGTAATAAATACTGTGTGAAATGAATTGAAGCTCGTTGGACGCGGCTACCTATCGTACAGCGAGTGCTATGAGACTTGGCACCCTATACCGTAACCCTGTTATCAGTAACGTCGACTACCCCCAAATGTCGTTTATGTCTATTTTACTCACTTTTCATAATTTATATTATTGTTAGGACCTGTTCATGTGATAGCCGGACATATTGTAATATGATTTTGCTGTTATTTTGTAATGTTGTAGTGGAGCTTCATTACTTAAGAAATAGAATAATTGGATTGTCGCCTTTCTAAGATATATTGTTATAAAAAAAATTATCGGGCCAGGCCCCAAAGGGGATAGGAGATGTGAACTTTATACCTACCACGCTATTCCAACGCGGGTTGGTGGGCTGCAACAACAATAGCCAACGGTAAATATAGAACATGCAATAGAAATGAGTCTTGATTTGCTTACATTGCAGCGAGTGTTGAATAATACCTAATCGCATAATCAAAATCTAGTTACAAACTAAAATAGAATTTCAATGACAGTTAGAGTGTTGTTGACTCAACTAGTTGCCACCGCAGCGGGCGGCGGGCGGCAGGCGGCCAGGCACGGCCGAACTTTGTTCGTTAAATTGAACATCTTGTTCACTTCCGAACTCCGAGCGAGCTGTACACTGCGATTACTTGTTTACACTACACTCGATTCATCGATAGAAACACTTGTAACTTCTACTCTTTATAGTCTCATTGCAACTTTTGGCACGAAGTTCCTTATCGCGCGTTGTGAAAAGGGCTAGATGGAAAAATTCTCGAAAAGTTGTAACGACACTTTTTGCTATAGTAAGCTATTCTATCGCTTGGGAAGGAAAAGCCACCTGCTGTCCTCGTCTCGACAGCACTCCAAAACACACACCGCGGGAAGACAAACAAGAAACACGTACGTCTCCCCGAACACGACCAAATATATAACAACTAGCAGTCGCCCGCGACTTCGTCCGCGACTTCGTCCGCGTGAAAACCTCTTAGGTACCCTTTTAATTTTAAAGACAGACTTTCATATAAAGTGTGCTCTTTCCCCGCTTCCCCTCTCAATTTAATTTTTTTATAGTTTCCCGTGAAGCAATATCCTCCGTCCCGTCCCGTGTACTAAAGATCTACATTTTTGTTAAACATTGTACGATATTGCAGTACATTAACATTAATGATGTGTATAGCTTGTATTAAATAGTCTTTTCCACTTTTGAGTCTAGCTTTCATAATAAACAAAATAATTTACAATCCGACACGCAGATCTAGAGATAATAAGCCCGTTTAAACAAACGAACAAACTTTTTCGTATATAAATATGGTCTGCCATGCCATCAATATATAACTAATTACAATACTGTAAACGGCAAATCTTATCTCTATAATATCCTTGAGATTATTAAATAATTAATTTTGATAAGGATTTAAGTTTAGTTGTATAAATAATGACATAAACGTAAGCATATGAATTAAATGAATTTTTATTTAAAACACAATAAGTTATATATCTGCCAAAATATAAAAGATAGATATATGCGGACTTTTTTGTAGAACTTTTTAAGATGCATAAAGATTTCACACAATGTTTTCAATTATATACAATAGTTAAGGCAGCGTACGCGCAAAAAGCCGATTTAATAAATTTCACGGTCCGACTCGCGCGACAAAGACTGTGATAACTCGTATAATATACACAACACAAATATAAAATATAGCCTATGTTACTCAGTGATAATGTAGCTTTCTAATTGAAAAAAAATTTATTAAAATTGGTCCAGTACTTTTTGAGTTTATTCGTTACATACAAAATTACAAATATTTCCTCTTTATAATATTAGTGTAGATTTTGTTCCATCAGGGTGTCCCCTCTCATTTTTTTATACACACAGAGCACTGATTTAAAATACTGCATTGTGTCTGAGTTTCAACAAAATATTTTACACGAGCCTCTTATATATAGTTTTTTTACCGGCCTTCTATTTTTGTCACACAATCAGTTTGAAGATATACGCTCGTAGAGATGTAAGATACGGGCGCTTTTCCGTGTTTAGTGCAGCATATCCGCATGCCTTAACGGGCTGCAATAAAAGCCTTAATCACATAAACATGTGCTCTCGATATTCCGCGCACGATTTTCATTAGAGCGCAAATGTTTGCCGAGAGAGCCAGTAATGAAGTGTCCCGACACTGTCCGCGCCTGCTAGAGCAGGAGGACCTCTCTCGCCGCTCTATTCAATATCATATTTATTCTGCAGCTCGACCGGAGCTACTCGCTGAAACTATTATTCTCCGATTGCACAGAAATAATACGAGCAGTATTGTTTTATTTCCTTTCGTACAATAAACTGGAGATGGTTGTAATCTAATCAATCGACACGAACAACAAACCAATCGTTTGTTTTGTATTGTCGAAAGTTTATTATTTGTCGACATGCACAGTTCAGTTTTCTTCAGTCGTGGAACAAATGAGATTCAACTATAAAACTAGTACCGTTACTGTCTCGTCGATCTCGTTATTGTTAGCGATCACAAGGGACTCAAGAAAGGTTTGTTGAATAACAAACAAGGATCTGTTACGAATGACAGGTTCCATTCCCTGATCATCTCTCCTAATATTTATATATTCTCAAATGACCCTGGGCTAATCTAGCAGTGAAAACCAATCATTTCTTGCTAGCAAAAAGCAAATACGTACCGTGTAGTTGCTTAGCGTCCAGCGAGATTACATGCGCAACCAGATATGGAATAAAAATTTAACCGATTCAAAACGTACTAAAAAGTAAAAAATAGCTGCGTCATTTTAATTTACTTAAGCATATCTATGATGTCGGTGCCAACTAAGTTTAAGGAACAATTATTTAACGTAGTAAGGCAGTTTGTGGGTTCTAGGTAACGTCCTTAAATAAGAAACCTTGGATTGCACCGTGATTTATTGACACGTAACCTACTTGTACTTTGATATTATAGTTCATCATACGGCAAGACTATGGGACCATTTTGGAAGTGTACCCTTACGAATAAAAAAGAATTATCAAAATGGGACTACTCTGTAAAAAGTTATACGTGGTCAGTAGCTGCCGACACTCACACAAATACCGAAATCGCGCTGTGGTCCTATAAAATTTGAAGAGTCATCAGATCCTAATATGATGACTATGGGACCATTTTGGAAGTGTTACGAATAAAAAAGAATTATCAAAATCGGACTACTCTGTAAAAAGTTATACATAAAAAATATACGCGTCGAATTGAGAACCTCCTTCGTTTTTTTTCGTCGGTTAAAAACTATAAACAAGCCGTACACGTCAGAAGCTAGCGACGTACTAATATTAGACTGTATAACATCATGTGACATCGCAGGCAAGCGTTAGTATGTTACTAAATAAATAAAACCTAAATCCTCAAATAACAGACAGGACTTTACTTATAAACGTCCTGTTTATATAAGCATGCTGTAGCAAGGAATGCGATAGCTCCCGCAATAAAGGCAGTAGTAAATAGTCGTATGGTATAGGGAGCCACAGAACGCTGCATATGCTGTACTGACCGCTAGCTTTTATTGCTCCGTTACAGCTCTACCTACTGAGTTAATACAAAATGTGAGGAAGACATTACCAGATGACAATACACACAATATGTTGCAAGCTTTTAAATAAAAGCTTCATTATTTGTTACGCGTTTTCATAGTCAATAAATTAAGATTTGCGGTGTTATCTATAGATATCTACAAATTTTAACTTCAATGTTAGGAAGGATGTTGCCAAGAAATGAATCCACTGACGAAGAACGTAATAAATTCTGTGTGAAATGAATTGAAGCTCGTTGGACGCGGCTACCTATCGTACAGCGAGTGCTGTGAGACTTGGCACCCTATACCGTAACCCTGTTATCAGTAACGTCGACTACCCCCAAATGTCGTTTATGTCTATTTTACTCGCTTTTCATAATTTATATTATTGTTAGGACCTGTTCATATGATAGCCGGACATATTGTAGTATGATTTTGCTGTTATTTTGTAATGTTGTAGTAAAGCTTCATTACTTAAGAGATAGAATAATTGGATTGTCGCCTTTCTAAGATATATTGTTATAAAAAAAATTATCGGGCCAGGACCCAAAGGGGATAGGAGATGTGAACTTTATACCTACCACGCTATTCCAACGCGGGTTGGTGGGCTGAAACAACAATAGCCAACGGTAAATATAGAACATGCAATATAAATGAGTCTTGATTTGCTTACATTGCAGCGAGTGTTGAATAATATCTAATCGCATAATCAAAATCTAGTTACAAACTAAAATTGAATTTCAATGACAGTTAGAGTGTAGTTGACTCAACTAGTTGCCACCGCAGCGGGCGGCGGGTGGCGGGCGGCAGGCGGCCAGGCGTGGCCGAACTTTGTTCGTTAAATTGAACATCTTGTTCACTTCCGAACTCCGAGCGAGCTGTACACTGCGAATACTTGTTTACACTACACTCGATTCATTGATAGAAACACTTGTAACTTTACTCTTACTCTGTAACTCTTACTCTTAGTCTCAATGCAACTTTTGGAACGAAGTTCCTTATCGCGCGTTGTGAAAAGGGCTAGACGGAAAAATTCTCGAAAAGTTGTAACGACACTTTTTGCTATAGTAAGTTATTCTATCGCTTGGGAAGGAAAAGCCATCTGCTGTCCTCGTCTCGACAGCACTCCAAAACACACACCGCGGGAAGACAAACAAGAAACACGTACGTCTCACCGAACACGACCAAAATATATAACAACTAGCGGTCGCCCGCTACTTCGTCCGCGTGAAAACCTCTTAGGTACCCTTTTAAATTTAAAGACAGACTGTCATATAAAGTGTGCTCTTTCCCCGCTTCCCTTCTCAATTTAATTTTTTTATAGTTTCCTATCAAGCAATATCCTCCGTCCCGTCCCGTGTACTGAAGATCTACATTTTTGTTAAACATTGTACGATATTACAGTACATTAGCAATATATATTTATGGAAAGCTGATGTATATTGCTTGTATTAAATAGTCTACTTCACTTTTGACTCTAGCTTTCATAATAAACAAAATAATTTACAATCTGACATGCAGATCTAGAGATTAGCCCGTTTAAACAAACGAACAAACTTTTTCGTATATAAATATGGTCTGCCATGCCTTCAATATATAACTAATTAACATACTGTAAACGGCAAATCATATCTCTATAATATCCTTGAGATTATTAAATAATTAATTTTGATAAGGATTTAAGTTTAGTTGTATAAATAATGACGTAAACGTAAGCATATGAATTAAATGAATTTTTATTCAAAATACAATAAGTTATATATCTGCCAAAATATAAAAGATAGACATATGCGGACTTTTTTGTAGAACTTTTTAAGATACATAAAGATTTCACACAATGTTTTCAATTATATCCAATAGCTAAGGCAGCGTACGCGCAAAAAGCCGATTTAATAAATTTCACGATCCGACTCGCGCGACAAAGACTGTGATAACTCGGTTAATATAAACAACACAAATATAAAATATAGCCTATGTCACTCAGCGATAATGTAGCTTTCTAATGAAAAAAGAATAATTTAAAATTGGTCCAGTACTTTTGAGTTTATTCGTTACATACAAAATTACAAATATTTCCTCTTTATAATATTAGTGTAGATTTTGTTCCATCCGGATGTCCCCTCTCATTTTTTTATAATTATAATTGAAAAAGATGAAGTGGAAATCCATTGTCTATTAAAAGAGCAATACTGCACAATGCACATGGATATAAGAGGAACATTTCCTTTACACGATCACCTTTTAGATAGAAACGCGGCGGCGGCAGAGAAAGCATACTTCCCCTGTCTAACTCTGTCACGTATGTCGGATAAGTCAAACTTTGTATAATAATAATAAATAAATAAATATATATTATAGGACAATTACAGACATCGCAATATAGCCCCAAAATAAGCGTACTCGTAAGTAGCTTGTGTATAGCACCCATAAGGGTGCTATGATAACTAATGAATATTTTTATATATATTATACATAACTACTTATAATATATAGATAAACACCCAGCACTGGAAAACATCCATGTTCATCACACAAACATTTTTCCAGATGTGGGAATCAAACCAACAGCCTAGAACGCAGAAGCAGGGTCACTACCCACTTGGCCGTCAACTTTATAATAGTATGATAACATAATTATATCCTCTTGTAAATAATATGAAGCCTTCATAACAAAATACACTGTAAGGACGTGTAGAATCAAACGAGCGTAAAATAACATTAAAAAAAAATTAAGACAATAATTAAATCATAACCAATAAATCATTATAGCCAAATGAAATCATGTCAAAAATAATTTAAATATTGAGAAAAAAATATATATATATATGATTAAGTAAACACAATTAAAAACAATAATACAGTAAATTCACAATAAAAAATCAAAACCATTTTAAATTAAAAATATAAAATAAAAACTTAATGATAATAAAAATTTTAAAAATAATTATATTAACAACCTATAACTCTAATTACCTATCTTTAACCCCTGTCTGAAGAGAAGGCTTCCACCGGCTTGGCAGTTACGGGAAACCCCACTTATCCGGAGGCCTCACTGTCCTGCCAGAAGTTGACATGGATCCGCCTGTGCCTCTACGTTGCAGTCTATATCGTCATACTCAAACCCATATTCTGTGTCTACTATGAAGTGTCGTCTATTCCGAACTAATTTTTTCCCATTTAAGGTGGTCACTTCATACGATCTATTCACACGTCTACCTGGAATCCACCTTTTAATACGTATATCATATATCCTAATTTTTTGACCTTTAATTAATTCCTTTAAGTTTTTAGCACCCCGATCATAGTAAAATTTTTGCTCATCCTGCCTTTTTAATATTTTTTGCCTAACATTGTGATGAACTTTCGTTCAAATTATTAGACGTGGGCAAAATACTCCTCAATGTTCTCTTTAAAGATTACCACGGAATGCATGTCCTTCAGCTTGCATGCAAAAGTGGCATACTTTTAAATTACTTCGTGATTAAGTTAGATGTAAATTATATCCAGTTGTAAATATTATGAAGCCTTCATAACAATATACACTGTATTCTAAGTCAGACGTCACAGCATTAGCAACCAATCTAGCATCCGGTGGTCATATTCATAAGCTGCAGTATACCATCACAGGCACAAGAAACTTCTACAAATAATACCTAATTTGGTTTCTAAATAGAGAACAATATCGTTTCGACATTTTGGAATTCCCCGCTAACAGAGATCGAGTCAGTTTATGCAATAAATCTCAACGGAAGAGAAACTAATAAAGTCAGCTGTCAGTTGACAGATAGAGTGACAGAACATGACAGCGGCGGTGCGCGAGTGATGTACCGCACGGGCGCGCGGTATGAATTGTGACGTTTTTACCACGGAATGTAGCGGTGACTTGCTCTAATGATTTGTAGTCTATGTCACGTCACTCGCGTCACGTCTACTGGGTTATTCACCAATGTGCTCAAACAAGCGTTTTAACTTATGTTAATGAATGATAACAAGTAGGTGTTTGTGGTAGTGGTGTAGGTGCATGTTACGTTACAATCATTTTATGTTTACGTATTGTTTATTTTCTTGTATGTACACTGTCTCTGGACTGCCTCGTTGGTCTAGTGGTTAGGCTACGTGGCTACTACTACTGCTACTACTAGGTCCTGGGTTCGAATCCTGGGTCGGGTCATGGATAAATTTTTCATTCTTCTATGAAATTCTTAGTACATTCCAAGCCCGGAGTCGGGTAATTGGTGGTGTTACACCCCCGTGCCTCGGAGAGCACGTTAAGCCGTCAGTCCCGGTCACTGTCATCAACAACTGACAGTGATTGTTAATAAATGAAACATAATCATCATAAGCCCGCCAATTCGCATTGAAGCAGCGTGGTGGGTCTATGCTCCATATCAACTCTCCTATAAGGAGGGAGGCCTGGCCCTGTAGTGGGCCGTTAATAGGTGATGATGATGACACTATCTCACAACAGAATGTTTTTAGTCAGAGGTCTTATCTTAGCTGTTTGTGCTTGCTTTTGCCTCGCTGCCCAGCTGCTGCAGAGCCTGAAACGTCCTGATATAAAATTAAATTCTAATCGCATCCAAAGTACGGCATGAGTGTAAAAGTTTACATAAAATCCGCCGCTATTGGTACACAATGAAATAAATTCACAATTCTATTGCACATTAAATTTTGCATCCCTATTATCGAACAACCTCTGGAAATAGGTTTTATATTTTCGGTTCAATCCTCTGTTGGCCGGCGGCCAGGTTTCGATTCGCTCCGGCCGCGCTACTAAGCCCCGTTTGCTACTCGACTCTGTTTGCTACTCGCGAGCTACTTCTCGCTACTAACTCGGCTTTGTCTGCGGAGTAGTCTCGGAGGAGGCCACGAATGAGCGAGTCACCGGTGGGACGCGATCTGATTGCAATCACAAGTTTATTGATTATTAGATTTGCTCTGCACTTTGTGGATGTGTCGCGAGCTTCGTTACTTAAATCCCCTGATACTTCAGAATATAATAAATGGTACGAACCGCAATCACTGTATTTATTTGCAGTTTTGTTATTAAGAAACTAACGCAGTTTAGGCATTGACATATTAATACTATGGACTTCGGGTCAAGTTATTGAAATCAACTACGAACAACTTGTAATATTGGCTTACGGAGAATACAATCAATTCTGTTTTAGCCAAACATAAGTATTTTTTTTCAATATTTGAATTTCTTAATTCCTTCATTGTTGAATTGAACATAATTTTAAGTAATAAACTTTTATCTGGTAAAATGGAAGCGAGCTCACACTCGATTATTTTGATAACTATAAGAATTATCTACATGGAAAAAATTAAATAAATAAATAAATTTAAACAGTTAAACCTAAATTTGGAACAACTATAACAACAGAGACCTAACAACATTGTAGTAAAAAATATATTGTTTGATACTAGATTTATCCCAGCATATAGAGGATACTATATGCTGGGATAAACAGATACATTTAAAGTTTGCTGTGAATATAATATATAAGTTAAAGATGCCAAAAAAAATTCAAAGCTACCTACTCCACACCATTTATGCTGTCCTATTCCACGAGAAGCTGCCATGTCAAATAAAGGCGCCAGGACCTCTGTCTTATAATTCCTTTGCGCAAGGGGTGTAGATGTAAACAATACTATAGATATTATTACAAGTTTATTTGCTTCCAAAAATACAATTAGATTGCATTATCACTTAACATCAGGTGTGATACACCAGTCAAGGACCAACTTGTAGTCAATAAAAAAAAAAGTGCTAACCCGCTACGGCTGTATGGGGGACGTCGGATATAATAATCTCTTTATCCCTATAATGGGTATCGTTTTTAAGATAGTGAGGCGGTCTATTAATAGGACAAATTTTTCTTGCTTCTAAACAATGAAATCAATCGGAATTATAACTATAATAGCCTTTCTTTCTACAAGTATCGCCAAATGTTTGTAAGTTCCATTCTTTGTTTCATTGAGATTAAAGAATAAAACAACCTAGCCTCCGTCGCTCGTGGTATGCGCGGACGACGCACATCCCGGGTTGACACGCGGGGCAGGTTTTTCTTAAGTTGCTTGCGTCGCGGGAAGCTTTTCGCCGTGGCTGGTTACCACCCCTGGCAACGACTACTGCCCGATCACGTCCAATGTAGGGTTGAAACCGCAAGGGGTGTGGATTTCCATCCTACTCCTAACAAGTTAGTTTTCTTCCATCTTTGATTGCATTATCACTTAAGATCAGGTGTGATAGCATCCAAGGGCCAACTTGTAGTCAATAAAAAAAAAGCCGCCAACCCGCGTTAGTGCGGCGTGGTGGGTCTCGCTCTTAAGCTCTATATCCCTGTAACGGACCGTTAAGCTAGTAAGGCGGTCTATTACTCGGACATCTTGGTTTAAACAATGAAATCATTCGAAATATAACTATAAAAGCCTTTCTTTCTAGTCTCTCTAGATTTTTCATTTTAAGTCTTCGCGTAGGTCGAAGAGGACGTGTACCGACGCGCACATCTCGTCGGTACGCGCGGCACGTTTTGTCTGCGTAGCGCTCATCAGACCGCCGCCCCTGGGCAACTCATCACCTGCTGCCCGAACACGTTCAGTGTAGGGTTAACGAACCAGTTGCCTCGCTCTATTGGTTAGCATCGCATCAGTCAAGGCCACTTAACATATTACAATTATTGGTGTGATAGCAGTCTTAAGGGCGATAGTGCCAGACTCCTGTGTTGTCGACTTTTAAATCGCTCGAGCGCCTGATCTCTCTCTGATCTTGTTGGATTGCCATTTGATTGAGCTATGAAAGGGAGGGAATAGAGAGAGTTGTAGGACTGCAGGATTCCCGTGGTTTTACCCGTGTGGTTTCTCTCCTCGTGAGGATTTTGAGCCAGTAGTTGCCTACATTATTATAAAGTATCATTAAAACTCATTTAGTAGCATGAAAGAGTGACAAAGATGATTAGTAAACTAGCGCAATTTAAGATTTTTAAGTTTTTGCATAAATGGCTCCATTTAAGAATAGATTTAGCCGCTATGGTTAAGTCCGTCGGTCATTATAATGGTATTAACACGAAAACACGCCCCGAAGAATAATCCGAGAGCTGCGACGTCGATGCAGTAGAAGTTAAAAAGCTAAAGCGTCTGAAGTTTTAGAAACTGAAGAGTTTTCCAACTTCCACTCACTTCCGACTTGCACATCTTCGCCAGATCTCATTTAATGCGAAAACTAGATACCGCTCACCGCTCGCCCATCGATCTCGAGATAAACTTTATATTAAAGCTATGATCTCGAGCCTACCATTATTACCTACTGTTAATACGAAAAAACAATATAATGTTTCAATATGTGCACTGTTTTCATTGAAACAACTGTTTTCGGATTATGATTCTATCTATTTGAAATAATCTATTATTTTAGTAATTCATTTTTTTACCATCATCATCATCATCATTACCAGCCTGTAGACGTCCACTGCTGGATATAGGCCTTTTTTAGGGACTTCCAAACACAACGATCCCGAGCCGCCTGTTGCCAGCGGCCCCTGCGACACGTTTGATGTCGTCAGTCCACCTGGTTGGGGGTCGACTAACGCTGCGCTTTCCGGTGCGGGGTCGCCAATCTACCAACGTCTATCAGCTGTTCGAACTACGTGCCCTGCCCATAGTATTCGTTTATTTATATACGTAGATACTGCTGTGACTGTATTCAGCTTTTTATTCTTGTTTTCTATACGATATTAGGAAAACCAAACGACTTATAATATTCCGCGGTATGCGTCAAAAGTTACGCTAGAACATTGAACATAAAACACGAGTGATATATATAACGTCGGACTAAAATGTGATGCTCGAAATGATTTTACAGTAAACTTGCGTCGTTCCATTGTCCAACTCGTAACATTATATGATGCTCGCGCACGACGACGCGCGCCCGTAAATCCGGCGGCCATTGTCTCACGAGAATATTTCTCATTTTCTCTCGTTTTCTCGGGGATTATAGCAAAGTGTGTTTGTAAGTAGTTTCTTGTGGCCGAATATCCGCCATTTAAGTTTTCGCGGCCGAGTTAATGTTCGCAACACGGCGGCGTCAGGCCGAGTGCGGCGAATGTCTCGTGAGCCGCAACTCGGGAGCGGCAAGTTGCTAATCCCGAGGCTTGCCGCCGCTTGGCGACGGAACTTTCTGGATATTCGCAAACTAACTTGAAACTGTTTGACGTACAATAAACCGTCTGCCGAATGAAACGGAATTGTTTAGTAGAGCCTCATTGTCACCGAGGGAGCGAGGGGCGAGGGGCGCGGGCGGGCCGACTGCTGACACAAATCTAAACTGTTGACAGGCCTCTGTTTATAGACGAAATATTCAAATATAGTCGATGTTAAGAGCGGTCCGAGCGCGTAACAATGATATTAACATTTATGTCTGTGTGTGCTTTGTACGGCATCATGCCTGAGCGACAGATTCAATTTTGATGTTTACAAGATCTTTGTAATCGAAATCAAAGTCTTGTTGACGCATTCAACACTGGGACTTGTTTAAAGCCTTATGTCACAAATTTTTAAGGACTCCTACAAATATTAAAGTCCCAAAGCTCCATCTTCTAATTTTTTTGTAGGTACCTCAAGTTTTTGATAGTTAGAATAAAGGGGAAACTAACATAATAGTAAAAATAAAACAGAGATTCCAGTTATAACTCATATATTAATACCATTAAAGTTTGTCTTTAATGCTGTCCGATAAAGAATCCCACAAAGCAAAGTATTCAGCAAACGAGAACATCATTTCTCATAATGTTACCGTATTGTATTAAATTAGAGTCTAGACTTTTGTTATTAACTATTCGAAATCAGGCATAATGTCTGGCCATTACTCTAGTAGGCATTTAGTTACGGCATTAGACGGTGGTTTAATTTCTATTAAGTTGTGCTTTCATACGTTAATGAGTCGGTAACAAGCCACTTGCGCCACAATGCGGCGAGCAGGTGGCGGCACTCGCACGCCTGTCAATAAGTAATTGTGTGGCGCAGATTTATCGAGTGCGTACAATTAGTGGCGCCCGGTGGGAGTTCCGCCTCGCCTGCACTAGCTGGGTGGGTGGGTACCTGCCTGTACACTGTCACACCTGACATACAGTAAAATTGAAGCTTTGTTTGAAATTTCAAACTACCAACTTTTCAATACAACAATGTAATTTTTCATAATTTTTGTCCTGTCAGTTAAAGTGAAAACACAATTAGTGTTTTTGATCTTTTTAAGCTATTGTATAGCTTTTATCGCGGGCCTTGAGCGTGGAGACCGAATACAGAAATTCCGTAACGAAAAAACCTAACACCCCCTGAGTATCAAAAACATAACATCAAAAGCACAATTTCGGCAACGACGTCATCGGGGAACGTCGCTTAGCGGTAACGCGCTCTGAGTGCCCGGATTGACAGAGAGACACGAGTTCGAATCCCGTCGGTTCCGAATTTTTTTTTACAAGCGTGATATTTCAAAAAGTCATTTTATTAAATTAATGACTTTTTGCAATATCACGCTTAAAAAAAAATTGGAAACCGACGGGATTTGAACCCGCGTCTCTCTGGCAATCCAGGCACTTAGAGCGCCTTACCGCTAGGCCACGGTCCCGATGACGTTGGTAGGTAAACATAAGTTGATAAAAAATGCTATGCAATAGCTTTACCGCGGCAGTCTCCGAGTGCTTCCTTTAATTTTATTTTTTGCTAGCAACAAATTTACCTACATAGGAATTTGACATTAAATATTCTATGATTTATTAAAAAAATTTAATACTTGAAGCAGCATTATGCCTATGTGATACGCATCGCAATTCATCTCATCAATGATAGAAATGTTTAATCTAGATATTTCGAAGTAAAAACTAGGTAATAAGGTTCACTAAGGGGTTTTTCATATTCCTTGTTCAACGTTCTTAGGAGAAGCCTGTATAATTTTCTCTGCATTTTATCGGTACTTTTTATTTTGCGGTACAAGTCTCGAATCGTCTCATTTAGTTAAAAAGACGTCATTAGTTAACTAAAACAAACTGAAACTGCAAGTTCCAAACGCACCTCGCTCGAGAGACCGCGGCTAACTCCGTCGGGCACTAACTCTATCGCGCACTAACTCTGTCGGCCACTAACTCACTTGTACACCGACAGCAAACTAGTTTACTCTCTTCACTTGAACATTCGCGAGAAACTGAATTAGCAGCAATATACTAATACTGACTCGCTTCCCAACTTAGCTCACTGCAAAGAGGTTTCTCTCGTTAAAGTTGATTAACTCGTAAGTTTCTTAATTTAAGGTCTGAACATAGCAGAGTTCTATTAGAATTTAAATTGCAGCAGAAAATAGCAGAGCCGTTTCAACGATCTATTAAGCTATATTGGGTTAGTAATATTACAAACAACTGCAAAGTCTCTCGCGTACCACTCGTAGGGTCGGCGCGCGGGTGGCAACGATGTATGTATTCGGCTTTTGAGCCGTTGCTATTTAATTAAATAATGTATATCGCCCGCCGGCGCTGGACACATAAATTAACTTTATTAACTGTGACACGAATAAAATAAAATAACATTTCGTTTATATTGTCCACAAAGCGCTATCGAAGGGAAATCGCTCACAATGGCCGCGCCGCGCCGGGTGAATTACAACCCGCTTTGTTTCGTTTACCGCCGGGTGCGGCCTGAATCTGAGTTATAATCGCAAGGTCTAGGGCAACTGCTACGGTTACATGTCTGACATAACGCTTTCAAACTCAAACTCAAAATATCTTTATACAATGAAATCTTTATGACTATTTTGAATCATCAATTTTTAGATTATGAAAAGTAAAACTTAAAATTTAAGCTGCAAAATAAAGTCGAAAACTTAGAATTTAAGCTGCAAGGGTTCCAAATGCGCCCTGGTCGAGAAGAGCCCACATCAATCGTACAATATTATTATATTTTTATTATCACCATCTTACATTATTATTTAAAAACAATAGAACCAAGCACCCGGCAGCAATTCACTCAAACGCCTTTTAAACATTTATAAATTTATTTACACTATAATATTTCGCCAGGGTATCGGTCATTTTAGGTTCAATTTCAAGTTGAATCGATCGTGAATGAAGCTCGTTTTAAAGTAAACCTGACCCTCTGGTATAAAATGCTGTAACCTCCCCTCTAATTTTTTAAAAATGAAAAAATCCATCATCATCATTAATAGTAACTTTTAAAACTACTTTATTTTTACCAACACCTGTCGATTGAGCTTGTGACATACAGAAAATCAATTAAATTATCAATTAATTGTACAAAGACAATAAAACATTTACGTTTCATCGACTCAATCGCTGTGCGTGAGGCGATGAGTTAAACCGCACCATTTAACTTCTTTACCTTTGTACGCGAGGCCAAATACTCGATTAAAGAAATGGAGAGTAACAAAAGCGAGGGTAGTTCACACGCCTGTCACGTACGCGCGCGTAATGGCGCGTGCTGCGTAACGCTGCGTCAAGCGTCACGCAGGGCGACGCGTCACGCGCGGAGGATGAATGTGAACTAAATGTGAAAGCCTTCACACGTGTTCTCGTTAAAATAAACGTTTCCTCCAACTATATTTACGAACATGATAATATTTTTTTATATTTACTTTAATTTTTGAGTAATTTTAAAATTACTTATTGTTTTTAAATAAAATTGATGTAAGCACAAAATATTACAAATACCCTAAATAGCTTTATGGTCATGAAGATACTGGACACAAGGAAAATTATTAAAATCTAAAAGTTCTCGGTTCGGTCCCTGCTCGCTGGATGTCTTTAAGCTTAAAGGGAAAGGAACAATGATCATGTTTAAAATACATAATATATACATCTAATTATATTATTAATTTTATTTAGACTAGATTATTAACCGACGAAAAAAAACAGAGGAGGTTCTCAATTCGACACGTATATATATATAATTTTCATTTTTTTCTTTTTAGTGATTTATCGCCACGTAACCTAGGCGATAAATCTCTAAAAAATAAGAAATAAAAAATTTTAACAAAAAATAGAACCGACTCATAACGCACTAAAAAGTAAAAAATAATCTTAGATATGCTTAAGTAAATTAAAGCAACTAAATGACAGTTATTTTTTACTTTTTAGTGCGGTTTGAGTTGGTTCTATTTTTTGTTAAAAAAAATATTTTAAGTTTACATAATTATCAACACTTTCACAGTGTACTATAGAGATTTTGTGTCAAAAGTATTAATATATATATACAATTTAAATAAAACGATAAAGTTAAATGAACATGAAACGATTCAAATTATTTTGTGTGCAGAACGAAGAAAAGATTAGAGGATTGGAAGAGTTCAAATCGTCGAACAGTCAAGATGCTTCAATGCTTCACACACACACATGCACGCCGTGTAAATGTGTTCACCTGTTATCTTTATGTAATCACGGTTAACGATTAAAAATTATAATTAATGTTTGAAAATCGTAGTCAAAAATATGATTATGTTAATATATTTTTTTGCCTGTTTCATGATCACTACTATGACTCCCTGCTTAGGAAAGGGGTAGTGAATGGTACGTAATCTTTTGTTCTCAAGCCCGACTAGCGTTTGGTCGATTTTATATCAAGATTAAAGTAATAACAATTAATTTTAATGATTAAAATTAATAAAATTAATTGCCTCGTTACACTTAAAACGTACATAAAAAACTTGTTTAAAATACAATAAAATACCTGCAAAACGTTTTCGATGATGATGAAAATGATTTCTTAATACGAAATCCGAAAAATATTTCTCAGTGGTATACCTCACAATCGAAAACAAACTCCTGAATCAGTATTAACGTGGCGGCCCTCAGTTTCGTTGTAATTTATGTAAATTGGTTATACTGGCATAATGAAGCGTTTTCACAAAGACTCTATGGAAAGAAAATGACACTTAAGATAAAGAGTAGCGGAAAAACGAGCAGCGGGCGGCCGCGGTGAAGTTACGACGTAATATTATAATGAGACGTGGCCCCTTAGCGGCGACTACAAGTGCCTACTGGCGACTTCACTACCGACAGCGCACACGCGACAGGCGACAGGTGACAAGATCGCACCGACTATCGCCTGTCTCTACTTTCATCCTGACAGACCAAGTAATATCGACTTTCTAAATTTTAACTTGCAACCAAAAAGATTTTCTATTTCTACTCTCGAATTTAATCAATATATAATACTCTCTTTTATCGAATACGCTAGTTTCATTTTAATTTTAAAGAGTATTACGGGATTTGCCGTTTCAGTTTAAAGGTAGTAAGTGTTCTTTGCTTAGAAATACGAATACTATACAATATAACCTTATATTGTAATACAAATATAGCCTTAATGTTACTGATTCGAAGCTTTAGTAAAATTGTAAAATATGAGGTTATAGAAATGTGTGACCTCTTCGAGTTGATGGAGCAACCGTCTGCTGTGAACACACTGTGTCGTGTACACTGCGTGCTGCAGGCTGTTCCGCGCGTGCGATATCCAATACATTAGTGCAGCCGTAGTCTTGGACAATATTTACTCAAATATATCAATATCACTAGGCTAAAAATACGTTTTATTTATCAACCAACAGTAATCAACTAGAAACGGTTATTGTTTTGTACCATATTTTGGTAGAAGGTATTTTCACAGATATAAATTTCTTGTGCTTTTTAAACAATATTATTTTTGATTAACTCTCTTCGTTCTAACTTAGAGAAGCAAAAGCTGTACATGTCTCTATTCGAGAAACAAGAGCCATGAACGTAACACGTCCGACTTGTTGACTGAGACATATTTGCGGGACTTCGTGATGGAGTTATCGGTATACTTTGATACACAAAATGTCGCTTTAAGAATCTAATATATCATACCTTACAGTGTGAGTCAAGTGCACCATCGACAAAATATTATTCAAAATGTGCTCACAAAAAAATAAACACTACATGTGATGCCACAAAGTGAGTGGCGTCGGGCGCGGGCACGCACAGACACAGGCACAGGCACAGGCACAGGCACAGGCACAGGCACAGGCACAGGCCCAGGCACAGGCAAAGGCACAAGCCAGCGAGAACACAACACACAGCCTGTCACGGGACATTGTGTACTTTTGGCAACAGTCGCCGGAAATGACAACACATTCCGCGAGCTGCAGTCACAGCGATGTCAAGATAACTTCACAAAACTTTAGCAAAAATATAAAGAACTTCAGTGGAGTTTCTTACAAAGTTTTTCTGCTGAAGGATGAAGATGAATTTTTTAGTAAAATACAAGTTTATTTAATTTTTCTTTGCCGTTCAGTTTAAAACTTGAAATTGCGAATGTCGTGCCGTCTGCTATATTTTTCAACTTGTGTCAGTCTGCAATGAAACCGCAATTCCTTGAAGTATATCAGCGAATGATTACAGCGCATTGGTCACATGTCGTAGAGTCCGTTCACCATAATATGATGAACTCTATGGTATAAAGTTGCATAAAACAACTCCGATTTTCTACATTATTCTATTGTTAGAGAAGTGCTCAGCTGTTGCTCACTGTCTATTTTACTGTTATTTAGTATGAAATTCAACATTTAGGCTATTCTGACTGTTAAATGGTAACGAGTAATGGTAAAACCTCATTCGCCGATAAACAACGTCCCGCCCGGGAGCTTACGCTAGGTGAGTTATATTGTAGATTGGAACTCGGAGCGGGCATCCAATTAAAATTGGATCTAACAATACGAGCCGGTAGCTAATTAAAGAAAATTGTTAACATTCTCTCCAAATATTAAGCCGCTATTAAACGAACATCGCAGCACCGGCCGCCGGTCGACGCTCTTCGTTTACTTTCATTTAAACAGAATGGTCCTAATACGAATATGAAAACTTCCACATAGTTACAATTAAACCGTCGATAAACGATCAATATTCGTTTGTGTTGGGATTCACACTTGTACTGAACCAGTATCTTTAACTGCCATTTCTATCAGCACTACGAATACGTTATACGATGAATAGAAACACTTTTTACATTTTACTTGAAAAAACAATATGCAAAATATATGCTATATGAATTGCAAAAGATGTCCAAAGCTAAATTCTACTGAAAGTATGGCCCTTTGAGCGGCGTACAAAGAGCCGACAGATGCGACACTACGGCTACAGCACAACATGGCGCCTGCCTCTGTGCGCTGCTGTTGTATAACATTGAACATAACTACCCTACGTGCTGACCGTACAAAATATAAAAACATTTTGCTCCGACTCCAACTACGATGTTACTCTTTGTCCCTTCTTTAATGAGAGCCAAATGCGTAAAAGTTTTTCTGGTACTTCACTATATAGTTACTGTAAGTAATAAGGGTATAAGTAAAGACAAGGTTTGAAAATAACAAGGAAAAATAAAAAATTTTAAATAAAAATAGAACCGACTCAAAACGCACTAAAAAGTAAAAAATAACTGTGTCATTTAGTTGCTTTAAATTACCTAAGCATATCTATGAAGTCGGTGCCAGCCAAGTTTAAGGAACCTTTATTTTACGTAGTAAAGCATTTTGTGGGTTTTAGGTAACGTCCTTAAAGTAGAAACCTTGGCTGGCACCGACTCCTAGATATGCTTAAGTAATTTAAAGCAACTAAATGACACAGTTATATTTTACTTTTTAGTGCGTTTTGAGTCGGTTCTATTTTTATTTCTTGCTTTTTAGTGATTTATCGCCACGTATCGTACATGTACTATACTGTCATAGTATATTATATGCCACTAGTAGCCAAAAAGCTACCGATACCGAGACAAAAACCGAAATCGCTGTAAGCGTGCCCCCAAAATTTGAAGAGTTCCTTCAATTTCCCCAGGATATTCTCATCGGATCCTAACATGATGACATTGGGACCACCTTGAAAGTATGCCCTTTCTAATAAAAAAAGAATTATCAAAATCGGACAACTCTGTAAAAAGTTGTGCGTGATCATACATATAAAAAAAAAATATATACGTGTCGAATTGAGAACCTCCTCCGTTTTTTTTCGTCGGTTAAAAAAACACAAGCTAAAATAATCAAGACCAAGAACTGGATCCGTTTCGGAAATAAGAACGGATATTATCGCAGGAGCGTCGATGATAAAAAATAATGTAAAAAGGCTCTTTAGTTTCGCATCACCGGCTGCGGCCAGTGCGGCGATATTGAAAATAGCTCACGTGCCGTCGCTCGCACAGTGACGATATTGACGGAAAACTACCCGCTCACGAGCTTTTAACTGCTCGTGTTATACTTAGGTATATGGAACGTGCGCGACCTACCAACATAATTTACTTTTTTCATACAGATAATAAAATACTGCAAATACCCTGTACCTAGATGGCAGGTACTATACCGGAGAATGGATATCTAGCTGTTTAGGTCTGAAGTACTTAGTTTTGCATTAATTTATACCAGAAATCGTAATAGGCATCACAAAAAGTCCTTTTACAAGAATATTAAATGTGTATATTAACACCTTTATTCCTTAACGTGGTTAACGAGCTTGAAGCATTCGAAAATAAGCAAAAAATAATTCTCCGAAGTCAAGCACCGTCTCTGTGATAGGTTCAAGTCGACGTCTGTTATATCCATGTCAGAGCTCAGCCAACATGTTAGGCGAGCTGTAAAATTATCCAAAAACTTCTAAAACTATAACAAGTCATATAAAAGTAAAGAAGAGCTATCAGCCGACGATTTTCTTAAAATTTTATAAACTGTACTTTAGGAGCAGCTGTAGTTGAGCTTAATCTTAACTACCGACTGACACGTGCCCGCCCCGAGGGCCCTAAACTTAAACGTAAACTTTGCTATCACAAGAAATGCGAGATATAAACACTAATAGGTGTCATTGAGTGACAGGTGACGGTGCCTGTTGTCAACTGGGAGTCCGATAAGAATCCTCGGGAGATGGCGCGGCTGAAGAGCTGAGTTTGTCTAATTATTCACGTCATGTTTTGAATATAAATCAAAACTTGCTAGTGGGCAGGATTCACCGGCTGGCAAGTAACGGATTCGTTCAACATACACGAGAATGTGATAAAATACAAATTTATTCCACCTAAGACAGTATGACTTGAGTGTTTCGCGACGCCGGGAAAGTGAAATGCCAAAAATTTTTAACAAAAAATAAAAAAACGCCTTCAAAACGCTATGAAAAGTAAAAAATAACTGCTTCATTTGTTTACTTTAATTTACTTAACCTTATTTATAAAGTCGGTGCCATCCGAGCTTTCTACTTTAAAGGCGTTACCTAAACTTGGATGGCACCGACTTAACTGATGTTGTTAAGTAAATTAAAGTAAATAAATGACGCAGTTTACTTTTTAGTGCGTTTTGAAGGCGTTTTTACTTTTTGTTAAAACATTTTACTTCATACTTTTTGGTGATTTATCGACAACGAACATACGTAAAACCTACTCGAAGTAAACCATAAGTACCAATATTCGCCAGCCACTTATAACATTCCGACATCCCTGCAAATGTGCCTATAAAGTTCGAAGAGTTTCCTCGAGTTTTCCAAGATCTCATCATTGGATCATGACTAAACATTCAACCAATTGGAAACTATAATCTTTCAAACAAAAAATAATTCATCAAATCGGTCCAGCTGTCTTCGAGTAGTAAGGTACTCTTTAACCGTAAACAGTCAAAGAATAGCTTTAACTGTACTTTGTCTTCATTGTCAGATCCTTAATAACAGTCACAATCTACGTAGATATAAAGTTCTCATCAATACAAATTAATCAAGCACAATCACAAGGTAGAGACTGTAAGCCGTTACGGATCTCCCTTATTCTTCATCTTCATCACCAGGCCTTCAATGACAGTCACAGCTCATCTAAATCTAAAGTTCTCATTGAGACAGATTAATCAAGTCCAAACACAAGATAGCTACTGTAAGCCGTTACGGAGTTCCTTTAACTGTACTTCGTCTTCATCACCAAACCCTCAATGATAGTCACAGCTCATCTAAATATAAAGTTCTCATCAAGACAAATTAATCGAGCCCAAACACAACTAACTGTAACTGCTGTAAATCGTCAAGGAGTTCTCTTTTCTAAACATTGACTCCATCATCAGATCGTCTCCAGATCTTCATCAAATTGTAGTGCTTTTAAATACTTTTTTTTTTCTTCAGGATCCCATCATCAGATCCTGGTTTCCTTATCATGGTACTACCACCGGACTACCTCTTTTCCAAAAAAAAAAGAATTATCCAAATCATAAACGACGAAGTTATGCGCGAACACATAAAAAAAAAGAATATATACGGTCGAATTGAGTAATTCCTTTTTTTGAAGTCACTTAAGTAATACCTTTTTTAAGAAATTATTGGATTGGATTGAATTGGATATTACAAGTTAATTAAAAGATATATTGACTTTTTATGTTGGGACTACAAAAAAGAAAGAAAAAGTAAGAAAAACAACTCTTCCATGCATTGTTTCATTATCATAACGCATCGTTTTTGATGAAATCTCCCAGGCGGCTTTCTGCGACTTTTACAATAACTATCACCTTCTATTATAAAATTTACATAAAATCTGAGAAGTTATATATACAAAATCCTTCTTCAGAAAATCTATCTATTGTTGAAAACCGCATGACAGTGCGTTTAGTAGCGTTTGAGTTAATCGCGAACAGACAAACAGACGGACGCGGCGGGAGACTTTGTTTTGTAATATGTAAGGAAGGATTTATATGCGGCAAATAGGGAGAGATAGAGACAAATTCAAAAACCACACTCTCGTGTTGTAGAGACGTTACAGAGTAGTGCTACTGCTCGGGTGACCTCACAGTAACTCGTCGTACTGATTGTGAAACGCAGATCAAGTGCCGTGTGTTTACTCGAAATATTCAAAAGCTCTCAATATTCTCGTAATTACTTCGCTCTGCACTTTTCATATCCGCTCACATTTTATTCGAACGTAAAGTCCATTTATTCAAATCTGCGCGGAGAGCTGCAGAATAAATTAATTTATCTGTTAAATAAAGTAATTCATTCGCTTAATTAAGGTAGGAATATTCAAAAAAGGTGAAATTGTGCGTCTTTTGGACGACGGCGATTAATATTTAAATTCTGTAACGAAAAGTGGAGAGGGGGCGGGGGTAAGGGTGACTGTTTGTTTAGTTGTAGGCGTACGAAGCGATCAAATTCATATTTTTTAGCCTTTTTTAACCGACGAAAAGAAAACGGAGGATGTTCTCAATTCGACACGTATATTTTTTTTATGTATGACCACGCATAACTTTTAACAGAGTTGTCCGATTTTGATAACTCTTTTTTTATTAGAAAAGGCACGCTTTCAAAATGGTCCTATTGTCATCATGTTAGGATCTGATGATGATATATACTATGACAGTATAGTAAGAGTACGTTACGTGTCGATAAATCACTAAAAAGTAACAAAAAATATAAAAATTTATAACAAAAAATTGAACCGACTCAAAACGCACAGGAGTAAATAATTTTATTTACAGTTAAATATATACATTAAATTTAATATTTATAATTAAATAAATTTATTATATAAAAATAAATAAATAAATAAATTTATTAAATATGACGGCGCCTGCGTCATCCTACGCGACTAGAAAGAAGTCTGTGAACTGCACGTGTATCAGCTACGCCCTCTTGCGGCTGCGCATCGTTCGATACCCCCACACACCGCACTACTTGAGTCATTCTAAATTGTATAACAGGAGCGGGTCTACGTGGTCCCTTATGGAGCCTACTCAATCAGAAAAAACTGGCGGGCAGTCTAGGCTCTGGCGTGGCACGGTCCAGACGTTGTGATTTGCTTATCGCTTTGAACAGAGGAGGTGAGTGTTGACGCGCGTCACTAAGAGATCTCTTTTAAACCCACACCCGTGTCACAAGTCTCAGGCTCTGTTCGGAGTTATTCTCTCAGCCACGTTCGGAGTAACTCTCTGTCTCTGATTCCAGTCTTTGTACCTGCGTCCAAAAGGTTCCCTCTTTCGACAAATACATTTCATTTCAAATTCATGCAGTGACATCAGCAGTGTGCGCCGTATTCAACATGCACCGTAATTGTATTTCCAAAGCTCTCTTTAGTTCTTTTTTAGTTTTAATTGAAAAGTGTTTCCCACACCTAAGGGATTATTTATACGTCATCGGAACCGACGTCATCGTGATCGTGGCCTAGCGGTAAGGCGCTCTAAGTACCCGGATTACCAGAGACGCGGGTTCGAATCCCGTCTGTTTCGCAATTTTCGATATTACACTCTTTAGTTTCCCGATGTTTTCCATGTTCAGGTACATTACTCATTCATCTCGTCGAGCACTCGCTGTTCAGCTGCAGTAATCGTAATCGATGTGTGTTTTACTTTCATGCGTCAGATTTCCAGTTTAGCATTGTTACGTATTTTTAATGCGATTTCTCGCTCGGTTTGAGGGAGAGGAGGGAGAGTGTAACGAAGGCGGCGCGCTTCGGTAAACAGAGATTTGTGTTTGTTCCGGGAGGGATTCGAGGGTCTATTTGACATATTATTTCAGAAAATCAATCTGCAAACTCAATTGAATCCCACACAGCTCAATCTGTCTCCACAAAGTCGCAATTGTTCCGCGGAGCGACTCTCGAGCCGTGTCACATAACAAAGCTTTGAGAAGTGGCCGCGATCAGCCCGCCTCGGAAACAATGGGGTTGGAGGCGGCGCGCCCCGACGCACTAATGTTGTCAATTTGTGACAGCTCGTCACTGAGAGTCTCTCTCCGAGTGAGGGAGCTGACCGCGGCGGAGGCTGAGCCGATGTTTTGGGAAAATAGTTTCATTGGCTATACTTGTAATTGTTTTCTTTTAACAAATTTCTTCTTCCCCTATCAAACAAAACTTTAAACATAATGTTTAATTTATAATAATCTAATCAAAATGAAATTATTTTATTACCAAGCAAGTTTCACAATACTGAAGGAAATTAATTTCTGATAAAATTTCAGAAGTGATTGGCGGCCATACCCGAAACTCATGGAGCTGTTTGATAGAAGTTTAGATAAGATACAATTTACGTGAGGAGCCTCCCCTTCCGACCCCTCCAACCCCTCCAACCCCTCACGTAGCGCGCACGAGTTCCGGACGAGCCCCCTCATCATATTAGCAACAAATTGTGCAAACTTACCACATTCAGTGTCTGTACTTAATTACTTACACAGCATCACAACGAGTTTAATACAATCAAGCGAGATAACTAATTTGAGAATTTTTTGAATTATGCTCAAATTGTATATTTTAGCCACAAAGAGTAACTAAATAGTTAATATTTCGAAGTCTGCTAATATTTAAAGTCTTTTTTTTAAGTATGTGCATTTCTAAGTTTTCTCCGAACAAAAATCTTTTATGCTAGTACTAGTATATTATTGATATAATTTATAAGCAGAGTATTGTATGTCCTGGTCTATGGCTAGTCAATTCAATATTTATACTTAAGCGGAGTTAGATAGGCAGCAGTGCTATATCCCCGTGCTTCGAATTACATTAAGCTGCCTCCTGGTTATTATTATTCAAATCTGATATATGGTGTTTCAGAGCAAAACATTAACATTATCAAAAGACCATTTCCGTCATTGGAGTAGCGTGTTGGATCGCGCTCAAATTCCCTGTCTTATAAAGAAACAGGCCTGCGCCTGTAATAAACCATTTAAAATAGGTTGATGATGAAAATAATCACAGTATTTATGAATTTTATTCCGTTGCGAGAGTACGCGTGCGTGTTTACCAAAAATATTTCCATGGCGGAAGCGATCGAGTATCGAAAACAAATTCCGTCCTCCGATGCCGTTAATTCGGTTCAACAAACAAACACAAGTTGAACTCGCATTCGCATGTAAAATATTACTCGTATTCGTGTAAAGCCCATCGCGCACCATCTGTCAGCATATTCCGCCGCGGCTGGTGGCGCCACCTGCGACATACGCAGCTCCAACGACGCGCGGCCCTTGTGACGCGTTCAAATAAAATGCGCGGTTGGAAGTACAATTTGGAACGCAAATTGAAAACACAAATCAAATGTCAGTAACAAAGTTTCCACTTTGATGAGCTGGTATAGTTCACCCCCGGGTTCAGCATCCAACACTACACGCTCTGTTACTTTATATTTTTGATCAAATTTCGCAGCCTTACGCAGCGAGACTCGATTAGTTTGCAGCATAAAAATTGTATACTAAGAAATGTTGATAGGTATCAAATATTAATTTTTGAAGCCTGGCACACACTTTGTAAGTTTCAAATATTTTGTAATAAGTATTATCTCATATGTTCTATGTTCCAATTCGATATTTCATATGAACGTGCTTCCGTTTGAAGCACGTTCATCTGTCGGTAACTCGACTACAATTTCGAATGACCATTTTCCCTGAGAGAAATTAATATTCATTAATATTGGAATGGATCAATAAATAAAGAATGTAACTTAAAACAAGGGGAGTTGTGACATGCAGCGGAGGCCACGTCGGTGTAACCCACGCTGAGCTCGTGTCCGAACTCGATTAAATTTTTCACGATTGGAAATTCCGCACGCGGCCATGTTTTACGAAATAAAATGTCACGAGCTTTTTCGGAACGGAAAACCGTTTGCATTGAATGTCGTTAGTGTTAATTTTGCGCTCGATTTGAAAAAATAATTGCGGGTTCGTTATGTGAAAAGTGTGCGCCGAGCCTATTTCCGTGTATTTATTTATCGTTTCGTGTGTAAATTTATTCATTGGGTGCGTCCGGTGCGCGGCGGACTTCCCGTGTGTTTACACAAATAATAAATAACATGAATAGAACCAAAAATAAATTTAATGCGGAAATATCATAAAAGCAAGTGATAACGTACTTTTGTTGTAAGAGCTCTACCGATTGCCGGCGGCTCGTCCGTGTCGCGACTTGCAGTAGCTCATGTTATGAGTAATGTTACACAGTTCCGAATTGTACAATCGATATTTTTTTTAATTTAATCGGAGTTGCAGAATAACATAATAACAAGTCTACATTTAAGATAATATATGCGGCTATATTTTAGAGCTGAAGCCCGAACGCTTAACCCGTTTGAGTGTCAAATCGAACAAGGTGCATTCTTTGTCGTGGCGTCAACAATGTATGTTTACTAGCTTACGGTGATGTTGGCCTCCTAGCTCCTAGTTTCCCTTTCTGTGGGAACACAGCCTACAATCTATGTTTGCGCCTTTCTTTCGTATCTTTCGCGTCGTTCTGTAGTGATTAAGTAACAAACGCAGTAGAGTACAGTTACAATATTAAGTAAAAATCGCACTAGAAACCACTCGATTACACAAATTCATCTTTAAAAAAAAGGAAAAAGTCGAAAGAATATGGAACGATTCAAATTATTTTGTGTGCAGAACGAATGAAGTATTGGAAAATTCAAGGGAGTTCAAAGCGAGTCGTCGAACAGTCAAGACGGTTGAAGGAACGTAGGGAGGTATTCCCTACGAGTTATTGCACGTGTAAGGACGATGAATCTGTAGTGGTCCCCCAGAGCAGGTGGCGTGTAGAGACATATGAGACGCCGAGACAGATCATCGTCGCGGTGATGGGTTCTTTCAAGCCTAGGCGTCGCAACGTGCTGCATCGATTCTTGTATTCTACAATGGGTTAATAAAAGACTATTCTCCTTGTGTGATTGTTCTTCTAATCCCCGACCCCTAGGTAGTACGTTGGGGGGCTTACGGTAATAATGGAATTATCATTAGCGATCACTATCAGATTTATGACAGAGATCGGGACCAACGTCGTGCTCTCCGAGGCACAAGGGTGACACACCACCAATTTTCCGACTCCGAAATGTACTGATAATTTCATAAATGAATGAAAAACTCAAAATTATTTGCAACCCAGGTTTTGAACCCAGAAGCGTGAGTCACATAGGCTAACTACTAGATCATCGAGACAGTCAAAAAAAGTTTACTTCCTACTTATTTAGGAAAATGATCAACAACACAACTGCGAAACTTACGCATACAACTAACTACACTCAGTACCATTTAGACTTTACTCTCATATTTCTACTTGCAACATTAAATGTACGACTGAAGCTCGGAAATTCTAGAATTGTTTTAGCTTTTATCAATATTTAACTTCACTAACATACGTATTTAACTTAACGCAAATGTATGTTACGTAATATAAATGTCATGTTAAACATTTCAAATAAATTTTAGTACCGCTGCCGCGAATATTCAAGGCTTCGGTACGTTTATGTGAGAGTTACAGTGGTACAAATGTCATCACCATCCAAATTAGCACAGCGATTGAATCACATTATACATTTTGATGTCTCAAACACATCAAGAGGAACGGTATCAAAGCTCACTGAGCTCAGTGGTTTGTACTTTAATGTTCAGCGGTGGAAGTGGCCCGGCTCGCAAATACAAATAAATCTTAATAATATCTGTACTCAATTAAACCACTAAGTTCAATTTTTATTATCAATAAGTAATTTTTAGGAGATATTGGTCCAAAAAAGCTCACAATAAAGGACATCCTTCACGGCCCATACAAAAAATACCAAAATGTCAAAGTGCTGGCCAAAGAAAAAAAAGTAGTTATTTGGATTGAGAGTATTATTGTGAACATTTTTTACTATCATAGCAATGCTGTGATACCTTTACTTTCGTTGATATTTAAGTTTGAAAGTGCAGAATTTTTCCGAGAATTTTAATTTTAAACTTATTTTAGTCGTTATTATAAACATTTTTTGATACGACAGCAATGCTGTGAAACCTTTATTTTCGTAGATATTGAATTTTAAACGCTAAGCAAGAATTTTGTTTTTAAATAGATATAATTTTTTTCTAAACCTTTTTGTTACGACAGCAATGCTGTAAAATCTTTATCTTCACTGATATTAAAGTTTAAAAATGCAGATCTTTTCCAAAACTTTTATTTCTTAATAAAATAATTACAGTAATTTATTTACTATCACATATTTTTTTGTATTGAATACAAGTTAGCCCTTGACTGCAATCTCACCTGATGTTAGGTGGTTAATTAATTATTAATTAAAGATGGAAGCGGCGTTTTAGGAGTAGGATGAAATCCACGCCCATTCAGTAAGTTCCCTCCGGCACGGTGGTAACTAGTCAAGACCGATGTCTCCCACCAGCCAAACTGGGCCAATCAAGAAAATTTCAATCGGCTTAGCTGAGAATAGAACCAGCAACCTTTGGTTCAAAATGCATCGCGCATGCAGCTGCGCCGTCTAGCGTCTAGCTTAAACAATACACTCCAGTTTCTTACAGCAGCACACTCAAAATGTTTTTCTATCGTTTATAAATACTTGTATGTAAGTATTTGTTATTCAAAAAGTTTTCATTTAATTTTTCTGTCTCTGAACATCAATGCTAGTAGTGTAGCTCGCAATGATAATGTTATGTATATTACAAACAAAGTGCTCAGCTCGGGCGCCGAGTAACTCGCGACGTTTGCCCTTATTTGCATTTCAAAGCCCCCTTTAATAACTGATCCCCCCCGCGCAGGGTCTAGTGCGGCCCGACCGCAACTTTGGTGATTTAGTGTCAATTTAGTGCGGCCAGCGAGCGAGGCCGGGACTGGGTCTCTCGAACCCGCAGTTTATAAGAAACAAACGTATATACAGTGCTGCGCGCCACTACGAACTGTATAAAATGTTACCAGTAGCTTTGAGTATGAAGAAATCCGTTATAAATAACCCTCTACATAGTGAAATGAGCAACTATGCTGAATTGCAATTAAATCGAATACAATTATAGTTTTAGATATCTCCGGATAGGTCAGTATTTTTTTTTACTACATATTGGCCCTTGACTGCTATCACACCTGATGTTAAGTGATGATGCAGTCTAAGATGGAAGCGGGCTAACTTGTTAGAAGTGGGACAAAAATCCACACCCCTTTCGATTTCTACATGACATCGTACGCTTGGCGATACGTCTTTGTCGGTAGGGTGGTAACTAGCCACGGCGAAAGCCTCCCACCAGCCAGACCAAAATTAATTAAGAAAAATCTCAATCTGCGCCGCTGGGAATCGAACCCAGTACCTCCGTCTTATAAATTCACCGCGCATACCACTGCGTCACGGAGGTCGTCAAAATTATAAAAATTACTAAAGTATTTTATAGGTTAGAATGGAAATAAAATTTGTAATTAATGTTTTTCGAAATATTATTATAGAAAAACCGACTTAAATCACGAGTTCTTATTGGACCAATTTCGACTGTTTCATCTGTAATAGCAATAAATAATTAAGCAATAATTGACTGCTGCGAAATCAAAAATTTTAATTGTAGGTGCGTTAAGCACTTCTGTGTCATACATACTTTATGTATGATAAAATAGTGGCCGAGACACTCTTGGTAACACGCGATTACTTTACACTTTAAACTAAATAAATTGTTAACATCAGATGAGTTCACAGCGAAACTTAACGACGAAATAAAACAAATGTATAGTAATAAACGTCGTTACTAAATGATTAAGCAACTATGTATCTACTATCAACTAATTTAATTTTAAACTTATCTTCAATCTAAATTTACAAATGTAATAATTTCCATCAATTTGAGAGCCATTCGAAATGCTTCGGCAACTCGACGAGTCGTGGGAGTTATTGAGGTCAACATCGAATTGTTGTCTCCGGATGTTCAGAAGGTATTGATTCTTTCTATTTTTGATCATTAGCATTTATGAATATTGAACTATTAAAACAATAATATTTATAAAATTCGCCTCCATAGAAAATAAAAAACAACGACCTTTGAACAAGTATGGACATATCATACTTACGAGTGCATTTGATAACTTACAGCATATTTATTTTGAGTACTAGATTAAAAAACTATGAACTAAAAACAAAATCCATCAAAATCGATTGCATAAGTGATTACGTTGAAAAATTTTCTTCTACAAAAGTACCTTGTAGCTGGATTGTTACTTCAAAGAGGAACATTTTCATCGCAAATTCAATTTTACATTAAATCGCAACAATGGATTAAGTAATTCATGAGAAGCCGAGCGCGCACACTAGTGCAGCGGTATGGCTCCGCTCTCACACGCCACCGCACAATGGCGGCGCACTTTATTTTCTCAAGAAATATCCGCCGCGAGCTAACGACTCCCGCGTGTCTAATAACAGGTAATAGAGCTCCGGGGGAGCGCGGAGCTGTGGCGGCCTACCGGCGGAGCGACGGCCTAACAGCGGTGTTTTTAGCGACTAAAAATCAAGTCTAATGTCTAATGTTAACAATTTAAACTATTCAAAATGTCTAGCCCTTCAAAAGCAAAGGACTTCTCTGAAGTTCAGTGCGAAACCATCGTTAAGAACAGTGAAAATTTTCAAATGGTTCGCTAAGAACACAGCCTCATAAGCCTCTAGATCCGGATCACTGTCGGATCGGATCTGAACACTGCGGTGCTCCTTGCCAGCAGCATAAGCAACGCTCTATTACCTCCCCAAACGAATCTTGTCACAGAAAGGTCTACTAATGTTAAAATTGTGCCGGACACGTGTTGCGTCTTGCGTCGTGTGTAGAGGGGGAAAGAGAGGGGATGGTGAGGAGGCTTTGCGGCGAGTCCCCCATTTCTTTAGCTCGCAACTAAATGGGAAGAGTGATAAACGACGTCGTCAGAAACATTTCGTATGTTTTCTTTTGTTTTACGTCTTCTTTACCTTACAAAGGGTAAACTTACAAACGGAATGGAATGAGAAATAGGTCCCGCGTCGCAGGCTGCCCTTCTGACGATCATTTACTTATGCACGAGTACCGACCCGATAACTTGGAGTGAAACATTTGTTTTCACGAAAACGAGTAACTTACATATAAAAGGTTTTCTTTTATGTTTAAGAAAAGAAATAAGCCATAAGAAAGTATGTAAGGACCGTGGCAAATGAAAGAATGCAATTGCCTTGCACCTATGGGAATGGGGCGTGATGTTATTTATGTATGTATTTGAACTTGATTAATACTCCTCAATTATTGCTTGGAGTGGGTACGATAATATGTGATAATATAGTGAAACAGACGCGAATGTCTATTATACTCGGGAATCGTACCATAAAGCCTAGAGCTCAGTGTAGTCCCGAACCGTTGGAGCGTTCACTCATAGAGTTGTTTTCCCTGCTCCGTATAAAATAATTTGTATAGAATTCATGATACAACAAAACATCACTTCACAGAACAACACAAAATAACAGTAAACTAGAATAATACAACACTTTACTCGCGAAATAAAGCACGGAATAATAGCGTTACCCGCCGCTTGCTACCTTACTCTACAGGCCAGGCAACGTTAAGTTTTTTCTGCCTACCCTTCAAACAGTATATTTCATATTTATTACGTACAGTATTAATGGTGTGAAAATTTTGCTGAAACCATTACTCACATGTGCGGCCCAATCGTTAGTGCGCGTGTGTGCGTGTCGATACATTGTATGGTGTGTCGATTTCACACTACTTTAAATAGAAACACCTTCAACAAAAGATTACATTGTACACTTTGTTGAAAAATAATTGTGTGCTAGAGTAGAATACTAGCATCAGTAGCACGTGGAAAACGTGTGCTCATAAAAATGAAACTACTTTTAAAACATACATTAATGATTCGTCTTAAGTATATTTGTCTTTCTATAGATAAGTGATTGTTTTCGCTTCCGTCTAGTATGTGTTTCAAAAATATTATCACTTACAAATAAATTAAATGAATGAGAGTGGAAGAACCTAAGGAAGTATGCAAGGACCGTAGCAAAGGGAAGAATGTGGTTTACTGTCTACCTCTATCGGAATAAGGCGTGATTTATGTATGTAATACGTGAAGTTTATGTGACACTTCCATTAACTGCAACAACTTGAAAATTCTCAGGAAATTTGAAGGAGATCATTGAAATAAGTTTGCTCGCTGCGCATAACTTATTTGGGTGGGTGGGTGGTGTTGGCCACACGAGATAGCGATCCAAGTAAACTGCAGATTGTCGTCAAAGGCCATGTGTGCAGCTAAATCCTGCCACAAACTTACAAGCATCAACTCTGACAAGACTTTATCACTTATATTTTTGAGTACGTGAAAGATCGCAATATACAATTTTCCCGCGGGAAAAGTCGCGGATGTCTATTAGCAGGGTAATCTAAGTCTTTTGGTAAATAATTAATTAATTTTCACCAATCAATCAAATCAAATACGTTAAGTACTAATTAATCTGTACGTCAGTATTAAATTTGAAAATATTTGGCTATTCTCAATCTGGAGGCGTCGGAAAGATTAATGAATGTATTTAAATTATTTCCTAATATTAGGCGCCATCGCGCGGCTCACTGTGAGCCAGTAATTAATCCAGTGTTGTCAGCAATTAGCGGGGAACTTACAGCGATGTAAGTCAGAGCCTTCCGTTGTAGCTAACAACAGCCGGCGGTGTTGCGACGAGCGGTAGTCACAGCCCGAGCTACACGCAGACACCGCCTACATACATTCAAAGAAATCTTGTAAAATCATGATCTTAGTTTTAAAAAATTCGTTAAACAAAACTTTATTTCTAAATCAATTAAATTTCTCGTTGAGCCAAAGTGTTGACTCTTATACTTATTTCAAATTGTTCATATCAAAGGAAATTGTTCCGGTTAGAAATCAAAGCGACAGAATGACGCTTCCACTTTACTTTAGCCGACAGCCTCAGACGTGCCCTGACGTGCTCTGACGTGCTCTTACGCGCCCTGACATGCCCTTACGTGCACCGCTGTCGAGATGTTTCGCTAACGTCAGGGCCTTACTTCGTAATTACTATTCCTTTTCCTAAAAATAATAACCTATTTGAAAGAAATGTGCACGTTTTTAGAAGAAGCTCAAAGAAGGCTTTACGTAAGTCCATGTAAGACGAGCGGCTCGATGTACGAGGTAACAATGCAGATTAGAGCTTGCGACGAGATTTAAAATCTCAAATAGCGGCGAACATGTCGGCGAGAGTATTGTTGTATCTCATACGAGACGCTTTGCGCGCGGCTTGCTCTCGTTTAACTTCTATTGTATTCCGTTTTGGGGAAAGTATTGTGCTAAATAATTGTCCCTAATGATAGTGTTCGGACGGCCGAGTGGCGCAGTGGGTAGTGACCCTGCCTTTGCGTCCTAGGCTGTGGGTTCGATTCCCACGTCTGGAAAAATGTTTGTGTGATAAGCATGGATATTTTCCAGTGTCTGGGTGTTTATATATATCTTATAAGTATTTATGTATAATATATATAAAAATATTCATCAGTTATCATAGTACCCATAACACAAGCTTCTTAACGATTGTACATACTTTTGGGCTTTATAGCGATGTGTGTAATCGTCCTATATTTATTTTATTTATTATTTACGTGGGGATGTATGTCCCTCGGTTTCACCCGCGTACTGCCGTTACGGTTGGAATTTTGGTATAACATGTAGCCTATGTATTAAAATTTTATGGATAAGTATATTGTGGTAATGTTTCATTCAAATCCATTCAGTAGTTTTTTCGTGTTATAATAACATTTTTTTACATCCATAGATCCATACAGCCATACTACATAATAATACAAACTTGCGACTTTATATAGTAAGTGCAGCATTTATTGTGTCCCGGTTTGCTCATTCAGTATCAGCTTTACGACGTCAGAGGAGGGATACGTTTTTCGAGGTATGTATACCCATTATCCTGCTCTCCATTTCGGCAGCGCACGGCTAAATGTTTACGGATTTTGAATGATAACTATCATGATGTTGTCAAAATTGTGGTAGTGACACAGGCTCTACAAGTTTTGAAAGATCACACTATAAATGGTGGAAAAAAGGAGGAAGTGTGTAGTTTTGTCAGCAGGTGCAGTAGGACACGATTAACTCAAACATTGTTAAACGGATTTGTACATAGTTTTGTTTTTTATCCGACTGCGTCAGAAGGAGGGTAATGTTTTTCGAGCGTATATATGTATGTGGGTATGTATGTCAATTTTTTTGACACGCGCTACAGCCTAAACGGTTGGACGAATTTTGTCACCGCCTGCAGCACCATAAATAGTGATACTTGTATTTCTCTTTTCAGTTCATTAATTCTAAGCAGTCGGGTTTTTTGTTTTTATAATAATATTTTTTTTACATGATACAGGTTGGTGCGAGCCGCTAGTACTACAGATAATAATAAATGAATGCAGACACGTGTATATAGCACACGTGCAGCGTGTATTGTGTCGACGTGTTTGCTCGTTCGGTTCGGTTTTTAATAAAGTGAATAAAGCAAAGTGTGCCTATTTAAATAGGTTCAGTATTCTAAAGTAGACTCACTAGCTACACTCGTGATTCATTTATATGATTTTAATTTGGATATTAACTTGGCACTCGCTACAAAAACAAAGTTTGCTGTTTTGTTGAACAAACAATTATTGTCAGTTGTTTTAATATTTTTTCCTTTATCGGCCCCGATGGAAATCTCCTAAGATATTTTTTACAAAAAATGAATTATACTACGTGGATGGTAAAATATGAGAGGATTGAAATGAATGCTACATGATCATATTATACAACACTACGTGCTCGCAGCCTACCCGCGAGCGGCGGGGGAGCGAGCGCCGCCGCTAATCCCCGGAGTTTTTGCGCGCTTCTTTGTTCTTACTTTTATCGTGTTTTAGATGTGAGAGATTACACTACAATATAGCAAAAGTAGAGCGTCGTTCCGCTCGTTGGTTTTTGACGGCCTCCGTAGAGCAGCGAAATGTGCGTTAGATTTATTAGACGGAGGTCCTGAGTTTGATGCTCTGCTGGGCCGATTGAAATGTTTAAAATTAGTTCAGGTCCAGCTGGTGCATCTACCATGGTTAGTTTCCACCCTGCTGACAAAGTAGTTCCAGTATGATGTCATATTGAAACTGAAAGGGGTGTGGATTCCATCCTACTCCTAACCAGTTAGCCCGCTTCCATCTCAGATTGTATCATCAGTTACCACCAGCTATGATTGCAGTCAATTGCTAACTTGTAGTGAATAAGAAAATAGTGCTCGCCTACGACGGTCCGTGGAGCGTTGGAGATTTTGTCATTAATATTATCGTTATGTTTTTTATTTATAGAAGTGGATAACATTTAAATGAGCCACTAAACTCCGAATTTCTCTTCAGTCTAATCTTCTAAATCTCTTTCATTGAGCAGATGAAGATAAAAGTTATCGGAAAACAAAACAGTCTGCGGCGAGCGAGCGGCGGCCGCCGGCAGATGTCTAATTAAAAGATAAATTGTTACAGCTTTTGTTTTAAATTCAATCCTAAAGAAATACCAATAATGCTTCAACAATACACCTCTTATTTGGTCTACAGGTAGTTTAATAATAAGTTTTATTAATGCTCGCTATGAGGGCAACCAGTAGCGGCCATGACAGACAAAATTACTGACAAAATACTCTATTACAATTTTGGTATTTCTAAACGTTAATGATAATAATCGGTACCGACAACTTAACGGACTCTTAACAGACTTGAAGCTTTAACAAGAATTTATCGGAATAAATAAATATATTATTAGCATGTCCCGAAACATACGATGTTGCGATACATGCGATGTCGTAATTCATAGCTAACAATATACCCCCTACAACTTATGAAAAGTTTAAACGTAAGCAAGGTCCAACACAACGTCGTTTAAGAGCTGTTCTCTGAACTCCTCCCGAAGGTGAACCCCATAAAGTCAGCGTTCAACCCGTTCGCATGCGGCACGTGAATCGCCCCACGGCACGCAGCACGCACCGGTACGCACCGCTCCGTGGCACGCGGCACGCACCGATCCCCCACACACTACCCATTAGTGTGAGAGTAGCATGCTCGCAATCGAATCGTGCTCCATGATAATCAGAATTGTAAATGGACGTAATTCTGTTATTCGAATTCCAAACTTTTACAGATAAGCTAGCCCTAAAAGCTTCTAATATAAAATTGTTCAAAATTTATATCACAAGAACAAGGTATTTAGGTTAACTTTGGTTTAACTAGAAAGATCGTTTCTCCATCGGCCCAGTACGTGTAATCGTGCAAGAGTCGCGGCTCGACGTGTTCTCAGGAAGGTCAGTCGTGATATCAGACTATTAGTGAAGTAGTTAAGATATCATTAATATTATTTATTTACAAAAAATAATGCCAATGTTTGCGCTTAATTTTTTGTAGAGTTGTAACATTTGACTTTTGATAAATGGAATATTTGACTTCATCAATTCTTGTAACCGACCACAGCAAGTTTGTATGTGAATTTGCAGCTCATCCAGTGGACAACGAGTGTAATGTTCGCATTGTAAATAATTGCAGAGAAGAAAAAGTTGAAGAATCATTCTCTTGAATCTCTCTATATTAATAAAACTGCATTGAAATGTGTTGATTAAAGATTTAAACGTACATCTGTGTGTGAGTGACTTTCGTACATAGTTTATTAAGATTCAATTTTATTCTTAACTCATTCTTGCTAGTTACGGTAACTCAATAATCCACAGATTAACGAAATTCAGTTAACACTTTCTTGGGCCTGTCGGTTATAAAAACTTCCTGTTATAAAAGCGTCGTTGCGAGTCAAGTGCACTACAAAATGTTTAAAGTCGCTTCCGGTTTGATTTCGTCGTTTATGAATTGCGCCGAAACGCCTTCATTTATTTTACCTTCCGAAACGGGAATGATGTTCAAATTATTTAAAATTCAGCTGCCGTACATTTTAAGCAGTTTAAAAATATTATGAAGTTTGCGTTTTAATTAATTAAGTCAGATGTTATGTTGCTAAAGTGTTAAGCGAGAGTGAGTCTTTTTTAATTAACATCTAATATTTTTGTATTACCTGAAAAGATTTATTTAAAGTAAAAGTTGTAAAAAACTAACTGCAGAATATTTACAATAGGTCAAAAACTTTACGCTGACAGTTTTTAATTCCTTGGTCCATTTAAACTGTATTTTAATAAAAAAAATGTTGTTCAATAAAGTATTTCTTTCTAAAAAAAATGAGGTTCTGTTAATGGATATTTGTTATATATATTGCCCGTTCTGCAAATCCATCATAAACCTAATATTATTATTAATATCAAAAGAGTTTGCATAATTTCAGTTTACACCAACACACATTGCAAATTTTTAGATACGAACTCTCGGGCGAAATTAAAATATAATTGACAGTTTTTATAAAAATAATACCTATATGTAGTTGCTCAATTAGCGACAGGGAATTAAATCGCGATAAAATAACATCAGCTTTTACCAGCGGCAGGTATTTGCTCTCCTCATTACCAGCCACTCTAACGTAGCAATGGCGCAGAGCGCGCGGGAGTCGTTCAGAATAGTGCAGCGTCCGGCTCCTCGAGACGGCGGAAAATTATTTCCCCATTTTAATCAAAGTCATTACTCGCCTTAAACAGATTGGAGAAAAAGGCATTATGTTCCACTCCACCCACTTAGCGCTTCGAGTGCGGCTCCGAGCTCCGTCGGGCTCAGCCGGTCTTAGCACAGTTAAAACTTGCCAAGGTTTATGCTTCGCAATATGCGAGGAACAGCTAAGTATAAGGTAATAGAGTAATTAACCTTTATATGCGCTGCACGAGTTTTACAATAATGGCACCATTTTGCACTTCCTCAAAATGAAACGTATTTAACTAAGACTCAAATAACTTTTAAAGTTATCTTTTACATTGAGGTTTACGTCTAAACCAGAAACGAACGGACATACAAACACTGTTGTTTAGTTTTATCATTTTCCACAAACATTAAAAGCACACAGATTTTCGATCTGTGTAGTACAAACAGTTTGTAAATTTATTTAAATAGTTTTATCAAAAAACAAAACCTGCAGTACCAAGTTGTGGGATCTCGGGATCAAGTATCTGTTTATTGTAAATAATTTATTGAAAAGAATCCTTTTTTAAGCCTGCCTGGAACCTTAAATCCGGAACCATGAGACCTGTTGCAACAAATGTTGTGAACAAGGATTCAACTGAATAAATAGACAAACTACTCTTTAAATTCTGTTGTATCCAAAGATAGTCTGGCTGTTCACATATACAACAATATCTGCAGACACGTAGCGTAGTACGTCACTCCACGCTGTCCTGGCATCTCAACCTGGCCCACTCAGCGATGACCTTACTGATAAAACACCGCCTCACTAAACCATATATATTGTAATATATGTCACTGCACCTGCTTTACGCAGCAGGCTACACGGACCTCGACTACAAACTCTACATACAGAGGCTCCTTCAATTTAACAATCAAGTTTTAGGATATTTTTATTATTTTTTACCATACAGTAAGTAGAAACAAAGTCTAGAAGTTTGTATAAAAGTCTGTCAATTTGCAAACTGTGTCGACGAGAGTACAGTGTAGGAGCTGTCGGTGATCGCAGGCAGGTATACATTCTGTGAGCTACGTGATGTTGTGCTGTTTATTAAATCCATTAATCACTGCGAGGGTGATACAGCGGCCGGGGCGGGGCGGCGCAAGGCAGTGGGGAGTCGGTTACGATCACTGGCCACACGGACATCAAATGTCACTTAGTGAAGGGACGATAAGGGACACAGGAGTGATTTTCAGTAGGGACTATAATATAAAAGGATTTGAAATTAATTAACATCTTTATATTTAGAAAAAGTGATTATTTCTTTAAACATTAATATTAATCATTGCATAAAATTAAACACGCAGGTATTTGTAGTAACTTATTCTTGAAATGTTTGGAATAATCATAATAATTATTATTTTCTGCGAACGTGGCATAGTCTGTATCACATTGAGCGTTTTGCTCAAGGGTCGGGTATTGAGGTTTAATGTCAAGTCCTACTCGTTCGAGCAGGTAAAGAGGCGGTCGTGAGAAGCCTCCTCGAACACGACTTTAATATTGAAATGAAGGAAGTACAGTGGCTTTGTTGGCTCGCACCTATTCTACGTCGTCATATACACAACGGTTCAGAGACAAGAATTATGTGTATCACAATAATATATTTTAATATGGCAATGATGTAAAAATATTTTTGTATATCTGAAGAGTACAGTGAAGTTATTATCGAACTTCAGTCTCTTTATAAAATATTCCAAACTAATTCAATAGGTTTTATTTTTAATACAATCCATTTCCTTTTACTTGTAATTTACTTATAACTAGCGCACGTATTGATGTTGTTACAGTATGTGTCGTAAGTGGACCGGTATAACCGTAAGAGCGCTTGTTTCTAAGATCGGCGGCTGAGCTCGGGGCAGGGTGGGGCGGTGCGAGGCGGGGCGAGGGTGTTAGCGGAAACTGGCCGGGATTGTTTCTCTTCAGGACTCTTTATAGCGACGGTTGAGGACGTTTTCTTAGGAGTAAGCTGCTGAAACGTTTTAGGACAAGTAAAGTCGGTCGAGGTTTAACTAAAGAAAGAATAAACATAAGTAGCTCTGATGTTCTAAATAGGAACCTAAACATTGACCGTAGGTTAAGCGTCTTGTACGACTTTTATTGTTGGATTAGCGATTAGGTTTACTTAGATAAGGAAGGTTGGTAGACAGGATACGTATTGTGGAAACTGGAACCTTTTTTTAATCTCTAAAAAATCTCCTGCTAGTTGGCCGTTGACTGCTATCACTCCTGATGTTAAGGGATGATGCAATTTAAAATGGAGGGCGACCTAACTGGATGGTAGGATGAAAATCCACACCCCTTTTGGTTTCTACACGACATCGTACCGGAACGCGAAATCGCTTGGTGGTACGTCTTTGGTAGTAACTAGCCACGGCGAAAATCTCCAATAAGTCAAGAAAAATCCCAGGACCTCCGTCTTATAAAACTACCGCGCATACCACTGCGCTGCGGATGCCGGCAAAAACTAGTCTTTAGAAGATGAATAGCTTAGCGTCGGCATTAGACCGATGTACGCACTTCGTAGGCGCCCTGCTACGCGACTCGTAGCGCGTAGCGAAGTCGCTACGAACTATACCATTACTGTAATAACTTTACAAGGTATAAATAACAAAATGACAAGTTGTTAACTTGAGGTTACTAGTCGTCATGCATTTCTATAATATTTTGATCGTGCTGTGGACTCCTTTCCATCGCACTACAAAGTACTATGTTTTGTCGTATCTGGGCCTCTTTATTATAGCCCTTTTTTGTTAAAAGAGTATCCTTGGTAATTCAAAGAATTACCGACGGAAATAACATCTCATTAACGCGGGCCCCTCACTCACGTATATTGCGAGTCGGCGCAAAAACCGAGAGTACCATTCGGTGTGATGTATCGGAGCGAGGTCAGCGAAAGGATTGTAACGTCTTTTTATGATCCTACTTACTTATTTTTTGCTCGGTTCTATGCGGGGCGGCGTGGGGTGGAGCGGGTTAGCATGAGGCAGCTAAACAACATCATTGATGTTAATTGGTTTCATCTTTTACTTGTACAATATATTTTTTTTCATAGTCATTTCTCTCACAGTTTTTATTACATTAGTACAAAGTGCAACTCACTTTGTGAGTTTGTAATTTTTTTTAATTTATCGAATTTAAAATTATATAACAGACTCGACTAATAAAAGTGTGTGTTCTATCCACTAAACGCACACTTCACAAGCAGGTAATTAAGAGTTTAACGCTGGAGTTAGTGAAGTCCGTGCAGCCAATCGCTTAGAAACTTTGAGTTAAATCCGATACTAGTTGAGCAAGTCAGCAGTAAGTTAATAGTAGTAGTTAGCCTCACGGGGAGCTACAAGCAGCGCCGTGAGACTCGCTCTATGCCGTTTGTAGCCAAAGATTTAGAGTAACTTACCAAGAAAAAAGAATTCATACAATTGTAAGGAGGAGAGCGTAACGAGAGATTTCTATATTTGAATGAAAAACCTCATAAAATCATTGTATATTGTTTGGGCAAAAGTAAGTTACCGTAACAATACTCGTTAAAACTTAGTTTGTTTCAATCAGCATTCTCAAAGTCCGCTCAATGTAGGGGTGACTCATCCCCGGCCCGCTCGACCGAAGATAAACTTAACTTTTTTCGCCTTTCTAATAAATATTTTGTTTCCTCCGTTATGCATAAAAGGTTTCGTTAAAAACTGGCCTAAACTTGAGCTCGACTGGATTATTTAATCTGCACCGAGCATAAAATAATTTTGATTTTGCGTCTGTGTGTTTATCTTCGAACAAAAAATTATATATTATAACTAGCTGTACCCGGCAAACGTTGTTTTGCCATGTATACCATTTCTAGGAACCATTTTTTTATATAGGGGTTGATCGTGTAGGGGTGAAAATTTAGGGTTGTATGTATTTTTTGATGCCACATTATAAAAAAAAAATGTACAAAAAATTAAAATACAATGTTAGGGGTGGACAATCCTTATCACTTAGGGGTATGAAAAACAGATAGTAGCCGATTCTCAGACTTACTAAATAATATGCATATAAAATTTCATAAAAGTCGCTTAAGCCGTTTCGGAGGGGTATGGTAACTAACACTGTGACCCGAATTTTATATATAAGATTATTTATCAAGAAAATATTTTTGACCTTCCTTGTAAAGAACAACGCATAAATGCAATTAATAGAGAATAGAGCGGATACCATGTAACTAAAGAAATTCTTTTTTTCTCTCAACCGCTAATGTTTTTTTATCGACTACAAGTTAGCCCTTGCTATCACACCTGATTTTAAGTGATGATGCAATCTAAGATGGAAGCGGACAAATTTGATAGGAGTAGGATGAAATCCACACCCCTTTCGGTTTCTACACGACGTCGTATCGGAACGCTAAATCGCTTGGCGGTACGTCTTTGTCGGTAGGGTGGTAGCCACGGCGAAAGCCTACCACCATCGAGGCCAAGACAAATGAAGAAAAATCTCAATATGCCCCGCCGGGAATTGAACCCAGGACCTCCGTCTTATAAATCCTCCGCGCATACCACTGAGGTCGTTAAATGTGATAATAAGCTTGATTAGATTATTATCACACTAGCGATAAATAAATACGTGAACTGGAAATGAACCATTCGTAGAACACACCTTCAATAATGACTTACGGCATTCTGCTTGCTGGTCAACGTTTGGAGAGTTATTAACCAGCAAGCCTGTACCCTGCACCGGCAGGAATGTAGTTGATTTTTAACCAATGAAAAAAAACGGAGGAGGTTCTGAATTAGACACGTTTATTTTTTTAATGTATGACCACGCATAACTTTTTAGAGTGGTCCGATTTTGATAATTCTTTTTTTATTAGAAAGGGCACACTTCCAAGATGGTCCCATTGTCATCACATTAATTGCTTTAATTTACTAAGCATATCTAGGAGTCGGTGCCAGCAAAGGTTTCTACTTTAAGGACATTACCTATAACCCACAAACTGTTTTACTACGTTAAATAAATGTTCCTTAAACTTGCTGGCACCGACTTCATAGATATGCTTAAGTAAATTAAAGCAACTAAATGACACAGTTATTTTTTAATTTTTAGTGCGTTTTGAGTCGGTTCTATTTTTTGCTAAAAATTTTTATTACGTCAAATAGCATTTCGTACCATTCGCTCCTTTGTGTCATCTTCTTATACAACCTGCAAGTCGTCCTGTATTCGCAGGAATACTTCAAATCACTTCATCACATAAACGGGTAATATCTCGTGATTATTTTGTGATATAATATGAATTTTGAATGCGTATGTCTAGCTCCGGATGATGACCTTCACTATCATAACATACTTTTATTTAAGAGTAAAAATCTCAACAATATTATTATAACAGCTCACAACAGGAATGAAGCAGATTGACCACAAATATTTGATTCAAATAATTTTAATAAAAAATTATTCCGACTTCAAAACGCACTGAAAAGTAAAAAGTAAATGCGTCATTTAGTTACTTTAATTTACTTAACTATATCTATGAAGTCGGTGCCACCTATAAAGCTTTCTACTTTAAAGACGATACCTAATTCACACAAAGTGCTTTGCTATTTTAAAGTAACTAAATGACGCATTTATTTTTACACGCTTTATATTAGCTTCACTTGTATGTCAGTTTGTCAGTAGGTCAGTATGTCAGTATGTAACTCTCCGTGGGTAATCTGCGCGCCTGCGGCCTTCCTTGGTTCTGGTAGCCGTTTCTCAGGCTCCCTCTCCGAAATTGAACTCTGATGCCCCGTATTTATAATATAATAAGGAATTTGTCTAACCAAATTTGCTTTATTTACTCTGAGTAATACGAAACGTCAATGTCAGTATGTGTTTGACTATTTTGACAATGACAAAAACTGTCAAATGGACGCGCGAACTGCGTCATTGTAATGTGAAAGAAACAAAGAAAAAGTCCGGACAAAAATTAGTAAAACTTGTGAGATTTATGATTTTTTACCAATTCTGAATTACCTAAATTCAGAACTGGGATTCAACCTAATGCCCACATGCAAAATTTGTCATCGCGAGTGTTTTCAATGCAAAATACAAAGATGGTATTTCGCCTCTAAACCGTATTTCGCCGTAAAAGTGAACCAAAAAGTAACGAATTCAAGTGGATTATTCAGGTGGTTTAGCTGGAGGTAACAGATTCATAAGCTTCTCGTCATTGTTTGGTGAGAAAACTGATATTTCATGTGATATTGCATAAATTGTTTAATTGCGCGTCAATTTCCTATTCGAGTAGGTAACTCCTATCTTTGAATTATTGAAATAAAATTCATTACTCATGTAAAACTAACTCTACAAATGTTAATATCAGCCCCCATAGTGCAGTGGTATGCACATTTGATTCATAAGAGTAGGCTTGGGGTTCGATTCCTGTCTTGGCCGATTGAGACTTTGTTAGCCCAAGTATAGTTAGTAGAAGACTTCATTCGTGGCTCTGTAGGCAACAAGACTGCCAAGGGATTTGATATTCTAGTGCAACGTCATGTAGAAGACAAAAGGGGTGTACTGTGTGTTCATCCTAGTCCAATAATAAGTTACCCCGCTTTCATTGTATTGCATGATCACTTGCTATCATGTGTGTTTGCATCCGAGGGTTGTCAAATAGTTAGTGATAGTAAAAAAAATTAAATAAAAATAATTGTTAAAGATTCAAAGAACAGTTTAATGTTAAACACTTACAAATATTTTATTTAACTTAATTTCTCTGACTGACTGGCTGCTATGTATCCAGTGTGTTACAAAAAGTTTTGTGTTTACACCAAGTGACCAGATCTCACTTGTCTTTCTAAAATTAATAATTAATGCAATGTGTAATAATTGAAATCTAGTAACAATTTACATTTATGTATGTGCATGTAAATTTGTTATGTCAATCAATGTTTGCAGTATTCAGTGTGTTATAGTTTTGTACTTGTACCAAGTGACAAGGTCTCACCGGCTTGAAGGTGATAACAATTTTAAAAATTAATTACTAATGCAATTTGTGAATGCAATTTGTGTGATTGAAATATGTTGAGGAGGACACACACGTAGTGTAGCGGCATCATTCACATTATAAAAATTACAAAAAGTTCACTTAGTTGAAGTTCTGAACAATACTGCTTCACTGGTGTGTGTTTCCTGGCACCCGTGCATATATCTGTTAGACTGTTGCTAGAGGTACTTGTTATCTGTTGGATGCAGTGTTATCTACCCAGGTTTCTTATTAAATGGAAAATAAAATGTTAATAATAAACATATTCAAAATTAATAACAGTGGTGACATAAAATTAAAAAGATTTGTAAGTTGAGGTCAGAATAGACCGAGCGATGATTGGGACTTTTGCCGATACTAATTTACATCGCTTGTGGTTAAGTTTAACTAAATGCAGTTTTGGTAAAAACAATTAGTGAAAAAGTATTTACACAGTGTTATGGTCTCCGCTACACACTACTAGTAGTAGATTCATGTTCTAAGTACCGCCTTCTTCTTCTTTCTTCCCGCACTTGGCCACGATGTTGGCCGTTGTGCGTGATTCCTCCGGTGTTGGTCCCCTCTGGTTTATTCCAAGCAGCCGAGCTCGTTCCAGAAGCTTAGGAGGCCGCCCAGGTCGCCTATCGCTTCATGGAGTGTCGCTGAAGAACCAATGTAGGTTGCTTGTTGCTCCGACACACTGCTGCATCTAAGCATAACATGTATCGGTGTACTGTACTTTGGTACTGTTTTCATAATGACAAGATGCCGCCTCTTGATACTGCGTCAACTATTGTTTGCGTGTGCTGTTAACGCTGCTAGTTTCAGGAGAAGTGCTCGCCGTGGTGTGTTCAAAAAAAAAAATAAAAAACAAAAAAAAAATAAATAAAAATGCGTACTGCGAGCTGTTTCCTGCGAAGTGCTGAGAAGCACTGACTACCAGCTGCAATCTGCCTACAGTTTTAGCCCGATCTACCTACGGTTTTAGTTCGTTCATTCTTTGGTCAATTCGATCTACCTGCGGTTGTTTCGCTTATTTTTCGGTCAGTCCGATCTACCTGCGGTTAGTCCGATCTACCTTCGGTTGTAGTCTTTTTATCCTTCGGTTAGTCTGATCTACCTAAGGTTTTAGTCCGTTTATTCTTCGGTCAGTCCGATCTACCTGCGGTTGTTTCGCTTATTCTTCGGTCAGTCCGATTTACCTGCGGTTAGTCCGATCTACCTACGGTTGTAGTCTGGTTATCCTTCGGTTAGTCTGATCTACCTAAGGTTTTAGTCCGTTTATTTTTCGGTCAGTCCGATCTACCTGCGGTTAGTCCGAATTTGCCTACGGTCTTAGTCCGGTTATCCCTCGTTTAGTCCAATCTGTCTGCGGTTAGTCCGCCCATGTTGCGGTTCGTCCGCCCATCATGCGGTTAGTCCGCCCGACATGCGGTTAGTCCGCCCATCATGCGGTTAGTCCGCCCATCATGCGGTCAGTCCGCCCATCATGCGGTTAGTCCGCCCGTCATGCGGTTAGTCCGCTCATCATGCGGTTAGTCCGCTCATCATGCGGTTAGTCCGCCCATCATGCGGTCAGTCCGCCCATCATGCGGTTTGTCCGCCCAACATGCGGTCAGTCCGCCCATCATGCGGTTAGTCCGCCCATCATGCGGTCAGTCCGCCCATCTTGCGGTCAGTCCGCCCATCATGCGCTCCTACGACGGCGCATACTGCACGCCTGTGATGGCGCATACCGCGCGCGCTCCTGAAGCGATGCATCGAGCGTTCTTTTGGAGGCGCATCTGACTGCTCGTATGCTACCTCGGTAAGGTGAAAGATGACGGTGATTATGACAATGTGCATTAAACTCCCTCAGTGCAAGTGTCATATTTCGAGCTCTACAGGCCTGTATGTAGAGGCTGTCAGGCAGGCTTGTATGAGAGGTGCATTTCCAGATCCAGCCGTTAGAGACTGGTAACGCTGGTCCCGGTCCACGTGATGTCAGGGTCGGGACGACCCCTTTGTCAGGAACGGCCGAATAAGGAATTTGTCTAACCAAATTTGCTTTATTTACTCTGAGTAATACGAAACGTCAATGTCAGTATGTGTTTGACTATTTTGACAATGACAAAAACTGTCAAATGGACGCGCGAACTGCGTCATTGTAATGTGAAAGAAACAAAGAAAAAGTCCGGACAAAAATTAGTAAAACTTGTGAGATTTATGATTTTTTACCAATTCTGAATTACCTAAATATATTTATAAATAATTATTAGGGTACTCCTCACCTGGCCTTTTGCTAGAATGTCCTGGATTTGGTTCAGGAACGTTCGCTTTGGTCTTTTATATCAGACTATAATATAACTGGTTGCTATACCAGACTAATCTAACTGGTTTTATGCCAGACTATAATCTAACTGATTTGCTATGCCAGACTATAATCTAACTGGTTGCTATACCAGACTATAATCTAACTGGGTTTATGCCAGAAAATGATCTGATTTGCTATACCAGAGTATAGTCTAACTGGTTTTTATGCCAGACTATAATCTAACTGGTTGCTATACCAGGCTAAAATCTAACTGGTTTATGCCAGACTATGATCTAACTGGTTGCTATACCAGACTATAATCTAACTGGGTTTATGCCAGACTATGATCTGATTTGCTATACCAGAGTATAGTCTAACTAGTTTTTATGCCAGACTATAATCTAACTGGTTGCTATACCAGACTAATCTAACTGGTTTTATACCAGACTATAATCTAACTGATTTGCTATACCAGACTATAATCTAACTGGTTTCTATACCAGACTATAATCTAACCCGTTGCTATACCAGACTATAATCTAACTGGGTTTATGCCAGACTATGATCTGGGTTTGCTATACCAGAGTATAGTCTAACTCGTTTTATGCCAGACTATAATCTAACTGGTTGCTACACCAGACTATAATCTAACTGGGTTTATGCCAGACTATGATCTGATTTGCTATACCAGAGTATAGTCTAACTGGTTTTTATGCCAGACTATAATCTAACTGGTTGTTATACCAGGCTAAAATCTAACTGGTTTATGCCAGATTATGATCTAACTGATTGCTATACCAGACTATAATCTAACTGGGTTTATGTCAGACTATGATCTGATTTGCTATACCAGACTATAGTCTAACTGGTTTTTATGCCAGACTTCTTCTTCTTCGTCTTCTTTTTTTATAAGAAAGGGCATACTTCCAAGGTGGTCCCATTGTCATCATGTTAGGATCTGATGATGATATCCTGGGAAAATTTTAAGAACTGTTCCAAATGTTATAGGCATTGGTTGTTGCATTATTAGCTTCACTTGTATGTCAGTTTGTCAGTATGTCAGTATGTAACTCTCCGTGGGTAATCTGCGCGCCTGCGGCCTTCCTTGGTTCTGGTAGCCGTTTCTCAGGCTCCCTCTCCGAAATTGAACTCTGATTCCCCGTATTTATAATATTTATAAATAATTATTTTATTCTCACTAATAAATAAATTACTAGCGACTGTGTGGCCGAGCGGTTTAAGTGCTAAACTGCCCGTACAACAGTCGCTCAGGCGTGGGTTCGAGCCCTGGCAGTCGCAGTTTTTCTGCGACTTCCAAGGCTCGCTCCCGTGCCGACTGTACTCTGGCCAGGTTTCTGTGGTTTCCTTGGTCACTGTGCTAAGGGTGGGGCACAGGCAAATGCGGGTACAGATTGTAAGTCGGCCACAGCCGCTATAGAGGTAATGAGAGTGTAAATAGTCAAAATAAGGAGGGATTCAATAATCCCACGTGTCTAGGCCAAAATAGGCTGATGCGTAAGTTCCAAAAAATCACGCTTTTATAAATAAACCAAACTAAAAAGTAAAAAATAAATAATAGTTTAAAAAAACTAAAAACACGCTTTTTATAGAAACCCAAATTAAAAAATAGAAAATAAATTTTAATAAATTTAAGTTAAGAATAGTGTTAAAAATTTCATTAACTATAAATTAATAATAGTGTAAATAAAAAAAAATTATTTTATTTTAAAAAAAGCGTGGAGTGCTTTTTAAGATATTATCAAAATGATAATCACTCTACTCATATCTGTCAATAAAATATAACTATATTGACACCATGCACCCCACGCTTTTTTTAAAATAAAATAATTTTTTTTTATTTACACTATTATTAATTTATAGTTAATGAAATTTTTAACACTATTCTTAATTTAAATTTATTAAAATTTATTTTCTATTTTTTAGTTTGGGTTTCTATAAAAAGCGTGTTTTTAGTTTTTTTAAACTATTATTTATTTACTTTTCAGTGAGTTCTGAAGTCGATTTAATTTTTTATTAAATTTTTTTATAAATATCGAAACAGTGTAAACGATAAATACCTATCTTAAATTAGATAACTCTTCATTGATTTCGTAACTCGCGCGCAAAATGGCTGGAGTTTTAGAAATATTTGTAATTTTAGTTTCTACTTATTATAATACAATAACGTATTTATAAAACTCAAAAAAGTTAACTAGTAAAATTAAAAGAAGGAATAACAACATTTGAAAAATGCAATCAAATTGATATCTTAAGTAAATCAAGATAGTACTTGATTTTTTGCCACTTCAAAAATATTCCGTGTTCACGGGATTCTGTCCTATGATTGGTGACGCTATTTTTTGTGATGCCGTTTTTTCTTGCAGTTGCTGGCTAATCATAGTGCCTTAACTGCTATCACGTTCTTTGTTATTTAAACGCTTGCCACTGGTTGCAATGACTTCGTGAGCGCTTGCAGGCCGCGAGCTTTGCATTCAAGTTTTGCAAAGCTAAACGTAAGCGTAAACGTTTGCAGAAGTTCACGTTAGTTCACGGATTAAATCTAAATTCGATTTGGAAATTGTGCCACGAGACCACAGACCGGACACCAACAAAATGAAAAAAAAAAACTCTCCGTTCGCGTCGTCAACTCTATTTTTCTCCTTCCATACTGAAACAATACAACTTTCTTTATTTGTGTTTTAAGAATTAAAAATTAAAGACTGAAGTTAATTTGGCAAAAATGGGACTCAGTCGTGATTTATCACCCTTGCTGGCAAGTAATTTGGCATCTTATTATGATGCCTCGTAGCGTGTAACGTACCTTTACAAGCATGTATCATGTCAAGCTTCATCATCACTAAGAATGAGTAAAATCTCAGCTAGGGGTGATGGTGACTAGTGATGCAAGTTACGTCGTACAGAAATAATTGTATTTATCTTGTTACAGAAACAAGATGTCCATCTCAGCGTTCCGACGGAAGAAGCTACTCTACGTGTTCAACGTGTTCTTCGGTAAAGTCTTTTTGTTATACGTAAATGTTACTAAGCCCCGCGGATATCTAGCCAATAGTGAGCCGATTAGTATCCGTAAGATGAGAAGGAAATCTAATAGATAATCTGCTAAAATATAAAAGATAGATATATATAGATACGTCGTGGACTTCTTTGTAGAACTTTTAAAGATACATAAAGTCTCTATATATTGCTTTCAATTATATACAAGTTAAGGCAGCGTATAAAGCCGATTTAACAGATTTTCCGTTCTAATTTTCGCGACAAAAACTGTGGTAAAAGTTTTTTTTAAATCAGTTCAGTAATTTCGAAGATTAGCACCAACAAATCTATTTGCAAACTTACATATTTACAAACTTCATCTGTTTATAATATTAGTATATTAGTATAGATATCTTTGACTGCTAAAGTGAAGGTACAAAGGACACGCCTAAAATATTCAACTCATAATAGCATATATTTAAATGCCAGAAATTTAAAGTAAAAATATTATACAAAAATGTAAAAACGGAGAGCGCGGCGGCAAATGTAACTGTAATGTAACAGAAAGCGGTTCTGTTTTAGATGTCAATCAGAGCGGCACCATCGAGAGGAAAGACTTCGAGCTCGCCATAGAGGTGAGTGCTCATTCTACCCTCACCTAGCGCGATTTCGTTCATTTCAGTGTTGGAGCGGCCGCTCTTTATGTGTCCTTGAAAGCGACATGTAATAACTCAGCCTCTAACACTTTACAATTACACAGATGGCGGATGGAACAGCTGTTTCCAAGTAGTCAGTAATTTGAGTGTAGCCATTTCTATCTTATTAAGGTTTACGTTTATAAATATTCTACATATATAACACTATTGAGCATAATAGCTCGATTATCGGTACCGCCAGGCCCAGTCGTCCTTTGTGGCATAAGAGAGAAGAATTCACATGACATTGCTCCAACACGAGTGACTATAATTGTCACTGTTATTACTGATAACTGCCAGGTGGTATCACCAGCATACCAGGTGGTATAGCTCCACCAATTTCAAGAGTGTAGTAATGTTTCTGAGTACTTCTAAAAAGGTAGAACGCTCTTCTACGCTTTCATAGTTCTTTAACAAAGCCAAGCTAAGCACTAACGAGTACCGTGTCTGTGTAGAAAATCTGCAGCCTGCGTGGCTGGAAGCCCGGTGACGCCAAGAACACGGAGACGCACGAGGTCATGATCAAGATCTGGGAGGGACTGCGCAAGAGGGCCGACTCCAACCGGGACGGACAGGTACGTCACCACACGCACGCACACACACGCACACACACGCACGCACGAACATACCCACATACACACAGACACGCACACACAAACGCACGCGCACACGCACACACGGATGCACACACACACACACACACGCGCGCGCTACTCGTATCAAAAATTTAGAACTCGGCTTGGGCCCGCTGTTGACGACACTATGCGAAATAAAATTATTGTGTTCTAGTTAGAAAAGTATGGTTGCCAGCGAAATTACAGGTGACATATTCCTCGCTAGCCCGACGCTGTGTTGTCTGACCTACGGGTGAGCACATTCTACTACAGAATTATATTTTAATATTTAAAATAATATTAACATACTTTTAATATCCCAAACCCCAATTTTTTCGCCCTGCTCGTACTAGAAAGGCTAGGAGAAGACGCGATGATATTGCACTGAAAGGAAAAAATCTTTATTTCTTAGAGTTTAGTCCAGGCCATTTATTTAAAAAAACATAAACGAAATAAATTAATAATTGAAAATATTGGAATCGTACGCACGCCGGATATGCCGGATACAATCGAGGCGAAGTTCCATAAAAATGCTAATACGCGACTCGCGGCCCGTCCGCAGATTCGCAAACATTAAAATGTCAGTTTTAATAAAAGGCTCACCCTTTTCTGATGGATACGTGCAGCTCGGAGAGGGGGGGATGGGGATATGCTCCCTTTGGTCAGATGATCCCATTACCAATCTCGTCATCCTCTAGCCAGTATGTTTGTGCGATGTGCGACTCTCAGCGTGACACTGATACATTGAAACATCACAATCATTGTTAGTACTGCATCACTGTAACATGTTGTTGTAAATTACAGGACCTGATATTTTTTTTAGAAATTATACGTCCATTTATTATTACATTCTTTACCAGTCGTATTGCAAAAACTAACATCATCATTATCAGGCTTATAGGAGACGGGATACGGAGCGTAGACTAACTTTGTTGCCTCAATGCGGTTTGGCTGGTTTAGGGTGACAATGTTTCATGAATAAACGATCACTATCAGATGTTGATGATACTGACCGCGGCCGACGACTTTATGTGCAAGCCGAGGCACGGGGGTGTACAACCACCAATATCCCGAGTCCGGGCTCGAAACGTAGTAAAAATTTCATAGGAGAATAAAAATCTCAGAGTTTTTCCGAAACCCGACACAAGATTCGAACCCAGGACCTCGTTATTGAAGCCACACAAGCTAACCACCAGACCAACGAGGCAGGTTTACATACATAAAATTCCAATGAGCAGGAAGGAAAATGTTTGAACACTACATGAAAAAGCTACCTTATATAGATAGAGTAACAAAGAGATAGATAGAGTTACCTGTGGATTGTTTCTCTTGTCTGAATGCTATTCGACTATCTGGGATCCATTAATAACATAGAGTGGAACGCTTACAATCAACATGTAACGGACGAGCGTTGCACTGTGTGAGCAGTGTCAAAGAGATTGTATCTGGAGGAGCTTAGTGTCACGCCACTCGTGTCACAGACTGCGTGTCGGCCCCTGCGAGAGCTGTTTGTGGGATTACGCGCTGCTCGCACTCGCTGCGATTGATCCACTGATCGCAGCCAGTGTCCGTCGTGCTGCGCCGCAAGCTCGTGTAAACTGTGTGTACTCTGTGCAGGTGTCAGTGGAGGAGTGGGTGAGCATGTGGAACGACTACGCGCAGAACCCCGGCGGTGCGCTGCAGTGGCAGCAGCTCTACTGCCGCTTCATGTTCCAGCTGGAGGACGCCAGTGCCGACGGCACCATCGACTGCGACGAGTTCACCTCCGTGTGCTCCTCCTACGGCATCGACCAGACGCAGTGCCGCCAGGCCTTCGCCAAGATGGCCAAGGTCTAAACATATTACAGAATTAATAGTCAATACAAATACACAAAAAATACACTAATGTACGAAATTGAAAATAATCAAAACACAATATTCATTTCTCTGGCTCACTGGCCTTGCTGTAGAGCACCAGAACTGTTCAAATGAAATATTTAGCTCTAAGATAAAAATACATCATTTCTAATTTTAATAGCCCCAAAGCCTTGCATACATTTTGTCCATCAATTACAACTACCTCATTTACATAATTGTTAGTTGTCCGCTTGTACAAGACTCTACTTCTGTGAATAAGTTTCCCAACATAATTCAGTGAGCCGCCCAATGCACAAGATTAAAAACGTCATCATTCCGCACTCGGCAGGGCAAGGCCAGCGTGTCGTGGGAGGAGTTCCAGGAGCTGTGGAAGGAGTTCTTCGCCACCGAGGACCCCGACGCGCCCGGCAACTTCATCTTTGGCCGGACCAGCTTCTAAGCCCCCCGAGACGCCGCGCAGCCCCCACCGAGGGCAGAGCTCCCGGCTGCTCGCCCCCGGCCCCGGGTGTCGGCCACCGGCTCGCTTCCGACATACGAACGACATAGGCGGGGGAGGCCGCACTCTAATCGGCGTTCCTCGGTCGCTAACTCATTCTGCGTGTGTGTTCAGAACTTAATATAGTCAATCTCTTCTTATTATTCGATATTCGGAGTCTTCACAATTTTTTCCACATCGAAGCTCAAAATGACTTTACGATTTCTTAGGGCGCGTGCGAACAACGAACCTCTTCACTTCAAGTTTCTCGAGTAGCATATCTCGTAGTGATGTCTAGTTATAGTTACTGAACTCTACTCTATCGTCTCACGTGTGCGCGTGGTCTTGCGATCGTTCGCTGCTCCGCGGGGCAAGCGACGACGTTCGTGCCACTACTATACTAACGGCCATTCGTGCTGTTACGTTGTATCGGTGTTGTATGATTTAGATGATTCTAATGATTCCAGTTGTTACGTGAATATTTCAATATTTTATTGTATGTATATATTACGATGAAATAAAGTTTATGTCACACCGATTTTTTTTATTCATCCTTGCCTTGCCGACGCAATCCCGCTGTGAGTAGCTAGCAACGGTAAAGTCGCTTAGTTCTATATAGAAAAATAAATCGATAGACATCTTGATTGCATTACTGTAAATTACCTAGTTTCTGTAGAATAATATGAAATCACAAACAAAAAACGGAATCCTTATAGATTTGTAAAGTCTTTCTGTCCGTCTGACTGTTACACAGCCACTTTTTCCGAAACTATAAGAACTATACTATTGAAATTTACTAAATAGATTTATTCCTTCACACAACATTTCATACAAAAATAGGGTACCCCATACTTAGAACTGGAACACAAAATTTTTATTTCATTAAACCTATACGTGTGGGTTATTTATGGATAGGTCTTTAAAAATGAAAATGAGGTTTTTATTTTAATATTATTCTTTTCTAAACTGAATGGTTTGCGTGAAATATACTTCCAAAGTAGTAAAATGTCCCCCCCCCCTGTAACTTCTAAAATAAGAGAATATTTTTTTAGACATGACTACTACGGTTTTAAAAAACTAAGCTTTTCTCGCAAGGGACATTATAATATTAAACATATTCTTTATATTATTAAATAATATAAAGTATATGCTATAAGTAAAGTCAAGAGCAAAAACTATACTACAATACTATATAGAACTATTGGGATATAATTTGACAGCCCGTAAAATGTCCCAATAGTTCTATAGAACTACGGTATGGAGTACTAATGGGATGCACCCGTTTCTGTAGCAAACTGAATGAATCTTGAATTGATATCTAATATATAAAATTTACCTGTCACAATGTTAGTTATCGTACTCCCCCGAAACGGCTTCACCGATTTTTACCAAATTTTGTATGCGTATTCAGCAGGTCTGAGAATCGGCTACTATCTAATTTTCATCTAAATTGTTTTTTTAACTTTTAATGCAAAACAACGTTTGCCGGGTCCGCTAGTTATACTATATAAAATACTTGAATTTTGTTTAGGCTTTGAATCAAAATGTATTGATTGATAAGTTGCAAATAATCACTTTTCGAATCGATCAAGAAGACAATTATTATTTTTAATGTATGCTATTAATTTGAAATTTCAAACAGACACTTAAATTTTGTTTATTTCGATCCCATTGCGAGTAAAGTCCACATCACATTGACATTCAGATTATTGTCACGAGCGTTCAAGTTTACGAGATTAGGACTTTACGTCGCTCGAGTACGAGCTAGCGACTACGTGTGGCGGCGCTTTGTAGCTGGGCGGTGGCTGAGTGGTGGCTGGGCGATACGGAGGATACTAAAACTGTAGATTAGATAATAATTAGAATTCATTTTGAAGTAACCGTCATAGCGATACGGGGGATACTAAAACTGTCCTCATTTAGATAATAGTTAGAACTCATTTTGAAGTAGCCGTCATATTATCATCAACACAAATAAATAAATTCGAAGTGTCTGTTGGCAATTTCAAATTAACAGCTTTTCACTAAATACTAATGAAGCAGATGCGGTGCTTACTTAATATAACAATTTGTCTATCCGTTTATTCTGACTAATGCCTGAAACGGCTAGACCGATTTGGACAGGACTTTTGCTCGCAGATAGCAAATATTATGAGAAATATCTAAGGATGCTTTTGTTTTTAAGTTGCGGGTATCCTCTAGTTTCAAATACATTTTCTTATTGGTTTGTTCAGTTGAGTAGATGAAAATTGAGCAATTGTTCTCGTGTCACCATCAGGACGACGCGTGACTGTCGACCTCCCTCGCGACTATAGCTCAGCTCCGATCGTAGTATAAAGTAGTCATTCGACGCTACGAGCCTTATACACAACAATTTATACAACTGGTACTAATAAACAATCCAAATTACATTTATTTAAGTATAACAATAAACAAAAGTAACGGTTGTAAACTGCCATAAACTTCACATTAAAGCTTCGAGGATTCTAGACTCGCTTCTTTAGAACGAAGTGCTCAGTTATACGTGGCAGTATGCTCTCAAGAATTGATGTTACCCTCTACGGAGAGATTACCATTAAAGTATAAGTAGAATCTGCTTTACCGCTCTTATTCCGCCTGAAGCTTACAGAACAATCTAAATGTACATTGGATTTTTCAATTAGCTTAATGATTGATTGAAACTGAAACGAGGTCATAATCGAATATAGCTTAGTACTTCGAGAACCCAAGTACTGCTACAACTGTTGTTCACTGCGAGCAGCAAGAGGGCGACAAAGTGCTACGTCATACTAAACAGGATCCGCCGCGACGAAACAATTGTACTTATATATTTGGTAAAAGACACTGATAAAGTCTCAAGCGGGGCGTTAATGTCGTGGCCCGGCGGAAGTGTGACTGTTCATTCGGTCACGTTTGCGGCGCCGACGAGATAACCTAACGACAATTTCCGCCTGCGAGCTACGCAAGTCCGACAAATATTGTTAACTTTCAATGTTTGGACGTTGAATACTCGTGCCGCACTCACTCGCTCACAGCTCACGGCGAACATGATTCATATCGACGGCCGAGTGGCGCAGTGGGTAGTGACCCTGCTTCTGCGTCATAGGCTGTGGATTCGATTCCCACATCTGGTAAATTTTTGTGTGATGAACATGGATGCTTTCTAGTGTCTGGGTGTTTATCTATATATTATAAGTATTTATGTATAGTATATATAAAAATATTAATCCGTTATTATAGCACCCATAGCACAAGCTACTTACGAGTACACTTACTTTGGGACTGTATAGCGATGTGTGTAATTGTCCTGTAATATTTATGTATTTATTTATATTTAGTTACAGTATACAAGTTTATTAGCTTCGATGCAATAGCAGATTACGATCATTGTGAATACACAATGATCGTAATCTGTTTTGTGTAAGAGGGTACCGAAGCTTTACTGATGCAGAATGTTTTATAACTATTGTACTCGCCATTAATTGATATTTATATTATAAGTCTTGTTAGATTAGCTTATATTATTTTGTATGTATTTAATTTTGTGCATAAATGTTGTTGGCTTGTCATTAAATGAATAAAAAAAAATTTTTTTCATAGTACTATAACTCAATCTAAGTTCCACGAATTTCAAATACGCATTTTTAGGCACTAAAACCCGCACGCGGCGTACTAAGTGCGGAGAGCACTAGACACATTTTCCTGGTCTATGTGGAGAAGACTCAGACTATTTACATCAGGCGATTGCTGTCGCTACTGGGAAAGACTGTCGTATAATTTGAATCGTCAAGTCTATCAGTATGTAATGATTTTTTTTTAATGACTACAAGTAGACCCCTGTCTGCTATCACACCTGATGTTAAGTGATGATGCAGTCTAAGATGGAAGCGGGCTAACTTGTTAGGAGCGGGACGAAAATCCACACCCTTTTCAGTTTCTACACGACATCGTACCGGAACGCTAAATAGCTTGGCGATATGTCTTTGTCGTTAGGGCAGTAACTAGCGACGGAAAGCCTCCCACCAGCCAGACCAAGACAAATTAAGAAAAACCTCTGAAAAAAAAAAATCTGCCCCGCCGGGAATCGAACCCAAGACCTCCGTCTTATAAATTCACCGCGCATGCCACTGCGCCACGGAGGTCGTCAATTCTACCACCGGTTCTGAAGGCAGATTCTGCCGAGAAGAGCCGGCAACAAACTCAGCAGTTGCCCTATTACTAAATAGTTTGTTTTGATAAGGATTTAATATCAGTTGTATAAATGATGACGTAAACGTAAGCATATGAATTAAAAGAATTTTTAAAACGCAAAAAGTTCTATATCTGTTAAAATATAAAAGATAGATATATGCTGTCGCGGATTTTTTGTAGAACTTTTTAAGATACATTAAGTCCCCAAATATTGCTTTCAATTATTTTCAATAGTTAAGGCAGCGCACGCACATAAAGCCGATTTAACAGATTTTTGCGATCCGACTTGCGCGACAAAAACTGTAATAAATCGGTTAATATATACAATACTAATATAAAACAAGCATAAAAGACATACCGATAACGAAGCATTCTACTGGTGAAAGAATTTTTTTAATCGGATCAGTAGTTCCGAAGATTAGCCCAGACAGATCTTTTTTTACAAACTAACAAACTTTACCTCTTGATAATATTAGTATAGATTGAAGATAGTTTTCGCTATGTTTATATGTTCTTGCAGATATGCGGAGAATATTTTTAAAATAATAGAGTTTAGAATTTGGAAACTTTGTAGTTATTTAAAACTTATCTTTATAAGTTACATTACTGTGTTCAATGCGCTGAGGCGTCGCCACAAACTTACTATCGCGTAGGACAACAGTTTGTGCGGGTACAGTGCACATCTGATGATCAGACGTGTCTCTGTACGTTCACTTATGTGCGATATTTGCAGGCCTCGCATATTCAGTCTTTGATATTTCAAGCTCTCTTACATGTATATGAGATAACAAATATTGTTCCGGCATTATTAAGTACGGAATGAATCGCAGCGCCGGCAGCTCCGAGCCTCACTGTCGACATAATATCGCACTGTTATCTAATAGAGCGAGCGCTCCACAGGCTTTAGCCTTAAAGCGTCTACGAGCCAAATGTGCTCAAATTACATAATAAATTACAGAGTAGCTAGCTGCCCTAGCAGTGATTCATTTTATATTTTAGCTTATAGCGTTATAGAGAGAGACGAATATTTTAGCATTCCATGGATTCACCGTGCGGGTGCCGGGTCCATCGCGTGGCTGAGAGAAAAACTCCGAACAGAGCCCGAGACTTGTGACACGGGTGTAGGTTTAAGGGTACCCTTAGTGACGCGCGTCAACACTCACCTCCTCTGTTCAAGTTATTCTCCCTGCCTAGCCAAATTCGGAAGGACCCTACTAGAGCATATACACAAAACAATAAACATATAAACAAAATAATAAATACTGACATTATATTAAAAGATTTTTAGATAAATAAACAGGAACTACTAAAACCGATCGGCGTCGGCGCGTCGCTGCACCTGTGACACATTTTATTAAATCCTGAATTGCTGTCGATAAATTTTTATTCGTCCATAAATTGTGTGTGAACAAACTCTAGCTGTAGGACAGGATAGGTAGGATTCACAGGGTTTGTGACTGAAATATTTAATAGAGGAAACTCAATATATTATGTTATCACTCATTATTGCTGGCGAATATTGTATTCACCATGTTAAAACTGTTACACGTTTACAAGATAGGATTAAGTTTTGGAGCTACATTCTCCAAAACAGACAAATGGTACAACTGATGATATGATTGTGAAAACCATCTCCTAGCACCAGAGCAACAATTCGCAGCACGTTCAAGTGTTTCTGTCAACAGAACAACTGGAACAATAAGCACGGTGGTAACACTTCCCCGGACGAACTTTGACTCATAGAATCTTTAGTGTAATATTAATTCAATCTGTTGGGGAGGGATTTAATAATTAAAACCCTCCGTCGATCTAGTGGACTGTATTTATAGTTCAATAATCACAATTCACAAGAATTGTGACGATGTTCAGGGGTTCGGGGTTCTTGGTTCTTGAGGTTCTTCAGGGTTCAGTGTTCTTCTTGGTACTTGTCGCTAGAGTTCTTGAGATCTTGAGTTCTTGAGGTTCGTAGCGCAAGTTCAGGGGTTCGGGGTTCTTGAGGGATCTTGCTGGTTCAGGTTCTTGTTACTTCACGCTAGGGTTCTTGATCGCACGGGAGTTCTAACGGAAGTGATTTGCGGTAGCTCGGGAGCCGGTATTTATGCAATTCTCCCGCCCGGCACTGGGATCAAGTGTGCCGAGCGGGAGAGGGGCGGTCGCGGGGGCTGAGGGGCGTGCGGGGAGTAGGGGGCGTTAGCGGGCGACCAATCACAGTTAGTCATCGCTGACGCCGCGTGGGGCATGTAGCTCCTGTCCGTAACATCACTCCCCTCAGCGAAGCTACCGCGAAGCTTCCTTTTCCATGGGTAGGACAGCGAGCTCCTTGGTCTGTTGATACAGCTGCGGTTCTTCATCAAGTTCTTGCGGTGCCGATAGATCGTGGCTCGTTGGCAGCGGGGTAAGCACGTCAGGAGCCAGTCGTGTGTCCGCCGACGCCAGGCTCGTCGAGTGCGCAGTACAACACGATTGCGATGTCGATCGTTTCGTGTTTGGATCAAATTTCTCCAATTCCAAAAGAGCCATTTGTTAGTCATCTTATTCTTCCTCGCTTGCAGGTTCATTTTGTTCCGCGGAGCTAGATTGGTCCGCTTCATGTTGGCGATCTTCATTGCGTAGACATTTGTTACTGCTACGCCACGACGTTGGTTCTTGCGTTTGTGGCATCTATTATTTGAAAACCATAGGTGCCCTATGGATCTCGTGAGTGGTTCCGTTTGAAGTGATTGGGAGAGCTGATCGGATGGCACTCCCCTCATGTTGCTCTGTATGCTATCTGATTCCATGACTTGATTAGTTTTCATGTTCCGAGGCTTGGTTTCCAAATACGTAGGAGTTTGTTCGTTATCTTCGTTTATCACGTCGGGGATTTTCAACGTAACTCGAGAGATGTTCAAGTTCTGATTCGACAAATCGACTTCTGCTTGCTTGTATCCGGGTTCACTCCGTTCGGCTGTGCGGAGAGGAGTTGCAGCAGCGCGAGGTGATCCCGCATCACGCACAGGAGAAATATGGGAAGATCGCTCCCCTCGTGTAGGATCCGCGTGTTGCAGCCAAGCCCCAGTGCGGACACTCATGTTAATGAGTTCTTCAGGACCACGCGTGCTGCCTTGGTCTTCATCGTCTAAAGCAGCGAGTTCTACTTCTAGCTTCTTTTGTAAGAGATCCTCTTGAATTTGAAGCTGCCGAATTCTTATAGCAGCAATACGTTCTGCCGCCTCATATTCCGCTCGTTTTCTGCGCGTCGCCGTGCTCGCCGTGGATCTTTGCGAGAGCGTTTGTCGCGCCGGCGACGGCGGATGTATCTGATGTGCTTGATCTACACCCGAGCTTCGAGCTCCACCTTCTTGTCGAGATACGGCACTTGCAGAGCCAAGAGGTTCCACAAACCGAATCTGCCCAGGACGAGCGGAGTTCAGCGTGCGAGGGATCGGTTCTTGCAGCGCAGCTTCGTCCTGTTCACCTTCAATCTGCGAGTCTTGACTCCTAGTTCGCACCATCTTGACGTATTCGGAGTCTTGAAGCGGATGTGTTCAGTTCTTGATCCAGAGATCCGTCTCGATGGACCAAAGATGTTGGGTTCTTGAGAGTTCAGTGATCCGGCTCGAAGGACCAGAAATGTTGGGGAGGGATTTAATAATAACCCTCCGTCGATCTAGTGGACTGTATTTATTGTTCAATAATCACAATTCACAAGAATTGTGACGATGTTCAGGGGTTCAGGGTTCTTGGTTCTTGCTGGTTCAGGTTCTTAAAGGTTCTTGCTTGGTTCTTGTCACTTCGCACTACTTCAGGGTTCCGGTGTTCTTGATGCTTCGACTGTCGTAGCGGAAGTGAGGTTCAGCTGCTCGGGAGCCGGTATTTATACATTTCCCCCGCCCGGCACCGTCGACATGGGTGCCGACCGGGAGAAGGGTGATCGCGGGGGCTGAGGGGCGTGCGGGGAGTGGGGGGCGTCAGCGAGTGACCAATCAGCGTTAGTCACCACTGACGCCGCGTGGGGCATGTAGCTTCTGTCCGCAACATCTCTCCCCTCAGCGAAGCTTCCGCGCAGCTTCCTCTTCCTAGGGTAGGACAGCAAGCTTGGTTCGACGATGGTGCAGCTGCGGGTCTTCCTTAAGTTCTTGCGGAGACGATGGGTCGTGGTTCGTTGGCAGCGGAGTAAGCACGTCGGGAGGCAGTCGTGTGCATGGCGATGCCAGGATGGTTGAGTGTGCAGCACAACACGATTGCGATGTCGATCGTTTCGTGTTTGAAAGAAAAAGAGCCATTTGTTAGGCATCTCATTCTTCTTCGCTTGCAGGTTCGTCAACCGAATGAGTATGTTGAAGAGCTTCTTTCGACAGTTCACTCTCTCTTCGTTCGAATTTTGAACACGAATGAGCAACTTGTTCTTCGGTTCAGCCCGCTTCTTGTTCTTCAACTTCATTGCATAGCTGTCCATAAGTGCTACGCCGCCATATAGGTTCTGGCGTAGATTAAATACTCTGCCTTGGTTCACATAGCCACGCCGTGGTACAATTGCTAAAGGTTCTAGGAGCTTATCCAAAGGCGCTCCCTTCGTGTTGTAGTATGTACGTTGCATACTATCCGGTATTTTGGCCGTTCTGGTTTTAGCTCCCCTCGTAAAGTAAAGACGAGGAGGCTGACAACGCCCAAGCTGCCAAGTTCGTATGTCAGGTTTCGGTCCAAATGGGTCTATGGTAACCACACTCAGATCTTTCTTCTTAGTTGCAGCTTGGTTCTCGTTGTCCATCTGTTTCGAGACTTGATCAGTCGAAGCAATTGCTGCGGTGTGAATGCACAGGAGTTCTGCCGTTTTCATTGGCTTATGCGGTTCAGTTCTCACATGCTTTGGATCATCTTGTTCTTCATCTTGTGAAGAAGCCTGGGAGTTGTTAAAATTCTGATCCCATGAAATCAACTCTGCTTGCTCATGCAGGGGCTCACTTTGATCAGAGGATCTAAAAGTGGTTTTAACACTGTAAGACGGTTCAGCGTCGAGCGCAGAAGATACTCTGGTGGATCGTCTCTCAACTGCAGGTTCTGCGTGACTTAAACGAGCCGCTTCGCGTAAACTTGTGTTCCGCGGCTCTGTAGAGCTTCGTGAGTTTCTTTGGGGATCTGAGAGCGCAATCTCTAATTCAATTTTCTTTTGCAGCAGCTCAGCTAGCAACTGGATCCGCTGCTTCTTGATAGCGGCAAGGCAAACTGCCGCCTCGTATTCTACTTGTTTTCTGCGCGTCGCCGTGCTCGCCGTGGATCTTTGCGAACGCGTAGGTTTTTGTGCACGAAGTGTATGATCGTTCTCTTCAGTGTATCGTGCTCTAAAAACTGGTTCTTGCCGAGATGGTGTGCAACTTGTCGAGCCCAATGATTCCATAAATCGGAGCTGCACGGGACGAGGCAGGTTCAGCGCGCGGAGGTTCGGTTCATGCAACGCAAAGGCCTCGTCGTGTAGGTCTCTGATTTGTGTGTCATGAGTCTTAGTCTGCACCATCTTGACGTTTAGGGATCTTGAATTGTTCGGATCTTGAGTCTTCGGTTCGTGAGTCTTCAGTTCTTGAGTCTTCAGTTCTTGAGTCTTCAGTTCTTGAGTCTTCAGTTCTTGAGTCTTCAGTTCTTGAGTCTTCAGTTCTTGAGTCTTCAGGGTTCAGGGATCCGGATCGATGGACCAAAGATGTTGGGGAGGGATTTAATAATTAAAACCCTCCGTCGATCTAGTGGACTGTATTTATAGTTCAATAATCACAATTCACAAGAATTGTGACGATGTTCAGGGGTTCGGGGTTCTTGGTTCTTGAGGTTCTTCAGGGTTCAGTGTTCTTCTTGGTACTTGTCGCTAGAGTTCTTGAGGTTCGTAGCGCAAGTTCAGGGGTTCGGGGTTCTTGAGGGATCTTGCTGGTTCAGGTTCTTGTTACTTCACGCTAGGGTTCTTGATCGCACGGGAGTTCTAACGGAAGTGATTTGCGGTAGCTCGGGAGCCGGTATTTATGCAATTCTCCCGCCCGGCACTGGGATCAAGTGTGCCGAGCGGGAGAGGGGCGGTCGCGGGGGCTGAGGGGCGTGCGGGGAGTAGGGGGCGTTAGCGGGCGACCAATCACAGTTAGTCATCGCTGACGCCGCGTGGGGCATGTAGCTCCTGTCCGTAACACAATCCATAAATACTAAAAATGTTAAAGAACGAATCCATTTGTTCACCGCTTACAATATTGATCGTTTTTACGACAATGTCGTCACAAACTTCGAGCACAACAATCTTATAAGATCGAAAGGGAGGGGCAGTCGTCCAAGTCGATAAGATAAAGATAAAGGGGTTCTCCGAAGTAAGGGATGTAGTGGAGTCAAAGCGACACCCGGCCGAACTTGGTATCTCCACATCAGCTATTACAACTGACAAAAAATCATGTTGATTCTGAAAAATAAGTCAAAAGTCCTTGTTCTAAGTAAAATAAGTCCGTAAGTCATATGAACATCGATTTGCCATGCTGCTACACATGGCAAGCTATGTACTGGTACTACCGGTATCTAGGCATGATTTCTGCTCAATCAGTAAAAAATCCTGTCAATTGACACTGACAACGTCGTTGCGCTAACGCTACGTCAATGTTGTGTTTATTGACAACAAGTACAATTGCATCGATGTCGGTAGTTTATAAGTGGCTGGTGAATAATATCATTCATAGTTAAAACGAATAAGTTTTGCGTATGTTTGTTGTCGATAAACGACTAATAAGTATGAATAAAATTTTAATAAAAAATTAAACTGACTTCAAAACGCACTGAAAAGTAAAAAATAAATGCGTCATTTAATTACTTTAATTAACTTAACCATATCTATAAACTCGGTGCCATCCAAGTTTAAAAAAAATATTTAACAAAGTAACAAAGCACTTTGAATGAAATACCTATCGTCTTTATAGTAGAAAGCTTACAGGTGGCACCGACTTCATAGATATGACTAAGTAAATTAAAGTAACTAAATGACGCATTTATTGTTTACTTTTCAATGCGTTTTAAAGTCGGTTTAATTTTATTTTGAAATTTTTTTTTCATACTTTTTAGTCGTTTATCGACAACAAACATACACAAAACTTACTCGTTCTTAACGATGAGTGATGATATTCGCCAGCCACTTATAAACTACCGACATCGCTGCAAATGTGCATATGAAGTTTGAAGAGTTCCTTCGATTTAACCAAGATCTCATCATCAGATCGTAACATGATGATTATGGAACCATTTTGGAAGTGTACCCTTTCAAATAAAAAAGAATTTTCAAAATCGAACTATTCTGTATTTATGTATAAAAAATCCCTATCTCAAAATCTGCAAAACCGATTTTGGTGAAACTTACAGTATTCCTTAAGTTGAACAATACCTAGTACAACAAAACAAGAATTACTTAAATCGGACTTGTAATTCCGGAGATGTGGGAACACAAAAATAAAAACATTAAAATTCCCTATCTCAAAAACTGTTGAACCGATTTTGATAAAACTTACAGTGTACCCTAAGTTGAACAATACATAATACAACAAAAAAAGAATTACTTAAATCAGACTTGTAGTTCCGATGATATGCTTCCACAAACATACATACATACATACATACATACATACACTTTTGAAATTTGGCACATTTGTTCAGACGCTGATATAGACTAACATATGCGAAAACTGGGCAGTTCTGAAAATATTACATAGGTACATACGTGTCGAAATGATAACCCCTTTTTTTGAAGACGGTTAAAGAAGTGTTTCGCAATTTTGTTGAATAAACTTTTCTTGGATGCCACCGAGATTATGGATTTTTTTTTCTGAAATCTCAATCTGCTCCGCCGGGAATCGAGCCCAGGACCTCCGTCTTATAAATCCACCACGCATACCACTGCGCCACGGAGGTCGTCAAAATGTGGATATGGTTAAGTCAATGAAAGTAACTAAATGACGCATTTATTTTTATATTTTTCAGGGCATTTTGGTGTCGGTTTAATTTTTTATTAAAATTTTGTTTCATCAAATACTTTATTTATTACTTACCTATGGGATGTTTAACATTGCCATCTATGTTGCACACGTTGAACTCGGGCCCGGGCTTCGAACTCCAACCAGCAGATGGCGCTTTTTGACTACATCCATACTGTGATACATTGGAGACAAACCTCGTACACGGTCACTGAATATCAAATGAAACTTCAAGCCAGCACTTAAGTTCACATTCAATAAAAAAGTAATGATAATCTACTAACCAAACTCATACAATCTCTGATCTTTTTCAGTAATTCATCAAATACTTTATTTATCACGTAACTTTTCTATGGGAAGCCAGCAAAGCAGGAAGCATTGCCATCTATGTTGCACACGTTGAACTCGGGCTCGTCCTTCGAACGCCCACCAGAAGATGGCGCTTTTTGACTACATCCATATAGTGATACATTGGATACGAACCTCATGCATGGTCGCATAGACGAAAATAAAATAAAATTGGTTAAAAATTTTTAGCAAAAAAATTGATCCGACTCAAAACGCACTAAAAAGTAAAAAAATAACTGCGTCATTTAGTTGCTTTAATTTCCTGCATATCGATGAAGTCGATGCCAGCCATGTTTTTACTTTATATTATTACTAGCGGACGCTCGCGACTTCGTTCGCGTGAAACTTGGTGTAGATTTGAACTCCCGTTTGACTCCTTAAGGAGGTGAGCATTAGAAAAAACGTTTCTTAGCGCTTGCCTACGTCATTATATCTATGTAGCAGTCACCCGCGACTTTGTCCGCGTGAAACTTGGTGTAGACTTGAACTCCCGTTTGATCCCTTAAGGAGGTGAACATTAGAAAAAACGTTTCTTAGCGCTCGCCTACGTCATTATAGCTGTATAAAGTGTGCTCTTTCCCCGCTACCCTTCTCAATTTAATTTTTATAGTTTCCCGTGAAGCAATATCCTCCGTCCCGTCCCGTGTACTAAAGATCTCCATTTTTGTTAAATATTGTACGATATTACAGTAAATTAACATTAACATTAACAATATATATTTATGGCAAGCTAATGTGTATAGCTTGTGTTAAATAGTCTATTTCAATTTTGAGTCTAGCTTACATATTAACCAAAATAATTTACAATCCGACATGTAGATCCCGAGATTAGCCCGTTTAAACAAACGAACAAACTCTTTCGTATATTATATAAATATGGTCTGCCAAGCCAAATAAATTGAAAGAAAAGATCAAAGATCGAATTCTCAAAGAATATCATTACCAAAATGTTGACCCCTATTCAGTACGTATAACATAACACGGAGGAGGTCAACTTAATTTGGACGATATATCGGCAGAGTTGTTTTTTAGAAATTTTGCAATATCTCCGAAACTATATAACTAATTAACACACTGTAAAAGGCAAATCTTATCTCTATAATATCCTTGTGATTATAAAATAATTTATTTTGATAAGGATTTAAGTTTAGTTGTATAAATAATGACGTAAACTTAAGCATATGAATGAAATGATTTTTTAAAACACAAAAAGTTATATATCTGCCAAAATATAAAAGATAGATATATGCTATTGCGGACTTTTTTGTAGAACTTTTTAGGATGCATAAAATTTTCATACAATATTTTCAATTATATACAATATCTAAAGCAGCGTACGCGCCTAAAGCTAAATTTGTGTAAAGTGTGTTTTGCAAAGAGTATAATCTATACTAATATTATAAAGAGGTAAGGTTTGTAAGTTTGTAAATAAAGTTCCATCGGGGCTTTTTCCGATTTTAAAAATTCTTTCACCAGTAGAATGCTACATTATCGGTGAGTGTTATAGGTTATATTTTATATTTGTAATATATATATTACTCGAGTTATCACAGTTTTTGTCGCGCAAGTCGGATCGCAAAAATCTGTCAAATCGGCTTTATGCGCATGCGCTGCCTTAACTATTGAAAATAGTTGAAAGCAATGTATGGAGACTTTATGTATCTTAAATAATTCTACAAAAAAGTCCGCAAGAGCATATAACCAAGTTTGAGGATCTTTTATTTAACGTAGTAAAGCAGTTTGTGGGTTCTAGGTAACGTCCTTAAAGTAAAAACCTTGGCTGGCATCGACTTCATCGATATGCAGTAAATTAAAGCAACAAAATTTTTAAAGTTATTTTTTTACTTTTTAGTGCGTTTTGAGTCGGTTCAATTTTTTTGCTTAAAATTTTTAACCAATTTTATTTTATTTTCGTCTATGTGACCATGCATGAGGTTCGTATCCAATGTATCACTATATGGATGTAGTCAAAAAGCGCCATCTTCTGGTGGGCGTTCGAAGGACGAGCCCGAGTTCAACGTGTGCAACATAGATGGCAATGTTAAGTAAGCTTCGCATATAAAAGTTACGTGATAAATAAAGTATTTGATGAATTACTGAAAAAGCTCAGAGAGTGTACGAGTTTGGTTAGTAGATTAGCATTACTTTTTTATTGAATGTGAACTTAAGTGCTGGCTTGAAGTTTCATTTGATAGTCAGTGACCGTGTACGAGGTTTGTCTCCAATGTATCACTGTATGGATGTAGTCAAAAAGCGCCATCTGCTGGTTGGAGTTCGAAGCCCGGGCCCGAGTTCAACGTGTGCAACATAGATGGCAATGTTAACATCCCATAGATAAGTTATGTGATAAATAAAGTATTTGATGAAACAAAATTTTAATAAAAAATTATAATTAAAGACATATCGCCAAGCGATTTAACGTTCCGATACGATCGTGTAGAAACCGAAAGGGGTGTGGATTTTCGCCCCACTCCTAACAAGTTAGCCCGCTTCCATCTTAGATTGCATCATTCCTTAATCAGGTGTGATAGCAGTCAAGGGCCAACTAGTAGTCAATAAAAAAAATCCATAAACTCGGTGGCATCCAAGTTCAAGAAAAGTTTATTCATCAAAACTGCGAAGCACTTTTTTAATCTCAGTACAAAAAGATATAATAATTTATCTTAAGTATATTAAATATAATAATATTATAGGACAATTACACACATCGCTATGTAGCCCCAAAGTAAGCGTACCTACTCTTAAATAGCTTGTGTTATGGGTGCTATGATAATGGATGAATATTTTTATATATATTATACATAAATACTTATAACATACAGATAACACCCATGCTCATCACACAAATATTTTCCAGATGTGGGAATTGAACCCACACCCCAGGCCGCAGAAGCACTACCCATTGCGCCACTCGGCCGTCAGTGTATGCTATTAATTTATAAGTTAGGTAATCAAAAGTAAGCTGTTTTAAGCTTTTCTTATTTGGCTTAGCTATAATGTAAAAGCTACTAAACCAACTGAAGTTCAGACGCCTTGTACAGAAAAAAAATTAATAAAAAATTAAAGACTTCAAAATATCATTTAGTTACTTTAAATTACTTAACCATATCTATAATCTCTGTTCAAGGAAAGTTGTTTTTGTGTTAATTAGGAAACGTCTTTAAAGTAGAAAGCTTACAGGTGGTACAGACTTCATAGATATGGTTAAGTAAATTAAAGTGACTAAATGACGTATTTATTTTTAACAGACTTCAAAAAAAGGCGGTTATCAATTCGACCCGTATGTATGTAATATTTCCAGAACTGCCCAGTTTTCGCATATGTTAGTCTATATCAGCGTCTGAACAAATGTGCTAAATTTCAAAAGTGTATGTATGTATGTATGTATATACACACATACTCTTTATTTGTTTGTGGAGGCATACCGGAACTACAAGTCCGATTTAAGTAATTCTTTTTTTGTTGTACTAGGTATTATTCAACTTAGGGTACATTGCAAGTTTCATCAAAATCGGTTAAGTAGCTTCTGAGATAGGGAATTTTTACGACTTCAAAGATAAGTAAATAAAAGTAAATGAATTAACATGTTTAAGTAAATTAAAGCAGCTAAGTGATACAATTATTTTTTTTGCATTTTAAAGTTGGTTTAATTTTTTATTAAAAAATTTATTGTCTCGAACAAATATAAATAGAAATGGTCAGCGAATGTAAAGATATTATATTTCAAACGGATCAGAAGTTAGTTCCTTTAACACAGGAAATGGAGAAGTTGAAATCGGAGAGTCAGAGTTTAAAAGAAAAAGTGGCTAGGGAGAGATGGCTAGATTAGAGAGGTATAATAGATCTAACAACATCATTATCTTCGGATTCAAAGAAAACGAACTAACTTCTGTTGATCTAATACAACCAGTGAAGAAAAAGTTGAAAAGTGATATTAATATATTCCTTGAAAGTAGAGATATTAATACAATCCACCGAATCGGAAAGTAGGACAGTGTGATTAATAAAAAATTAGAAAAAGGATGAAATATTGAGAATCAGGAAGAACTTAAAGGAGATCGAATCTTCGATCGATCTTCTATGACATAGAAGACTTCTATGTCATAGAAGATTATCCTAAAGATGTCATTAATAAGAGAAAGGAATTACAAGCTACTCTCATAGGAGAGGGAAAAAAGGGAAATTACGCAAAAAAGGGAAATTACGCAATGATAAAGTACGATTAACCGATCGACAAACGGAGTCAATGCATTTGACGTTGTGAAAGGAAGAAGTTAAGCCATCCTGTATATCCATATCAAATTAAGGCTTTTTAGTATATGGGTTACCTACCTATACTAATACATATATTCCCTAAGCTAAAACCGTAGACAGACAGACGGACAGACCACGAACTTTAAGAGACGGTTGCGGAATCCTAAAAAACTCCATTTCGAACCAAAGCATCCGGACCAGCGATAACCCGCCCACGGCTTGTCAAAACAGCAAAGGCTATCCACTGCGCTCTCGAGATCGGTGTGAAGATGTTGCGATGCAGTTTCATGGTGGAGAGGGGGGTAGTACGTGAATATTTCACTATCCGTGGCTTAACTTTTTCTCGCAAGTTTTTATTAGCAAAGTTGTTCGGTGCGGGCGCGTGGAGGGCGGGGCGGTAGATGCGTTGATGAAGTTTTTTAATCAGCCTGCAGAAAGCGGCTCAGAGTGGGTACACGGAGGGTAACGCGTCGTTTCTTATCTGCCCCTCCTCTCCGGACTAACACTTTCAGCAGATCGACGCACTTAAATAAGTATACAACAAAAAAAAGTTGTCTCACTTGCAACGCCATCTCGGTGATTTTGAAAGTATCGGAATAATATGTAAAAGCCCATAATTTCATTTTATTTACAAATATTGCGTGAGTTAGTGAGTCGAAGCCGCAGTATAACTATTGTATCAATGAAACAGTAGGTAGTAGGTACTTAGTAGGTGAGTTCTGAGCGCTGCCAATGAGCAATCGTTGCGACATCATTTCGAGCTGATCTGTTCACATCAACCAAATATTTGCTAGATCTCTCTTTTTGACTTCCGATATTAGAAACGGTAGTTTTCTACATCTACATAATGTATGTGTTACAGTTATTCATTTCATTGTCATGTTCATCACAACATCTCTGAAACACATTTTGCTATGTGAACTCTAACTAAGAATGGATTTCCCGATGTTCTCATGGAGCAGAATCTACGCAGATGAATCTGCAGGGCACTGCTACTAGTACTACTACTGCTAGCACGGCGGATATTTAAATATTTTTCGTACTTTGACGCTTTCTTTAATACAAATCTTATTTTTAGGAGAAAAGTAATAGGTTTAACTCAGTGCGGAAGTAAAGCGAAGCGCCAAGTTTGTCGACTACAATTTATAATAATAATTTCTGTCAAAATTGTAATATTATTCAAATACGGAAAATTCTAATGAGTCGACGCTTGATTCCATTTTTGTTTAATACAACTTTGTACTTTAATGTTCAGGAAATAGACACGATTTTGTTATTGAAGAAAACGATGACGCGACGTCTCGCTTCGACTCTGTTAAGCTTAAATTACTGACGAAAATCGAATAAGTTACTGCGGAAATTTCCGATGTATAATCCGCGATTTTCATTGCTTATGTCCTGTGCTTAATATATACGCTCATGCCAATCTATCAGCTTAACGACTTAAAGAAGTATCGTGGCAACTCTACATCGACACTTGTGGTTACATCGGCACAGCGCAGGCAAAGTGTCCGTAGAGCGGTCGGCTGCAGCCTCTCCGCATCTCGCGGACAATGACTCGATTTAAGAAAAGTGCAAGATCTTTTATACCATCTCATTACGGTGCCCGGCCGCTGTCCGCGCCGCTTCCTGTGGACAATTTTTCAGGAAATTGCCCCCCTTCTTCCACACGATCTCCTCCATCTTAATAAATTTGCACAGTGCCCGCCTCCTCCCCGCGCGTACTTACGGTTGCCACGTCGCCGCAAATGATAGCCGGATACACCAGCTCAGCCGGGCCGGGTTTGACGGCCGAGAGGCGCAGTGGGTAGTGACCCTGCTTCTGCGTCCTAGGCCGTGGGTTTGATTCCCACATCTGGAAAATATTTTTGTAATGAGCATGGATGTTTTCCAGTGTCTGGATGTTTATCTATATAATTATTATAAGCATTTATGTATATATAAAAATATTCATCAGTTATCATAGTACACATAACACAAGTTACCTAAACTTACTTTGAGGTTATATAGCGATGTGTGTAATCTAATATATGAAATTTCCTTGTCACAATGTTAGTAACTGTAGTCCTCCGAAACGACTTTACCGATTTTTACCAAATTTTGTAAGCGTATTCAGCCGTTCTGAGAATCGGATACTATCTAATTTTCATCTATTTTATTTTTAAATTTTTAATGCAAAACAACTTTTACCTATTATATATATAATTATTATTTCCTATAATATTTATTATTATTATTACTTCTGAAACGTCATGTTAAACTAATATTTAAAAGTAATAGTGATGAATTACCGACTATAGATAGTCGATAATTTAAAATTAAAGCTTCGGGAGTTTGAAACGCGACTTGATCCGAAAAGAGCCCACGACAAACTCGACCAGGTCTGTTTTATTATAACTAAATTTATATTAATCGAACACACTACCAAGAAGCTTAAATACGTCCGCCTTTCGCCGCACGCCTGGCGACGTTAGTGGCATTATTCCCAGGGCATTGTGTTCAGTAATTCCTGCGGCGGCCTGCGCTCGCTCCGCGTATTGCAGCAAACACTCTTTTGTTGCGTCGTTCGGTTACTTCTGGCGGTTAACTGCAGTGCTCGGGGCGGTTTCTATAAGCAATCATTTTTGAACAGTCTGTGCGAAAGGAGGGTGTTGTAGGACACGTAGATGCGTCTGTCCGTGACATATAGCTCCTGACAAACTTGTTTTAGGAATTCTCAGGAACCTCAAAAAGAAAATCGGATCCCTATAGGATAACATTGATGTCCGTTGTATATATTTCGAAACCTTTTATTTAGAGAACGCGTGAAGGTATCGTTTTGAAATTGAAAATTCCTTGGAACAGTGACGGAATGAAACTTCCAAGTTTTTGTCATAAAGTAGGTACTAATTGGGTACATAATATTATTACAAGGTGTTTAGGTGCAGGACCGAGCCGCCCCTATGTGTGAAGTGTGCGGCGCACACAGGCGCCAAGTCAATAGAGGCGCCGCCATCGAAATTATTTTTGTTACACTTACACAACGTGAGAGGTGGCGCTACTGTGCCCGTGTTTACTTCAGCTCCGTAGTATTTTTCGAAATAAAAATATAAAAAGTGATTATCTACGCAATCAAAGTGTTAATCCCAGTGCATTAACGTTAGAAATAGGTGAAAATTATTGAGTTTCAAAGAACTATGCTGAGAATGAACGAATAATCGGCAATCACAAATCGTCAACACAATAACTGTAATTTTGTGCTGGCACAGTTAAGATAACAGTGAAAAACGATATATCGATATCTCCGATCAATAATCCGTGAAATTATTAGTGCAAAGAAGAAAAAAACTAGTAAAAAGTGAAAAAATAAACTGTTATAACCTAAAAACAAAATTGCAAACCGTTATTCATAGTTATATTTAAATTGAAAGGCGCCATCTAGTGACGAATTTCCAAACTAAATTTCAAGACTAGCTATCTGACAGCGGTCTACACATTGACTGTAGTTCAACTATTCACCACTAGAGGACGCCAATAGTACCAAAACATGGAACATGTTATGAAAATTCTAAAAGAAATTCAAGACGATCTAAACAGTCAAAAACAGGAAATAAAAAACATGCAAGAAAATATCACCAAAGCTATAAATGATAATATCAACCAAAAATTTACAATTTTGGAAAAAAAAACGTGCAGCCTTGAAATAAAAGTAAACCAACAACAAAAAACTATAGAGTACCTAGAAAAACAGGCAAAAAAGAAGAATCTAATATTTTATGGAGTTGAAGAGACCGAGCAAGGATATGAAGAACTACAAAACACTTTATTACGTTGTATAAAAAATAATATGAAGATTTCCATCGAGCAATCCGAAATAGAATTTGTGAGGCGACTTGGCCAAAAAGAGAACAAAACAAGACCTTTATTAGTAACATTTACAACATTTGGGCGGAAAATCGAAATTTTGAAGAAAAAAGGTGCCCTGAAGGGCTCACAAGTTAACATTAAAGAAGATTTCCCACGAAAAGTTTTGTTGAAGCGCAAGGAACTGCAGGAAGTGGTAGACAAAGAACGCAAACTGGGAAAAAATGTTGTATTACGCTACGACAAAATAGTGACATTACCAGGAAGCTCCAACGCGCAGCCTTTACGCAAACAAAAGCGGAATCACTCTGGTTCCCCAGAGCACAAAACTACCGAAATTACCGAAAACACTACTAAACAAATACCCAAGAAAAATAAAACAAATAATATTACCACCTACGTGTACAACACGTCACTAAAAAATGGATCAGAGTCACGCTCGGCCGAGAAACACTCACAACCAAAAAACTACTAAAAGAAGCCCCTCCACTTCCCCCAATACGGCTTGTCACCGCGGGGGATAAAGACTACAACCCTCCATACCCATTAAAAAATCTCTACATATGCACCTACAATGCAAAATCTCTACTATCAGATGAAAGATTACTAGATTTTAAAAGAGCGATTTCGAAAATTAAATACGATATTATTGGTCTTGCTGAAATAAGAAGAACGGGATATCAAATTATAGAAGAAAACAAACATATTTTTTGCTATTTCGGGGAGACAAAAGGTCAATATGGAGTCGGATTTCTAGTAAAAAAAGAATATAAGCAAAATATTGAAAGCTTCATTGGAGTATCCGAACGAATCTGTATTTTAAATCTCAATTTCCACAACAAGAAACTCTCTATCATACAAGTATACGCACCAACTGTTGACGCAAGCAATCAAGAAATCGATGATTTCTATAACCAATTACAGACTGCACATTGTCAGTACAATAATCAGAAATTAGTTTTAGGTGACTTTAATGCACGTGTTGGACAGCGACTACCAGGTGAAGAGAGCATACTGGGCAAATTCTGTTACGGTAATAGAGACAAGAGAGGTGAAAGATTACTCCAGTTCTGTTGGGAAAATAAATTATACGTTACAAATAGTCTTTTCAAAAAAAACAACAAAGCTATGTGGACATGGCTATCGCCAAAGAAAAGGAGAAGCCAAATTGATTATATATTGACCAATAGCAAAGAAAACATCTCGAACTTTGAAATCATATCAAATCTTACATTTCCAAGCGATCATCGTCTCTTGAGAACCAAATTACAAATCACACCGCTTAAAAGAAGTAGAGCGAATTTCAAAAGTTATAAAACCAAGCTTAATTCTTTAGACGAAAAAGTGCAGTACGAACATTTCTTAAAAACTAATATAAAAGAAATTGAAATACGTGAAACCGAAAATGTAGAGTCCGCGTACAACAAAATTAAAAATATTATAATCACCAGTTTAAATTCAGTACGACAGGAACCCGCAACGAAACGAGAGACTATCCCTGCTCACATAAAATGTCTTATTGCAAGAAGAACTGAACTAACTCGGAAGAAAAATCTGACTAAAGAAGAAAAAGGTGAACGTACTTACCTGTATAAACACATCTACAAACTATTGAAACGGGAACGTACGGAACGGAGAATGAAGGAAATCAGAACACAGCTCGAATTAACAGGTAGCTTAAAGAGAGGTCTAAAGAATCTCGATACCTCAAAACGATGGATACCGTATTTAAAAGAAGATTTCACGGGAAATAAAATATTGACAAGATCTCAAATAATTGAAAAAGCAACAACATTTTTTACCAACTTGTACACATCTAAAGATATTCCTACAGAAATTGAATTGAGCAACCAGTACTTTACTACTACGACTCTAGATAGATTCTCTACAAACGAGGTAATAAAGAAAATAGAATCTCTAAAAACTGGCAAAAGCAACGGGCCAGATGGAATTTCAAATGAAGCACTGAAATTGGGGAAATTTGTATTAGCGCCATACATAACAACTTTATTTAATAAGATACTTAATAACAGAACAATACCTAAAGAATGGGCGCAATCTGATATAATTCTGCTTTATAAAAAAGGAGATCCTGCCAATATTGGAAACTACAGACCAATAAGCTTGCAATCAAATATATACAAATTATTTGCTTCGTGTCTTGAGAACCGTCTTGCAGTATACACAGAGAATTTTCAGCCACCGGAACAGGCAGGTTTCAGGAAAAATTTCTCTACAACTGACCACATTCACACTTTAAACCTGATAATGGAGAAATATATAGAGCGAAATAGACCGCTCTACCTGGCATTCATAGACTACGCCAAAGCTTTCGACTCTATATCACATAAAAGCATATGGAAGGCTCTACAAGAATGCGAGGTACCATCGGAAACTATAGATCTCATAAAAGACATTTACTCCAAAAGCAAAAGTTGTGTAAAGTTAGAGAGTCAGGGCCGTGAAATAAACATTTGTAGAGGCACTAGACAGGGTGACCCCTTATCACCTAGAATTTTTATAACTGTGCTCCAAAGTATTATGAAAACTTTGAAATGGGAAAATAAAGGAATATACATAAATGGGAAACTCCTCAATAACCTTCGATTCGCGGATGACATTATACTTTTCTCTGAATCAGCATCTCAGTTACAGAAAATGATTACTGAACTTAATGATGTAAGCAATACGGTCGGATTAGAACTAAATGCTCTGAAAACTAAAGTCATGACAAATCATAACATTATACCAATAAGAGTTAACAGCAATGAGTTAGAATACGTTCAAAGTTATGTTTACCTAGGACAACAAGTATCTTTCTCTAAAACACGGCTTGAAGATGAGGTTAAAAGAAGAGTTAACATAACTTGGAATAAATTCTGGAGCAATAAAGAAGTTCTCAAATCAGACCTCCCCGTAAAACTAAAGAGGAAAATAATGGACTCATGTTTGCTGCCCTGTCTCACATACGGCAGTCAAACATGGGTATACAACACTAAGATAAAAAACATAATACAAGTCTGCCAGAGAGCAATGGAGAGGAGTGTACTAAAGATTCGAAGAATAAACAGAATTAGAAATGAAGACATAAGAAAAAGAACAGGAATCATAGACGCTTTGGAACATTCTCAAAGATTGAAATGGAAGTGGGCGGGCCATATTGCACGTATGGATAAAGAAAAATGGTCATATAGAGTAACTACCTGGCAAGGACCGCCTAACAAAAGAAGAAAAGGTAGACCTAGAGAAAATTGGGTAGATGATATAGTACGAAAAGCGGGAACAAACTGGATCACCAAAGCGAATAACAGACCATTGTGGGGGAAAATGGAGGAGGCCTTCACTCATAAAGGGGTCCATAATAATGTATGAAAAAAAAAAAAAAAAAAAAAAAACTTGTAAAAATGGAAATAAACGCGGCTATAATAATAATAATAACACTTACACAACAACATGATATTGTGCTAGACTATTAATGAGTAAGGAGGTACAATAGGCGCAACATATGCCTTGTAAATAACAAAATAATTATAATGCGCTTATTATACAAGCCTTCTAAGATAAGTGTGTGGTTTCATTTTACAATTTGGGTTTTTGGGTTCATGCGTTACGTAAAAATCAAAAGAACCACTGTGAGTAAATTGAAAGTGTGTGCAAGGTGAGGCGCTTCATAGGTTTGGCACACAGGCGTTGTGGGGAGTTGGTGCGGCCCTGTTTAGGTGCCAAATTGCCATTTTTTCCCAGAACTTTTAATATATTATTACTTGCTAAGATTCAGCAATAACTTAATCTTAGTCTCTAGTTAACAGTTTCAAGTTAACGTAAACAAAATGTAATCATTTTGTCGCAACAACGTTATATAACGTATATCTATTTCTACAAGGGAAATAAAAAATTAGGTATCTACCGTTGACTGTCTGTTACATGTACCTACTATAGTTATGTGATAGATCTCTAGTCTAGTTTGACGGCCTCTGGCGCAGTGGTATGCACTGTTGATATAAAGACAGAGGTTCTGGGTTCGTTACCGGGCTGGGCCGATTGAGATTTTGTCCAATAACTGACAGTTAATTGCTCCAGTACTGACTCGCCGACAAAGACATACCGCCAAGCGATTTAGCGTTCTGGTACAATGTGGTATAGAAACCAAAAGCGGTGTAGCTATCAGCCTACTACTGACAAATTAGCGCTTTCATCTTAGATTGCGCCGTCTGGAGTGGTTTCAGCCAAAGGCTAAGTATGAAAAGGGGAATAAAAAATATAATTTTAATACAAAGTTTTTAATATGAAATTTTTTTGGTTACACATTGGGATCGGGTGAAGTCAATTCGAGGATGCTTTGATTCTGTTTATTAACATTATATACATGCATTGCATACGTTACTAGCGATGCACTGCGGCTTCACTCGCAGAGATACCATTCCCGTGGATCCAAGCGCACTTAGCCACTAGGTCGCCCGAATCGTAGCACTATGCTGTAACAGAACAGGATAGTGTGTGTTTTGAAATCTTCTCTATCTCTCTCTATTTTTAGTATAGTGTAAGACAGAGAGAGTTACAGACGTAGTCGAAACTCACATTGTCGAATTTCTTAGCAGAATAGCGCAACAGAACGAGAGCAGCTCTCAGCCAGCCTGACGCCGACAGTCCGACGGCCCGACGCCCGTGGATAAGTCAAACATAAATAATATTTTCGTCTCGCGCCATATTTTGCGTAATCCCTTAATATCGGCATGTCGGAGAAAAAGTTCCGAATTATTTATATGCGGCGCGTTGTTTACGAGTCGACCCTCTCCCCGCCTCCTTCCGCCAGCCCTTCCAGTGTCTCCTCCGCATCTTCCGCAAGTAGCGAGCGGTGTGACGTGTGACACGGCTCGCTCGACCCAACTCTGCAACATGCCGCGAGCCATGTCACGTGTACTCTCTTCGATCGCATATTTCTTATAGTTCCGTTCTTAAAGGTCTGTGTAAATTTCTTAGAAGAAATAATTCCACGATCCGAGCCTAGATTCAAATCCAGGACCTCGTGATGATGCCATACAGATAAACCATTAAACCAACGAGACTGTTGTGGTGTTACGCTCATGATAAAACTACAGACGGCGGCGAATGAGCGGGAGACCGGTATTCTGTACTTCGCACAATGTCATGGTACCCACTCACCAACCCGCTTCCCGCCCCGCCTCCCGCCCCGCTTTCCGCTCCGCTTTCCGCTCCGCTTTCCGCTCCGCTTTCCGCTCCGCTTTCCACTCCGATTTCCGCTCCGCTTGCCGCTCCGCTTGCCGCTCCGCTTTCGGCTCCGCTCCCCGCGCCTCGCGTCGTGTGTCGGCGCCGAGGCGTCTGGTGAGAGAATCAAGGCGACTGAGCGGGCGCACCGCGTAACATGAACACTAAGGCCAGCACCACATTAAATGCACGTCTTAAAAAACCAATATAATCCTTACAAACAAATTTAAATTATCATTTCTACCGGGAGTCCCGAGACGCACCCGTTTCTTTAATACCGGATTTGTCGTTACGGAAATTCAGCAGCGGAATGGCTCCCACTCTGCTTTCTTTCACGATACGTGAGCAGAGCAGATTGGCAGAGGCAAGCATGACAGAAGCGAGAGCGGAAGCAGGAGCAAAAGCGGATGCGGCAGCGGTAGCAGGAGAGGAAGCCCTTGAAGCAATATGACTCGTGAACTCGGTGTCGAACTAAAACAGGTCGTACTAAAACGTGCTACGGTACAAACATTGTCCAAGGATTCAAAATAATAAATCTTCGTCTATAAAATGTATGCTTGTAAAAATAAAAACTTAAAATCTATGTTAGTGTTACTACATACTTAGAAAATATTAAATTTATTTAAATATCTGCCTGCTCGTGTTATCGCACTGGGCATACACATAATTATGTGTTTACCCAGTGCCCCAGCACAGGGCAGTCAGGCATCTCAGCAATCACCCTCAGCATGACGTTGGTGCTCCCCATCAGCCTGCTCATCAGTGACGCAGTTCGTTTGAGTATGACAGTAGTAAAACTGTCAGTATTTGCGTGAGCAAATAATATATAGATGCGACGCGAACGTTTTAAATTTTGTCTAATATCCGTCCGACGACTGAGCCGCGACTTTCCTCCTAAACCATACTCAGTGAGTACAGTTAAATGCCATGCCACCATCTCGTCACGCTGTCGTTGAGAAGATGTCATGTTAGCGCCAAATCATAAAGACTCGCCGACGTCAATCAAACTAAGGCCGACAATTACACGACGGTAATCGAGTGAGGTGCTGATTGCGATTGTGATTGTGATTGTGATTGCACAAACAACTAAGCTGGTGCCGCGGCTACTAATGAGCGCGGGCTAGTCGTACCTGCAACATGTCACCTTGGTTTTGAACATTATATAAACCATTTTTAGGGTTCCGTTGGCAAATGGCTATAAAAAGGAACACTTAGGTATAGATTCGTGATCGTGATCGAGTCCGTCTGTATAAACATATACAGTTCTTTCCGAAACTATAAGTTTTATACTTGTGTATGTATTCTGTCGACAAAATTAAGATTTTTACTCATAAATATAAAAAAAAATAGCGGAGTTCCATTTATTAAGAGGCTTCGAACGACTAGAAACCGAAAGGGGTGTGGATTTCACCCTATTTCTAACAACTTAGTCCCAGTTCCATCTTAGATTACATCATTAGTTACCAATTACACCACCAGGTGCAGTCGCAGTCTAAAGCTAACTTAAAAAAATGCATTTTATTCCCGAAAATCACCTATAATATTTATATAAAGGCTTCGAAGGAAAGGTAACTAAGCAGGTGGTTATTAGAGGGTAGAGTCGATCAGGTTCGAATAGGGGCTCTGATTGTCAAAGATCAGCGCGGGGTGCGGGGTCGCGGGATCGCGGCGGGGGCCCGCATGGGGTCGTCGCGGAGATTGATCCGGCTGATTGCCGTCTTCCTTGTTAGTTCGACCGTCAGTCGCTCTTTGTCAGAACGAAAGCTACATAGTACATTGGTACATAGAAGCCGTATCCTGGCGACACACACACACACACACTGGCGCCGGTCTAAGGCAAACACTTCAAAATAAATCAAACGCAAATGTTTTTGTATCGTTCGTTTTCGTTGACTCATTCTCGCGCGCCAGGATTTGAGACAAACGAACACAACTCTGCAGAGTGATGCCACACAGTGACACGAGCGCGAACAGCACGAGCAGCACGAGCAGCACGAGCAGCACGAGCAGCGCGAGCAGCACGGCGAGCCGGGTCACTCACACTCAAGTTCACTTGACGATGACGATCAAATGATGACGGGGTCGCGGCGGGGGCCCGCATGGGGTCGTCGCGGAGATTGATCCGGCTGATTGCCGTCTTCTTTGTTAGTCCGACCGTCAGTCGCTCTTTGTCAGAACGAAAGCTACATAGTACATTGGTACATAGAAGCCGTATCCTGGTACACCATCCGTACACACACACGCACACACACTGGCGCCGGTCTAAGGCAAACACTTTAAAATAAATCAAACGCAAATGTTTTTGTATCGTTCGTTTTCGTTGACTCATTCTCGCGCGCCAGGATTTGGGACAAACGAACACAACTCTGCAGAGTGATGCGACACAGCGACGCGAGCAGCACGACCAGCACGAGCAGCGCGAGCAGCACGGTCAAGTTCAATTGACGATGACGATCAAATCAAATGTACACATATACCAGCTGTGCCTCGTGGTTTCGCCCGCGTAGATACTGTTTCCGTCAGTTGTCTGTGTGCAATGCATCTCTGGCCCATTTTATATTTTAATATGCTCACCCGTTAAGCCGTGGTTGATTAACAAATATAAAATAGAAGTTAAGTTTTCTAAATATATACTAATATTATAAATAAGAAGAGTGTCAGTGTGTGACGTTGTATAGCCCGCTAGAACCTGACTCCCTGGCTGGTGGGAAATATCTGGAGCTTAGACCCACTATGCTGCTCTACTGTAGGTTGGCGTGCTTAGGGTCTTAATAGTTTTATGACTATTTTAATCACCCACTAGAAGAATCTGACTCCCTGACTTGTGGGAAACATCTGGAACTTAAACCCACCAAGCTGCTCCAGTGTGAGTTGGTGGGATTAGGTTAGTAATAGTTTTATGACTATTTTAACGGCCCACTAAAAGAACCTGAATATAATATTGGGTTCAAAATCGAGCGTAGCAGAAATGCAGGAGTGTGAACGGCTGGAAACCGTTCTCCAAACCAAGCTCATTTGTTCTATTTTTACTAATTTCTTCAATCTAGGTTTTAGGAGAGAGTACATGTACTAGACATGCTTATCATAATATCATAATTTTTTAACCGACGAAAAAAAACGGAGGAGGTTCTCAATTCGACAAGTATATTTTTTTTTTGTATGACCACGCATAACTTTTTACAGAGTTGTCCAATTTTGATAATTCTTTTTTTATTAGAAAGGGCATACTTTCAAGGTAGTCCCATTGTCATCATGTTAGGATCTGATGATGATATCCTGGGAAAATTGAAGGAACTCTTCAAATTTTATAGGCACATTTGTAGCGATTTCGGTTTTTGTGTAAGTTTCGGTAGCTTTTTGGCCACAAGTGCCGTATAATATACTATGACAGTATAGTACGAGTACGTCACGTGGCGATAAATCACTAAAAAGTAAGAAATAAAAATTTGTAACAAAAAATAGAACCGACTTTAATCGCACTAAAAAGTAAAAAATAACTGTGTCATTAAGTTGCTTTAATTTACTTAAGCATATCTAGGAGTTGGTGCCAGCCAAGGTTTCTACTTTAAGGACATTACCTAGTACCCACAAACTGCTTAACTACGTTAAATAAATGTTCATTAAACTTGCTGGCACCGACTTCATAGATATGCTTAAGTAAATTAAAGCAACTAAATGACACAGTTATTTTTTACTTTTCAGTGCGTTTTGAGTCGGTCCACAGGCACTGCTAGTATATTATAAATTATTAAATACGGATGTGACACTTACTTATTATGCTGTGACGTTCATGCGGGAGAGATGAATGAAACGTCAACACGATTCGAGAATAAATATATATTAATAAAAAAAATAAATACAAAAGTTTTACAAAAAAGTTAACTAGAGAGAGGGCCGTGGGTAAAGTGGGCCCTGCATTTATTTTTGCTTCCGTGTACGGTTGAGGGTCAGGTACTCCCCTGGTTTGCTCTGGGGTGTGTTCGTGGCACAAGGAGGGCGGAACACCAAGGGCCCAGGTCAGGACAGCGCGCGTCGGTCGAGATGCCGGCACGCTGTCGTAGTAGGTAGGTTGCACGCGGAGAGAAGTAGGTCGCGCTCAAACACGGAGTAGGTAGGTAGGTAGACCCGGTGTTTCGGCAGGCGTGGCCTTGGACTTGAGGTTGGGGCCCCGAGGTAAAGTGGGCCCTTAACTTGAGTGGGTCCGAGGTAAGGCGTAGCCGTAGACCTGGCTCCTGGAATTTACATCCAGCATGTTAGGGTGTGTAGTTAAAGCCTTCTCCGTTGGCCGAACCGCACGCGCAAGCAAACGAGGGTAAAACAAAATGGCGGTGCGCTTTTCGGCAGACGGAGTTTACAAAAAAAGGAGAGAATATAAGCGTAATGATCGATGTTAAATGAGATGAGTTCGAGTAAGTATGTACCTATTAACAATGCACGTAATAATCTACGATTGGTGTTAACAGGTACCTACTACAAAAAAAAATAATAATTATATCTAGCTACAACAACAATTTAGGAATCTACTCAGAAAATAAACGTAATTATGTTATAATTACGCTAATAATTATCTAAACACAACTCAAACAAAAGTATTAGGTACATACTGGAAATAAAAATTAGAATTTGAACAATTAACGTATAAAATTTAAATGTAACTACTAATGAAAATGTTTATGGGTGAATCCTGTGCAATAATGCAATAAGCTTAAATCTAAACGCTAGTATAGATTGCTTCAACACTTACCCGTTATATTACGGGAATTTAGGCGTATTAAAATAATATGCACGATAAGTAGCACTCCGGGATTAATTAATTCGACACAGTTGTCGGCAATCACGAAATTATATGAATGATCGAGATGCGAGTCCGACCGGCGCATAGGTCACCGCGCACCGCGCACCGCGCACACCCCGCGCACCCCGCGCTCGACTCCTCGCAGCTCACGCGTAGATCATAACAGGTATTTTTTTTATGAAATACCTGCTTTTTTTATTTTTTTGTGAATGCAACGTTACAATGCCTCCGACTTACAAAATAAATATTCATATTTTGCTCATAACTATTAAATTAAAGCAGTTTATCTATCCTGCTTTTGTCAATGGAATCCTTTTATTTTTACATTTTTAGTGTTGATTGCGTTAATAATTAGATAGGATCCGTAAGCTTAAAAATTTGAGTCAGAGCCGAACCTCTTTAGCTCAAGAGATATGAGTTGGCAGCATTGTGTAGGTACTCTGTTTGAAAAGACTATTGATAATATAGTGGCCTTATTTTCTGTATTGTGGTACCACGTTTAAACTATAGATAATAGACTAGGGACGGTACTCGTCGAACAAACATGGCGGGAGGTAGGCTATAAAATATGCCCCTATGGAAAATTGTGGTCATTCACGTTAGTCTTGTATTTTCTTAACTATTATAAGAATCTGTGCGCATACTGTTTAATTAGGTAGTAATTACTCTAAGAATGCTTCATTTTGATCATATTTGATGTCTTTGAAAATAAATTGTTATTAAGTTTGTCTTTTGGTGTTTTAATTGTTATTCTCTTCTGGCAGTTTGTTACCATATGATCGAGTAACACTTTTCAGTGAGCCGATTTCTGCACCTCGGTCGTATCAAAATGTGTGTGTATAGGAATCGGTTCGCGGCGGGGTGCGGACAGGGGCAGGAGGCGCGGGGGGGTGTACAGTTGTCGTCAAATATTTATGAAGCACTCAATAGCATCGGCCGCGCATAGGCCGGGAGCCGACAGCTGATCGTTTATGAATAAAATATTTTTTCATTCCATTACAAAAAATAGTGCCGTAAATCTACGTAAGCGGATCCAGCGCGGTCGGTCGGTGGGCTAGCTCGCGTTTTAAAATAAATCCCTGTTCATTAGTCTGTTTTTATTTACTTGGCTGCAGTCAATCAAACAAGTGATAAGGGATGATGCAGTCGGCTTCTATGTGACCAAAACGCTAAATCGCTTGGCAGCACGTCTCTATCGGTAAGGTGGCAGACCTGGGTTAATAAAGAAAATTTCAATCAGGTAAACCAGGAACCATTGTAGATCTCTAAGATCTCTTACAAATCTTCAAAGCGTGGATGCTCTTATTGACCCTGCCTGCGCGTATGTCACGCTCGTATCTCCAGCCACACGGTCGTCTCCTGGAGTACATGTTGATGGGAGGCTTCGGTCGTAGCTAGTTCTCACTTTGCCAGCAAAGACGTACCACCAAGCGGCTTTAGATCTAGCAATCCGGTACGTTGTCCTGTAGGAACCGAAAGGGGTGTAAGCTGTTCATCGTACTCCAAACAAGTTAATACGTTTCTGACTTAGATTGCATCATCACTTACCATTAGATGTGATTGCAGTCAAAGGCTAACTTATAATGAACTAGTTGTGCCCGCGGACTCCGTTCCGCGTTAGAAATATTTTTATCCCGGTCCGTTTGTCTAATTTTCGTTGCAGCTGTAAAAATTGTTAGCCTAGTTTTTGCGTTTTCTGAGAAGGTTAACTATCTACTATTATATAATATATATATTTTTTTACCATCGTAAAGTAGAGGAAAGATTTCAACGAACAGAAAGCACATCAACTTTTTGAAAAAAAAACAGATATTTTCACGGCCGAATTTTCGGTTGAAAATTAGGTTACTTTTTCGATATTCAAAATAAGGTGAAAAAATAAATATTTCAAATCTAATAAATTATAACATGTTTGGGATATAAAAAAGTAAGTTTACACCAAATTTCGTGAAAATTAAAATTTATTTCTAAAAAATAAAAACACAAAACTTGGTAGTTTCAATTTTTCACATACATTTTCAGGTAATGTGAAAAAAGTGTGAACACAAAAGTTTTAGATCTTGTTATAACCTACAACTTTACCATTCAACTCTATTCCATAGGACTTAATAGTTTTGCCTGGAATCGAGAAAAACTCTCTCTACCTCTTCTCGACCTCAGATCGCTCGTAATTTATTTTTCCTTTCATTTTTATGATACTCTCATCCTTTTCAATGTTTGAGTATGAAGAAATGCTATTTAATAAATAACTACGCATGCCAGGAGCATAGTAACAAGGTATAGCAATAACACTATCGCAAGATACCTCTCAACGTTTTGAGCAAGTTTTCCGCTGAAAAGCAATCATCAGTGACGTAGAAAGCCCATTAACATTTCCAGCGTTCATACTTCAGAATATTTTAGCGGGAAATTGTGATTCCGCTAAATAATAAATGGCGCAATTGAATAATGTACAGTTCGTGTTGTTGTTCCGAGCGCGGACAGAGACGCAGAGCGTAGGGATACGGCGCCGCGCGGCCGAAGAGACTCTGGTAATGCTCGGCTAATGATGAACACGTTGATCTAGTGGTTAGCATGACGACAACGACGTTTTGACGACCTCCGTGGCGCAGTGGTATGCGCGATGGATTTATAAGACGGAGGGTTCGATTCCCGGCGGGGCAGATTGAGATTTTTCTTAATTTGTCTTGGTCTGGCTGGTGGGAGGCTTTCGCCGTGGCTAGTTACCACCCTACCGACAATGACGTATCGCCAAGCGATTTAGCGTTCCGGTACGATGTCGTGTAGAAACCGAAAGGGGTGTGGATTTTCGTCCCACTGCTATCAAGTTAGCCCGCTTCCATCTTAGACTGCATCATCACTTAACATCAGGTGTGATAGCAGTCAAGGGCCAACTAGTAGTTGATAAAAAAAAATGATCAAGAGGTCCTCGGTTTGGAACCTGGAGTCCAAGTGAAAGTTGGTGGCGTTACGCCTCCGTGTCCCAGAGATGATATAGAAATAATAATCCCTGGAATCAACACCATCGACTCCTCGCCTGCGTGAGCTAAGCATTCAATAAGTAAATGTTTTCAGTTAGATTTCTGATTTTATAGACCGTTTCTCAAAACTCAGGAGCACATGATTTGATCACTTCACACACGGTGAAGTTGGCATAAACAAATTCAAAATTCATTTACGTCAAGGCTCAGTTTACAAGCACTTTTGAAATGTCATGTTAGATTGTTAGTAGTGGCTCTACCACTGGCTCGCAAGGCAGCTGTGTAGAGCTGACAACAAACCCAACGATTGCTTTTTCCAAATATCCGCTTTATTTACAATATTGATTATTTACATAAAATCGTTAATTCTATTTAAACGTGTGAAAGCCGATCCAATAACTGTCCCCGATTCATTTTATTACAACGAACAGTAAGAGTTTTCTTTTTGTCGAAGGTACGAAACTCGAAACTAATGAAATATACAAAGCAGTGTAATACAGAAAAGAGGACGTTTCGAACAAAACAATTCAGTTTTTCCCCACAAAGGTAAATGACCTTTTTGAGGCGCCTAATGTCCGCAAAAACCTCAAACGGAGCCGCAAAAAGCTTATTAACTGCCGACACGACGCAGCTTTTGCCTCTACCTCTACCGCTACCTCTACCTGCCTGGAGGACAGAGGTCACCCTTACACATCAAGACAAGCCACAAAAAAAAACAAATAGGCGAGACAGATGCTAGTGTATGTTTATACGAAGCCTTAGACATCCATTCAATACCACAAAAGCTATTCTGTATAAACACCTGTATTATGTATGTGCAGATCGACTCAACAGACTTCTGTCGAGTCTGTTAGCTATTTTTATAGATCATAGCACCTGGGTGCACCGAGTTGCGCTTGCTGGCTTTTTACAGTTAATTTTGTAGATGTGGTAATAATAATAAAACAGAGCAATAGAGAACATTGTTCGTTATGTGCGGTGTGCGGTGTGCGGGGCGGGGTGCGGCAGCAACAGGTGGTAGAGCGAGCTGCTGCCAAGTGCGAGGACGTAATTAGTGCTGAGAGGAAGCGCCCTACGAGTGGTAGGCGCGTTACTACTGGGTGCGAGTGTCAAGATACTTGTCGTTTATATTGTAAAACAATCATTATATAATAAATTAAAATTTTGTTTTTGTCATTAGTTTAATTGTAGTTACACCATCTTTACTATCTATTCGAAGGTATGATAAGAGAATAGAAATAAATTATCTGTACTGTAAATAAAAAAATGAGACAATAAAGACAATGAACGCAATAATCAATTTTAAAACGCATGTCTGTGTTTCTTGATCTACTTGAATAAATAGATTTGACTATTAGAGTAATATTGTTTAAGTAAAATCATAAATATGTAAAAACAAAAAAATCCGCACCACGTGTGACGCAGTGTGTGAAACTCAAAAGCTCAGCACGGACTCCGCCACAATGGAAGACTTGAGAAGGGCCAGCTCTTATAGTTAAAAAGTTAATGCGTCGTTTCGCTTCCGATCAGAGTTGAGCTTACTATTGCGATAATTAGCTGACCGAAGATAAAAAAGCACTTGGTTACGAATTCGTAATCCCAAAAATCATACTTTAGTTTTGTCTAGTCAAGAGTACTACGCAGCATTGCGCCACCTGCTGCCGACGCTGTTTGACGCTACGTCAGCAGACGCTGTTTGACGCTACGTCAGCCGACGCCGCTCGTTACGTCAGCAGACGCCGCTGGGCAACTCGTCACATCCATCAGCGCCCGGACGCGAGTGACTTGCGCTATTTGTTGCGATGCTATTTGCGATATTGAGTTATTTGTTATATTGTTATTTGTGATATTGAGTTATTTGTTATATAGATATGTGTTATAATGCTCATCCGTCAGCTAGCGGCGCCGGCAGACTGTAGGTACTATAACAACAGACTCTTGGCAAAATACTGCGGACTTACTTCACATTTGGTTTTTATTTTATACTAACGGGTGCTCGCGGTAGCACCCTATTAATACGGTATTTTTTATTCCCGGGAGAATAACAGGATAAAAATCATGTCACTAATTTTGAGTCTGGGTATTATATATGAAAATCTTTTTTACAATCCGACTGGTAGTTTTAGAGATTAACCAGAACAAACAGGTTTTTAATGTAAGTAGGCAGATACTGCATAGAAAATTACAAACAGACACTTTAATTTTATTTGTGTGTATAGATTATCACTTTATAACAAAGCTCATATTGTGTGCTAATGCCCAAACTTCGTCCTACTCAGAGACTTTTAAAATATTCTGACTCGAAGCTGTACCTAGGATACCTGTATTTTTTTTTTTTTAATAAGAAATAAGCCCGCGCTTGACCACTATCTCACCTGATGGTAAGTGTAGATGTGGTCTAAGGTGGAACGCGCTTGCTTAGAAGATGCCTATTCACTCTTGTTTTTGTTTATACCTGTATGTCTGCATGGTGCAGTTAGTAAGCCAAGGTGTTAGTTAATAAGTTTGACGTCGATGGCTGCCTACAAAATGGAGGAATACCTACATATTTTTTCACATATTCTGTGATATATCTATATCTATATGGATATCAAATGAAATACCTGTAGAATATCGCCATGAAAAAATAGTGCATTACGATTTTGTCGGGGATGTTTAAAATTTTCATTTTAATCTTGTGCAGTGGAATCTAGACTTTAAATAAATTAGAGTTCTTCCGCATAATTAGTAAAGTGTAATTGAAAGTCTTGTATACAACTTGACTGTTTGGACGCTTAATCCCGAGGTTTTTCGTCGATTATTTGCTTAAAGTATGTGTCTGCAGATCGGCGAGAAAACAGCACTCGAATTTGCAAATGTACTGAAAAAAATGCTATAATTGTGCCGCGGAGGGCCTGATGCGGGCTTAAACGGCGATATTTTATGGAAATTTATCGGAAGAAATTGGGTAATTGTGATTGAGGGAAATTCGCAATAAAAATGGCATCTTAAGCCGCGGGGGGCGGGAAAGGGCGGGCGGCGCGGGGAGCGGGGAGCGGTGCAGGCGCCAAACGACTGCACATTAATATTAGCATTACGCCGCGTCCAAACATGCGAGATTTGCCAAGTTCGAATGTTCTTTATATTACAAGCAGTTTGCATTATATTTGTGATTCGGCGAACAGTGTGACGTGCGACATTCGCCAAGTGCTGAATGTATTTGTATAGCAATCCACGCGGATACGAGAGCAGTGAGCGTGTATTCAAAGTGAATATTTGGTGACATTCTCCGAATGTTTAGTGTGCATAACACGTTCCTAATTACATTCAAACAAAGCGTTGTGATTCAATCAACATTCGAGGTTCGGCGAATCCCAAATATCTGGAAGTGGCTTATACGTGCGCCGCTCACACGTCACCCCGCGCACTGCCATGGGTATAATATGCATGATAGTCCACTGTGATGGCCATCACAGTACACCATATATGTAAAGGGCGTAGTGACGTTGACGGCTTACGGCGCTTGCGAAAGTGAAACTCAAATTATTCTACAATCTAACTCAGAATTCGAACCCAGGATCTCGTGAAAGAAGCCGCATAGGCATTAGGCCACCACTCAAAAGCAGTCTGTTACGTAGGTAAACTGGTACAGCCCATAAAAACCATCAATAGAAATGTATTACATTGGCCGATATCAACTAATATATGCAGCGACATGTAACCATTTCACGTCGCGCCGTGATACCGCCCTCCGCCCCGCACTCTCCGCCCCGCACTCTCCGCCCCGCGCCCAGCACTCGCCGCTGCGCCCCGTGCCCGCGTGTAAACATTTGAATCGAAATAATTTGGACGAAAAAGCCTCAGCACCCGATCAGTCACAATTATATACACATAGCGCACGTTCCTCCCGAGCAAGCTCCTCGTCATTCCCTCCCATTCACTATTGTTATGCCTCAAATCATCACATACTCCCTTCACTTACATATCCTCTTTCACACTCTCCAGCCATATCTTCTTTGGCCTTCCTCTCTTCTTGTGTCATTCCACTTGCAAATCCTCACCATGCCCTAATACACTCATTCTCCTTATTTTTAAACGACTTCAAAAAAAGGAGTTTCTCAATTCGACCGCATATATGTTGCTTTTTTGTGTTTGTTCGGGGATAACTTCGTCGTTTATGAACCGATTTAGATGATTCTTTTTTGTTGGAAAGGAGATAGTTTGGTGGTGGTACCATGAGAAGGAAACTAGGATCTGATGGTGGAATCCTGGAGAAATCGAGGAGAACTTTCAAAAATTGATATTGATCCATAGATGTGGTTAAGAAAATTAAAGTAACTAATAGGTACTTTAATTTTCTATGAAGTCAGTGCCGCCCGAGCTTTCTACTTTAAAGACGTTACCAAAACTTGGACGGCACCGAGTTCATAGATGTGCTTAAGAAAATTAAAGTAACTAAATGACGTAACTATTTTTCTCTTTTTAGTGCGTTTTGAAGGCGTTTATAATTATATTTTTGTCGTACTACACACGTTTAATGATATATCTACAAGTATTGTATAGCCAGACTACATAGGTCGCTAGGAAAGTCTTGCAATAGGACAATATTATTAATACTGGATGTATTTCATTTGGAAGCCACACTCACTACATGAAGATACACATATAATATTTATATATTCGCGCAAAAGAACTTTCTTAAAAAAATTATGAACTTATAAAAATAACTAGGTGAGCTAAAGCTGTATTGTGCGTCGTCGTACGGCACAACTCTAGGTGCTTCCTCTAAATTATAGTCGAAACGCTCTACCATGGTGCGGCTGGCAGTTGTCAGTGTGGCAGTTGTCAGTATGACTAGGGATGCAACGCTTAGCAATTCATGTTTATCGCTGACGATACTCGCAGTATAAATCTAGTTCTCTTTAATGTTGTAAAAAAAATAGCTTAAAAGGGAAATTATCATTTAATTAGTATTTATGAAGAGACTCCGCTATCGCGGTTATACTATTTCGTACTTTCTGTTTCTAGCAATCAAACCTTTATTGACTATGGTCTATGCGATATTTTTTTTATCTACTACAAATTGACCCTTGACTGGTATCACACCTCATGTTAAGTGATGATACAGTCAAAGATGGAAGCGGGCTAACTTGTGTCTCAATCTGCCCCGCCGGGAATCGAACCCAGGATCCGCGACTTATAAACCCACCGCGCATACCACTGCGCCGCGAAGGTCGTCAAATCCAGTTATATTATGTCTGATAGATACAATTTAAATTAAATAAACACCACACCTTACCATTCGGTACAAGTTAATAAACCCCAATCCAATCCAACCGCAAAAGTAATGTGGCTGAGTGAAAAAGGAGTTACAACAAATAACAAAATTTTATAGTCGGCGCTTATTGCATTAGTACGGCGTCAAAAGGTACAGGCAAGGCTTCCATATTGAGGACATAATTAATTCATCTATACGTATAAATAAAATTAGAGTGTCTGTTTGTAATATTGAAAAAACCTTTTGTCAAATTTTTGTCTGTCTGGCTGTCTATTTATTCCGGTTAATCTCTAAAAGTATCAGTCGTAGCTCGACTCATGAGGGGTGATTTAAGGTAATTTTTATCCAGATATTACCACGGGAACAGGAACTGCGCGGGTGAAATACCGGGCGACTACTAGTTGTTAATAATATCCGTCCTAGATTCCAATGATGAATTTAGTGACAATTCAAATGTTCCTTGTTCTGATATAAGTTTAGACGAATAAAATATATTTCTTCTTTGCAACCTTTTGAGTAAACTTTCGCTGATGTTCTGTTGTTGTGTAAAATTATAGACATATTAACAATAAAAATTGTACTACGTACATTATACGTTTGTTATTAAAAAAACTTCGACTATCCATCGTAGCAGTACATCCCATCACTAGACACGTCTATGGCGTTACGTTATACGTTATAACACTTTGTTTAATTTTTCTTTCAATTCGATTTTATTTGTAGATTATAAGACTCTGGCTGGATTCAACGGTTTTAAATTTAAGTTACTGCAGCTATTAACGATTTAATATATTACGAATGTGGAATAGCTGTAATACTAAGTAATATTTTTAAATCGCTTCAACTTTAAAGAGTGAAACGGAAAGTTAATGACATATGTCACAGGCACCATGTTAGAGCGCAGGCACTATAATGAATTGATAGAATTTGATTTTATACTCAAATAAAAAGATTCTTATCGTACATTGATTTTTTATTACAATTAGGAATATTGTCGTGGTAATTTTGGTGTAAATGATGAATTAAAGCGAACACGCCCCATGGAAGCTTGCACTAAATATAGTGTGATTTTTTTTTGTGAAAAGACCGCTAGAGAAGCTATTCTGTAGATTACAGCATCAAACTTTCAGAAAATTCAATGGGATATTATTAGGTGAAAAAAAAAAAACGTATATTGAGTGAAATGGTGTAATAGAATGGTAAAAAGATATGAGAACAGAACTTCTAAGTATGAAACTAAGAACTCTTAGGTACCCTTCTATTTAAAAAAAAGACTCATATAAAAAGTGTTCATTCCCCGCTCCCCCTCTCAATTTTATTTTTTTATAGTTTCCCGTGAAGCAATATCCTCCGTCCCGTCCCGTGTACTAACATTTATGTTCAACATTGTATGACATTTACAACATTACTGTACCTACATTAACATTAACAATATATATTTATGGTAAGCTGATATGTATAGCTTGATATTAATTTTGTAAGCTAGGCTCAAGAGTGTAATAGACTATCTATTACACTCAATCTAGCTTATAAAATAAACAAAAATAATTTTATAATCCGACACGCAGATCTAGAGATTAGCCCGTTTAAACAAACGAAAAACTCTTTCGCTTTATATTAATAGTATAGATGTGGTCTGCTGTGCTAAATAAATTCTCAACCCCATCACCGAAAGAATATCCTTACCAAAATGCAGATCTCTATTCAGTACGTACTCGTACATAGGTAGAGTTCAATTTAATTTGGACTTAATAGAGACAGTATCGCGCTTTTTAGAAATTTTGTAATACCTCCGAAACTATATAACTAATTAACGTACCCGTACTGTATAAGACAAATATTATCTCAATAATATCCTTAGATTAATAAATAATTTGTTTTGATAAAAATTTAATTTTAGTTGTATAAATGATGACGTAAACGTAAGCATATGAATTAAATTATTTTTTAAAACACGAAAAGTTCTATATCTGTTAAAATATAAAAGATAGATAATAGATGTAGCGGACTTTTTTGTTGAATGTTTTAAGAGACATAAAGTTCCCATACATTGCTTTAAATAATTAGGGCAGCGCACACGCATAAAGCCGATTTAACAGATTTTTCGGTCCGACTCGCACGGCAAAAACTGTGATAACTTGGTTAATATATATAATAAAATTATAAAATATAGCCTATGACACTCACCGATAACGTAGAATTTTACTCGTGAAAGAATTTTTTAAATCGGATCGGTAGTTCCGAAGATTACCCCAACAGAAGCCCCATTTTCAAACTGTATACCTCTTTATAATATTAGTATAAGTATAGATAATATTTGCATAATTATCTGCCTCAGCACAATCAAAACTGACAGTGCTAATAACCTTGCCCTTTGAAAAACAATTCGCTGAAAAATCAACCTCTCCCCCCGCTCTACCTCACCGCGCGACGGTAATATCTCGTTACGCGCGAATTCTGCGCGTCAGCGTGATGAATTATGAATTTAAAGTTGAACTCCGAGCGACCGATATTGACACATATTGCTATACTCGTAGAGTGCAGTTTCCTCTGCTGCAGATAGTGACGGATTGTGGTGCTCAATATCAGGCAAAGCCGCGGGTTTGTGATGTGAATAAAGCTGGCTGGATTCCTTCTACTACACATTATAGTGAAGGTACGTAAGTTGCAACACTCCATGAAGGTATTATCATTATTAATAACGAGCACACGCCCACTACTTCGCGCGCGTCTTAACTAGCTTATGCAACCTGCCCAGAACATCAAAGGAAAACAAAATCGTGCGTGACGCTTTGTTTTAAAGAAAGAAAGGATTTAGCAAGCTGTTCTTTGATTTAATTTTTTGTAGTCCTGACAGAGAGGAACAATTGTTCCATATATAGCTTAGTTATCATCATCATTACATAGTATAAAACAAAGTCGCTTCTTTATGTTTGTCCATATGTATGCTTAAATCTTTGAAACTACACATCCGATTTTCGTGCGGTTTTTTTATCAGATAGAGTGCAGAACAGTGATATCAACCTTCATTATGATATCAGGTTTATGTGTATAATACATGCACAATGTAGTAGAGAAACACTGATCATTTTAGAGGTTTCTGATGTGATGTCGTAAATTAACAAAAACAAAAAAAATTGCGCTTTTTGCAATATTGTCATTTAGTTACTTTAATTTACTTAACCATAACTATAAAGTCAGTGCTATCCAAGATTAGATGATATATATGGTAAAGTAAATGAAAGTAACTAAATGGCAAAATTATTTTTTACTTTTTAGTGTGTTTTCAAGTCGGTTTTATTTTTCTTATCTTCTTGGTTTTATTTTTTAGTAAAAAATGTTTATTTCATACTTTATGTGAGTTTTACACACATTTAGTGATTTATCGACAACGAACATACATAAAACATACTCGCACTAGACCATATTTAGTCCCAATATTCAACAGCCACTTATAACATCACGACATCGCTGCAAATGTGCTTAAAAAGTTTGAAAAGATTCCTCCAGTTCCCAAGATCTCATCATCAGATCATCACATTGGTTAAAATTAAACCAATTGGAAACTATACCTTTCAAATAAAAATTAAATTATCAAATCGGTCATCACCAGACCCTTAATGATACAGTCTCATCACCAGACCCTAGGCCTAATAACAGTCACAATATATTTAAAACGTTATATTCAAATTAATACACAATATATTCAAATTCATCAAACCCAGTCATAAGGTAGCTACTGTAAACCGTTAGGGAGCTCCCATGACTGTCTTTCGTCTTCATCACCAGACCTTTAATTTACAGTCAGTCAGACAGTTACAGTCTCATCTAAATGTAAAGTGCTCATCTAGACAAATTAATCATGCCCAAACACAAGATAACTGCAGTAAACTGTTAAGGAGATCTGTACTTCGGCTCCATCATCAGATCGACTGCAGATCCTTATTATATTGTAGTAATTTAAAGTTCTTAATCGAAAAATGAACAAACGTACTAATTGTTGCTCCAACTTTTGAAAGTTTCCCTCGATTTCTCTGGGATCCCATCATCAGATCCTGGTTTTCTTGTCATGGTACCATCATCAAACTATTTCCATCCGAAAAAAAATCCTTAAAATTGGTTCATAAACGACGGAGTTATCCTCGAACAAACATAAAGTGATTTACGCGGTCAGATCGATGACGTCGTTTAAGGTAAACGTAGTTGAAAAAAACTGTTATCAAAAGCTTTACCGCGAAGTCAAAAATGCCAACGTTTTTTTTTTCTTTAAGTTATTTCAAAATATTTTTCAACAAGGTGATAGTTTCAAAAAGTATCACGTCTTAAAAAAAAGCTTACAGATGGGATTGACTTCATCTCTCTGGTAAGTCAATTAAAGTAACTAAATCGACCACGGTCCCTATGTTATCAGTAGGTAAACATAAGTTAATAAAATAATTTATTTGCCATAATGTTGTATACAGTATAGGTGAAATTGGTTTAATTTTTTATTAATTTTTTTTATTATATGTAGTGACAGTTATTATATTACAATTTGAACACTTAATTCAGGTTGATTATAGCATTACAGTAATTATCAATTTATTTTAATGACTTACTATAGGGATTGACTGCCTCGTTGGTGAAGTAGTTAGCGTATGAGGCATGACCTCTTGCTTGCCTCGGAGCCGCACAGGAAGGGTCGCCTGGCCCTGCAGTGGACCCAGTGTACATGTGTACGTGTGGATGTATCACACACACACATAGCTACTCGTCAACAGCGAACGCAGCTCATTGTACACAGATAAAGTTAATCATCATCAGGTGTCTTCTTCAAAATGAAGTTGGGCAATCAGGTGGAGAAAATTATTCCGGTCCTGCGAAAGAGCTTTAAGCATCGGGTAGCTAAGCTTGGTCCAGTCTTTTACATCATCAAACCACTTTCTTCGCTGTCTCCCAGGAGCGCGTTTTCCGGGTATCTTGCCTTCTAGAATCAACCTTTGAAATTCATAGAGGGATCCTCTTTGTTTCTTTAAAACAAAGCTAGTGTCGTCAGTGAAATGAGCGCTTTCAGTTAATTGTCCACTGTCCGCCCTGCGCCCGCGCCGTGCAAACTCCCGATCTTACAAGATGAATCAAACGTGCCCAAAGTAAATAGAGTTGTATCCTAACCTAATTGTCCCTATAGCCACCTCCAGGCATGCTCCATAGAGCACGACACTAGGATACATTTAACATTATATTACTGAATGTAACTGGTTTAGTACCTAAGTACGTATAGATATCGATGAGAGCAATAACTGAACCAACCGACACAGGAAACGTTTCAAGGAGCGGCCACTTGCAAGCAACTTTCCATTGAACGACGCGAGCAAAGTGAGATTAATGAGACTTACCGCCACCGCCTTAGCAGCCGACAGCGATGTCGCGTGTCAATCGGGCTAGCCGGGAATCGAATCCAAGTCCTCCGTCTTATAAATCCACAGCATATATCACGGCGTCACAGAGGCAGTAAAGTGTTTCAAAGAGTTAATTTAAGTAAAGCTCAATAAAAATGTAATATTGAAGGTGACCACACACTTATCAGAGTGTTACGTATCGAGCTCAGCAAACATCCGATGACGTCATAATAATATACACTTGACCGATGCTTCTATTTGTTCGGATAAGTGTGCATTCACCTTAATAAATTGTGTATCTTTGTATAATATGCTCAAGTTTAGGATCGTCGCGTGTATGGGAAGGTCAGCCAGGGACCGTGTGAGGGATCCCTGGAGCCAAACTTCGTGATGTATCCTCGGACCGTCGGGACTCTACCTCTAGCCCCATATGTTGCGTATGCTTAGAGTGCCGCGTAAGCCGAGCGATTAGCTAGTGCAGCACTATCACTAAGTCTAAGGTTCGACTTTTATCATTGTTTGCTTATAATATAGATCCACTGTAGGACCAAGAGTTTCTACTTATTGGAGACGGGATATGGAGCTCAGAGCCGCAACACCAATGCGACAATTTTTATATTTGACTCTTTAAACGATCACTATCAGATTTTAATGATATTTACAGAAACTGTTATTTGTTGCTTAAAGTGTTCTCCGTGGCACGAGGTGTAATTCCACCGAATTTACTTTCAATTTTGTAGAAGAAAGAAAATATCACTTTTTATAGGCCTTTAACCTTAAGCACATAGACTAAATACTGAATCATTGAGTTAGTTTATCTATGTATAAAATCTTTTCCTCAGTATCGCATAGAGTACTCAAGCTGAATTTGTGAAATGGGGCTCTGAGAGCTTGGAACAACACCTTTATTGCCTTCGATTTCTATACCTATTTTATTCATTATATTTCTAACATTTCAGTGTCTGTGATATTATAATTTTCAACAATATTTTTTAAATACAATATTGCCTTTTTTAGTAACGACATTAGTCCAATGAACGGGGTGCAACCAAAATAAACAAACATTTGAGTAATACCTGACGGCCTCCGTGGCGCAGTGGTATGCGCGATGAATTTATAAGACGGAGGTCCTGGGTTCGATTCCCGGCGGGGTAGATTGAGATTTTTCTTAATTTGTCTTGGTCTGGCTAGTGGGAGGCTTTCGCCGTGGCTAGTTACCATCCTACCGACAAAGACGTATCGCCAAGCAATTTAGCGTTCCGGTACGATGTCGTGTAGAAACCGAAGGGGTGTGGATTTTCGTCCCACTCCTAACAAATTAGCCCGCTTCCATCTTAGACTGCATCATCATTTGTGATAGCAGTTGAGGGCCAACTTGTAGTCGATAAAAAAAATACTAGTTTATATAGTTTCAAAACGCCACGTAAACAGTTGTGACTAATACAGGATCATGCACTCGTGGCGACCACTGCTGGCGTCGGCGGGGGGCGGGGGCAGGGGGAGGATATCTGCAAATTAATTAACAGCAGACAAAAATGACGCATAAGCCTACCTGTAGCAAGGCTGCGGCACACCGGGCTATAATTATATCAGCTTTACACACTTTTGACACGTTGACAATAGCGCAAACTCCGCACACTGCTCCGGTTCAGCAGTAGACAGTTTAATTTAATATTGTAAAATAAAACATGTTACAGCAGGTATACTCTAGTATGAACTGACAAATTAATTATCATTGTATACAAGATAAAAAAAAAATTAACAAAAAATAGAACCGCACTAAAAAGTAAAAAATAACTGTGTCAGTTAGTTGCTTTAATTTACTTAAGCATATTATCTATGAAGTCGGTGCCAGCCAAGTTTAAGGAACATTTATATTACGTAGTAAAGCAGTTTGTGGGTTCTAGGTAACGTCCTTGAAAGTAGCAACCTTGGCTGGCACCGACTCCTAGATATGCTTAAGTAAATTTAAGCAACTAAATGACACAGTTATTTTTTACTTTTTAGTGCGTTTTGAGTCGGTTCGATTTTTTGTTAAAAATTTGTATTTCTTACTTTTTAGTGATTTATCGCCACGTAGCGTACTTGTACTATATTGTCATAGTATATTATATGGCACTAGTAGCCAAAAATCTACTGATACCGAGTCAAAAACCGAAATCGCTGTAAGCGTGCCTCCAAAATTTGAAGAGTTCAATTTCCCCAGGATATCATCATTAAATCCTAACATGAGGGCAATAGGACCACTTTGGATGTATGCCCTTTCTAATAAAAAAAGAATTATCAAAATCGGACAACACTGTAAAAATTTATGCGTGGTCATACATGAAAAAAAAAATATACGTGTCGAATTGAGAAGCTGAAATTACGAATTTGTGTCACAATTTCCCATTTTCGTCTTTGCAACATAGAACTGTTTAGTAAAATTAGTTTTATGTAAATATTTATTTTTCTGTCCGTTAGCTAGCACAGATCACTGACAAACAGGACATCATACGTACAGGGCAGTAAACTTATAACACCGGTCTGTTGTCTCGAAGAGTAAAAACAATACAGTCCGTGGCTCGGTGTGCCGCACGCAGCGCGTGGCTTATTTACTTTCTTAAATCGTGTTTGCATGTGATTTTTAATTTCCCGTAAGTAGCTTGCGCGGGGAGGGACGGGGCGGCGTGGTGCAGGACGGGGCAGAGCGGGGCGGCGCGGGGCGGCTCGGGGGGAGCAGTTACAGCGCAATTATGTTTGTCTTCATCTCACGAAGAGCCTACATTTATTTTGTGGTGTATTTTTAGATTGTTTAACATTTTTAGCCGAGAAAATGTTTTCTGTAACGGAGATTTATATAATACTCAGGTGATTTATACGATAGCAGATGCCTGCGGCGTGACACCTTGCTCACTGCTTACCCTTGAGGTGAAAGGAATTTCTATTAGCGACTGATGTAGCATGTTGGTGGCATAGTGATGATGCGTCCTGGTCATCTTTTCAATTTAAACATTTTAAGCTAAAGGTTAAAGACCTTTTAAGCGACATGGTGGGTCTTAGTTCCAACTTTTTTTTTATGACAGGATCTATAGTACCTCAGTTACAAAAATAGGCTAATAATTAGAAGACGCTGATGACTCCGCGTGAAAGTTTGCGATCGAAATTTAAATTCATTTACTTCCAGTAGGTTTTAACATTTTTATAAAGTCCAATCTGGCAGTGTTGTGTGACTCCATCACCGGTTGCAGCCGGTTCGCAAACCACATACACACTAAAGTTAGAGAAACATGCAACGCAGTGGCCGCTAACACTGCCTCATTAGAAGGATGGAGAGAGTGATGCTCGAACAAAAGTACCGACATAGCATAATGAGTCGCAAGCCAGAAGTGGCAATGGGCGGGGTACATAGAAGAGCCGATGGGTATTGGAGTCCCGAGTTACTGAAATACACCACACCGGCTAATGGCCGAGCCCCACTGGACTAACGACATTAAACCTGTCGCAGAAAGCCGCTGGTCACAGGCGGCATAGGATCCTTGCGTTCGGGAGTCTCTACAATAGGCGTATGTCCAGCAGTGGACGTTCATCTGCTAATACGATGGTGATAAAAATGCAACAGTTACACAACTTACAAATGAGTACCCGGCTTGACAGGTGTCCGATGCGCGCGCGCGCGTGTGTGTTGTTTTTATACTTGTGTTTATTTCACACAAGCCATCAATCGGTTTTTTAATTGAATTTGAAAACGGTTACAGGAACAACGGGTGGCGCAACGTGATAGATTGAAAACCGGCCACAGTGCGTGTCGCTCCACGCTCCCTGTAGGGTTCCGTAGGTCAATATTTCTGAAAGCTCTTTAGGAAAAGATGAGATGTGATTTTTTCCAAATTTTACAGACAGACTAAATTTGAACAATTTTGTTAATATAAGTGAAAATACTAGCATACAAATTAGCCTCTATTACTCCTTATAAGGTTACCATGTACAAAAATAAATTTTCACAAACCCACAGACAAAACAAACAGACCAACATACAGGCAAACAAATGAAAAAAAAATGGTTGTCTGTAAAGTCGGTTTACTGACGATAGTTGAACGTGACAACGTTTCTGAAGAAAATACTGATGGAATGGTAGCATTTAATTGGTTATTAAAATTTTTAATTTAAGTATATTTTTATAAATATTAATTTAAATTAATAAAATAATTGATTTTGATTTTATAAATTTATATTTTAAATTTACAATAAATATATTAATTTATAAATATAATAATTTTTAATTTAAAATTAATATATTTAATAGACGCATGTCGAAGGCTGCCGAACGCAAAGGCCGATTGTGTTTCTTTGTCACTCGTTCCGCGCTCTCGCTTGCACTTCAAGCCTTACATGGAACGCCTCAAAGCGAGGTAACTACACATGACGTCATGTTTTTTCGTGCTTGCAGCCGGCTCTATCGAATTATAAGACGTAGTCACGTCAAAAAATATTTTGTGATGTAAACATTGTTAAAGTAAACATCTGCATTTAGTGAAGAGCAGTTCATTTTAATTTACCAACAGATACTTCAATGTTATCTATTTTTAAGCACTGATAATTCAGTTCTCATAACGTTTCCTATCGTTTATAAATGTTTTGTTTTTTAAAGCTTTTTGTATAAGCTTACATTTAACAAGAAACGTTCAAACCAGATTGTCTATTAGCACCCCGTAATGAAACTGAATCAACTCACATTACATCACTGCCCTACTCATAGAACGTCATCAATATCGGTCCATTCTGAAGTGAGAGGCTTATTTGGCTGTCCACTGCAGGGCCAGGTAACCCTCCTTGTAGGAGAGGTTATATGGAGTTTAAACCCACTACGCTCTTATGCGGGTCGGTAGGCTGAATTTGATAATGTTTAATTTTTTAACAATCTTTTGTACATGTAGATGATAATGAGTTAACACACTTTGAAATGTGGCCGCCCACCTTAACTGTACTCTCCAAGGCTCGGGAGCGTACCGCCACCAACTTCCCGATCCCGCGCTATGTTACTCTACAGTTAGTATTATTTGCGTTTATCTAACGTAGCAAGAACACAAGTTGGGACAAGTTGATCTCTTCGTCTCCGCGACGGCTGTACAACGCTACGATTTATGGGCGAATAAAACAACAGGTATTAGCGCTACTGACGGTAGCTGGTGCGTAAACAACGCCGACTAAGGTTTTGATATTTCGTTTATGTGTAACATAAACAATGTGCGAAAATATTATATGGCACCTCGCACACCAGGTCACGACAGTGATCATTACAGAGTCGTAAAGTTTTTGTCCTAAGCTCGCCAGCCCATTTTTGAAAAACTTGGTGGGTTTACTTTATAAATATTTCCTATAGAATGGAAGGTCTGGGCCAGTAGAGCATAACTCTACTGGACCATCTTATTTCTTCTTATGTAATTTATTATCTTCATTATTACAAGTATATGCCTATAACGGCTCAGTACTAGGGAGAGGGAAAATGGAGCCTAGACCCACGACGCTGCTTCATGGCAGTGGCCGTGGGCTTAGGTTAAGCATGCTTAGATTATTTAACCATCTCTATCAGATGTTGATGATAATGACTGCCTCCGTGGCGCACAGTGCCCGCCCCCTCTCCGCGTGTACTTAAGGTTGCCACGTCGCCGCAACTGATAGCCGGATACACCAGCTTAACCGGGCCGGGTTTGACGGCCGAGTGGCGCAGTGGGTTGTGACTGTGCTTCTGCGTCCTAGGCTGTGGGTTCGATTCCCACATCTGGAAAATGTTCGTGTGATGAGCATGGATTTTTTCCAGTGTCTGGGTGTATATCTATATATTATAAGTATTTATGTATAATATGTATAAAAATATTCATCATAACACAAGCTACATAAGCTTACTTTGGGGCTATATAGCGATATGTGTAATTGTCCTATAATATTTATTTATTTATTTATTTAATGACCGAGTCCAACGGCTTTACGTGCTTTCGGGACATGGGGTAAACAGTATCAACTATTCAATTTAGGATTTTTCATACAAGAAAGAAAATTTGAATATTATTCCATAGCCCAAATTAGGACATGAGCTAACCACTAAACCAACGAGCCAATAACCTTTACATTGCTAAAAAGTAATTGTCTCTTACCTTACTTCCTACAGGATGTTATCAGGTGGTAGCACGCGCGCGACGGAATCAATTGAGTGGATGCAGGCTATGTGAGGGTAGCGAAATAAAAAACAATCACTAGCGTACCGCCGCGCCGCACTGTCGTACCGTGTCGTTGTGCTTATATAATATCAAACTTTTTTATAAATTAGAAATCAAAGTATTATCAACATCATCATCATAATTATATTTTATAATCTGTCGCATCGTATATTGACAATACGTATACTATACTATAGAGTTCAGTAGAGAACCTAAGACAAGTGTATCTTAGGTCCTCTACAGAACTGTACATCTCAGTCAAAATTGATTTCCCGTTCCCTGCCATTGTTTAATTTTGTTAGAATAAATTAATAAAAGAAGAAGAAATTTTAGAAAACATATTGACAGAGGTCTTTGTCGGCGCCTCAGTCTAGTCTGCGGCGTCTCGTAGCCGTAGCCCGTAGCTTCGCGCGTAGCCCGTAGCACAGCTCGTAGTCCGTAGCTCCGCTAGCAGCGCGTAGCGGGCAGTACGCCGCGAGGCCGCGTCGCGCCCGCACGTCGTGCGCGTTCCACGCCTCAGTCTCACACGCGAGTTACTTGCTGCACGATAATCACTGTTGTTAACCGATAGTTGTACAATCGCAATAATTATAATAATTAGTGATCCAGTGATTCCTGTGATGCGGCTTAAACAAAAGTTCGTACAAAATTAGTAGCGCGCGTTGTCGCGAGTTGTTCTCAAAGTTAATTAGGAAAGTAAACTAGATGATCGAGATGAAAAGGATTTGCCACCTAATCTTCCGTCTCCTCTTCCTGTTGGACGGTGAGTGCTATTTGTCTTCGGTTTATTGCTCGGGGCGTTTTTAATACAAATTTGCTTTTTATAAAGTTCCCGCTATTTAATTACGGAGTTTGTAGAGAATTATGTTCTAATTAAGTGAGTGGCGCGCGTCTTGGCGCCGCCTAAAAGAAACTGCAACTTTCATTAAATTCCGCGATCGCTTCGCTCGATGTACCTTACTTTTTCTTAAAAGATCTTACAACACTTGAGTGTTATTAATTACTGATTATTGTAAAATAATCTTTTAGTACATATAAACATACAAAACTATGTTTGTTTTATATTACATAATTTCCTTTTCGATAATTACTGGTAATATATTCGTTGTAAAACTAATTCAATAACGAATTAAATCTTACTTTACTATTGAGTTTATTATTATTATTATGACATCAATGAATTATAAATATGTGCTATTTTTTTCACAAATGAATTCTAGATGCATAATCATAATTTAAATATTAACAACAAACTTCCTACACGTTATTAAAAAACATCTTTCTTAACTATAATACTTAAAATGCTATTGATTTCATTTATACTATTGGACAAGAAAGATTTCTTACTTCTGAATCCATTTTTCTTGTGCAAAATATTAAGTTACATTAATTAGACCAAATGACGGAATTACGGAATTTCGTCAAGACCAGTTTATTAGTTTCAAAGTCCGTCCCGGGAACATCGTGACATGATATTTATTTATTATGTTTATAATAAATTCCATATTGTCATTCCTAAGCCTGAAAAGAATTTTAAAGAATTTCGGTAGAAAAACAGGAAAATGCCTTCCTTGCCTTTCCTACCCTTTCTTCAGTCTATTACACTAATCCCGATAATCAGCTAAATATTTTCATGGGGAGTTCTTAGGTAAATTAACTTAATTTTACTTAAAGTATCATACTTATGTAATTTGATACTGTGAAATAATGAAACATATGAACAAATAAAACTTCATGACATACCGACAGTACAAACTTGCACAACAACTACTTGTATTACTCAAATTCATCATAGAAATTAGTGTAATCAATGTACACTATTTTATAACCATGCTTTTTAAAAAAATAAGTTGAATTTAAAAAAAATAAGGTGAATTTAAAAAAAAGACAGTGTTATTTCTCAAGCATATTATTTTATATCAGTTGTTAGTCTACCACAGACTTCTAGAAGATAGCAAGAGTGTGGGCATTTTCCCAATATGGCGGCGCGAGTGGTTTGAACGTGAAACTACAATAAAATTATAAATTTTAATTTGGTCTCATTAAAATTTTAATGAAAAATAAAAAAAAAATTTTTTTTAAATTTCCAGTTTTCTGTCTCTGTCGAAATACTTTCCAGGCAAAACTACCAAAGACATAAATAAAATAAATAAACCCATTGTTTACACATTTCTGAGAACAATGAGGGCAGATGAGATTCTTTTTAATAGTGAATACTACTTTTGAAAGTCGGATCTGTAGACATTTGTATCCGCTCATCTCATCCGGTGGTAGAGTCACTACAGATAATCAAACATTATGTTTCAAAACAGCTCGACAACTAAACTTACTTCAAATAAACTTATTTGATCTAACGCTATGTTTTTGCATTGGCGTATATACGAGTAGGATTGTGATTATTAGTTTCTTTCTTATGTTGTTATCCACTGAAACAACTACCTCGTTAGGTCAGTGGATAGTCCTGGGTTCATGCCCTGGGTCAGGTTATGAAATGATTCCAGCTTTAGCATAAGTTTTTTTTAACCTGCTGGCCTGCACTGGAGCACCTGGGTCTAAGCTCTTTATCTCCGTTCTTTTAAAGAGGGAGATACTGTAGTGGGCCGTCATTAGGCTGACAATGATGATAATAATGTTGTGTAACGGTGATGAATTGTAATACGTATTACAGCCCTTCGTATTACAGCCCGTCGTATTACAGCCGCGGGACAATGGTCGACGCGGCTAATGAGCCGAACGTAATTGATTATGTTTTAATTTCCTCTGAGCTCCGACCCGCTCCTCGACCTCCGTCGGCCTTGCCGGCCTTTCGCCGACGGGCACGGAGGAAGCGACTTCATTACGTTGTCAGGTCATTATAAGTTGGAGAATTGTGTCGGGTATTGTGGAAATGTTTCGTTTTATATTGTAGGGAATGTCAAACAAGGGCTTATTCACCCTTCACTTATTACATCTTTTCGAGAAAGGAATTATCGAGGCTCTATTAAGAAATTTTCACTTTATTCAATATTTTATTTTGTTGATTTAGAGATTCATTTTGTTCATTTATGCACACATTTTGGTTATATCTTGTAAAGTGAATTACTTAGGAGTATACTTAGCTATGTTTGATGATAATTAGCCGTACATGGTTATTTTTGTAGAAGATAATATACTTAAAATCTATATATATATAAAAATCAATGCCACTTTTCGTTGTTATTTTATAACTCAAGAACGGGCTCACCTATCCAAACCAAAATTTTAGGCTTTATTTGGACTAATTAGCAGATGGTTTATGTGAAGTTTGCTTATAATCTGTCGAGTGGTTCTTCATTTATCACATTTTTTGTAATAAGTGAATTCAATAAATGGCGAATCAGTTTGTATTAAAAATTACAATATCCTGTGCGATTACCATATCCTGTGCGATTACCATATCCTGTGCGATTACCATATCCTGTGCGTTTATTATTTGCGATGTCCATCAACAAAGTCCAAGGGCAAACACTTCACGTTTCTGGTGTGAATTTGGAGGAGTCATGTTTTTCACATGGCCAACTTTACGCTGCCTGTTCTAGAGTGGGTACCCCCAGCCATTTTTTCATTAATGCTCAAAATGGATTTAAAATAGCTAGCAATTAATAAAATATTTTTATTTGAATAATTGCATTTGATGTTCCAATTACCTATTTTTTTTATTATTTCACTTTATACGTTGCGAAGCACGTACCGGGCCGCTACTGTACTATGAAATTGCGGACATTTTGTAGTCTTAATAAAAATAAATAATTGTATCATAAATTATTTTATCATAATAAATCTCAAATGGAATAGAGCTTTGCATGGAAGCTCTCAAGCAGTTTGTGGTTTTCAGCACTTTCATTAATCGTCATATTTCAACTGAACTTATAACGTAAGAACTTGTAACAGTTTATTTAACTTTGACATATTATATACTTTCTACTTCATAAATAAAGATTTTATTTTATTTATTTATCTTCATTTTCTCCAACAATTTGAAGATTATATTTATATAGGGCTGTAGTTGATTATGTTGTAAGGAACAAAGTAAAGTTTTTAATAGTCACAATTCCGGAGTTTTTAAAAAATATAAAAAAGACGTGTGGCCAGCAGAGCATTTTTTATCAACTTATGTTTACCATTTCCGAAATATTGAATATTAAAAAGTCATGATTATATTTAAATAGGAAAAGTATTTTTTTAGCTGTAGCTTAATTTAAAAAAAATTACTTTTTGATTATGTTGTGAGGAACAAAGTAAAGGTTTTAAAATTTACAATTCCGGAGTTTTAAAAAAAATAAATCGGTAGGAAAAGTAAATTAAACTTTAATTCTTCGCTATAAACCAGTTCGTGGGCCCTGCTTACGAATATATGAACTTCAATATTGGAGGTCCACTTGGATCACTTTAGGAATCACTGGTCTAGTGAAACAATCGTGAGATACGAGGTATCTCCTCCGTTCACACAAAGCGCATAGTCGGCTGACGGAGCATGAGTTACTGCGACCCGAACAAAACTTATTGCAATTAATATTATGGTCGAGTGCGTTCGTGTTCCGATACTCTGAGGCTGCGATATATTGCGCCTCGTGCATTTCCTGCAGCTTCAGATATATGCAATTAATTAAATAATAACTTAAAAACATGTCTATTGAATATATGAAACGTTGAATCCTCATATTACTGTGATTATTTAGTTTGGTGGCAGAAATATGCATGGTAGTACTACTTTTGTACTTTTGCTTGGTGGTAGTACTGTTACAAAAATTCTACCTGATAGTAAGTAATCATGCAATCCAGACAAATGTGTGCGATGTGATAACTTAAATAATGTTAAAGTGAGAGAACAGGAGCCTGCCTACCGCTGCCAGCAACAAAGCGTTGCGTAAGAAAGCGGTTTACCATCCCATAAGAAGTTATCATTTCAAAATGGGAGTGAAAGAAATTCGCTACAAGATGTTGGCAGGGTGGTGATCAACCACAGCCAAAGCCTCCCACCAGCCGCAGAACTAGACCATTTAAGAATATCTCAATCGGTCCAGTTGGAAATGGAACTCTCATTAGAAAATTGGAAATTTAGCTATCATAGAGACCATCAAGTCTTGTTTGAGCGGTCCACACGGTGGCACCAAGATGTCTGCTTCACACGTATGTCTACGAGTTGCAACTGTTGCGGAACACAAGCTGCTTGTTGTTCACATTTGCAAGGGATGATGTTGTTTGTTATTGTTATTGAGTCCTTCGCGACGAGGGCTGATATAGCCATAAATGAGCTGTAATATAACACAAATAATATTTCCCACCGCCGGGGGTGTACGAGGGGGTAGAGAGTGAGGAGGGGAACAACAACAAAGCGTCGAAGTTTCGTCGTTAAGGAAGTTGATATTAAATGACGTCACAAAGTGCGGAGGCTGCCCTTTTTCAAAAAGTTGAAACTTTTAACTTCGCCCGTTGTTCCGCTGGAGCAGAGTGAGACGGCTCATACTTTTTTGTATAAAAGATAACTTCAAGCGCTGTGATCGCTATCGCTTTGACGTCTTTTTAATTTGAACAGATATTTTTTTGTTATCTTGAACAGATAATTTACTTAATTTGAAGACCCACATACGACGCTGAAGACGGCACCACTGATAACACCAGTGAAAGCAGGTGGCCGAAGCAGCGAAAGCAGGTGGAAAGGGCCAAGGTTTTCTACTTTTAGGACGTTATCTAAAAGCCACACAGTGCTTTGCTACTTTTTTTAAAAATAAATTTTCCTTAAGCTTGGTAATTGATGCAATTATTATTATTTTTACTGCGTTTTTCTGTTCGTGTCTTGTTTTTTATTAATTTCTTTTATGTGTAATATTTGTTAATACTCGACTTATACAAATTACCACGACTTATCAAGAGATCTCTAACCCTCACTAGGAACAGTGTTTTTGTAACCCTCACGGGATCGGTGTGTCAGTGGGAGTGGCCCCGCACAGCTAGCTTAACATATTTTGTATTCACTTTTCATGTGATGATGCAATCTAAGTTGGAGGAGTTGAAGAAGTTAGTACTGCACGACATTGTACCGGAACACTAAAGGATGCAGTGTGATAACTAGTAACTATCGACACTTCCTACCAGCCAGACATGGACTGATGAAGGAAATTTAAATCGGTCCAGTCGAGAATCGCCACGGTCGTGAGAAGCAGTTGTTTTCTTCAGTCTCCGCGTCGTGTGGGGCGGGGTGCGGGGCGAGTGCGGGGCGGGTGTCGGCGTGTGACACGGGTGCTGACATCATTACATGTGTCGACGCGGGAATTACTTGTCACATCGCGTTACCGACTGGAGTGTTCCGAGATCGGGGTTATACGTGATAATTTTTTACCTGATTCCACCATTACCGGCTTAATAATGGCGAAATATGTGGCCAGGCCTATATGTTTATAGGAGAGGGAATATGGAGAGTTGACCCACCTCTTTGCTTAAATACTGTTGGCGAGCTTAGGGTGATTCTTTAAAGATCACTATCCATTACTATTGTTTTTTGAGAATAAACATGGTACAGAAGTTATTGGTTTTCCGGCTCCCCTAAAGATGGTGGCCCTGAGCGCGCGCTCCGCATCACGCGAACCATACAAACACCCTAAGGCACATACACATCAGTAATAGCCAACAGAACATTTCAGAAGCAATATAAACAGGTGTATGGTATATCGTTTTTGTCAGTTACTATTGAATGTATTATTAATCTGTCTACAAAACGCCCCTCACTCGCTTGTCTTTAACAAATTCAATAAACGAAAAGATACAACATAACCCTTCGCTACAGTGACGCGGACGGGTGTTGTACCGCGCGGCCGCTGCCTGTCGCTGTCAATGTTTATCAGATTTTTATTAACTTCAACATGGCACTTTGGTTTAGGGAATAAACAATTTAGACTGCGACTGACAGCAGGAGACGTTTATTTCAAAGTAGTAGTCGCCCGCGACTTCGTCCGCGTGAACAACCCTTAGGTACCCTTCTAATTTTAAGGACAGCCTTTCATAAAGAAAAGTATGCTGATTCCCCTCTCCCCCTTTAAGGAAAAGTATATCTTTGCAAACTTTTTACGTAAGAACTAAAAATATCCCCTATAAATCCCTTTTTAGGGCTCCGTACCTCGAAAGAAAAAAAAGTAGTTTTTTTTTTAATATGCCACACCTGATGTTAAGTTTCCTAAAAATATCCTATAAATCCCTTTTTTCTACACGACATCGTGCTAAATCCTTGTCTTTTTCGGGAAATCTCGATCTGCCCCGCCGGGAATCGAATCCAGGACCTCCGTCTTATAAATCCACCGCGCATACCACTGCGCCGCGGAAGTAGATAGCTTCATAACCCTTTTATATAGCTACAATTTATATGAAAAATTTGGTCTACTGTCCCTTGGAGCTGTGAAAAACTCGAACAAAAAAACTCAAATACAATCGGAAAATTGTTTATATCACAAATTTTCGAAACTGGCAAGGGAATCAAAACTTCCCGTTAACTCAAAATGTCAAATGTTGATACGAAGCAACGTCTTATAGCAGTGATAAAGAAAAAGTTGCAAAATCCGAACATTTTCAGTTCAGTCATATAGTAAAAATATTTTAATCGTTTTTTACTTACTCAAAATCTACTCCCGGTATGAAGCATCGTCTTATAGCAGTGATAAAGAAAAAATTGCAAAAAGCGTATATTTTCAGTTTCAAATTATAATTCATATCAAATACTCAGGTCGTTGGTTTGGTGGTTAGCCTATGTGGCTTTGATCGTAAGGTCATGGGTTCGAATCCCGGGTCAGATCACGGTATAATTCTGAGATTTTCATTCTTCTATGAAATTTTCAGCTCATTCTACTCCCGGAGTCGGGAAGTCGGTGGTGATATACCCCCGTGCCTCAGACGCACAGCAAGTTAAGCCGTCGGTCCCGGTCACTATCATCAACAACTGATAGTTAATAAACGAAACATCACTACCCTAAGCCCGCCAACCCGCATTGGAGCAGTGTGGTGGTTGTAGTAAAGGTTTCACAGCTATGCTCTTTTACTGGAAAAGGTTAAAAATAACAATAACTCTCTATTTAATAATGAAATTTTCGTTTCACTATAAAATACCTATATTTTAAACTTCAACATCAACGAAAATAAAGGTCTCACAGCTTTGTTGTCACAGTAAAAAGTGTTAAGAATAACATAATCTATCTATTTAAAAATAAAATTCTTGTTTACTGGTTAAATTTCAATATCAATGAAAGCAAAGCCTTCACAGCATTGCTGTGTTAGTAAAAAATATTCAATTTTATTCAAAAACAAAAGACTCGGTACAATTCTGCATTTTCAAATTTCAATATCAAAGGTTTCACAGCATTGCTGTCGTAATGAAAAATGTTTAGAATAACAAAATCTGTATATTTAAAAACTAAATTCTCGATTAACGTTTAAAATTCAACATCAGTGAATATACCATAAATTTTTCCTTAAAAACTTTAACTATCAACTTATAACCTCATTAAACACAATTTATATGATCATAAAAGCTATCGCTGAGTAAATAATCTAGTACTAATTCAATTATGTAAATTGATCTGCTAACTTTATTATATTTTCAATTTCAACTTAATTAAATACTGATAAGTAATTAAACCTAAAAATAAAAGATTCTTTTAAAAAACTTTTTTCTTTTATTTTTTTATTTAAAGACTACAAACAAAAACTACTTGAAATAAATGTATTTTGAATTTGAATTGAAAGTGCAAGTAGTAGTGTTCGTTAGTTGTAGCGGCTGCACTAGATGGCGCCAGTAGCGAGTAAGCTCGCGCTCGCGTTATGTTCTCTCTGATAATCTATAAGCTGAGTGAGGCGCAGTATGTGATACAGTCTTATTCATAAGATCAAGTTTAATATCATAAAACAATTTTTGAAACTGCTTTCTTGTTTTGTATGTCCTATTGCATACGTTGAAAGCGGTACGGAAAATAGCCCAGTGCAGATAGCCTCAAACATAATAAAAAGTAAAGAATAGCAAATATTTCAAAAGGCAAAAATTGTAAATTAGCTTGCTCATAAAAAACGATTTTATATATCCTAGGGAAAGAGTTATATGGCAAAGTTGATGCCTCAGATTTTGTGAAAAATTCAAAAAACCAAGTTTTTGGTATTTTATTTTTATCTATGTTCATATCCGTATTGTCTTATTTTGAATTAATATCGCCAAACAACCTTTGTGTTGTTTCGTTGTTATCCATAGGTGAAATATATATGTCAATAGATTATAAAGTAAGTATCAAAAGTATCGTGGGCGTAACGTGGGCTACGAGCAAGACAATCATTGTATTACTTTTACACACACACACACTTAAACAACGAGGCGATATTACAGTTCATAGCTAAGTTGTTCGCACAAAATTCAAGTAGGTATTACATAATTTTTACTATTGATATGTTTCAGCATTTCGAGCGCCATCTATCGACACCGCGCCAGTTCCGTATCCGACATATATATGTTACTATAGTAAACCTTTTCAGAAAAGGCAAAACCTAGGCTATCGATTTTTACAGCTGCATGAAACTATCCCTATTATTGCTATCTACACTAGTACACTTTATAAAAGGTCACTTTACAATGTCAACATAGAAAAGTGGAGACGGGGCTCGTCATTTTTATTTTTCGTTTAACACTGAGAAATGCTTTATGCAACGATATAGCAACAGGACATACAAAACAAGAAAGCAATGTTCCTTCCAATCGTCTGGTGATTGGGTGCAAAAATTCCGTAACTTATAAATTAAAACCTCAACTGGGCCTTACTACATACCTGCTATTACGTAGCAGCAGTAAAAACCGTTAGCCTAGTTTTTGCCTTTTATGAGTTTACACTATATATATTATTTCTCCATCACTCAGGTTATTTTTTCGAGATTATTCAAAATAAGAGTAAAAATAAATATTTCAAATCAAATAAATTATAGCGTGTTTGGGACATAAGAAGGCAAGGTTTCACCAAATTTTATGAAAATAAAACTTTATTTGTAAAAGATAAAAATATAAAACCAAAAACTTGCTTTTGCTACACAATCTTAGGTTATGCAGCCGCTACAACTAACTTGAATCACTTCTCCATAGGACTTGTACTTTTGCAAATTCAAAATACATTTATTTCAAATAGGTTTTCATCAAACTATGTTTTTTTTGGTTTTAAAAATTATCGACCCTGGACTAAAATAAAAATGACAGTTCGTAAGTTCCTTATAAAGTATACTAGTGTTGTTAGAATAGCGATAGTTTCGCTATCGAATATCGATAGTTGACCTTAAAAAACAGTCGATAGCGCGGTAGTCCTATCGAAATGCTGCAATAAATCGATAGTGAAAATGATGTAATACTATTGAATTTTGTCGATACTATTGATACTATCGATAGTATCGTGACAAATCAGACGATACTTTTGATACTATTTATAATCTATTGACGCTATGGATAACAACGAAACACAAAGGTTGTTTGGCGAAGACGATACGGATATGCATAGATCATGAGTTCAAAATCGGCATCACCCGATATATAAAATCTTATGAGCAAGCAATACAATTGCCAAATATTTGCTACTGATTACCTTACTATCGATATTACCGAAATTGTCGATACTTTTTCAATTAATACTATCGATACTATCGATAGTATCGTGAAGGGTTGATAGTTTCGATAGGGCCATCGATAGTATGACTGATTTTCAAGGCTACAATAGTATCATATTACTATCGATAGGCTATCGCTGTCGCAACAACACTGAAGTATACATCTACATTTTTTAATCGCGGGCACATCTAGTATATGTGGCTAAAAAAATTTTTTTCTCATTTATTTTTATTATATTTTTTTTTACAATTTTTATTTATTTATACTTGATTTGTACGCTACATGACATGAAATAAAACAAACAAAAAAATTTTATGAAGGAATTAAAGGAAAAAAAGGCGGCCTTATCGTTTAGTAGCGATTTCTACCAGGCAACCTATGTTACATATAACATTATTATAAAAACGTGTTTAAAAATAAAACCCGACTGTTTACGAGAAAAGAACTGAAAAAAAGAAAAACATGGTTCGATATCATTATCTACATTAAATTTTAAATACTTTATGGTGCTGCAAGCAGGCAGGGGGACGAACCATACTGTGCTGCCGTTTGTAACGTTTGTCCACACTTTAATATATTCTTGCTAGAAAGTGATAATATTATTCGTTTCCTTTGTGTCAATTTTTGCTAAAACATGTAATATAAACGTGATGAAATATGATTTTTTTTGAAAAGGTCTTTTCAGGATCATTTCATATGATACCCATATTGCGAAGATAAGAGAAAAGACATACACATGCTTTTCACTAATTGTTTTGAAAGTATATACACTTACATCCAAAAATCAATTTTTAAAATTTTCGTCTGATTTTTGGTCTTTGTTCGGAAAATCTCTGAAACAACCAGTAGGGTTGTAAAATTTTTGTTTTTGCATGAAAGCCAGACTAACGGAATGACCTGGGCTAACTAGTACCCTAATATTGGGTGGAACTGCGGACCTGCGCTAGTCATGTCGACAGCGCTGCCAACATTATCTCAAACCGCTGTATCGGTAAAATATTCCGCTATTATCACAAATCAACAAATTAACCCGAAACCGATTTGCGGGTAGCCCTTAAAATTAAAGATATAATTGATTTCGGCGTAAAACAAACTTTGTGGGGATGAAATTAGAGTTTAAAATAGCTTTAGGGGAGAATGTTCCAATTAATTCGTATATTATTACTTTCGATTAGAAGGTTTTAATTGGGGGGCGTTATTGGGTCTAGGGGGCTGGGGGGAGGGCACTATGCGCCCTATACACAAACTTGTAGACAGTTTTGACGTGACAACGTCTTATAATTTGATAGAGCCGGCTGCACGCACGAAAAAACATGACGTCATGCGTCGTTACCTCGCTTTGAGGCGTTCCATGTAAGGCTTGAAGTGCAAGCGAGAGCGCGGAACGAGCGACAAAGAAGCACAATTGGCCTTTGCGTTCGCAGCGTTCGACATCCGTCTATTAAATAAAATTATAAAATATATTAATTTTAAATTAAAAATTAATATATTTATTATAAATTTAAAATATAAATTTATAAAATCAAAATCAATTATTTTATTAATTTAAATTAATATTTATAAAAATATACTTAAATTAAAAATTTTAATAACCAATTAAATGCTACCATTTCATCAGTATTTTCTTAAGACATTGTCACGTTCAACTATCGTCAGTAAACCGACTTTACAGACAACCAATTTTTTATTTTTCATAAGTGTGGTTTGCATAAGTTGTCCTAGCGGCAAAGAAGATTTAGCGTTTCAGTACGATGTCAGGTACAAACCGTTAGCGAAAGACGTGTGAGTTTTAAACGAGTCAGTATACAAGGCTCTTTCATCTTCGATTGCACCGCTTATCATCAGATGAGTTTTCAGTCAAGGGCTTACTGGTATTGAATTGAGTATGAGATAGGCTGGCCTTAGGATCCGTTGTGCACGATAATTGTCGACTTATTAGGTACCGTCCTACTACTAGCTAGCAGCGCTATTCCGTCACTATTTTTTGATTAGTTGACATTGTGTCGAATTTATCTCTACCTCTTTTTATCTATAGTATAACATTAGACGGAGAGAGACATACAGATGAATTCGTTAATCACACAGTCGAGTTATAAAACATTCTTACAGCAGGCATCATGCCTCCCTCTTCATTGCTGAGGAATTGTGGAGTTGTCACGCACTAGGTTGCTTTAGTGCGGGATAGTGCTAAAAATTGCAAATAAATATGTGATGTGGGGCGCTAGGATAAAACACCATTAATTATTAGCATTTTAAAATATTGGAATATGTTACCATAGACAATACTGTACGATATCGTCTATGGTAACGTAAGGTAATCTTCTTTCGACTGACAAATGATTCGAAAGGGCTTGATCCAGGCCATAAAATAAAAGATAAGAATTGACATGTTAGAATAGTCGAATAGTGTATGGCACTGTTCTTTAGGTTGTTACAAAGTACGCATATTTTAGTGTAATATTAATTATTGTAATTGAGTGGTTTTGTAATTCACTTAAAAGAAGCATGTGTCGAGTTTTTCTGGCTGCGTCTTTTCTCGTCACGGACTTCTTTTCCGATGCGGCGGTAGATAAAAGATTATGAAAGAATAAAACGATTTTGAAGACATCAGAGTATTATTTTAAAATCCCGCTGCAACCAACATGACGTATTGTGGAAAAAGAAAATCTCAGTACTTCATACTATACTATACTATCGACCCGCCCCGGCTTCGCACGGGTGCAATGCTGGTACTTAAAATATGTTCCTGCATTTTGAATCTTATTATCTTGGAAAATATTCACTTAAATTACATGCTGTAAACGGCAATAGTGGTCTATATTGAATGCACAAAGTATTCAAGATACTTAATTGGATAAGGATTGACGCAGTATTGCTTAAAATCGCTTCGTAAATAACTCGTTACTTTTTGATGAAAGTAAAAGATAAAAAATGGTTATTGTGGGTTATCCCTAAGAGATAGACATATAACGTCGCGGACATTTTGTTCACCTTTTTAAGGTGTACAATATTATGGTACATTATTATGATATATCTCGTAGGGTTTATTAGCTAGCGTTTGCAATGTAAGCGCAAAAAATGGGGTAATTTACGACATCACATCAGAAACTTCTAAAATTATCAGTGTTTCTCTACTACTTTACGCATATATATTATACACATAAACCTTCCATTCCTTCGTGAATCACTCTAAAACTTTAAATGTCTATTTTTTATACAGCAGTAGTCCCCCCGCTTCCCCTCCGTAGGTACACTCTCGAACGGCAACCATTAATTTTCATTGAACAAGCCATCGCGAGCCGCGGGCTTAATGTGCTTAATTGCTGTTAATTTATTGTATGGCTTAACATTCGCGAGCGAACGGTAAACGATGATGAAGCGAGCAGCGAGCGCTGTGACACCCTGTGTGGGCAGTGATCACCGCCGACCGACCGCGAGCGGTGCGCTCTGTATTGTGAATGTTTTAACGAACTGTCAATGTTCATGTCTTGACTTATAACTATGAACTAATGATAAGGGTTCAGGGTTCCATTCCCAGCTCGGGTTATTAGAATACTATATATGTATTCTAAATTGATTCTGGCTTGGTGGTAGGCTTCGGCCTTAACTAGTACCACCCCACCAGCAAAGGCGTGCTGCCAAGTGATTCTGTGTTCCTGTTTAATGAGGAAGTATGGTTTGGAACAACACGTACATCTTCTGCATTAGCCCGCTAACAAATAGGAATACATCGACGCTTAGAACATCCAGTGACATCGCGGTCGAGGGCTGACGACGCGGAACAACAGACAACAGCTTTTACGATAAAATACAGCAATAATTATCATAATATCATAATATTTTCTATTCTTTGGTGTAAACTACTGGGAAATCCGTTAACTAGTTTTTGAGTTGATCGCGAAGAGACAGAAAGACACGGGGAGTTCAGAGATCGTGTTATGATATAGATATAGATCCGGCGGAGGCTCCAACAGTAGTAATGTTCGTCATGAGTTGCACAAGAAGGCGGGCGGCGCGCCAGCTTGTCAAGGTTGTGACGTCACGCAGACAGCGCGGCGCGGCAGCACATGTATGAGTATGATATAGATATAGATCCGGCGGAGGCTCCAACAATAGTAATGTTCGTCATGAGTTGCACAAGAGGGCAGTCGGCGCGCCAGCGTGTCAAGGTTGTGATGTCACGGAGCAGTGCGGCGCAGCAGCACATGTATGAGTATGATATAGATATAGTTCCGGGGGTGGCTCCAACAGTAGTAATCTTTATCATGAGGTGCACAAGAGGGCGGGCGGCGCGCCAGCGTGTCAAGGTTGTGACGTCACGCAGACAGCGCGGCGCGGCAGCACGTGTACGAGTATGATATAGATATAAATCCGGCGGAGGCTCCAACAGTAGTAATGTTCCTCTTGAGTTGCACAAGAGGGCGGGCGGCGCGCCAGCGTGTCCAGGTTGTGACGTCACGCAGACATCGCGGTGCGGCAGCACATATACGAGTATGAAATAGATATAGATCCGGCGGAGGCTTCCAACAGTAGTAATGTTTGTCATGAGTTGCACAAGAGGGCAGTCGGCGCGCCAGCGTGTCAAGGTTGTGATGTCACGCAGCAGTGCGGCGCAGCAGCACATGTATGAGTATGATATAGATATAGATCCGGGGGTGGCTCCAACAGTAGTAATGTTCGTCATGAGTTGCACAAAAGGGCGGGCAGCGCCAGCGTGTCAAGGTTGTGACGTCACGCAGACAGCGCGGGGCGGCAGCTCATGTACGAGTATGATATAGATATAGATCCGGCGGAGGCTTCCAACAGTAGTAATGTTCGTCGTGAGTTGCACAAGAGGGCGGGCGGCGCGCCAGCGTGTCAAGGTTGTCACGTCACGCAGACAGCGCGGCGCGCCGACACATGTGCAGCTACAACACAGTCACTTGGCCCCAACGTACTCGTACACAGTGCTGTGCTATCGTCGTCCGTATTTATAAGAAAGGGATTTAGAGGAAATTTATATTTATCCTGGTAGCAAGTGATGATGAATTCTAAGATGGCAGCAGGCTGACTTTTAGGAGTAAAATGGAAACCACGCCCTTTTGATTTCTATTTGATATCGTTCTTCACTTAACTAAATAAGTATATATGAAAAACTGAACTATATAAATGAAAATCGCAAAAATAGCTTCATTCTTTGCTTTGAATAAATACCATAAACATCCTCAGTATTTGCAGGATAAAGTAATAGCTTTACTTAGAGTTATTACTTTAACTTAAAGTAACACTATTTTCACCTTTAGCAGTCCCCTTAAAGTAAATAAAAAGGTCGCGACAGTCGCCGGTCGCTGCGACGTGCTCCGGTCGCTACGACGTGCGCCTGTCGCCGAGACGGGCGCGACATGCGCGCTTGCTCGGTCGCGATCAATTCATCAGCCCGTCGGCTTGTTGTCACATAAATCTTTTCACCGTCTCAACATATTATTTAAGGACGAGAGGGTCGGCCTAACGTATTCTTTTGTCAGCTTTTCTCTTGTATTTTTTCTAATAAATTGTTGATATGTTCTTTATTTGTGGCGAGAAATAAATTAATTATACAAGAAATTACTCAGAGACAGTATAGAAAACATATGTAATAAATGTGAAAACAGAAATGACTACTAGTTACTGCGAGTACATACACGGTAATTAACAACTAAGTAAGTAATTAAAATAATAAACCATATATCGTTCGGTCTATGAAGACGAACATAACACATTATAATATCATGTAATTCATCAAACAGTATTAGGAAACTTGCGAAAAATGAGACACGCGTATGTTAAGAAATGGTCTGCCTCCTTAGTGCGGAGAGAAAAATTTTAAACTTTTAACGAAATTTTCAGTGATAGAGTAGAATAAACTTGTGTCATTTCAAGTTAGCAGTTCACCTTACACGAGATCTTTACTTAATGTGATTGCAATAAAAGGATCAACTTGTATTCAACGACATTTTTAACCGACGAAAAAAAACGGAGGAGGTTCTCAATTCGACACGTATATTTTTTTTTCTTATACGTATGACCACGCATAATTTTTTACAGAGTTGTCCGATTTTGATAATTCTTTTTTTATCAGAAAGGGCATACTTCCAAAGTGGTCCCATTGTCACCATGTTAGGATCTAATGATGATATCCTGGGGAAATTAAAGGAACTCTTCGAATTTTGGAGGCACGCTTACAGCGATTTCAGTTTTTGTCTCGTTATCGGTAGCTTTTTGGCTACTAGTGCCATATAATATACTATGACAGTATAGTACGAGTACGTTACGTGGCGATAAACCACTAAAAAGTAAGAAATAAAATTTTTTAACAAAAAATAGAACCGACTCAAAACGCACTAAAAAGTAAAAAATAATTGTGTCATTTACTTGGTTTAATTTACTTAAGCATATCTAGGAGTCGGTGCCAGCCAAGGTTTCTACTTTAAGGATAGTGAACTCCTAAAAGTAACTTATAAGAGATACAGATATTTTTGCAACCGATTACTTAAAAAACTAAAAATTCAATATGAAAAGGAAGAAATAAATAAATCTAGTGGAAACCTGGCTAAAACCTGGCGAACAATCAAAACTATAGCTAGTATCACAGATAAAAAACAGATGTCAAATGAACTATTGAAGATAGTTGCTAATCCTATTGAATCTGTAAATGTTGTGAACTCTTACTTTGCAAACGTTGGCAAATCATTGGCTGAAAATATTCGACTTGCTGATCCCCGTGAATCAAGACCCTTCAGGTCTAGTAATTCTCCATGCGTTAACTCACTAGTGTTATTACCAACTGATAAATCCGAAATTCATTCACTAATTCTTAACCTAAAAAATGATAGTGCTACTGGATGGGACAATATTTCCTCATCACTGTTAAAAAAGATTAAGCATAAAATTGTTCCGTCTTTAACATACATTTTTAATGTCTGCCTTGATAAAGGTGTCTTTCCCAAAGCACTAAAAAGAGCCATTATTCACCCTATATTTAAAAATGGAAACAAGCACGTTGTTACTAACTATCGTCCGATATCCATACTACCAGCTCTTTCAAAAATTTTCGAAAAATTAATAAACATAAGACTAAATAATTACCTAAACAAGTATAATATCCTATCTAAAAACCAATTTGGTTTTAGAGCTGGCAGGTCAACGGAAGATGCAGTTAACAATCTAGTGGACCTTATTTCTTACAATCTTGACCGGAAACATAAGTGCCTAGGTATTTTCATTGATTTAGCCAAGGCGTTCGATACTGTTTTTGTACCCTACCTATTAACTAAGTTACACTCCATTGGAATTCGTGGAATAACTCTAGACCTTTTTACCAGTTACCTGACCGGAAGAGTCCAAAAAGTAAAAATTGATAATTACTATAGTGATGATCATCCTGTAAATTACGGGGTCCCACAAGGCAGTATCCTTGGCCCAAGTCTATTCCTGATCTATATTAATGATCTTTGTAATATTTCCCTCAAGAATGGAAACATCTTGACATTTGCCGATGATACGGCTATTGTTTTCCACGGTGAAAGTTGGGAGGAGGTTTATGTACTGGCTCATGAGGGCTTACAGAAGGTTACTACTTGGTTGAAACAGAACCTTTTGACGCTCAATGTAGAGAAAACCAAGTATCTTGCTTTTTCTATTGCACCTAAAACTAATCCGCCCCAATATTCTTTAAAAGTACATAACTGTGGCTCAATCCACTCAGTAACTTGCGTTTGCCCGATAATCGAACGTGTAGATACTATAAAATACTTAGGAATTGTACTGGATAGTAGGCTTTCCTGGCTGCCCCAAGTTAGCCACTTAACTGGGCGTATTAGAAAACTTGTTTGGGTATTTAAAAAATTAAGAAATGTCCTGAGCCCGGAACTACTAAAAACGATCTATTTTTCCCTTTGTCAATCTATTCTCTCGTATTGTATATCTGCTTGGGGAGGCACTTATAAAACACATTTAATCAACCTTGAACGGGCGCAAAGGTCAGTTCTCAAAGTTATGCACCACAAACCCTACCGTTATCCCACCCACTTATTATATGATCTGAGCAAAGTACTGACAGTGCGCCAATTGTACTTGACCTCAATAACCCTCAGGACTCACTCATCGCTTACCTTTGATCGTTCCTTACAACTAGATAAGAGAAAAAATAATCGTGTTTGCCATATTACACACAAACCCCGCACAGCATCCTACAAACACCAGCATTCATTCTTGGGTCCCATCATTTATAACAAAATTAACAAGATCTTACAAATCCACAATTTAACGAGACATGCAGCCAAAAGTAAATTAACTTCTCTGTTGTTAAATTGGAGCTATTATGAGACTGAAGAGTTTTTAACACTGAAACAATGATGCACGACGTATTCCCTTCTTATTACACACACACACTCATACACACACACTGTCATTCACATACACACACACACACACACACACACACGCGCGCGCGCGCTCGCATAATTCACTGACACATGTACGCACTGCATGCGCCTAATTAGTCATAACGGAACAATTTTTGTATTGTTATTATTAAGTCTTGGAGGTGGGCGGTGACAAATGCAACTCAGTCTTCGTTACTATTGCAGTGTCGCCCTTGCCATTTATTATATGTACCTCTTTCTTTTTGTTCCAAATAAAGATATTTTTGATTTGATTAAGGACGTTACCTAGAATCCACAAAATGCTTTACTACGTAAAATAAAGGTTCCTTAAATTTGGCTGGCAGCGACTTCATAGATATGCTTAAGTAATTTAAAGCAACTAAATGACACAGTTATTTTTTACTTTTTAGTGCGTTTTGAGTCGGTTCTATTTTTTGTTAAAAAATTTTATAAACAGTAACACATGATCAATGTGTACAATGAATGCGAGGTGAGAGTGTGTAGGAGGGGCTAAAGGGGGGTCCTGCAGCTATGAGCCGCTGTCGGACCCAGCTCACAGCCCGCAACTATTTCATAATCATAACACCCGTACCAACAACTTGTAATTACATGTGATGTTCCAACAAATCCTATTACTGAGCCTCGCGAATTCGGTTATGGCCAAATTTCAGCAATTTAATGACTTATTCAAAAGTTCTGATGTAAACAAAATATTGCAGGTTTACTTTGACTCAAGGATCATGGCTTCCAACTACTTATAAATAAATTTTACAATTCGTTGCAGTGCTCTGTTTGTTGAGGTATGCATATATAAGCTAAATAATTAGGTATATACTAAACACTGGTTTCACTTCAACGAGACTTATCTTTAATTTCACCCGGCGGGAGTGTGGCGGGGTCTAGCATACCCCACTAATTTTTTTTACTGGTGTAAGTTACGGCTTCGAGTAGCTGGAGCTAAGGTACTGCGGAAGGCGCAGTGGCGTGATTGCAGTGTTGCGCTGATCAGTGTTCGAGATACATACGAGTATACGTACGTGGGGTATGTGACACCCCGTCACATAGTTTACGTGTGGATTTAATCATAACATTATTTACATTAAATTTTATTATTTCTGTTTTTTTAGGTTTTTCACAAACATGAATAAACAGTAGGAAAAATAGACTTAGGTTGATATTATACCAGCTAGATTAAAAAAAAATCCTCAAATGTCGAATATTAGTCGTATTGCTCGTCGGGAGTATCTGATTATTGCAGTGAACAGAATATATAATCCAATACGGATTAGGAGCTAAAGGTTGAAGATTGATTACTCTTTCGATTCTCAGAACTAGTCATCCATCTACTCAAGATCATGCACCTGATTACAAATCTAAAGCAATGGTACAAACAAGTGCTTGCAACAAGCAACTTTTAGTGTGTCCCAATTGGCCAATGACAATCTTTTATGAAGTTCTCAACGTGGCTGCTATCAATGAAAACATAAATAATTAAAAAAAATGCAAGCCAAACTAAAGGGAATTTCTTCGTAATCTATTATATTCTATTCTATTTTTTTATTCAAGATGTCATATGCTGTATGTTTTATAGTTTTATTTTATTTAATTTGGTAATATTATAAAAGATTGATGCCTTTTATGGAAGACTGTTTTGATTTGTAAATAAAAATTAGTACCTTGACTTTGGTAATAAAATCTATTAAAATACATATATGAATATGACTATAAATTTCATTCAAATTTAAACATAGTTTATTTATATTGTGTTTTAATAGATAAAATTTAAATTTAATTTATTTTTAATTATTATAATTATATACAGACAGTTTAGTTTACGGGCATGTCATACCCATACTCGATGTAACATTTTGTCACCACTCTCCCGCCGGGTTAAGTAACCAGGTGCAATAAAAATGAAGTGTCGGTACTTTGAATGAAATCACAAAAATCGGGTTGGGACGATAAGATTAGAGTCAATAAGTACACCAAATAAGTACAACTGTCTACAGTAACATAAGCTTCTCACAGATATTTGTCAAAATTGAAGCTATAGACTAAAGGAGCTTCGCGGAAGTCATGGGTGTTCCAGTATAATACTTTGCTATTGATGTCACGCTGCGACCGGGGACTGTCGTAACGCGTCTGTCGCGCTTTTATCAGCTAATCGCACGTCATCTCGTTATCGCACCGGATGACAGTGTATGACGTCACGCGGCCAGCCGCTGTTGCGACGCGTCTGTCGCGTTGTTATCAGTTGGACGCGCGCCAACATGCGACTGACGTTATCGCACCGGGTAAAATATGTTACACTTTATCTGAAGTCACTGTGTCATATTTACTTACTCTGCGAGTATCCAAAATATTACAGCTTTTATTTAGTCGTATGAGCTATGACCATTTTAATTTTTTTCATGCTTGCAAAAACTTGCTTATGCCATAATAACATGTATTCTGGGCTATGTATTATCTTAAGGTCTTCTGTGTGTTGTGTTAACAAATGAAGTATTTGTTAACACAATCTGTTCTATTCTAAGATGTCTCGTAGCACAGCGGCGGCTCGCGATGCTATAACATTAATATATAATATCGCGCGAGTCACATCTCCGCCATAACTCTCCTGCATCGGCGATACGCCATCTTGTGCTGATGTATCGCCGGTGCGTGCAACACTTTACATTTTTACTGTCGGTTAAGTATGTTTGACAACCTCGTTGGTCTAATGGCTACAAACACGAGGTCCTGGGTTCAGATTCTGGGTTAGGCTGTGGAATATTTCTAAGTTTTTTTCTTCTATGAAATTTTCAGTAAATTATAAGCTGGCAGTCAGGATATTTGTGCTGTAACGCTACTGGACCTCGGAGAGCAAGTTAAGCCGTCGCTCTCGGCTACTCACATCTACATGACAGGTGTTTCTTCTCTTCTTCTCCATCTCGCCATCTCCTCTACGCAGGTTAGCAACCACTGCGTCTATTAAAATTGTGGATGCAGCAGCCCGGAACAATTATGTTGTATACCTCCGGCACCATTCGCGGAGATTTTAAAGACAAGTTTGCCGTCTGCTAGGTTTTTGACTTCCTTGGATATTGCCATGTATTACTGTATTTGCGCAGAGAGATCCGATATTAATCATGACGCATGATGTGTCTCAGGTGTTGCAGCTTCCTGCATTTGATTCCATCATAATTTTCAGCCTTTTGGCCAGATGATGTCACATGTTGATGTCAGAATTTAACATATGCCCGCCAGCCTGATATGAAGAAGTGTTGCGGGTCTGCGCTCTATATCCTCTCTCCTACAAGAGGGGAAGATCCTGGGTTCAACATTTGGGATTATTTCTTAACCCGCACTTTGTTTAAAAGGCTTTGTTTCCTTTTTTTCTTTTTTTAATAAAATGAAAATTTAGAGATAAAGTTTATAATGTATAATGTCAAGACTTTACACACGCTTTGGTTCAAGAAATCTTTACCTACATCAAACTTAGCCAAGGGATTTTTAAAAATAAGGATTTCCAATTTTGTAACTAATTACGAATCAATTAACAGACACATTTATTAAAGGTTTTAATGTATCTACATTCTTAAGTGCAAACCGCGCGCGGCGCCGGCATCATATTGGAAATAAAAACTGTTAAACTTAAAGGAAATCCAATTAGAGACGAACAAAATGGCAGACGTTCGGCAGAGCTCCCTCACAAGCGTCCTGCGAAGCGATCCGCTTAACCTTTAACTATGGACGCGCGGTCTCACAGACCGCTCTCGTTTCTGAAAATTGTATTTACCCTACTTCCCTCCACTCCCCGCTCTTGTGACGTTTAGTAGCTTCGACTTTAGTGGCGAAACAACTGTGAAGAGGAGAGGTTGCGTCGCTGGCTGCAATTTGGGTGAGAAATTTTATTTTAAATTTCGCCTGCGGTCTCTGAGACCGCGAGTCCATGTTTTCAATACAAAAATTTATTGACTGCGATTATATTTTTTATAGGTTATAAGCAATGAAAATGTCAAAAAAACATAAAACCGTGTACTTCTGAAAGCTGACATGAACCGTGAAAACTTCCAAAAGAACTCCACCCTCAAAAGTGCCGAGAGATTGGTTCCACGTTATTTTGATTTACCAGACAAGACTCTGTGTTCGTATGTCCCAATGTTGAATAAAGCAGTTGTCTTGGTTTCCTCAATGCATCACAGCAACACGATAGACGACAGCACCAAAGGGAGGAGTAGGCAAGACTGACAAGAAATGTTCTATATATATTTTAGTAGCCGTAGAACAAGAATGTGGCCTATGGTCATTTTCTACAGGATACTAGGACTTGTGTGGAGTGAATGCTCACATTCTACATAATCAGCATCAGCACAAAGCAATAGAAATAGGGGATTTTTCTTAAGAAATTAGGAAGATCCTTGGTCGTACCACATATGCAAAGACGTATAATCACCTCAAATTTACCAAAAGAATTGCATATGACATTGAAGCGCGTTTTAGGAGCAGACCTGTCTATTGCAGAGCCTCCTACTTTAGAAATTGAGTGTTCTAAACGAAAGAACTGCAAAAATCTGTCCACCTAAACTAAAAAGGAAGACTTACTACACTTGTGTTAGCTGTAAACAAGCTTTATGCCTTCAGTGTTCTAAGCCTTTGTGCAACGACTGTCAATAATTTTACTGATATTGGACCTTTGTCAGAATTTTTGTGTTCCAAGTTTAGAAGTTGATTTTTTGGTTTTTATGTTTGGTATAGTTTATACTTACAAATTAATCTGGTTTTTTTTCAAGAAGTTGTTTTTTTTTTAAGTAGTAGTCTTTAATTTGATCTGAGGCAATTTAAGACTGAAAAGTGCCCTAAATGTGATAATACATAATTATTAAAAAAATAAATTAATATAAGCTAAATACTCATTATAATATTTTAATTTGATAATCTTTAGGTACGTTAAAAATAAAAAAATCAAATAAAATGGCAGTTTTCTTAAAAATATTATTTGAAGTTATAGCGGTCCGTGAGACCTCGCGTCCATGGTAGTGTTACAATATATTGATGTCCATAGTTAAAGGTTAAACAATAAACATCTCTTTAACCCTCAGACAAACTCTTTTATACTAAATAAATAAAAAATTCAATATCGACTTTAATGACTCAATAATAAAGCAGATATTTCAATAACCATCGGTGACAATGCATCTTTCTCAACGACGTGCGTATTTAATGGGCTGAAACAAAAGATTTTAAATCTTAAAACGATCGCAATAAAGTTGAGTTTGCGTCGCATGTGAGTGTTAAATGTTTCGATAAATTGCAAGTATGCATTATCGAAATGGTTACGTTCATAAAATAATTGACAATAAATTAAAAACGACTCGAGTCGGCTCTTGCTCGTTTTGTCGCGGGGGGTGAAGCGAGCAGGCGGTGCGGTGAGGGGGTAGTTTCAATTGAAATTCCATTGTAAAATGTTTTAAAGCCGGGAGCTCATCAGAAATCAAAAAGTATGTCATTAACTGCTACTTTTGGTTATCAGTGAGACTTAACAAGTAACCTCAACAAACAAATAGTATAATTTATTAACGTACTTATTTTAATCTAATGTTCCATCCGCACAGCATGTTAAATCAATCTAAGTTTTTATGTGTACTATTTTAGCTTAACTTTCCTAAGTCGTATTATGTACTGTAAAACTGATGGTTTTATTGACAACAAAGTTTCTAGGAAACATTTCTTTCTTCACATAAAAAATCATTAAAAAAAATAACTGATGAATTTCTTACTTGCTCTTCTCGGCAAAATCTGCCTTCTGAACCGGTGGTTGATTCACCACGCTCTGACAAAGGTTACAATATCAAAAATGCTTGTAGTCTGCCTTAAATATAAATTTGAATTTGAATTAGGGAGACTCTCAATATCTATACTTATAATAAAACTGTAATAGGTCCAATTCCGTACATGGAGGGCATAATAATTATAACCGATACTAAACCCTAAAACCGTAAAATTTTTGTCTGTCTGTCCGGATTTTTGTCGGCCGCGATTCATGCCAAAACTACAGAATTGATTGAAGTGAAACTTGGCACGATTTTAATTTATATTGTAGGGCATTATATAGGATACTTTTTGTTGCAAAATTAAAATAGAAGAGGTGAAGATTTGTATGGAAAGTACTTCATTTTTATTTATGAACATTGGTATAAAAGTACTTAATAAATATAAAATAAGATTCAAGGATTTTTGAAATTTCACCCCTATAATGTACCTGTATAATTTCAATGTAACCCACATAGGGTCACATTAAAAGTTTGTATGAAAAGTTAGTAATTTTTCTAGACATGTTTATGAAAATCCGATTTAGACGAAATTTTCAAACACATTATTGATTCACACACACAAACAAAATATGAATTGTCATCGGTGTGGCGGTGACCGGCTGACCACAGTAAAATATCGTTATTGTTAATTGCAGGATGCACATTATAGTATTAATCTAGGATAAACCGATACCATCAGCAGCCACAACTGATCCTACACTCTGAACCTGTAGCAATAAGACACATATTCCTCCGGCACTCAGTGCAACATCAGAGTCTGTGTCATCTGTAACGGCCGCTCAATGTGTTGAAAATAAACAGTAGTTGTATAAAAGTACGCAATAAAGTTGTTGTTTAAATGATTGCAAACGCGCGCTATGGAGAAGTTATGTTCACAAAATTATAAACGAGATAACATTAAGGAAAGAAAGATTTATGAAAACGATTCTTGTTTTTGTCCGCGCGATTTAACTGTTTTGTGAATTTTCTTGTGAAATTTTATTGTTGTAAATCCAGAAATGCATTAAGTCTAGTTTTAAATTTAATAATGTTTTATTTTTCGTTTTTATATATATGAAATTAAAATTATTTCCACAAAATTTACACTATCCAATACAATAGGTATGTATGGGATATTGGAATAAACAATGTATTTTACTTTACACACATACAGACAATTTCAGTCTCACAGATAAAAAACTACGTTGTGAACCAACGTAGTTTTTTATCTGTACCAGTATTTTTGTAACAACATAGAGTACTGTTGTCCGTTTCAAAGCGCAAGTCAATTTATGATTTTATAATTATGTTTTAAATAGTCTCTGATTTGTTCTGTAGACTGTGTTCGGCTGTGCCCAGTTAGTACCCGAGAGTAAAAACGTACTGCTAAGCGATTTAGCGTTCTGCTATGATGCCGTGTAGTAACCACTTAAAAGTATCCAAGTTAGCCCGCTACCATCTCGATAACATGATCACTTAATATCACGTTTGTCTTAGTGAAGGACCAACTTGTGATGTATTGGAAAAAAAAATTAACAAAAAATAGAACAGACTCAAAACACACTAAAAAGTAAAAAATAACTGTGTCATTAGTAAAGCTGTTTGTGGGTTCTAGGTAATGTCCTTAAAGTAGAAACCTTGGCTGGCACCGACTCCTAGATATGCTTAAGTTGATTAAAGCAACTAAATGACACAGTTATTTTTTACTTTTTAGTGCGTTTTGGGTCGGTTTTATTTTTTGTTAAAAATGTTTTTGACGTGACAACGTCTTATAATTCGATAGAGCGCTGCACGTACGAAAAAACATGACGTCATGCGTCGTTACCTCGCTTTGAGGCGTTCCATGTAAGGCTTGAAGTGCAAGCGAGAGCGCCGAACGAGCGACAAAGAAGTACAATCGGCCTTTGCGTTCGGCAGCGTTCGACATCCGTCTATTAAATATAATTATTAAATATATTAATTTTAAATAAAAAATAAAAAATTAATATATTTATTATAAATTTAAAATATAAATTTATAAAATCAAAATCAATTATTTTATTAATTTAAATTAATATTTATAAAAATATACTTAAATTAAAAATTTTAATAACCAATTAAATGCTACCATTCCATCAGTATTTTCTTAAGACATTGTCACGTTCAACTATCGTCAGTAAACCGACTTTACAGACAACCAATTTTTTTTTCTTACTTTTTAGTGATTTATCACCACGTAACGTACTCGTGCTATACTGTCATAGTATATTATACGGCACTTGTAGCCAAAAAGCTACCGATACTTACACAAAAACCGAAATCGCTGAAAGAGTGCCTATAAAATTTGAAGAACTCCTTCAATTTTCCCAGGATATCATCATCAGATCCTAATATTATGACCTAATGGAACCATCTTGAAAGTGTGCTCTTTCTAATAAAAAAAGAATTATCAAAATCGGACAACTCTGTAAAAAGTTATGCGTGATCATACATTAAAAAAATTATAATATAAATTATACGTGTCGAATTGAGAACCTCCTCCGTTCTTTTTCATCGGTTAAAAATTAAAACGAATCCGTCCCTGCAGATATTAGAAACGTTCGGAACGTTCGGCATTTATCTGATATCCGCGTTCATAGATTAGTGGTTTCTACTCAACGCGAGCTGTACATCTCGTCTGCAGCTGTCGGTGATTGTCGGCCAATGTCGGCGGTCATCGTCCGACGTCGGCGCGTCGGCTCCCGGTCGGGATCTAGAATTTTATCAAAAAATCCAATTTCCTGTTCGGACGTCACGTAGCGACAGCAAAAAAACACAACGAGTTGCGCTCGCAGCGAGCGATGCTTGGCACAAAAATACGCACACAGTTGCAGTTTGTTATTTAACTTGGATGAGTGTTTATTTTCAATCAATTCCCTAAAACAGCATAGAGGTCTATATGTTTCAAGGGTATATACCCCATTAATTGATTAAAGTTTCACCATGCAACGAAGCTTCTCGACAGAATCAGCCTTCCGAACTGGTGATCACAACGCACTGATAGACTTGACTTCAGTAGTACTTGAATAACAGCCTATTTGTAATAAATTAATTGGAATGTGTTTGATCCAAGATTTTCCTCGGAATAAAAGGGGTGTGGATAAAAATCATACTCCTAACAAATAAGCCCTCTTTAGGAGTAGGATGATCGTATCGGAACGCTCAATCGCTTGGCAGTAGGACTTTCTCAGCAGGAAGGTAACTAGCCACGGCAGAAGCTTCCCACTACTTCTATCTGGACCAATTAAAAATTATAGTTGGCCCTATCGAGAATTGAACTTACGTCCTTCGACTTATACGTCCTCCGCGTATACCGCTGCCCTACGAAGGCCGTCAAAACTATTCTAACTACTTGTAACAAATTAGCATGCTTCCATCTTAGATTGCATTTTCACTTACCATCAGGTGTGATTGCAGCCAAAGGTTAAAAGTAGTAACAACATACACGCTATAGTCCACTGTTTTGAGGTTGACTGTAGATGACGGACTTTTGTTTTGCGTTCGGTACCTGCGACCGCGTGATATATTTAGCGAGGCGTCCATACATCGGTGGAGTGGGTCGCGTCAACCACGCGGGCGTGACACCGCGGGGCAAAGCTAGTCACAAATAAAACATTGTCAAATGATGCAAGTGAAATTTAACACATCCCTTTCCTTTAAAAGGGAAAAATATCGCTTGCTCTTCTAGGAGCGAAAGAGAGACCTATAAGTTCGACTCCGCCTCTATCTATATGCTGAAGATATATCTTTTTTCTACACGATATATTTTTCTCTCTTAGTCCGCATCTACAATGTTCAATCTCGAACTTGATTTCGCATTTGAATATCGTAGAGTCGACATCTCCTAAGGATGCTCCGGTTTCGAAGAAACTAGCAAAATGTAATGGTTTTACTGAAAAAATATCTGGAATGTGTCAACACTCTACTGTACTGTTCGTAAAACAGACTAATAAACTTAAAACTCTTACAAATATATCCACAGTAAATAATAAGAGGCGGACATAAGTTGGTGAATCTCTAGACGACCTTAATAATATGCTCAATGACCTCAGCAGAGTTTCTCAACAGGTGGGCCTTAAAATGAACATGAGCAAGACAAAGATCATGTGTAATGCTCATGTTTCGCTCCACCCAGTTATTGTTGAAAATTCTGCACTCGAAATTGTAGACGAGTATATATATACTTAGGGCATATGGTCCAGTTAGGTAGGTCCAATTTCGAGAAAGAGGTGAACCGCCGAATCCAACTCGGTTGGGCAGCGTTCGGGAAACTGCGTGACATCTTTTCGTCCAAAAATCCTCAGTGCTTGAAGACGAAGGTCTTGGTCGGATTGGATTGGATTGGATTCGAGACTTGGTCGCTAACTGCGGGCTTCATAAGAAGGCTCAGAGTCACTCAGCGGGCGATGGAAAGAGCAATGCTCGGAGTATCTCTGCGTGATCGAATCAGAAATGAGGAGAAGAAGAAGAAGAAGAAACACTTTATTGCACATAAAAATAGATATAACAGATACATGAAAAAAAAAGGATTAAAATAAACATGCAAAGGCGGCCTTATTGCTAGAAGCAATCTCTTACAGGCAACCTATTGAAAGGACATTTGAAATTTCTTCTCGTTGCACCACCCCGCTTACGATAAGCGGGGTGGTGCAACGAGAAGAAATTTCTTAAATTTATTATAAATATAATATTTATAAATATAAATAAATAAACTACATAAAAAAGTAAACATAATATATAAATGTATATAAACAATACCAATATATAAAAAAAATACATATAATTATTTTCTATTTAACGACAAATAGTAGCTTTTAACAAGCGAGACTTAAAAATGGGCAGCGAATTACTCGCGCGGACCTCGGATGGCAGATTGTTCCACAGCTTAATAGATTTGGAAGTGAAAGAGTTACTGTAAAATTTCGAATTAGGGAAAGGTAATAATAATCGATTCTCATTACGGGAACGGAGATTGTGAGAATCAACATCGCGAATGAAACGGAAACGGTCTTTCAGATAAGAACCCTCGCCAAGGTGTATGAGATTCTTATCCAAAATAGACTCAAGGCTGTAGTCTCCGAGAAGAAACTTCTCAATGACCCACAATTCGGCTTCCGAGCCAAACACTCCTGTGTCCAACAAGCTCACCGCTTAACGGAACACATTCTAGCTGGCTTCACCAGATTTAGAAATCCAATTCCCACTGGGGCCCTCTTCTTCGACGTAGCCAAAGCGTTTGACAGGGTCTGGCACGAAGGGTTGCTATTTAAGCTCCACACCTTTGACGTGCCAAACAAACTCATCCGATTACTACACAGCTATCTCACAGGCCGTACCTTCAGGTACCGCCTTGATGGCACTCTCTCCTCCCGCAGGCCTATCCGAGCGGGAGTCCCTCAAGGCTCAGTCCTAGCACCGCTTCTCTACGCTCTCTACACGAGTGACATTCCCGATGACATTCCCCCCGACGTCCACGTGGCACAGTTCGCGGATGACACCGCACTATTCTCCACATATAAAAGCCATCGAGTAGTAATACCGAGGCTTCAAAAAGCGGTCATGCTCCTAGGACAATGGTTCCGTCTCTGGCGCATCGAGGTGAACCCCGAGAAAAGTGCTGCCGTACTATTCACGGGCAAACCTAAGTGCAGAAACAGAATTTATCAAGAGGTTTCCCTCTATGGAAAACCCATTCCCTGGCAATCCGAGGCCAAATATCTCGGAGTAACCTTTGATTCCCGCATGAGCTTCTCGTCACACATCCGGAAGGTCACAAATAGAGCCAGATGGGTGTTAGTTCGTTTCTACCCACTCCTTTGCTCTTCTAGCAAACTGTCACTCAGACTAAAAGTCACCCTTTACAAGGTGTGCATCCGCCCCATTATGACCTACGCTAGCGTAGTGTTCGCCCACCGTCCCAAGAGCGCAATACAGCGCTTACAATCGGTACAAAATAAGTTTATGCGCCTTGCCACGGGCTCCCCGTGGTTCGTTCGCAATAACGACCTCCACCGAGACCTGGATCTACCAACCATTACACAACACATGAAACAGCTATCGAAAAATTACTTTTCGAAAGCTACCACACACCCAAATCCACTTGTGGTTCAAACGTGCTCTTACACGCCCGATATAGAGGCCGACTGCACACGCAGACGCCCTAAAAACGTCCTTTACGACCCAGACGACGACACGACTACGGACAACGCCTCTCAACACACATACACTCAAACACAGCGTCTTCGCCGGCGAAGACGAGGTCCCCGTTTCCTAACGTCACCCGGACGTGGAACTCACCCACGTCCATTAAGGGGACGCTTTGGCCTGATGTAACAGTCACGCCAAAACCACATGCCCATTCCAAACGTCCCTCTAAGCCGAGGCCCGAGTCTCACAGGAGACGCCCTTAGAGAGACGTTACGCCCTCTTACTTTTTCTTCGCCTTCGGGCACTCTCCGGCGATGCTTCTGCGCTCGCCCAACCCCCCCGGTGACGCCACTGCGGTCCCGTATGGAGCCTACGGCACTTACACAATCAGAAAAAAAAAAAAAAAAAATCAGATAAGAAGGAAAGAAAGGATTATAAAGGATGGAATATAAGAAGCAAAGTAGGCGGTGCTGACGGCGCAATCTAATTGGCAACCACTTCAGACGATCACGATACTCCGAATCAAAAATAAATCGAATGCACAAATTTTGAAGACGCTCGAGTTTGTCGAGTTGTACTTCGGTTAGATCGGGGCAACAACAATCAGCATAATCCAATAATGGCAATAGAAGAGACTGTGCTAAGGAGATTTTGGTTTTAATTGGAAGGAAATTTTTTAACCTATTTAAGGATCTAACCGAGGCGAAAACTTTGCGACTTACTTCACCCACTTGTGAAGACCAAGATAGTGAGTCATCAATGAGGAGGCCAAGATTTTTGACACATGTACTAAAGCTCAAATCGGAAGTGTTAAAACGAACAGCAGGCAGTGTGCTGAAAGTCAGTTTGGCTATTTGGGGACGGCTGCCAAGCACAATGACTTGAGACTTATTTGGATTAACACACAAACCAAATGAATGACACCACGTGTAAATCCTTTCCAAGTCTTTATTGAGCTTCTTAATGGCGTCAGAAATACGAACAGCTGGAGCTGAAACATAAAGTTGTAGATCATCAGCATAGAGATGAAAGGAAGAAAACAAGTGTGCAGATACTGAGTTAATAAAAACAGCAAAGAGGAGTGGGGAGAGGACGCCACCTTGAGGGACCCCAGCAATTAGTGACGAATATGAGGAGAGATTATTATTATAAAGTACACATTGCTGACGCCCATTCAAGTAGCTATGAAACCAATTTAAGGGTACTGGAGAAATATTAAGAGATTTTAGTATAGCAAGGAGAATATCAAAGTCGACAGTATTAAAGGCATTACTAAAATCTAAGAGAGCAAGAATAGTAAGAAGTTGGTTGTCCATATTGGCACGGATGTTATCACAAACCTCAACAAGAGCACTAGTAGTGCTATGACCACGTCTAAAACCTGATTGGAAAGGGCTGAGGATGGAATATTTTGTTAGATAAAGATTAAGTTGATGGTGCACAATACGCTCCAGGACTTTGGACAAGAAGGGTAGAATTGAGATCCGCAGAAGAACCAAAATAACCGACATAGCTCAGCGAGTCGCAGAACTGAAGTGGCAATGGGTGGGGCACGTGGATCGAACAGCTGATGGACGTTGGGGGCCGAAGATGCTAGAATGGCGACCCCGCACCGGAAAGCGCAGTGTTGGTCGACCACCACCAGGTGGACTGATGACATCAAACGATTCGCAGGGAGCCGCTGGGCACATGCGGCTCAGGATCGTTGTGTTTGGAAGTCCCTAAAAAAGGCCTATGTCCAACAGTGGACGTCCATTGGCTGATAATGATGATGATGATGATAAGTTGGTGTTATCACCTTCACACCTTCGTGAAATGCAAAGATCTTTCGTAGGGCTTGTTGTACTCTTAGATAAGATCTCTAAATCAGTGATGCATTACCAATGCATGAGTTTATTAGCTGTGTGTTGAAAAAAACTAAGCGGAGGTTACTATACAATTGATAAATTCCTTTACCACAGAGAAGATCGGAGGCTATTAAATATGCTTTCACCTTCACACGTGAACTAAAAGAAATTGAAATAACAATAGTTATTGTAAACTACGACAATGTATTTTTTAAGAGAGCTTTTAGCAATTCTTCTGCAAATGACTGCCTTCCAAACCGACGGTAGAGTCACTACAAACTGATAAAGACTAAATTCAAAAGTAAATTGTAAACTGAACTACTTGAAATAAATGAATAAAAAGAATCTAAATAGTTGTATTCCACGCATAGCTAATTCAGAAAGTAATTAAGCACATTCGGCCGCGCCTGTGTTCATATCCAAATATAAATTAGCGCAGAACTGCACGCGCAAGGACCCGCACAAAAAGCGCCCCGGAGTTATGCTCGAATAAATATCCTCAACTTTTTTTGGAAGCGCTTTGTGCCCTTCGTACAATAAAAACGGAAAAAAGAAATACGTCCAGCCTCGCTTGTTCGTTTGAAACCGGCGACATACAGACCCAACGCGTGGCTCCGACTCGCAGGTCAATTCGTCAACTACGAATTATATATATAAAAATATCTCTATTTTTAGGAACAAATTTACTATAGAAATATAGATATATATATCAAAGTTGCTTACATACTTAATGAATAGCTTTATTTTATGCAATCGGTAAAGCAAATACTCATCACTTTTCAAGAATCTATTTCAGCAGTGTAACATATGCAACTGGCATGTGTCAGTCTGGTATCGGGTCGCAAGTCGGAGGTGAAGTCGGGTCCGTCCAGTTCGTCACGCGAGCGGAGGTTTTTGCAAGAGCAGGTCCGGGTTTAGTTGGCCTGCAGGCCACAAAGAACCCGTATGGTTTTGGTTAATTTCCCTTTGTTCGCGGAATAATTAGATTAACTCTTTGTCCGCAGTATTACAGTCGGAATGATAAATGGCTGAACTATTGTTTAGATCTCTCTATCTCGACGGCGAGGAGATTTATTATTTCAAAAGTTTCAAAATAAAAGCGATTCTTCTTAATGTGGCGCGCAAAGTTGCCTCGTTAGCGTGATACCATCAACTCCTTGCTCTCGTCGGCTCTTGGCACTATTTTCATCTTTGACTTCACGGCTCGGTGGGCGCGAACACTAATTTATATTAATTTTGAAACAATCAATTATAAAAGTGAAGTTCTATTCATTCACGCTCTAATTATTTTTGTTCTTTACCGCAAAAGTTACGTCATCTTTAAATTATTCTCGTCTGAATTAGTCTGTTTGGAGTACCAACTACACTTAGCCCTCAGGATGGTGTGGATCAGAAGTAGTATAATATTTCCATCTCCAATTATGATCTTGAAAATCCATCGTAAGTTTAGCGGGCCAGGAATCTGTTATTATATGACATTTTGTGATTAAAAGTTACTCAGCGCGTCAGCAATAAAAACAGATTTCGAGTGCGATTTTGCATCTGATACCTGCAGCCTGCGCCTGCGATGTGGATCTTGCTAGGAGGCCTCGTCAGGCGACCTCATGGTACGGCCTCGTCGGTCGTACTCATCAGGCGGCGCCAAGTTTTTGTCGCTAAGGCGTCGCTCCATGTCTCAGTTGGCCGCGGACCAACACCGCCTTTGCTCTTAGTGTGGAGCAAGTTATACGCTATTGCGGGGTGATTGCGTCTGATTCATTTAAAGTACCCACACAATGCTATAAATTATAACACTATCTCGTTTCTTATATCTTTCTCTTTAAACTAAGACAAAAAGAAACGCCGTGTACCGAATGCCATTTAAATTAATTGTCTCGACTTGACTTTACTCTAATTCTTATTTTAAACTAGTAAAGGTTTATTTTAAACTAGCAATCTTCAATGTTGGCAGTTATGAATTATAAATTCATAACTGCCAACATCGATGACGATCATCAGAGATTCATAACAAAGTCAGACCTTGGGTATGATGAATTTCATCAGATTTTCTTATTTGCACACGACAGAGTACATGTTTGTACTAAGTTTAACTATAAAAAAAGTGATTTTGCCAAAAAACCTTTTACAAGTGAAATCAAAGAGTTATGTAGAACATTAATAAAATCTTGTTTCGGCAGAGTAAAGAGACAAAGCTTATTCATACTTTCTAGAGAAAAGAGCAAAAAAGAATTAAATTTAAAATTTGTTTATTTTTTCGTTTAGTGTCTTCAGAGCAGTAGATACCAAACTAAAATAAATAATAATTTTAGTAGAATTTATTTATACTCTGTACCTATTTATATTATTTTTATAAAGCTTAAAGTTCCCGCTGGTCGCTTATCGCTTGGGTCGTGGATAAAAACTAAAGTTACGGTCGTAAGTTGCGACTCTAATGTCAGTTTGACGCCGCGACTTCTTCTGTGGCTGATGTCTCTGTACCCTAGTAACATATTGCTAACGTGTTACTTCTCTTTTACATCATCGACGAGAGTGGAAAGTAGTTCAAGGGAACAATTTACTAGGGCTTCTCCTGTGAGACTGACTTCGGTTAAATGGGTGTTGTGGTCTTAGTGTACCTACATCAGTCCTGACGCTTCCATAACCGTGGTATTTACGACCAAATAACCTCTTATTTGCTGGTAAAGACGTCGTCTAGCGTTTGATTGTGATTCTTGAGAGGCGTTGTTTATTGTTGTCTTCATCAGGATGGTAAGGGTCCTTTGAGGTAAAGCCTGTTTCCATCGCCACATTTTTTTTCCATCTACCGCATGTTTCATTACAGTAGCAGAGGTAAAGTGAAAGCCGCTTGGTAGAGCAGCTAAGGCCATTAAAGCAGCGGTTACAGTCACCTACCAAATATTTTAGATCAGTTCTTTTTTCAAATTTAACGGTTTGCGTTGTTCAGCGGATCTGCTCACTTTAAATTCCATCACGCATAGATATCTCGAATATATTCGGCAGTAAGTGAATCTGAACTAGCTCAATGTGGGGCCTAAACTTATTGACCAAGTTTTTATATTTTATTAGGTTTACTAGCAATTTTAACTAAATAGATGCGCATGGATTGTTTTATGTCAATGAGCTTTAATTATACGACAATTTGCAAGTCGAGTTATTGGTGAGTGAGGCTCGCGCTAACTCGATGTAAATACCAAATTAGCGGCGATTTGTTTGAAGGTGCGGCGGAGGACGACAACAATCGCGATCAAAGACACCGACGGTACAATTCTCTGAGATAATTGGCGCGTGAAGTGGACCGGTAACTTGGAACTTTACAATTATGTACAAAGTACAAGATTTCACGGAGCTGTGGAAGTTTTTTTGGATTAATAAAGGTTCTTTACTTTTTCTCATTAATTTCCTTTCAATGTAATGGAAACATACAGACCTTTTTTGGCCTATCTTATGTTGGATGATAGCTAAATACAACTCTAAAAGCTCTCTCTCTCTCTCTCATTAATTTTTGAACTGCGTTTAAAAATCAATTTGTTTACGTGTTACAGTTACAACACGTAAACGAACTGATACTTTAAACTTACTCACACGTGTTAAGCTTATCGTCCTCAGTATTTTAAATGGTCTGATAGCATTACGTCGCTTCAATAAGCTTTAGCGAGCTCGTGATATAAGTATGACTTCACAACGACTCTATGTTTGCGAACCGGCATCTAATATCTTATAAAATAGTTTAACTAGAGGGTTGAAGCAACAAGAGATTTTGCCACACTGACGTATAATGAACTGGCGGTAATCGTTGTAGAGAAGATTTCTGATCAGCCGATGTTCCCGCCTGCGAGCTCGCCTGCGAATGAGCCGCTAATTTGAGCCGCTTTGTTCTCAGTATTTGTTGCTACTTGTTTGGGAGTTTGTTTCAGTTGTTTGTATTGTTATTTAGCAGCCAATAAAACAATGGAACGACTCTGAATCTTTCTGTGGAGGCGCGGCGTGCAGTGCGATACTTAATAATGTAAACCTATCTCTTTATTTGATTTGTACTTATATATTTTCTTTCTCTTTTAGTTTAATGCATACTGATTACAACAGCGGAATAAAAATATTTCTAGAACCAGTAACAAAAAATTTTAAAATTACCTACAAAATAACTACTCACTTAGGACATTTTGCATAACACCATCCATTGCATTCATAAATTAACCGCAGAGTCACTCCTACCTCGAGTAAAGTATATCTTAAATAATCGATTACTATCAAATGAAATACGGAAAGAATAAAAATTTTTAAATAAAAATAGAACCGACTCAAAACGCACTAAAAAGTAAAAAATAATTGTGTCATTTAGTTGCTTTAAATTACTTAAGCATATCTATGAAGTCGGTGCCAGCCAAGTTTAAGGAACATTTATTTTACGTAGTAAAGCATTTTGTGAGTTTTAGGTAACGTCTTTAAAGTAGAAACCTTGGCTGGCACCGACTCCTAGATATGCTTAAGTAATTTAAAGCAACTAAATGACACAGTTATTTTTTACTTTTTAGTGCGTTTTGAGTCGGTTCTATTTTTATTTAAAAATTTTTATTTCTTACTTTTTAGTGATTTATCGCCACGTATCGTACTCGTACTATACTGTCATAGTATATTATATGCCACTTGTAGCCAAAAAGCTACCGATACCGAGACAAAAACCGAAATCGCTGTAAGCGTGCCTCCAAAATTTGAAGAGTTCCTTCAATTTCCCCAGGATATCCTCATCAGATATCAGAGAGGTGGCGCTACTGTGCCCGTGTTTACTTCAGCTCCGTAGTATTTTTCGAAATAAAAATATAAAAAGTGATTATCTACGCAATCAAAGTGTTAATCCCAGTGCATTAACGTTAGAAATAAGTGAAAATTATTGAGTTTCAAAGAACTATGCTGTGAATGAACGAATAATCGGCAATCACAAATCGTCAACACAATAACTGTAATTTTGTGCTGCCACAGTTAAGATAACAGTGAAAAACGATATATCGATATCTCCGATCAATAATCCGTGAAATTATTAGTGCAAAGAAGAAAGAAACTAGTAAAAAGTGAAAAAATAAACTGTTATAACCTAAAAACAAAATTGCAAACCGTTATTCATAGTTATATTTAAATTGAAAGGCGCCATCTAGTGACGAATTTCCAAACTAAATTTCAAGACTAGCTATCTGACAGCGGTCTACACATTGACTGTAGTTCAACTATTCACCACTAGAGGACGCCAATAGTACCAAAACATGGAACATGTTATGAAAATTCTAAAAGAAATTCAAGACGATCTAAACAGTCAAAAACAGGAAATAAAAAACATGCAGGAAAATATCACCAAAGCTATAAATGATAATATCAACCAAAAATTTACAATTTTGGAAAAAAAAACGTGCAGCCTTGAAATAAAAGTAAACCAACAACAAAAAACTATAGAGTACCTAGAAAAACAGGCAAAAAAGAAGAATCTAATATTTTATGGAGTTGAAGAGACCGAGCAAGGATATGAAGAACTACAAATCACTTTATTACGTTGTATAAAAAATAATATGAAGATTTCCATCGAGCAATCCGAAATAGAATTTGTGAGGCGACTTGGCCAAAAAGAGAACAAAACAAGACCTTTATTAGTAACATTTACAACATTTGGGCGGAAAATCGAAATTTTGAAGAAAAAAGGTGCCCTGAAGGGCTCACAAGTTAACATTAAAGAAGATTTCCCACGAAAAGTTTTGTTGAAGCGCAAGGAACTGCAGGAAGTGGTAGACAAAGAACGCAAACTGGGAAAAAATGTTGTATTACGCTACGACAAAATAGTGACATTACCAGGAAGCCCCAACGCGCAGCCTATACGCAAACAAAAGCGGAATCACTCTGGTTCCCCAGAGCACAAAACTACCGAAATTACCGAAAACACTACTAAACAAATACCCAAGAAAAATAAAACAAATAATATTACCACCTACTTGTACAACACGTCACTAAAAAATGGATCAGAGGCACGCTCGGCCGAGAAACACTCACAACCAAAAAACTACTAAAAGAAGCCCCTCCACTTCCCCCAATACGGCTTGTCACCGCGGGGGATAAAGACTACAACCCTCCATACCCATTAAAAAATCTCTACATATGCACCTACAATGCAAAATCTCTACTATCAGATGAAAGATTACTAGATTTTAAAAGAGCGATTTCGAAAATTAAATACGATATTATTGGTCTTGCTGAAATAAGAAGAACGGGATATCAAATTATAGAAGAAAACAAACATATTTTTTGCTATTTCGGGGAGACAAAAGGTCAATATGGAGTCGGATTTCTAGTAAAAAAAGAATATAAGCAAAATATTGAAAGCTTCATTGGAGTATCCGAACGAATCTGTATTTTAAATCTCAATTTCCACAACAAGAAACTCTCTATCATACAAGTATACGCACCAACTGTTGACGCAAGCAATCAAGAAATCGATGATTTCTATAACCAATTACAGACTGCACATTGTCAGTACAATAATCAGAAATTAGTTTTAGGTGACTTCAATGCACGTGTTGGACAGCGAATACCAGGTGAAGAGAGCATACTGGGCAAATTCTGTTACGGTAATAGAGACAAGAGAGGTGAAAGATTACTCCAGTTCTGTTGGGAAAATAAATTATACGTTACAAATAGTCTTTTCAAAAAAAACAACAAAGCTATGTGGACATGGCTATCGCCAAAGAAAAGGAGAAGCCAAATTGATTATATATTGACCAATAGCAAAGAAAACATCTCGAACTTTGAAATCATACCAAACCTTACATTTCCAAGCGATCATCGTCTCTTGAGAACCAAATTACAAATCACACCGCTTAAAAGAAGTAGAGCGAATTTCAAAAGTTATAAAACCAAGCTTAATTCTTTAGACGAAAAAGTGCAGTACGAACATTTCTTAAAAACTAATATAAAAGAAATTGAAATACGGGAAACCGAAAATGTAGAGTCCGCGTACAACAAAATTAAAAATATTATAATCACCAGTTTAAATTCAGTACGACAGGAACCCGCAACGAAACGAGAGACTATCCCTGCTCACATAAAATGTCTTATTGCAAGAAGAACTGAACTAACTCGGAAGAAAAATCTGACTAAAGAAGAAAAAGGTGAACGTACTTACCTGTATAAACACATCTACAAACTATTGAAACAGGAACGTACGGAACGGAGAATGAAGGAAATCAGAACACAGCTCGAATTGACAGGTAGCTTAAAGAGAGGTCTAAAGAATCTCGATACCTCAAAACGATGGATACCGTATTTAAAAGAAGATTTCACGGGAAATAAAATATTGACAAGATCTCAAATAATTGAAAAAGCAACAACATTTTTTACCAACTTGTACACATCTAAAGATATTCCTACAGAAATTGAATTGAGCAACCAGTACTTTACTACTACGACTCTAGATAGATTCTCTACAAACGAGGTAATAAAGAAAATAGAATCTCTAAAAACTGACAAAAGCAACGGGCCAGATGGAATTTCAAATGAAGCACTGAAATTGGGGAAACTTGTATTAGCGCCATACATAACAACTTTATTTAATAAGATACTTAATAACAGAACAATACCTAAAGAATGGGCGCAATCTGATATAATTCTGCTTTATAAAAAAGGAGATCCTGCCAATATTGGAAACTACAGACCAATAAGCTTGCAATCAAATATATACAAATTATTTGCTTCGTGTCTTGAGAACCGTCTTGCAGTATACACAGAGAATTTTCAGCCACCGGAACAGGCAGGTTTCAGGAAAAATTTCTCTACAACTGATCACATTCACACTTTAAACCTGATAATGGAGAAATATATAGAGCGAAATAGACCGCTCTACCTGGCATTCATAGACTACGCCAAAGCTTTCGACTCTATATCACATAAAAGCATATGGAAGGCTCTACAAGAATGCGAGGTACCATCGGAAACTATAGATCTCATAAAAGACATTTACTCCAAAAGCAAAAGTTGTGTAAAGTTAGAGAGTCAGGGCCGTGAAATAAACATTTGTAGAGGCACTAGACAGGGTGACCCCTTATCACCTAGAATTTTTATAACTGTGCTCCAAAGTATTATGAAAACTTTGAAATGGGAAAAGAAAGGAATATACATAAATGGGAAACTCCTCAATAACCTTCGATTCGCGGATGACATTATACTTTTCTCTGAATCAGCATCTCAGTTACAGAAAATGATTACTGAACTTAATGATGTACGCAATACGGTCGGATTAGAACTAAATGCTCTGAAAACTAAAGTCATGACAAATCATAACATTATACCAATAAGAGTTAACAACAATGAGTTAGAATACGTTCAAAGTTATGTTTACCTAGGACAACAAGTATCTTTCTCTAAAACACGGCTTGAAGATGAGGTTAAAAGAAGAGTTAACATAACTTGGAATAAATTCTGGAGCAATAAAGAAGTTCTCAAATCAGACCTCCCCGTAAAACTAAAGAGGAAAATAATGGACTCATGTTTGCTGCCCTGTCTTACATACGGCAGTCAAACATGGGTATACAACACTAAGATAAAAAACATAATACAAGTCTGCCAGAGAGCAATGGAGAGGAGTGTACTAAAGATTCGAAGAATAAACAGAATTAGAAATGAAGACATAAGAAAAAGAACAGGAATCATAGACGCTTTGGAACATTCTCAAAGATTGAAATGGAAGTGGGCGGGCCATATTGCACGTATGGATAAAGAAAAATGGTCACATAGAGTAACTACCTGGCAAGGACCGCCTAACAAAAGAAGAAAAGGTAGACCTAGAGAAAATTGGGTAGATGATATAGTACGAAAAGCGGGAACAAACTGGATCACCAAAGCGAATGACAGACCATTGTGGGGGAAAATGGAGGAGGCCTTCACTCATAAAGGGGTCCATAATAATTTATGAAAAAAAAAATAAAAAAAAAAACTTGTAAAACTTGTAAAAATGGAAATAAACGAGGCTATAATAATAATAATAATAATCCTCATCAGATCCTAACATGGTGACAATGGGACCACCTTGGAAGTATGATCTTTCTAATAAAAAAAGAATTATCAAAATCGGACAACTCTGTAAAAAGTTATGCGTGGTCATACATATAAAAAAAAAAAAAATATACGTGTCGAATTGAGAACCTCCTCCGTTTTTTTTCGTCGGTTAAAAACCAAACGACCAAAATCTCCCACTCGACCTGACCTGAACTAATAAAAAATATTTAACAATTGGCTGTCAAAAATTGAACACGGAACCTTCACACTTTAGAACTGGTAAAAATGAATAAATGAAGAACGAAATAAACTTTTAAATAAGCACTTAGAACTAAATAAGCTGATATCTGTTACAAGTTTAATAAACTTTCCTGTTTTACTATAATTACCTACTGTAAAACGCGGGCGGCAAGTGTTTCAATGTGCATGTTTGTCGGCATTTCTTATTAAAATTTTATATTTGTCGGCGTCCCTTAAATTGCGGTAGCGATCGGAAAAAGCGGTGTCGTTGTCGGTCTTTTAAAAGGCCGACAATCGCGGCGCGCCTGTTTGTACGCTCGCTGCCGGCATTACAAACTAAGTTTCAATCTATTAATGGAAAGTTTATTGACCTTGATAGTCGATCAGCTGTTACGTTTGTTATTTTCATCAATTCTAGTGTGTACGTAGGTAACTAATTGCTTTGGGGTTAATGGCTGGTTGGCTTTGGAGTTCATTTATGGATGTATTGGATGTACGTCGTACTGTCGTAATTGAATAGATATTTTGTTATGTTTTTAATTTTTTTTATTGGTTCTGAGAACAATTTTTTCTATTCTAAAAAACCTCTGTACAAACGCCTTGTTCATGTTACATTATTGACTATCTCTTTCATAATAAGCAAAAATATATAACTGTCCTTTTCATGTCAAAAAATGAGTTGAAACAAGTTCCCGCTCGTCGGCGCCATGCTGCTCAGCTCTGTAACGAAGCGGTCAAAGGCTTCATCAAAAAAGTTTGGAAAAATTTATACGGAGCGTAATTTTTCAGTCGAGTTTGTTTCGGCGACACTTTTTGGGTCTCGGGGTGGGTAATGGGGCTGTAATGTGTTTTATTAAAAGGGTACGTTGAAATATGGGGCGGAAAGGTTATTGTGGTAAATTGACAAAATTAGCCTCTTATGGTTATAGTTTGAGTGAAATATTGAGATGCAGCCTCGTCGACGATTCATGCGTCACGTTTCGTTGAGACAAAGCCACGCATCGCGACATGTGGTTTGCCTGTAGCATATTCATCTCTATTTTCCTATCATTAAGGTACTAAGTTGTGTTACACAAATATGAACACAAGCCCCGATGCGCGTCGCTCAGTCTCATATTAGTATAACACGACTTAGTTCCGTATCTAATTTAGAAATGAATGATGACTGATGATGAACTTTGTACTTGACAAACATTATTTTTAGAATTTTATTTATTAACTTTTTAATTTAATTAAGTCACTTAAACTTTACTTGTCTATATTAATAATTTCGTCAAGGGGTAGATACGGTAGACTCGATCGATAGATTTAGATGAAAAATAAAAAAATATTGATTTCGAGTCGACAACATACTATATCCGTAAAATTTGGATTGAGGAGAATTTCGTTAAATTTCAAACAAACAAACCGTAGTTGCTAACCAAAGAAACTGCAGTCGCCATTTAAGATACGCCTCGCCTATACATATCAAACATAATGTGTCAAACGAAACGTCTTGCCGGAAACATTGAGTGAACCCAGTGTTGACAGAAGCAGACATAGAGAGAGCAATAGGTAAGAAAATTTTTATGAAAGTCTGTCATAGAAAAATAGAAGGGCAAGTGGTTTTCACGCGGGAGCAGTTAATCGTTGCAGGTCAAAGCTTATTAATATTCAGGCTACAAGTTGGTGTTATAAATGTATTACGATAAGGAATAGTTTACCTCTCTATGTGCGGGGCATGTCGTGGAATCTGGCCAGCTACAGATAGTACATAGTTCAGTGCCGTCCTCAGATAGGGTGGACGAGGGGCCAGCGTTTGACCCCACTGTGTAAATCACAGCCACTTGCCGCGATAAGCCGAGCCTATCTGAAGGAAAATACCTACTTTGTTCCAGTTTTAGGACTTACCATAAAGGATACTTCGATGGTCTACCGGCTGCCAACATTGACTATCAGGTACCTTTAGGGTTTTTGTTTAACTTTGAGTCTTTTGGAAAATAAAGTAATCATCATCATCATCATCATCATTATCAGCTTATTAAAGCGGCTCATTACCGAGCTAGGTTGTACTAGGATATGGATATCCCCTCTCTTATAAGGAGGGAAGCTTGGCCCTGTAGTGGGCCGTTAATAGGCTGATAATGATGATGATGGATCTCAGACCCACGACGCTATTGCACGCTATAGATGTGGTTTCCGGGCTTTTGGACTAGAAACGTTAAAGTTTCAATTTTTAGGGATTGGGAGAATAATAACTAGTTTGATGGCAATATGAAGAAAGGAAGGAAGAAGTTATTTTTCTATTATTTAACACGAAAGGGGTTTCGCTTCCCTCATGGCATAAAAACAGCGTTTGTGTTTTAGTTCATACCATGCTATGTTATTGTATGATACAGGTATGTAGCTCAGAAGTGACAGTTAAGTGACACAATGGGTTGAGTCAAAGTTTGCGGCCCTCGATCAACCGTATCCGGCAGATAGGGCGGCAGGGCGGCAGGGCGGCAGGGCGGCAGGGCGGCAGGGCGGCAGGGCGTAGGGCGACGTACAAAGGGCTATCTCTGCGAAGGTCAATTTAGGTCAGAGATCTGCTCAGGAGATCGGATGCTGTTCGTTTGATGTGTCCGCGCTTACGCAAGACTTTGTAAATGCCGACGTGAATATAGGGGTGTTGTAAGCGCGATCAGTGTGTCTGTCTATCGTGTTGTAGCTTCTAAATGGACCGATTATGATGTGTTTTGTCTTAAGTGTATATCATGGAAATTCAATGATACTTTATTTACGACTGATACTAAACTAATAATACTTAATTATTATTATAGTACTGATTTGAATTTTTTGCATTTTATTAATTTGCCCCGATCTAACCGAGGTACAACTCGACAAACTCGAGCGTCTTCAAAATTTGTGCATTCGATTTATTTTTGATTTACGCAAGTTTGATCACGTTTCGGAGTATCGTGATCGTCTGAAGTGGTTGCCAATTAGATTGCGCCGTCAGCACCGCCTACTTTGCTTCTTATATTCTATCCTTTATAATCCTTTCTTTCCTTCTTATCTGAAAGACCGTTTCCGTTTCATTCGCGATGTTGATTCTCACAATCTCCGTTCCCGTAATGAGAATCGATTATTATTACCTTTCTCTAATTCGAAATTTTACAGTAACTCTTTCACTTCCAAATCTATTAAGCTGTGGAACAATCTGCCATCCGAGGTCCGCGCGAGTACTTCGCTGCCCATTTTTAAGTCTCGCTTGAAAAGCTACTATTTGTCGTTAAATAGAAAATAATTATATGTATTTTTTTATATATTGGTATTGTTTATATACATTTATATATTATGTTTACTTTTTTATGTAGTTTATTTATTTATTTATTTATATTTTTAAATATTATATTTATAATAAATTTAAGAAATTTCTTCTCATTGCACCACCCCGCTTACGATACTCAAATGTCCTATCAATAGGTTGCCTGTAAGAGATTGCTTCTAGCAATAAGGCCGCCTTTGCATGTTTATTTTAATCCTTTTTTTGTATCTGTTATATCTATTTTTATGTGCAATAAAGTGTTTCTTCTTCTTCTTCTTCTTCTTCTTAATATTGGCATTGATAATTAGTGGTATGTAGAGGTCCCTAATTCTTGAAACGTCGCGTATTGTGATAAGGTTACTCTGAAGCTCTGACTATTAGTTGCTTGTGCCCCCGAGCCCTGCAGCAGATGAACTGGGTATTTTTTATAAAATTTTAATAGAGTTTTTATAATTTTTATGACAATTGTTGAAAATTTAAAAATAAATATTAGTTGAAACCTGCCGGTTCTTCTCACTAGGAATTTATTTTCCGAACCGGTGGTAGAGTCACCACAAACAGTCAAACTGAATATTTCTAAAGTGCTTGTAAAAAAAATATTTTAACCAAATATGTCTGTCAAAATAAGCCTACTATAGGGCACTATAGTTAAAAATAGGTTGATATATACCTGATGTACGTTAGAAAAATTTACAAAAAAACAAATAGTATATGATAGTGATCAATGTCGGAGAACTGTCACAATATAAATAAAGTGTAAGCAGATTTGGAGTACCGGCTACAGACGATAAAAGAAGTAGAAACAAGAACAAAGTTCCCTAATGCGGCGCAGCGAGAGGCGCCGATGTAATGTACATAACGGACATTTTGTTGTTTTGATTTCAAAGAGCAGAGACGTCTGTGCCAACGAAAATACAATGTAAATAATATTGAAGGTTCATCGCTTCTACTTAAATAACTCAATAATTATTCAATCTAAACAACAGCATATAATCTATCCTACCTATAAACAGTTGTTGGCAATAAACGTCTAGCAGAGCTTATATTAGCTTATGTATGCTTAATTCAAATCGTCAATAGTGAACCATATACACTCAATTAGTAAAATATTTCAGTTTGCATTTATGTCAGAGACGAACATCTTAGCATTCGATGGATTCACCGTGCGGGTACCGGGTCCATCGCGTGGCTGAGAGAAAAACTCCGAACAGAGCCCGAGACTTGTGACACGGGTGTAGGTTTAAAAGAGTACTCTTAGTGACAGCCGTCAACACTCACCTCCTCTGTTCAAGTTATTCTCCCTGCCCAGCCAAATTCGGAAGGAGCAGCTTTGGACACTCGTTCCAATATGGAGCTTACTGCAATTCTAGTAAGGTCAAGGTCTTTTAGCAGGTTATAGAGAGACGTCACTAGTATACCTTGTGCACCCACTTCTACCACGTATAAACTAACCACATAGCCATTTTTAGTTAGTTCATTAGTAAGCGTTTTATTGCGTCGATGATGATGTATTATTGGCTAGATGTTTGTAGTGAAATCTTGCAAGTTTGCCATCCACTTTTTGTCAAAAGGAAAATTTGCATCCATTGCATCTGTCAATGCAACTTTGTGATGATATGGAACTGATCTAATGCTGGAGCTGAAGACACAACTCCATCGAGTTTGCGCTCGTTTGATGTATCTTTATGATTATGTACTAAGTTTTATTTAAAAACGCTTGTCCTAAAGTAGATTTCTTAATTACATTTAAGTTATTTGTTAAATTGTTACAAAAAAGGTGATATTTTTATTATTTAAATTACTCAGCGGGCTGAAAATATCAATAGTCGAGACAATATTAATTCTGTTTTAAACCAAGCAGATAGATCATGTGATGGTAAGTGGAAGACCATCACCTATAAATAGAGTAACTTTTCGCAGCAATACCCCCTACAAAATTCCGCTAAATGTCCATCAACTTGAGGCGTAAGTGTTCCTTTAATAACTCATTATTGCCCTTGATCTGTACCGTAGTATAACCGTGCTGCTTAGTTTTAGAATTAAGTGTGGTGGTAGTACTTCCCTGTTTTGACCAGTGTTTTCCCAAAAGATTTGCTACTTGTATGCGTACACCTTTTATCTTTATGATACGAAATGAGTTAACATAAAACTCAGCTTATGTTGAAATGTATACCGCAGCTATACGAATGAGCCTTCATGCTATTTATACAAGTTTGATATTTACGACTTTATCTACCACCATCACTTTATAATAACATTTTGAACAGGGGTTATTAAAAATCTCACGCAACTTAACTGCAACGTCCACTCAAGTTTTTCATACAACTATTTCTTAATCATATTAAATAAAGAGATAACTGTTATGAAATAAAAATTAAAAATTCGCTTATTTCAAGGAAACTATAATGACAAGCTCTTTTGAAATGTCACCATTGTGAACTGATGATGGAGTCACTACAAACAATTTGTAGTGACTCCATCATCGGTTTACAAGGCAAATAACTGCTAAGAAAAGCCGGCAAAAAACTCAGTAGTTGTTCAAATAATTTTACTTTTCACTAAATAAATTTCTATTTCAAAAAATCGACAAAAAATATACAACGATTTTGCCCCTTTGCGAATAAATTCAACATGAATAGAAAATCCTTTCCATTCGCCGTCGGTTAAAACAACAGTGGGCGCGTTCAGCCGGTCACTGCTCGACCTGCGCGTACAAAAATATACGAAGTTTTCGCTCGTTTTTTTGAAAGTAATTTTTGAAACAGTTCAGCGGCGTTCTACAGCTGGCGAGTACAAAACTGCTGTGTTCTGGAACTATGTTATTTACTCTTGATACAAAGGTACAGATACTGGCTAAAAACTTCATTTATTTATTTATTTATTTTACTCTATTTTCATATTAAATTTTTGACTGCCACGTGCTAATTCTATCGCCCTAAAATTTTTTCGTCCATCTATCGTTTTACGGATTACAGCCAGCCGTGAAGTGAGGGTAAAGTGAAAGATGCTCGGTATAGCAGCCAAGACCAATGAAGTATTGGAATTCTCACAAATTGGTACAAGTTTTATTTTTTGATTTCTACTCTTTTATTTTTATTGTTGTATCCGTTTGTCCTTGGCTCCATGCAAAGCTACATATTTCATTGTTTGACCCAGAACTCGAAGTCGTTGGGAAGTTGGTGGCGGTACACATTTCTACTTAACATCAAATATGACGTCGGCTTTTATCTTCATTTTTTTTTTTCGTCTGTTTTTTTCTGTGACTCGGCAATCTGTCTTGGGACATTGGGCCGTTCGTCTGTGGGTTTAGTTTTGTTTGTTTTTTTAGCAGGAGTATGTCCACTGACAAAATCTCCCTTTTTAGTTTAAATTTTTTGCTAGGTTTATAATGCTATTTCGCTTTAATCTGCGAAATAGCAGGCTGCCATCTTCTGCCAGTCTTTGCCAAGCAATTGGCATGTACCGTTAATCGCTTTTGATATTTATAACTATAGGACTGTATTTCCTCTCTAATCTTCTTCTATTTAGGTCTGTCAAGATGTTTTTATTTGGAATGTTGTAATCGTTCCGAATCTCAATGTTACCTGTGTTCCACAAAGCTGTATTCCATATGTCCATATTGGCTTTAGTATAGCTTTGTATATAGTCAGTTTCATTTTTGTGCGTCAGCCAGTACAAGCTTCTTAGTTTAATGTCGAGCTGTTTTCATTTAGTCCAAATGTTTTTCGCCATGTCAGCCGTCTGTCAAGGTACATGCCTAATTTCCATCTTACATTAGAGACCGGTGACATGATTTTCTTCGAAGGGTGAATGTTTTATCTTCATTAATATAAAAATAGTATATTGAACACATAAATCACGAGGGAACTATCACAAAGTATCACTGTTGTTAAGTAGCTCGTGGACAGATTATATTAAGATAGAGCGACCGTCTGTCGGTCGGTCAGAGCCTGCGGAGCTTTTCTCAGCAACGTAAGAGCTTATGTGCTTAATTGGTAATTACCGTCCCTTTCGGGATCTTCGGGAATGATACTGTCGTGTGGAGTGGGAGGTTACAGATTATTTCATATTACGCGTAATAATCTATTTTATTTCATTAACTCTTACAAGTAGTAAAGTAGAAAGTTGTTTAGCAGTCATTTAAACTTTGCCGTAAAGCAGTGCGTAATGAATTTGTGACGGAGGTCCTGGGTTTGATTCTGGGCTGTTTGCAGCTATCACAATAATGACACAAAGGAGGCTAAATTAGTTTTTTGAAGAGTTTTAAACCAAAATTAAAAAAGTTTTGTATATAAACAATAGACAAACAGAAAAATTATGAGAAGAGAATAATTCAAATATTTCAAAGCCACATTCTTGTTTATTCTCTCTTCTTAGGCTTGTGTGCACCAAGATTTCAGTTATCATAACCAACGGTTAACATAACTTTACTATAAATTTACTATTTATAATAAACCCGTACGCCGATTTGGACGTAAACTTCGACGTCCTTAACCGGTGTACGGGTTGTCGTGAACAGTAAATTTTACGTTTAGCTTATGTTAACCGTTGGTTATGATAACCGAAATCTTGGTGTACACAAGCCTTAGTCTTGCTTGTGAGTGTTTAAGAGACTGTTCAGTAGGAGGTGAGGTCGCAAATGTTGTCTTAAATAATATAATGTATTATTTTGTTTTTTTTACACAAATTAGAATAAAATACCTGAATTTAGAAAATATTTATTGAAATTGAAATCTGAGGAGACTGGTCTATATGGTCGTACACGGTAATCTCAAGAACCACTGTCTTGAAATAAAAATATTTGTTGGATATTTAGGAAGGCTATTATCTAAATACTAGGCTATAAATATGAGTAAATGCGGAGCTACAAAACTACAAGGCTAGTAAATAATACTGAAGTTGTCTACCACTTACCAAGGTCACTCACCAGTAAAGCAGTAAAGTTCCAGTCCCGAGTTTGAGCACTTCTCAATAAATACGTCTACTGTTATTCCCCATCCACACACAGCTGGAGGTGTTTGACAACTTCAACGATATTTGCAAACTTTATGTTGATTTTCGTGAAGTTCCACAAAGAATTTTCCAACGACATCGCCGAAGTATATTCCATTCGGTTGATAAAGTTGTCGAATAAGTATTGAACTGAATTGAATTAATTGTTTCAAATGTTATGCTTTTGGATTTTTTCTATCTTTAAAATTCAGAAAGCTGGACAACTTTATGAAATACTTATGAACATACACAAGTGTAATTTGTCCGATGTAAGGATGTGAATATCAGATATTGTAATTATAAAAATTTTTAAGCAAGTTTAAGGAACATTTATTTAACGTAGTAAAGCAGTGTGTGGGTTCTAGGTAATGTTATTAAAGTAGTGCCTTAGCTGGCACTAAGACCTAAATAACTTACAACTAAATGACATAGTTATTTTTTACTTTTTAGTGCGTTTTGATTCGGTTCTATTATTGTTAAAAAATTTTATTTCTTACTTTTTAGTGATTTATCGCCACGTAACGTACTCGTACTATACTATCATAGTACATTATACGGAACTTGTAGGCAAAAAGCTACCGATACTTACACTAAAACTGAAATCGCTGCAATTGTGCCTATAAAATTTGAAGAGTTCCTTCAATTTTCCCAGGATTTCATCATCAGATCCTAACATGATGATGGGACCACTTTGGAAGTGTGCCCTTTATAATATAAAAGTATTATCAAAATCGGACAACTCTGTAAAAAATTATGCGTGGTCATACATAAAAAAAATATACGTGTCGAATTGAGAACCTCCTCTGTTTTTTTTCGTCGGTTAAAAATTATTACCTAAATATGACGACAAACATGTAAAGTCTGCCTTTACAGGCAGATGTGAAATGAAAGAATTAAACTTAAAATAACATCACGTATATTTCACTATCATAGTTATTGTTAATAAATTTCGCAATTGCAATAAGTAGCCCCAAGTATAGCATCACATTGAATTGTCATTCATTGTTGTGTTGCCATACACACAGTATAGCATCACGCCGTTTGCCGTCACGTCACGAGTTCATGTTATTGCTTAGACGCGCCAATAGAAGTTTCACAAAAAATACAAAAGATTGAGTATTATTTTATAAGATAACTGAAACATTTTGCAATTAAATGAAGTTAGAATTTGTTTGATTGCAAAAAAAAACAAAAATAGTAGTGAAGTGGGACCCCGTTATCAGGACGTGATGTAGCTTCAGATGCAGTTAGCTCGAAGGTTCTAACAGTCGGAGACCTGCCAGTGGTCGGCAAATGTATATATTGCGAGTAGCAGCGTTGTTTAAAATGCACTGGAATATTTTGTATATTTTGCGAAACTTCCGGAATTCAGAAGTGGGATAACTCGAGCACGGCATTCCCGTCGCGCAGAAAAAACTAACTTTAGTATTTCTTTTTTGGTCCAGTTAAACGTTTAGCGCAAAAAGCGGGTAATTTATTCTATCTTTTGTAGCTAAACCTTTGTTTTTTCACGACTTAGCGAGTGTAGGGTCGCGGTGAGGGTAGTCGGTCAAAATAAGTTTTGTACATTTTGTATGAGCTTAAGCACAGTAAAGGAACACGGAATGACATTTGAGAAAGTAAACTTGGTTATCTCGGGGGAATTTCTACTTTTACTTACTTTTCTTCTTTATTTTGGGTTTCTTTCTCCAACGGTATTTTTTAATCAAGCAGACTCTTATGATTTTGTTTGTGATTAAATTCATATTCCCGCAAAAATCGATTACCCGCATTGGAGCAGCGTGGTGGGCCAACGCTCCATATTCTCTCTTCTATAAGGGAGAGGCATGGTCTTGTAATGGGCCGTTAATAGGCCGATAATGATGATAATGATGAAATTCACACCGGATCGTTTTAATGTCGTTATTCCAAAGTTACGGGTTTTTAATGTGTTAAAACCATATTAAAACAAGACAGATGAATTAAACATTCGTTTCTGGGTTCTGGTAGTTTAATTCAAATGGACAATGACATTACGTACAAAAACTTGTTCACATTTATATGGAATGTACCAAAATATAATTAGTAATGTTCACAGAAATCCTTTCATATAACGCAGCTTACGTGGAATTAAAAACGGGAATGTACCGTGTACCGTGCGCCAGTGTGTTTGTCCGAGCGGTTATTTACAGTAATTACGCCTAATTCCGGCTCCAATTCGCCCGAACCCTAGAGCGCCGGAGCACCTCGCACAACAATTACACAAATCGAGCTCGAATGCTGACCAACCTGCCGTCACTTGTTACAATTCAAGCTCTAGTAATACTGAGTTAGTAGGTGAAATGGTCGTACACATAATATAATAATCGCATTCTAATGATTAGAACACCGAAGGGACGTCAGTTCCCTTTGTGTGTTTTATAGACTGTACTATGGAGAGTGTTTTGAAGAGCTATTTAGTCTAATACCACCGTCAGGATTCTCTGCCCGAACCTCACGTTGCAGAAACAAATTTCATCCTCACCATCTGGATGCCTGGTATAGTACAACCATCCGCTATACTAGGAATTTTCTGCCTCGCACCTGTAAGATTTGGAATGAGCTTCCATCCTCGGTGTTCCCACAATCTTATAATTTGGGGATTTTCAAGGGGAGAGTAAATAAACATCTCAATGGCCAGCAACGCATCAGTGGCGCCTCTGGTGTCGCAGTTGTTCATGGGCGGCGTTAATCACTTAACATCAGGTGATCCACCTGCTCGTTTGCTCGCTATTTTTATAAAAAAAAAAAAATATTCCTTCTACATTCTATATATCCTTATTCTTCCAATGAATCGTAGGGTGGCTTATCATTAGGCTGATAATGATGATTCCCATTCGTGGTCTCAAATGACAAAAAATCTTTATTACGTTTTCAAAAGCATCTTCTAGGTAAGCGCCTTCCAAATAAGACCTCATAAGAGTTTCTCTGAAAGCAAGTAATCAAGGGCGAGCGTATCTAATATAAATAGAATGGTTTGAGTTTTCTTTTGCAATTACTACGTTAACGTCTACAATTATTTTTACTGCACATAGGATCTTCAGAAAACTATTTTAATGTTCATATTGAAGTGACGTATTCTTATGGGACGGTAAACTGCTTCGTTACATAACGCTTTATGGCGCCAGTCTGACTGGCTTCCATGACTCTCACGCATACAGCAGCGGTAGGCAGGATCCTTCTCTATCAATTTAATTTTCACTTCTGTTGCATTTATTGAATAAAAACAATAATTTAAAAACGATTTTAAAAACATTGAAGCATCGATACGTTAAATCCGTCGAAACGAATTCAAATCGTGCAAAAGTTTCCGAATCAATATATAAGTATTTTATTGTATTTGTTTGAAACGTTGTCATACGTTTTTATTTTATCAGTTCTGCTTTAACTTTCTCTATTTCAAGCTTCAGCTGGGTTTTCTATTACGGGAATGCGCTGATTTTACTTTTTATCTGTCGCACTGTGCCAACTTTGTTTTTAAAATTAAGTGTATTAGTTCTGACCCAACATTTTTTTTTTAAATATCTGATTGTTTCTCATCAACAATTGATTATGCAAAAATTATTTGTAAGGAAGTAAAGATAAAATAAAGTATGTGTTCCAAATTAAAAATTGTGATGAATGTTATAAAAGAGAAATGGCTGAATCTGCTCTATTGTCTCTACTTACTGACAGACTTTACTTTTCAAAAGTGTTTATATGAAAGCGCCCTTTAATTATTTTTTTTTGAGTTGCAATCTCATTTGAAATGCAAATGCATCTTCAAAATTAGTAATCACATTATATATAACCTTTACCGATTGTTATTAGTCCAATGATTATAATTTTTTCATTTCGTAAGCTTCATTTTGTTTCATCAAGGCTTCGAACGTAGGATCTTAAAATGCAAAGCCAACACTATTTCTACTGGGCAGCGGCTCTTCTGTAACCTAAATACAATATTTAATATTTCAATTACGCTCCGCTCCGGAACAATTTCGCATTTCCTTTTTCATATAACAAGTTAGAACAAAGTCCGAACTCCACTCGTCGCGATTTACATTTATGGCCATCTTTGATGTCGTTCCCCTGCTTTGTTCTTGTTTTTCTTTGATTGTTTAATTATGCAAAGGGAAATGTTTGGAAACAACTTCAATTATTATTATTTTACCATCGACCTGACCCAGTGCTGGATGTATTATTTATAATTTAGAAAAAACAAACAAATAAATGTTGTTTGAGTTTCTTATTGATGGCTGAAGAGAATACTCTCTAATGATGTGGTCGTTGCTTTAGGATTACTGGCAAGCTTCATAACCTCTTCTGCATTCGTGGATTTTGTTTAAAAGTTTTCGTGGATCTTGGACGATGGAGTTAAAACGTTCTGTTCATTTTATAAGAGAAGATTAGATTTTGTGACAGAATTGGTCCGGTTCATACATATATCTGCTGCCGAGTAGCATTCTTGTGTTTCGGTTGAAATAAATATGGGGATTAACCTCTATGCCTCAGGTTAAATGACGCAGGGCTGCACTTTTTAGGAAATTTTCCAAGCATTAGTTTTCCACTTACCATCAGGTGAGCCAACTGTTTCATCAATTATTTTAAATCAACATCATTTTTGACTACTCTATTACTCCATAGACATCTTAATAATGAAGCAATAGAAATGCCATGTTCAACTACAAACTACACAAGAAAGACAGAGATATCGTCACTGTGACCGGAGTGCGGACGATGGCTCTCAGTACGAGGGGATATATAATGGGTTGCTCCATAGACGTCTCAATAACAAGGCGATAGAAATGACTTGTTCCGCTTCCAAACAGTAGAGACCAGTGTTATTTTACAAACAACGGCACAGTCTACAATTATTGATACTTTAAAAATCTGATGTATATTTTTGTCTGTATGTTTTTATAACTACTTAGTAGAAACTTACTATATTAGCAAGATTATGCAATAACACATTTTTTAATAAGGCTCTACTGGGTTTAGAACCTTAAGACGTAGTTTGCTTAGGACGTAGTTTAGTGTAAAGTTGCAATTCAGTGATACGAATTGCACATCACTTGAATTTTTTATCATATGAGCAAGTTTTACTTTACCTTTTAAATATATTAATTTTAAATTAAAAATTAATATATTTATAAATTAATATATTTATTATAAATCAATATCTCCTGATGATAAATACCTATGCTGTCTATACTAAAATGCACTATCTTACCTTTGACAAGGCTTTACATCCGCAAGGCACAGGGTAATAACACTATAATACTCAAATCCAACTCTAGGCAAACGAAAATTTCTTGAAAGAAGCCCAATTATTCGTAGTCCAACTTCAGTATAAGAGAAGGTGAATCTGTTTAGTGTAACAACTGGACCGGGCAGACACTTCTATCGCAATGTTGTTACATTCCTATGGTCGGGTCGTCCAGTGGCGCAGTTCGTGTTGATCATTCGCTAAGCGCCGGGCCGCTATTACCCGCAGGACGTTGATCCTTTAAACACAGAACCTGGCGACTTCACTTTGTGAGTGGGCATGTGGTTTGGGCTTTTAGTTCAATTAATTTTACATTTTCAAAACATCCTCTATAACATAAAACCCATTACGACGTACGTATTTTACGCAACTTGAACATATTTTTATTTCTCCGTCTGTAGTCGTTCCTTCATGTCAAAAAATCGTAGTCCTGTAGTTTTAGTTTTATCTTAATTAGGAATCAATTATTTAAATCTAAAATGGCGATGATATAGAAATTAATGTTTAGGCCTACTATAGGGCCTCCCTCATTATACGAGGAGGGATTTGGAGCGTACACCCACCACGCTGCTCCAATGCGGGTTGGCGGGCTTTGGTTGATAATGTTTTATTTATTAACGATCACTATCAGATGTTGATGATAGTGACCGGGACCGAGGGCTTAACGTGCTCTTTAAGGCACGGGGGTGTATCACCACCAACTTCCAGTCTCCGGGCTTGGAATGTACTGAACATTTCATAGAAGAGTGAAAAAGACCCTGGAATTGAACCCAGGACCTCGTGATCGAAGCCACATAGGCTAACCACTACACCAACGAGGCAGGCGGGCAGAAGAATTTATACATATACATAGGTAACTAGAATACTCTCTTTCCAAAATGTACGATGCCACAGATTGGCATCCACATTTCAAACCCAGAGTTCAAACTCAGATCTATCAAGAAGCTGACATTCACTTAGTTCAACGATTACATGTATCTACGACCTACCCTCCCTACTGCAACTCTTCACCCGCTGTACTCACAACGTCAAATTTTAATTAAATTCATAATTTATTTAGTGAAGTCTCGCATTACCTGGTGAATTGTCAAACATTAACGCTGATACAAACGCACATTTGATATTAATATATTCAGCAAATGTACTAAGTACGGAACACACATGTTCGGATTATTATGTAGATTGCAATTTGGTGGCGGCGCGGGGGAGGGGTGCGCGAGGGAGCGGGGGAGGGGGTACACACAGGGAGTTCATACACACCGATTCACGATGTAAAGCTATTTTTAACACTCGCAATGTTAATAAGATAATAATTGTTTTTTAGTTGCTACGAGTTGGTAGCGAATTTCGCAATATCTGTTCTTATCTATTATTTGTTATCTTTAAAATTATTACAAAATAATACGCTGCCCAGTGTCAGATAGAGGTTGTTAGTCATTTCATTTATAACTATATTCATTAGATCAGAATCGATGCTTGACAGTATATATTTCAATTGGATATGCCGCTGCACATGATAAGAACTGAAGGTATGAAGCAGTAACTAAAGACACAGTTGGCTAGTCTATTTAGATCTAAACGTTATTACCGGCCATCAGCCAAGCGAGTTCATACGTCGAGTCGAGACAGGTGACAAGTCGGACCAAGTGCCCCTCAGCATACGGGCCGCACAGTGTGGACTGCAGCTTTGGCCGCGGCTGATGGAAAAGACGTTGCATTTTATTGCACTATCGCGGAACACGGTCATTTATCATCAGAAAAGTCGCTAAAGATATTGGTGCACGAGGTTTAACTATGTCTTAGTTCAGTTCAGTCGTAGGGCAAATAATTGTTTGTACGCTACGAGGATTGCACTGATATAACCGTGTCATTTAACATCAAGTAGGTATGAATATACATACATACATAAACATCACGCCTTGTTCCCATAAGGGTAGGCAGAGACCACATCCCTCCATTTGCCACGGTCCGCGCATACCTCCTTAGCTTCTTCTACTCTCATTAATCCTTTCATACAAGTTCGTCGGTTTACTCTTGACCTGGCCATTATTTAAAATGTCCTGAATTTGGTCCAGGAACATTCGCCTAGGCCTTCCCCTTCCAACATTTCCATGCACCCTCGCCTTATAAATCTCTTTTGTTAATCTTCTTTCATCCATTCTCTCTACATGTCCAAACCATCTAAGCATCCCTTTCTCAATTTTAGTCACTACATCTTCTTTTACACCACACTGTTCTCACCACACTGTTTTCATACCAACAGTGTGGTATGAATATTTCAGTAATTATTATAAAATAACCTACGCTTGCCTGAAGTATGACGATTTTTTTTATTAAAATTCTGTTCATCATAAAACAAATATACTGATTTTTATTAGCTCCTCAACTTCATAGTACGCAGCTAAAAACCCAGTCCTTACTCATTTGTACTTATTTAAAAAACCGCATGCAAATCGATTCTACCTAAAGATACACCCCAAATACACACAGAATCATAAAGAAACAGAAAAACTTATCATACCGCTCCTATGCTTGCAAAAAACTCCTTGAATGGAGTGATTTGCGAGTGTTCCAGACTGTTCCAGACTCTCGAGCCAAGTGTGGCACATAAAGATATCAGAAAGGAATGATGACGACCGTTCGGAGGACATTAATTCAGGGCGCGATCTCGACGCTGATCTATAGCCAGTGATTGTCTATCAATCACTCTGTGCCAACGATCAATCATTTCTTTTTCCTCCTTGTCATTGCCGGTAATATATTTTGTTTTTCTGTCAAGTATTTGTGTTAATACCGATCGAGATTCGGCTGCGGCGGCCATGGCTATAAAATTAGTCATTTATGGATATGTTTTTGCGCAAGTGTTTTCGAGCTGCAGATTGACTGACGATTTGACATCAGCGACAGGCGAGGGGAGGTTTGCATCGTTGTAGGGTTACAACTCCATTAGACTACAATGGTCAGATTTTCGCTTCAACAACAAACCAATCTGGCCCTTGTTGAGTATTTCTGATGATCGTCATTTTTTTATGATTTTACGGATTGCCTTTAAACATACGTCACTATCAATATGAAGGGCTCTTACTTACGAATGGAGGATGAATCAACAAGAAAAGTATTCCTAGTAGATACTAAATTTTCTTTCAAAAGCACATAATGCTCTCTACCATGCTATATAATTTATTAAGATGTGAGGTTTGCACACCAATTAAACTTTTAACATCCGTCGAGTCTCTAGAGCCTCTCGAGCCTTTGAAGTGGCTGCACGAGTGGCTCAGACGTTTATAATCAGAAAGAGATTGATAAATAAAACGATTCCGACTCCACTCACAATGGGCGCGTTTCACGGGCCGCTGGCTCTGAAGGAACGCGCGCGGTGCCTCGCGGGGCGCACTGAACGATAGAAATCAACTACTTCACTCAAAATTGAAACCAATTAATACGTTTTTGATCATAGGTTTGTTTTTATTGTCGTTGTCTTTTGCAGTTGGCAACGAAATCGCGCCCTGATATTATTTTTTTGTTAAGATAAGTGGCAGTGTAAAGTGTGAAGGTATCTGCACCTGGTAAACCTGGATGTGATTATCATATCAGAATATTAAAGCCAGCAATTAAGCGGTTATCTGAAGTTGAATCTTCATTTTTTTTAGTTGGCCCTTGACTGCTATCACACCTGATGTTAAGTGATGATGCAGTCTAAGATGGAAGCGAGCTAACTTGTTAGGATTAAGATGAAAATTCACACCTCTTTCGGTTTCTACACGGTATCGTACAGGAACGCTAAATCGCTTGGCGGTACGTCTTTGTCGGTAGGGTAGTAACTAACCACGGCGAAAGCCTCCCACCAGCCAGACCATATTTTAATTGTTGGAACTAAAAATTTTCCTACCACAAAACGTTGCAAATTAACTAGAATTAGCATTTTATTATAATGAAAAAATGCTGTTATCGTTCTATTGGCTTATTCTATACTGAAACTTCTTAACAAATAATCAACAGTTCGATACACAAAACAATGAGACGGTCCTTTGAGCTAAACGATACGTATCTTTTTTGAACTATTTCGATCAGTCGGCGCCCTATCGAGCAGTTTCCAGCAGAGCGCTCGCGGCTCGAGCCACTTGAGCTCGAGCCGAGCACTCAAGCGAGAGCCGCGGCTCCAATTGCTCGAATTGCTCTAAATTGACCAGTTGAATGAAACTCGTCGACAAGTAATGGGCTTTGTTGTGAGCTGACGGCTGACGGGTGTGCGCGCTTTGCTCGCTTGTAGTGAGCGCGGAATTACTACTTGTGTTCTATTACATTCTAATTTAAATATAATTAATATATTGTATACGAGTAAATCTTTTCGGTTTGTGGAATAACTCTAAGAATTTCTTGCTTCTAAGAAATTTCCAGTAAATTCTACGCCCGGAGAGTCGAGAAGTAGGTGGTGTTATACCTCGGAGAGCACGTTAAGCCGTCGGTCCCGGTCACTATCATCATTATCTGATAGTGATCGTTAACAACTGAAACATTATCACCCTAAGTCCGCCAACATATTTCAGCAGTGGTGGGTTTACGCTCCATATCTCCTAAAAGGAAGGAGGGCCTGTAGTTAGTAGTTTATAGGCTGATAATAATGCTAAAGATATATAATTCTCTTAATTATAGATAATATTTAACTATATTTTGAGAGAAATTGGCTATCATATCAAAAAATTGTATTTTGACAAGGTTTTGATATTTAAATCAATTGAATACTACTTTATGTTAATAATAGTTTACAAGAGCAACCTTATCTCCCTAAGACCGCCAATCTACATCGACACAGCGTGGTGAGTCTAAGTTCCATGTTCCGTCTCCTATAAGAAGAGCGCTTGACCCTGTAATGGGGTAACATAGGGCGAAAGGGCTGATATTCAATTCTGAGCTACATATGAATGACTCATACATTAATTTGCGGATATAATTCATACTTTTTAAACAGATGTTTTGATATATTTTTTGAATTATTCTTTTTATACTATAAAATAATTTAATTATTACTGTTAATTACTACTATATAGAGAGCTTCGCGCGAATTTCAATTAGAACATGACGTGTAGTGATTGCGTGATAATTATATTATCATTAATATTCTAGAAGCGATCTAATTACTGACATTTAATACTATTAGTTATTTATGTATCGTCTGGGCGATCTGCATAAATTATGCCAAGCTTACTGAAACGATTTTGATTGTGTTTTCCCAAGTTAGAAATAGATGCAACGGATTCGATGCGGGAATTAAATCCATTTGTTATTGTTTCACATTATATAAACTACTGTTAGAAACCTCCATCAGAAGAGAATAAAACTCAAAACACAAAAATACGAACTTTATTCCGAACAATTTAATTACCAAGACATCAAATATGATCAAAATGAAACATTCTTACGGTAATCACATAATTTAACGAGCGCTTATTTACATTTTATTACACTTTAAGTTTTAACAAAATTAACTGGCAGCATAACTGCACACAAAGAGAACACACCAAAATAATGATCACTTCACCATTAGGGCTTCTTTTATATAGCCCGTAACCGCCACTTTTTTATGCTTCGCCACTGGTTTATGCTTCTAAACGGGGTGCCACAACACAGAAAATCGGCACCTCTTATAGTCTATGGTTCACAGAGTATACAATGCTGCCAACACTACATTATAAAGAAAAAGCAAAACTGTATCTAAAAATGTGATTTCAGACTTTACTTCTTTATTTTACTGAATACTACAATAATACATTTAATTTCTAACTTCAAATATTAAAAGCTTGTATACATATTATATATGTATTTATATAGAGTATAACAGAGTTTTGTAAGAAAGTAATACAAATAATAATTATTAGTAATGTCTAATATATTTATATTCGATATAAAATGTAAAACAAGCTAAGCGTTGTTTATAACAGCTTTAATAGGACATCGCATGAGACACCCATTAAAAATAGTACCAATTTTTTTTATTTCGATGGAAAATTCTATTAAAATCTTCCTATAGCATTATCCTAAGTTGAACCTTTTCCCATAAATTACTTTCACATTTTAAATACTGAATGATACGCACTATTAATTTATTAGCCCCGGAATAAAACAGGGATTAAATTAATATTATCAATTTTTATTCTCTTAATGGTAAGTGATAACGCAATCAACGATGGAAGTTGCCTAGTTTGTTACGAGTATAATGACATCCAAATTCGTTTTATTTCTATATTTCATCGTACCGGAACGTTAGACAGCTTGGCTAGTGTTTACTGGAAGGGTGGTAACTACTTATGGGCCAAACCTCCCACTAGCCAGAGCTGGTACAGTTAAAAATCTCAATCGACTTAAACCCAAGACCTCCGTCAATAAATCCACCACGAATGCAGTCAGAATCAAAAATGATTTAAATAAAGATCTCGTTAAGTTTAATTTATAATTAGTATATAATATATGCAAGTAAATATTAATATCACTAAGTTTTCGATATTAAATTATTTTATAAAAAAGACGTGTGGCACTCGGAGACTGCCGCGGCAAAGCTATTGCATAGCATTTTTTATCAACTATGTTTACCTACCGACGTCATCGGGACCGTGGCCTAGCGGTAAGGCGCTCTAAGTGCTCAATAGGATTGCCAGAGAGACACCCATTCAAAATAGTCCCAATTTTTTTTTTTTGAGGGTGTTATTGCAAAAAGTCATAAATTTAAATATAAGATTATATATATATATATATATATAAATATATATATATATATATATATATATATATATGTATATGCAGGCCTTACCGGCCTTACGTGGTAAACTACGTTCCCCATACCTCAAATTCTTTACAGTTATTTTTTGATACTTTTAGGTTTTTTCGTTACGGAATTTCTGTTTTTGGTTAAAAGCTAAACAATTTTATATAAAACATCTCGTGTTGAATTTTTATTCCACGGAACCTATATCTAAGCTATAGCACATTCGCACACAGCTACAGCGTACGCGACGTCGGTAATTCCGCCTTCCTCCGATCGCAGATCAGCTCCCAATAGACGCGCTGGAGCAAAAAATGTAATCTAATTCCGTTCCGGCAAGAACTTGCCGACGAAATGTAATTTTATCGCTCTATGAATTTGTTATAGAGCCGGCTCTCTCCGCGCGACGGGATTACTTGCGTATAGTTTGAGATATGTTTTACACTCTATAGATGTTATCAAATCGCAACTAGACAAATGTTATCATTACCAGCCTACTTCAACGCCTCATGAAGTCGACACGAAGTCAAATATAATCAGTTGTAAATTACAACCAATTATATTTGACTTCGCACCAAAATCGAGTCTTGTGTGTTTGTTGGTGCAATGAACATGGTTTATACACCAACGTTGCGAACTGCCTTTGGATTTACGACGTCGAATTTAAACTATGTTTAGGTAATGCATTTAACGCGTTAGGGCGTATAAACCATTTCCATTTAACGACTAGTTTTACGCCCTGAGTTAATACAAATTATGGTCATTACATCATAACAAAACTACAAAAAAAAACATTCGGCTTTTACATTAAAAATTTACCTTTTTTAAGAGTTTATGACCGAAAATTTTTGGGTCATATTTACCATTTTTGTGCGAATTTGGTATATATAACTCAATTTGGCCAAAATGGTTTATACGACCTTTGTACCCAAAGGTATCGGTATGATTATATCTGCTTATTATAACGGACTGCAGGTCCAGGCGTCCAGGTGTGTCCCTATGACAGAGATTCGAGTTATCGCTATTCTAATATGTAGGCTGAGTCACGCTATGAAGTACTGAGCTTTTATTTCTGTAAAGAATAACTCTATAATTGGGAAAATTGTACTCAGGTTGTTTAACATAAAAAATTGTCAGTCATCTTTCAAGACACAAACTTGCCGTCAACGTCAAACGCGATTACGCGAAACGCTGTAATAAAAAATAAAATTTTATCTACAATTTGTTGATAAAATTTATCAACAAATGACGTTTCATTTCTAGCGAGAGACTATCCGTTTGTTTACATAGAAACAATTCCTCCAAACTGAGGTATCTCCTATATGTGGCTAAGAGGGGGGAAGGGGGAGGGAACCACTCCAAATATATTAATTATCCAAGCGAGCGTTCAGCGGGGGAGTGATTTAACGCATTTCCGTTTCGCGCCGTTCAAACAATAAGACGTTATTAATGTTGCACGGATGTACTACCACAGCTGATACGACGAGCGCTCGTTAATCACGACGCCTTCCGTGCATACATACATTGAACATCTCGACACGATCCAGGAACGACGAGTCTGGAACAGAGTTAGTCGGTCATTGGCTAAGAACTTGTATTATGCTCAGCGGTGTTGCTATGTTCAGCCTAAGAATAGTCAGCTGGGATTTATCTATATAAAATTTTAAACACTTTATGTGATGCTATATAAAATTTTAAGCAATAATATTTAACTGACTTTTTTGTTTTAGTTTATGGTATAATCGCACTAAAAATTTTTTGAAAACGGCAATATAAACATGATATGTATTTATATTTTTGAAATGGTCTTTTTACACCTTTATTTGAACATATTGCTAAGAAGTCGGTGCCAGCCAAGTTTAAGGGACATTTAAAATTTATATAGCCTATGTAAAGCAGTTTGTGGGTTCAGGCCTTGGCTGGCGCGCGACGAATGGACATACAAATGCTTAAGTACATAATAATAAAGCAACTAAATGACACAGTTATATTTTACTTTTTAGTGCGCATTTTGTTTATTTTGAGTCGGTTCTATTTTTTGTTAAAAATTTTTATTTCTTACTTTTTAGTGATTTATCGCTACGTAACGAACTCGTACTATTCTGTCATAGTATATTATATTGCACTTGTAGCCAAAAAGCTACCGATACTTACACAAAAACCGAAATCGATGCAGGTGTGCCTATACAATTGGAATAGTTCCTTTAATTTTCCCAGGCTATCATCATCAGATCCTAACATGATGATAATGGGAGTTGAGAAACTCCTCCATTTTTTTTCGTCGGTTAAAAATGAACAGAATCGAGAATTGATAACGTTGTATCAATACGTTTCTCATAATACTGCTAATCCAGTGAAGACCAATGACCATTCTTGGACCATTCCACCATTCTACAGTCAGTTATACATTCTTCCAAGTAATGAATTAATAATAATCTAAAATAAGCTTTTAAGTCAGGAAACAATGGTTGATAAACACTTTTTGCAAGCCTACTCCTCCTCAGCCAAATTATGGTAAAAAATTACCAAAAAATAAATAGAATTTCGTGCGAAATAAGGTGTTCTCTAGTGACGAATAATTTTCTTTACATTTCCCAGTTCGATATACAGTCAGTGAGACATTATTAATCTCGTGCGTAGAGTAACGCTGTAACAACCGGCTGCATCGTTAATCACGGCGGTTCTCACGAAGTGTCGCGTCGAGTTTGTCGTGCTGGCGGTACTGACGTGACGTCACGGCCTCAGCTGCCGCCAGATATTGAGTGACGTCGCGTGTCAAATTTGTATTACAAACTGTGATTGAGGATTATACGGGATTAGGGTGAAGCTGTGTGGGTGTGCGTAGGGTGCCCAGGATTACCGCACGGAAAATATTTAGTAATTTTTGTACATGTTAGTGCACACGTAAATAACTCTATATCGTGCTCTCTGTTGCACGATTTTTAATTTAAAAGTTTGGTAAGTATGGTGGGTGTGAGATTAGTTAAAGTACCTAGAGTATGAAACGGTGCACAATTTAGTAATTCACTAAGGATCAGGCATGATTGAAATGTACGTGAAAGCGGAATCGAACTGCCACTCTAATCCTTGAAGGACATGCGTACTGTTACATCCCTAAATCCTATATTAATAACGTTTGCAACTATCGACTGACACAGATCTCAACGGCCAGTCAGCGATATATTTGCTGTAAAAAACCACAGCTCTGCTTCAAACAGTTAGTCGTTTTGGTAATTAGTCAAATTACTGTCCAAAACTACGGACCTGGTTTCATCCCGCCGGTTTGGACTAGTAGTGGGACTAAGATCTTGCCCATCAAGTCGCCATCAGACCTTTTGAAGGTCCTCGCGAATCGCGGAATAAACTGATTTTAGTAACCTGTCTAAGTTGTGAGAATTATAAAATAATATAAACATTTAATAAAGTAAGTTTCTAGCCAGTGTTGTGTTTTTTTTATAAACACTGGGGGCCCGAGACTAACAGTACTGCGGCGCCGAATATCGAAGTCATAATCTTGGAGTTGTTCCATCCGTTGTGCGAGTTGACCTTCAGGATTCTTGACCTGTTGCAATCACTTCTATGATCAATGCGTAGCAAAAACTTTCGACTGATGAGATACTTGCAAAAGTGAACTCTTGTGTCTCTACAATAAAACTTCGTTTGGTTTATAAAATGCACTTGAGTGTAAGTAACTAGCATACGTTACGATCTTTCATGATATTCTAAATATGAATAATATCTTGAAAGAAAGAAAGAAAGAAAAATGTCTATTCGGGAAAAACACCACTTATTAAAATAAAATATTTAGCTCGCTATGCAGCGATGTAATCTCAAAAATGATCTCACTCAGCATTTTGCACTGCCCGTCAGGACACCACGCTCGTCCTCCAAGAAGCATATTATCGGATGATGATATTCTAGGAAAATTTAAGGAACTCATCAAATTTTATAGGCACACTTGCAGCGATTTCGATTTTTGTGTAAAAAGTATTGGTAGCTTTTTGGCTACAGATGCCGTATAATATATTATGACAGTATAGTACAAGTACGTTACGTGGCGATAAATCACTAAAAATAAAAAATAACTGTGTCATTTAGTTGCTTTAATTTACTTAAGCATATCTAGGAGTCGGTGCCAGCTAAGATTTCTACTTTAAGGACATTACCTAAAACCCACAAACTGCTTTACTAAGTTAAATAAATGTTTCTTAAAGTTGCTGGCACCGACTTCATAGTTATATTTAAGTAAATTAAAGCAACTAAATGACACAGTTATTTTTTACTTTTTAGTGCGTTTTGAGTGGGTTCTATTTTTTGTTAAAAAATTTTACTAAATTAATAAGGTTGTACTAAAGACGTAGGTAGTATCTCTTGTATGTGTTGGCTTAGAAATTAAAATAAACAGCTCCAAAGGATAGCAGATCTGAGAATAAATTCAAAAAAATTACTTATTTAATATTCAAATTCTAGCGAGCCTAGTCAGTCAGTATTGACAGGCGCTCATGTTTGCCCACTCAGCCGATATAGCGAAATAAATGTGAATATGCTAATGGAATACTCCTACTGCGCGCGGGGTGCCAGCGCGCGCGGATTAGTCCCATTCATAGCGTAATCTGATATACAGATGACATGTGGTCCTACTTACAGCGATCAACGGGCCATCCATGAACGATATATTAGAATCAGCCTTCGGAGCCAGTAGTACAGTCACTATAAATGACGTTTCCAAAATTCCTTGATGAAATGATCACCGAAATCTTGGTGCACACAGGCCTAAGCCTACTTCAAATAAAAGAAATTGAATTTTGAAAGATCTTCGCTACATATTATAGTAAGACATTTTGACAACCTCCGTGGCGCAGTGTTATGCGCGGTTGATTAATAAGACGGAGGTCCTGGGTTCGATTCCCGGTGGTTCAGATTGAGATTTTTCTTAATTTGTCTTGGTCTGGCTGGTGGGCTTTCACCGTGGCTAGTTACCACCCTACCGACAAAGACGTATCGCCAAGCGATTTAGCGTTCCGGTACGATGTCGTGTAGAAACCGAACCTAACAAGTTAGCCCGCTTCCATCTTAGACTGCATCATCACTTAACATCAGGTGTGATAGCAGTCAAGGGCCAACTTGTAGTCGATAAAAAAAAAGTACAGTCTAAGAATGTAAGCTTACTTCAAATAAAAGAAATTGAATTTTGAAAGCTCTTTCCTACAAATCATCATCATAAGGTGCTTTCTTCAAACTGAAGTTGGGCGGTCAGGTGGAGAAATTTCTTCCGGTCCTGCGAAACAGCTTTAAGCTTCGTGTAACTAAGCTTGGTCCACTCTTTTATATCATCCAATCACTTTCTTCGCTGTGTCCCAGGAGCGTGTTTTCCGGGTATCTTGCCTTCTAGAATCAACCTTGGAAATTCGTAGAGGGATCCTCTTTGTAGATGCCCTAAAAACGCAACTTTTCTTTTCATTATAGCTGTCATCAGCTGGCGTTTGCACTTGGCTCGTTCGAGAACTTCCGCATTTGAGACGAAGTCCCTCCATGGAATTTTGAGCATTTTTCTTAGGGCCCACATCTCAAATGCTAGGAGCCGACGACAGCACTCCCTCTTTAGGACCCATGTTTCACAGCCATATAAAAGAGTGGACCAAACATAACACTTAAGCACACGATATCTTGTACCAAATGAAATCTTGGGGTCGCATAATACTTTCGACATTTTCCTACAAATACAGTAAGACTTGTACGACTCTTTCTACCAATATTACAAAGCGAGTATGTGTGAGTGTGTAATGTTTGTCACTGATGATTCGGCTAAAGTGTCAAAGGCTAGATTATAACTTAGATTAAAACATAGATAACTTTGTATCCCGATGTTCCCCCGGGGCAGGTAACTGTGTGCATAAATGGCTATGAATGGCTTGCTTTTTAATATTTTTAACTTTATATTATTTTTATGAACATTGTTAAAAAATATTAGTAAAATAGTGACACAATAAACGTGATAATATTTCGCGAGCACAAAGGCTGTCGCTGTACAGCGTATTTAGTTGGCGCGCATTGTAGTACTCGGGCCGAATTACGACTATGTTTCGCTTTGCACGCGTTACTTAAAATTCATGAGGTCAATTGTTAATGTGTTTGAGTTTTGAGGCAATATTGTAACTACTATACATTCTAAATAACAGTATAGTTGACCGCGGGTTATAAAATTATTGTTTGCTATTGCGTACTAGCTGTGCATGCGGTTACTCCTACATACATCACTATACCATGAAAATACAGAAATAAAACTAATATGAGTTAATCCTAGGTATTATCTGTTGCCTTGTTGGTCCTGGGTTTGAATCCTGGGTGGCGTCACGGAACAATTCTGAGTTTTTCATTCTTCTATGAAATTGTCTGTAAATTCCAAGCTCGGAGTCTGAAAGTTGTTTCACCCCCGTGCCGCGGAGAGCACGTTAAGCCGTCGGTCCCGGTCACTGTCATCAACATCTGATAGTAATCGTTAACCTTCCTATACCCGCGTCAAATATAATAACACATATACCCGCGTCCGTCTCTCGGACCGATAGTTCTAACGTTTACTAATTAAATAACTATCATTGTAACCACACTAAAATGTAATTCACGATTAAAAGGGACTGTTGCTCAATCAATATAAACGAAATTTCTGTCAATATTAATGTTTATTACTGACTAACAGTCCTTTTATTACAGCCTTTGAAATACAGTACTTATTCTTATAAACTACATAAATTTCAACAAAAAATATCTCTTCTGTAATCAAACCAAAAAAAATCTCTTAAATCTTGAAAATAACTAAATAAACAATCATAGGCTATAGATTAAATTTCCTCTGATGGTCCACCATAGCTGTCAGAGCACACCATAATTGCATGTTCCATACAAAAATATTTCTTGCAAGTAGTGCAGTTATATTGTGACTTGTGATTTTTTTTTTGCTGCAATAATAGCAACGACTCGTTTTATTATTATTTGTTGTAATTGTGGACTCTGGATCATCTAATTTACAAATTTCAGCAAGTCTTTGTCTTACGAGTCTTGGTAAATGTGTGTTTGTACTACGTCGCCTCAGATGTGGATTTATGAGATCATATGATAGAGCTTCCAAAAATGATCTGCGAATGATTTTTTGATGGGATTATTGTGGACATATATGACATACGAATTTATTCCTGCCACATTCATTAGACTATAAAAAAACAATGTTCCTAGCACGTCTTCTTACTGTCATTGACGGAGCAGTTTTATTCCATTTTGTTTGATTATCTTTGCCGAGATAGTAGTCACTAAAAGTTCTTCGATCCTCTACTTCGCTGTCAGAATCTCCCTCTTATTCAGTATCGCTATTTAAGCCTCTATTGCCACATTATCCTCGAAATCACTATCGTTTTCGTCATCGTAGTTAGAATCTGAATCATTCTCCTCTAAAATCAATCTTATTCGCTCTTCGTCCATTTTGAGATGATAATTTAACCTAAAAGTAGTTTAAAAGTATATTATAAAATAATAATCCAATAATAAAATAAGAAATCATTAAAATTATAGGACTAATTAAACACAGCGCTTACCTAAAATTGTAACGGCTATACCCGCATCGGTCTCTTGGACCAACCAGTGTCGTGTACTGGCACACGTGTTACCCGTGCAAGCGCTTGCACCACATCAAATAGACGCCGGCGACGATTCACGCAGCTAGCAGTGAGCCCAATGTGCTAACATTTTCCGTTAATAACAAAAAGACGCAAACTTAAAATGTCGGTCTGACAGACCAATACGCGGGTATAGGAAGGTTAGTTAGTTAGTGGGCCGTTAATAGGCTGATAATGATGATGATGATGGTTATATGTCTAAATTTCAGCTAAGTAGGTTTATTAGTTATGGTGTGAAGGAATAACAAACATACACACCTCGGAATATTAGTGTGATGACGTATGGACGCTGTTCCGTGCTCTCGTGCTGGTGCGACTGCTCTTTTCACAAGTCGTAATAAATGTATATAAATTTAAATTTACGGATAGTCTAATTGTCCCTGTGAAGTTCCTGGTTCTGAGAATAGAGCTACTGAGTCGGGCTGTAAAATGTCGTGCTTTTCCTCTAAGAAATTCTTAGTAACGACTTTTAGCCCTGAGTTTGGAAGTTGGCAGTGACACTTCTAACATGCTAATAAGCCTTCGATTCCGTGTAATGCGTACAATTTTTTAACCGATGAAAAAAAAACGGAGGAGGTTCTGAATTCGACACGTATTTTTTTTATGTATGACCACGCAAAACTTTTCACAGAGTTGTCCGATTTCGATAATTCGTTTTTATTAGAAAGAGCACACTTTCAAAATGGTCCCATTGTCATCATGTTAGGTTATCATATCTGATTATTCTTATCGGTAGCTTTTTGGCTACAAGTGTCATATAATATACTATGACAGTATAGTAATAGTACGTTACGTGGCGATAAATCACTAAAAAGTAAGAAATTTTTTTTTTATTGCTATACATATTTTTGCCCTTCAACCAATATTGAAGAAGCGAGATCTATAATTATACGTAGGTCCATGGTTCGATTCCTGACTGGGCCGAATGAGATTATCTTAATAGGTCTAGTTCTAGCTGGTAGAAGGCTTCGGTCGTGGCTAGTTACTACTCTGCCGACAATGACGCACCGTCAATTAGATAATAGATTTCATCGTACTCCTAATAAATTAGCCCGCTACCATCTTAGGTTGCATCATCACTTACCATAAGGTGATATTTCAGTTAAGAAATAACTTGTAGTAAATAAAAAAGCCCGCGATCAATGTGACAGCACACTAAACGTATCAACGCGTAGTCTCCGTTCGTGCAAATCTAATTCTGATTAGTTCACATTCGTACACTAATTCACTATCCGCCCCCGCCACCGCTCCCGCTCCCTCTCCCGCTCCCGCCTCCGCCCGCCTACCGCTAAACGGATAAATGCTAATACATAATATTAATGTTAAATCTGTTGTGGGTTTGTCTGATTTATTATGTTTTTAAACGACTTTAAGTATGTTACTCCATTTTGGAAAATAACAGCTCCTCTCAGGTTTTATTACAATGACAGGTGTAGAAACAAATGCTTTGTTACATAGTATAAGACAGTCGCTTTGCTGTCTATATAGAGTAGTAATTTAAGCCTGAATTAGGTAAGAATCTCGGAATTCGAGATACCCAGTTATAAGTCGGTAAATACTTGTATATTGACAACCTAAAAGTTGTCTCAAAACTTACATATATGTATTCTACAATATTGATAATAAATACAAATAGCAAAAAACCCACAGGAAATGAGAAATTTATAAAAAATCCCATAGGAAACAGAAATTTACAAAAAAGCGCAAAAAACTGATTTTTGTGTGTGTGTAATAGTTGCGTACACCCTACCATATATAGTTTTTGAGACAACTTTTAGGGTGTCAATATACAAGTATTTACAAACTTAGAGCTGGGCATATCAAATTCCGAGGTGAACTTATTATAATGACTGGCCTAATAGACTTAAGTATTTTATAGATATCAATGACAGTTTCATCTGTAAATAGTAATTCAAGAGGAGAGTTTTAAACGTTTTAATCAAAACTCGTTTACAAAAAACTCAAACTAATGCTCGTTTGCGAGTCTAACATCTAAGAGTAAACCTAGCAGACTTTGTATTATGTACTCTTCAAATTAGCAAGCAAATTAATTTATTATACGTTACGTTAGGATAACGTGTTGGTAGAATTATATTTGTAGTTTTAATTTAAATTGTCATCATAATGTTATGATATCTGGCGACACCAAACCGCCGACACACTGGTCTAGATTTCCATTTCACAAAAACAGCTGAAGTGCAATAAACATAAAAATGATTAAAAATTTGCATCCGCGCTCCATCCACTCGAGAGAGATTGCGTTTTGGAGCCAAAATAAAGCTAAAACTAGCGCGGCTGCGAGCACACTAAACATTCAGCACGCTGGTTGCGAGTGGCATTTATGTGCTGTGCGTTGATGTTTCTATATTGCGTTTTGCCAAATAAAATCAAAACTAGTGCTGTTACTGGAAGCACACTAAACATTCAGTCCGCGTCACACTAAACATAAGGCGTTTTACATCCCGTGGTAGATAAACTATGTCGTGATGTGTAATTGTGCCATAAAACGATTGTTTATCGGTATACAACTGTCGTGCTAGCCGTTTCCATTGCCTTGATAATTTATCGTCACAGTGAAAGACAGTTGGTCGTGCTGTCGTATATGTGAACCCCTCCATTTAAATATACAAGTCGCTGCTAGGAGCACAATAGACATTCAGGCCGCTGGTCGTGAGTGGCAGTATGTAGCGTGCGCAGATAAAAACGCAATTTGCATTCGCAACGAGTGGATTGGGCGCTGCGGCGCTGTAGTGAGACCGCGGAGTGCCCGCATTGTGCACTGAACGTCATTCACACCTCTATTAACATTGTTATACTAACTTTAGTGGTTAGGCTGGCTGTGACAGACCTCATTCGGGAATGTTCCATTTTTAACCGACGAAAAAAAACGGGGGAGGTTTTCAATTCGAGACATACATATTTTTTTATCTGATTTTGATAATGCTTTTTTTATTAGAAAGGTCACAGTTCCAAGATGGTCCCATTGTCATCATGTTAGGATCCGATGATGATATTCTGGTAAAACTGAAGGAACTCTTCAAATTTTATAGACACACTTGCAGCAATTTCGGTTATTGTGTAAGTATCGGTAGCTTTTTGGCTACTAGTGCCATATAATATACTATGAGAGTATAGTACGACTACGTTACGTGGCGATAAATCACTAAAAAGTAAGAAATAAAATTTTTTAATAAAAAATAGAACTAACTCAAAACGCACTAAAAAGTAAAAAATAACTGTGTCATTTAGTTACTTTAATTTACTTAAGCATATCTGGGAGTCTGGCCTATTAGCATAAGTTTTTTTTCATTGAAAGCTGACAAAATCATTTGACGAAATTGGCCTAGGCCACACTTTGGTTATATCCGATGTCTGTCCTGTGGTAGTGCGCTGCACGGTGGAGGTGGAAAGAGATCTAAATAATTTCTTAAGCACTATTCTGTAATGAAATGTGTGCGTAGTAAATAGTGGCGCAGAGACTAGACCCATCGCCGTACGCTGTAGCGTCCCAGTACGAAGTCATAAAGAAACCGAAAGAACTGCGGATTTCATCCTACTCTTAACAAATTAGCCCGCTTTCGTTTTAGATTACATCATGACTTGCCATCAGGTGTGATTCCAGTTAAAGGTTCTCTGGCAGTAACTAAATAAAAAAAACAACGAGTTTGTTAAGCACAGGAACGGCAAAATAAACGTTACATACAACAATAACAAGTACGGCGCTGTCCGGGCGAGGAGCCGGCGCCGACTCAGCGCTAACTTCTATCCGCTTCGTTAGAACTTCTGTCCGAATCTTAGTTTGAGCGCGGCCTTTTATCTGTGCAAGACGCCACTCGCTTTCGGACTATTACTGTATTTCACTGTCAACATGCTTCTAGCTCCCGAACTAGGTTGTCTCTAGAAGTCGACACGCCGCTCGGTCTCAGGCTATTGAATGTACATAGGTCGCTAGAAAAGTCTTGCAATACGCCAATATACTGGATGTATGAACAGTATTTCATTAGGAAGTCACACTCACTATATGAAGATAGATATATAACAGTTTAATGTGTATCCAGGCAATAGAATGTTTTAAAAAAATTTTGAACTTATAAAAATGACTAAGTTTGAGGCTGAATTACAATTATAACGTAACGCAAACCTTTGGGTGCTGCCTCTAAATTGATGAATTAATAGAAGTTGATTATGTACACATCTACTCCTATAGTGATATGTTTTTATTGGAATCAGGAATATTGTGGTGGTAATTTTGGTGTAAATGGTGAATGAAAGCGAGAACGCCCCACGGAGGTTTTCACTAAATAAAAAAAAAATAACAAAAAATTAAACCGACTTCAAAACGCACTAAAAAGTAAAAATTAAATGCGTCATTTAGTTACTTTAATTTACTTAACCATATTTATAAATGTGCCATCCAAATTTAAGGAAAGTTTGTTCAACAAAGTAGCAAAGCACTTTGTGTGAGTTAGGTATTGTTTTTAAAGTAAAAAGCTTATAGATATGGTTAAGTAAATTAAAGTAACAAAATGACGCATTTATTTTTTTACTTTTACATACATACACTTTTGAATTTGGCACATTTGTTCAGACGCTGATATAGACTAACATAGACTATAACTGGGCATATTACATACATACGGGTCGAATTAATAACCTCCTTTTTTGAAGTCGGTTAAAAATGTAAAGAAAATTTGATTTTTTTATAAAAGAAGAAAAGTGCCTATGGGCCACTAGAAGCAATACAGTAGACTACTACACCAAGCTTTCATAAAATTCAATACGATATATTTGGCAGAAAAAAATAAATTACAGTTTGTTCTCCCCGTTATTTATAAAAGAAAATCAAAACATATGCTGATTGAAAAGGTGCATATTGCAGTACATTATATTTCTCGCGCACAAAGTCACAGGCGCATTTTTTTTATCAACTACAAGTTGGAACTTGACTGCTATCACACCTGATGTTAAGTGATGATGCAATCTAATATGAACTTGTTAGGAGTAGGATGAAAATCCACACCCCATTCGGTTTCTACACGACATCGTACCGGAACGCTAAATCGCTTGGCGGTACGTCTTTGTCGGTAGGGTGGTAACTAGCCACGGCCAAAGCCTCCCACCAGCCAGACCAAGACAAATTAAGAAAAATCTCAATCTGCCCCGCCGGGAATCGAACCCAGGACCTCAGTCTTATAAACCACCGCGCATACCACTGCGCCACGGAGGCCGTCAAATAAGTATAGATAAGCTTTATAACATAGATACAATCATGTATATCATAAAACGCTCTAAGTAAACATTATGTTTATTTATTACACAATGTTTACTCTGAGCATGAATCCTTTTGACATGCTATACCTGATTGGACCCACGTACGAGTATGTTTGAGCGCACAGAGCTTTGAGTCGCTTTAATGTAAACGTACGAATATTATGGTTTGAGTCCTTTGAGTCGAGTGACGTCATCGGCATGCACCCATGTCTCTGGTCTACGTTACAGCAACTAGTACTAATCCATGCGAATTTAGAATTTTCGGGGGAACTTACTAGTGAGAACTCGATAGTTTTCCGTTACAAAATTTTCATGCGAGTCAAACCGCGGGCGGGTCGCTAGCAGGTTATAAATTTTAAACTTGGGTGTTGAAATAATATTCCAATGCCTTCAAAATGTCCGTGTCGAGAAAAGACGCGGCCAGAAAAATGACATAATTATGCTCTTTTTGAATTAATTACAAAACCACTCAATTACAATAATTAATCTATATATATAAAAGAAAGTCGTGTTAGTTACACCACTTATAACTCAAGAACGGCAGAACAGATTTGGCTGAAAATTGGTAGGGAGGTAGCTTAGAGCCAGGAGACGGACATAGGATACTTTTTATCCCGTTCGACAGCGTTCCCGTGTGACTTGACATGAAACGTCAGTCACTATAAAACGTGGTATAACAAAAAAGAATCAGACTTGGAATAACAAAACGCAAATGACAGCTATGTAATTGACGTAAAATGACAGCTATGTAATGACGTATGGATGACAATTTGATATTTGTAAGAAATCAACATTAAAACTATTTCTATTAAATAAATAATTTACAAGTGGATTGAAGTGAAGTGAAGTTTAATTAATAATGCCGCGACCAAGACGATCGAATCTTTCCCGACAAAGCCGTAATGCAAGAAGAATACAAAATACTGCAAATGAAAGGACTGAAGAAGAACAAGAAATTGCACGTGAACAGCGCCGCGATAGTATGGCTCGACTTCGTGCTTCTCAATCACGAGAGCAAAGTGAAGCAGCCCGTGAAACAGCTCGGTTGGGAATGCAAAATCGTCGAGCGAACAACAGAAGTCAACAAATAGATAATTTGCGACGCAGAACAAGATATTTAGCTGATTTGAATCGAGCAGCGTTTCGATACGATTGCAGCAATGATTACAGCTTGCATCCTAGCGTTTGCATTGGGCAAATGGACGTTGTTTGCGAGTATTGTGGTGCATTAAAGTTTTCCGGAGAAACGCCTGGATTATGCTGCCTTAATGGTAAAGTGAAATTGCCAGTGTTGACTCCGCCACATGAGCCATTGTATTCATTGCTTTGTGGCGAAACACAAGAATCACGCCACTTTCTTGCAAATACTCGAAAATACAATAGTTGTTTCCAAATGACGTCATTTGGGGCAGACATTATCGAAGAAGGAGGATTTAATCCGACATTTAAGGTATTTATTTTTGTACTTACATAGAATGTAGTTAAAGAATAACTTACTTTATCTATTGGTATGTATTATATTTGCTAATACTGAACTCTACTCTCCCACAGAAAAAGTGTTTATAACCCAGTTAATACTGTCTGGTTTTTATTTTGTAGATACAAGGACAGATTCACCATCGAATTGGATCATTACTACCTTTCGAAGATACACAGAATAAATTTTTACAAATATATTTCATGGGCAACATGGAAGAACAACTTGATCGACGCCTAGGGATCAATGCAGGAATGAAGCGAGCAATTCTTCAAGACTTGCAGTGTCTGCTTCATGAACATCATGCGTTGGTCAGGTTGTTTAAGAGTGCTTTAGAGCGCATGCCAAATGATGACTATAAAGTTGTCATCAAAGCAGATAAACGACCATCTGGAACACACGAACGCACATTTAATGCTCCAACAGTAGACGAAGTTGCCATCCTGATTGTTGGTGAACAATTGGGAAAACGCGATATTGTGCTTACACGTCGCGATACTGGGCAACTGCAACAAATATCTGAAACTCATCGATCATATGACGCATTGCAATACCCACTGATGTTTTGGCAAGGAGAAGATGGATATTATTTTAATATTAAAATGATAAATCCATTGAATGGTAAAGTATCAGTATCTTAATAATGGTTAATGTCTGTATTATTTGCCTTTGAAATGGTTAATTATCAAATTTTTAATTTCAGGTGAAGAAACTACAAAGAAAGTTAGCTCAATGAATTATTATGCATATCGTTTGATGATTCGTCAAAATGCTGACAACTATTTGCTGCGGTTTCGTCGATTGTTTCAGCAGTATTGCGTTGACATGTATGTAAAAATAGAAACGGAACGTTTAACATTTATTAGGTTGAACCAAGCCAAACTGCGTTCTGAGGAGTACATCCATTTACGTGATGCAGTTAGTACTGAAGGAAATACAGCTAATATTGGTCGATTAACTATACTGCCGGCGACGTACATTGGTAGCCCACGTCATATGCATGAATATGCACAAGATGCAATGACATATGTGCGTCATTACGGCCGGCCAGATCTCTTTATTACTTTTACCTGTAATCCAAAATGGATAGAAATTACTCAATTGCTGCTTCCCGGACAAACATCAAATGATAGACACGACATCACAGCACGTATATTCAGGCAAAAAATTCGGTCCGTGATGAACTTTATTGTTAAACAACGCGTCTTTGGAGATACTCGATGCTGGATATATTCAATCGAATGGCAAAAGCGAGGCCTGCCGCACGCACACATTCTTATTTGGTTAGTGGAAAGAATTCAGCCTGACCAAATAGATGATATCATATGTGCCGAGATTCCTGATCATGAAGTCGATCCAGACCTACATGATGTTGTTACTACTAATATGATTCATGGACCGTGTGGTGCCATCAACCCCCAATCACCTTGCATGGTCGATGGAAAGTGCTCTAAACGATATCCACGGAAATTAACGGCGGAGACTGTCACTGGCAACAATGGGTATCCGCTGTATCGGCGTCGATCACCAGATGACAACGGTCGAACTGTCACAACGAAAGTGAAAAGAATGGATTTCGTTGTCGACAACAGTTGGATTGTTCCATATTCACCACTTATTTCTAAAACGTTCAAGACACATTGCAACGTTGAATACTGCAATTCAGTTAAGTCCATAAAATATATTTGCAAATATGTCACGAAAGGCAGTGATATGGCGGTTTTTGGATTGCAATCCTCGAATACCAACGATGAAATTTCACGCTATCAAGTTGGTCGTTATGTGAACTGTAATGAAGCGATTTGGCGTATATTCGCATTTCCCATTCACGAACGTCATCCTACTGTTATACATTTGGCGGTGCATCTGGAGAATGGTCAACGAGTATATTTCACGGCTTCAAATGCTATGCAACGTGCTGAAACACCTCCAGCAACTACATTGACCAGTTTTTTTGCAATCTGCCAAAGCGATCAGTTTGCAAGAACTTTGCTTTCCTCGTAGATGCCACGTTATTATACTTGAAATGCTTCATCCAAGAATTTTCAAAGACGGAAGCAAGGTGATGCTGTTCCTGGGTATCCAGATGTGCGTTCTACTGATGCTCTTGGTCGTATGTATACAGTTCATCCAAAGAATGATGAATGTTTCTATTTGCGGTTGTTGCTGGTAAATGTGCGTGGGCCAACTTCATTTGAGACACTACGAACTGTTAATGGTGTTATATTCCCAACATATCGTGCTGCATGTGAAGAATTGAACTTATTAGAAAACGATACCCATTGGGATACGACAATCGCTGAAGCCATTATCTCTGCATCTCCAAGTCAGATACGCACATTATTCGCTATCATAATTTCGACATGTTTTCCATCAAACCCATGTAACCTGTGGCACAAATACAAGGATAGTATGTCAGAAGATATTTTACATCAAAGTCGTGTCAGTTCCAGAAATCACGATATTGAGATGAATGAGGAGATACATAATCGAGCTTTACTTTTGATCGAAGATATGTGTTACCTCATGTGCGGTAATTTATTAATCAGGTTAGGAATGCCAGCGCCAAATCGTGAAATGAATGACGCATTTAATCGAGAATTGGAACGAGAACGTGAATATGATCACCAGGAATTAGATTTAGTAGTTCAAAGGAATGTACCCCTGTTGAATTACCAACAAAAGGAAGTTTATGATACTTTAATGAAGGCAATCGCTGATGAAAATGGTGGTTTATATTTCCTAGATACCCCTGGTGGAACTGGCAAGACATTCCTTATGTCATTAGTTTTAGGAACTGTTCGGGCGAGATCCAACATAGCGGTTGCAGTTGCTTCTTCTGGAATAGCAGCCACATTGTTAGAAGGATGCCGTACAGCTCATTCAGCATTCAAATTACCGTTAAATCTTCAAACTATTGAAGAACCAACGTGTAATATTGCAAAACACTCAGCAATGGCCAAAGTTTTAGCGGCATTGAAAATCATCATCTGGGACGAATGCACAATGGCGCATAAACGTGCATTAGAAGCACTTAACCGAACATTAAAAGATTTACGCAATGACTCGAGATGTTTTGGAGGAGCAATGATTTTACTGTCTGGCGATTTCCGCCAAATACTGCCAGTAATTCCAAGATCTACGGCTGCCGACGAAATAAACGCTTGCCTCAAATCGTCAAATCTATGGCGCTATGTGAAGAAACTGCAGCTGACAACAAACATGAGAGTTACATTGCTTAATGATACATCTGCTGAAGATTTCTCGGAGCAATTGCTGACTATCGGTAATGGTCAAGTACCTGTCGATGAATCGAGCGGATTAATTTCATTTCCAAATAATTTCTGTAATTTTGTCTCATCAAAAGACGAACTTATCAACAATGTATTTCCAAATATTATTTCTAACTACAAAAATAATGAATGGTTGAGTGAGCGAGCAATTTTAGCGGCTAAGAATAAAGATGTAGATGACCTGAACTACATAATTCAAAATAAGATCATTGGAACAATGCATTCATTCAAATCTATTGACTGCGTCACAAATGAAGATGAAGCCACCAACTATCCAATTGAATTTTTAAACTCTTTGGACGTGCCTGGCTTACCACCGCACAATTTACGCCTAAAGGTTGGCTCCGTAGTAATCATGCTTCGAAACATAAACCAACCAAAACTGTGCAACGGTACGCGTTTGGTGGTTAGTAAATTGATGAACAATGTAATTTACGCTACGATAATGATAGGAAAATTCAAAGGTGAGGATGTTCTCATTCCGAGGATCCCGATGATCCCAACCGATATGCCGTTTGAATTTAAAAGACTTCAATTTCCGATACGTCTTGCATTTGCCATGACCATCAACAAATCACAAGGCCAATCCTTAAAAGTTTGTGGTTTAAATCTAGAACATTCATGTTTTTCCCATGGTCAATTATACGTGGCATGTTCACGGGTCGGAAGACCATCTGCGTTGGTTGTTTTTGCGCTTGATAATAAAACAAAAAATGTCGTGTATCACAAGGTGCTTAAGTGAAGAGCAACCTATTGTAACACCAACATATTCATTCGTGCCTCAACCATATTTTATCTGTCATTCTGTTTTACGTACTTTCATGTTGTTGATGGTTTGAGTGTGTCTGTGGGTCAGCCGCCGCCATATTTTTAAAAAAAGACAGACAGTAACGAGTCGTCAAATCTAAGGTGCGTAATTTGTGTGAATATTGAAATAATTCTAACTTACATTATTTTATAAGTTTCATATTCAGCGTAATTGATATTGAAAAGTATTAGAGCATTATTAGTGATACTATATTGTAAATTTATGCGTAATGATTCAAGCGATTAATTTGTGGACGATATTGCAATAAATGGTCGAATTTGTGATTATGACTCGATTATTTTAATTTATTTAACCCTATCTGAGATGCATTTCACATCTCAGAAGTGGGATTGTCTTAAAACTTTTATTGTTTTATAACCAACGCCCGCATATGTGGACTTCATAATAGTTGAACTTTTTTTTTGTGTAAGAAAATCATAGATTCGATTAAAATACACAGGGCACTGAAAAGTACATATACTATTATCATCGATTACGCGATCAGTCCTTTTAAATATGGCACGATGCATGAGATGCATCTAGATTTTCTTTCCATCCCGTCTTTCCCCGTCTTTTGTTATTTGCTTTAGTGAAATTATATTTTTAATTTTTCGTAAAATGTCTGATGTTCAAACATATTACTTAGTTTATTATTCAATCTTTATAATAAATGGATTGTTAGTGCATATAGAAACAAAGTAATGAAAGTTTCAGAAATATCGGAAGTGATAGTGAAGAGTTGCCATCACCGTCCAGGAAGCTGACTCTCGGCAGTGAAGCAATAAGCGATTCATTGCAACCCTCGTCGAGCGCTTCATCGCAGCCCTCGTCGAGTGTGTCAGCGCAGCCCTCGTCGGGCGAGTCAGCGCAGCCCTCGTCGAGCGAGTCATTGCAGTTCTCGTTGAACGCGTCATCGCAGCCCTCATCGACCGCTTGATCGCAGCCCTCGTCGAGCGCGTCATCGCAGTGTGAGCAATCATGCGAGCAGCGTAGACAGTTAGCGAGCGAAACCAGGTAAAATTGAGGTCATCAAAAGAAATTAAAAATATTTGGCTTCATATATGTGCTGAAATGTATAACTGGAGTGAGAAGCGAATGATTCACTATGTCTTGCTTAATCACCGGATTGGTCTTCCTTCCATTAAGCATACCTGGGCAAAATGGAAAGTTACGATGAGAGAGAGAGATTTTCGAGCTCCAGAGAACTACGTCAAACGTTACGAACTGGTAGGTATGCTTAATGGACGCACTTAGTGTTCTCGCTTTAGTGAGTTGTAAGAAATGCACTATTTTGATAAGATTGATGTATAAAACAGGTTTAAGATATTTGTAAAGCAGGCAGTGGATTGTGTTGGTATGTGATCGTCGATAATGTTTGGGTTCTAAGACCGTAAAGTTTGAAAAGCCCTAAGTAGTACGAAATTTGTTCCGTTAAACAATTTAAATAGATTTATTAGAGACAAACGCCCTAATATTTTTATCATAACAATTCCACAAGGGACTAATACCATAATAATACGTTTAAGAATATACAATATTAGATCGGACAGATCCTGCGCCAACCCTTAATAACTATAGGTTTATTCTCTAGGCGACGAAGCCTTGCCAAAGTCGAGTTCACTCACTTCTTTGCATCCCCCACTTACCGATCCTTGTTTACTTTATGAGGATTAATGACTTATTAATGCAATAAATATATATTTATAATAATACCACCACGATTATATAATGTTTAGGAGCTGACGTGCCGACGACGAAGGTTTAGTTATTACGTGACTTCAATATATACCTAGTTTAGTTATCAGGGTCACTTTTCGAGCTGTGGGTCATCCTAGCTATTTATCGTAATCCTTTACTAAAATGTACAGTTTGTATTTAATCATTGATATGAAACGAGGCTACTCGTATTCGGGAGGGGAGGTGAATTTTAGGAGGGAAATGTATGTAGTAGATGATAATCTTATTACCTATAACGTGTTACTAAAACATAGTTTTACTGAAAGACCCACTATAAATTTAATCAAAACCTTAAAAGTCATTAAGTTTACTCGTGTAGGCAATGGAACCATTGATAAACTACTCCTTAGTGTGGCTCATAATGTAAGGTTTAATAAAGGCGAAATGATTTCAATCCCTATTAAATCAAATTTACCATGTAATGGCAATATCTATGTTGGTGATTTCATCAGGAGATCTAATGGACAATAACAAATTATCTATTGCCTGGTGAATATCAGATTAATGACATCGAAAGAAATTTATTAATACAAAAGGTCAGTCCTTCAGTGATACATTTCAAACCAAACAAACTTATCACCCGACAACTGGTTAAAGGGCAGTACTGAAAACTGAACTTTTCCTTTACAACTGGATTAAATAACAAATAAAATTATAAAATAGAAACTAATTGAAGTAATTTATTTATTGAAAACAACAAAGTTATAAAAAGAAATATTAATAATTATAACGTCATAGTAGCTCAGTAAAACTTGAGGGAACGACAACTTTTTTTTGTTTCCGAGATATAAGGAAGAGATAATACTCGTCCGTTTTCGCATATTCGCCTTTTATTTACATATGCGTTGATATCTGTGCCGCACTTTGCGTAGTTTTATATTGAAAATTAAAAATAAATTTATTTATTCATTTTACAATTGGTTTTCACTCAATTCAAAAATTTTATCGTTACCCTACTATTAATGTATGATGTTCAAATTCATATGATAAAATATTAAATTGTAATTATAACGTACAACGTACTTAGAATTTATGTAAGGTGCCGAAATAAACCGAAATTGAGAAAATCTCAAATCACCAGGAGGCGATTCTAGATTTGTTTGATCAAGAAATGTTTTATATCCCAACAACTGGTTATTTTATTATAGATCAATGTAACAGCGTAGGGAACTGGAGCGTTAGAAAATTTTGCCCCTACGTTTCAGTAGATTTTTGATGCGGATAAGGTTTTGTGAACTTTGAGTAGAGAGTTTGAAATATTTAGTTGAAGCACAATGAGAACTTTGCTTTCCTGATAGAATTTCAATGTTGGGTACCTGTAGGACTTCTTCAGAATTACTTCAAGTACAGATCTGTGAAATGTGTGAAATGATTCATCATTTGACATTTTTCCGCCCTGAAGTAATGCAATAGGTTAGGATTGACTGGCACAGGACACAATATACGGATTTAAGAGTTTTTTGCAAAGCTGACAGGTATAGCAATTTTATTTAATTATCTTGCGAACGGGATTTGACAAAAACTAAATATGAGCCTTGAATTTAAATTTTGATCAATTACGATATTATGATATTATGTATAGATGATATCTGGTCACCGTTTAAATTTTTGTGAAAGAAAGTAAAAGCATTTGAGAAACACAAAATTAATGCTAAAGATAGATAAAGGTTTTTGGGTCTTGCTAGTTTTTGTTTTTGGAAAGTTTGTGCAGGGATTTGTATTATTTTAAGCCCCTTGACCGCCTTCTTGAAATATAATATTAACCGGAAATTGGAAGAAAATGCTTTCTAATAGATCCATTCTCACTCTATAGGATTATATAAGTTATGACACAATTATTCACCTTGCAAATTAATTCGGTATTGCTGGCATCTTACTATAATAGAAGAGGTAGCGATCATAGGGGAGCAGTAGCATATTTTAGGAATAAATATTTTCGATCTTACGAGATAGACTCCTTCTGAACTTTTATTTGATAGGATTGATGCACACCAAACGCCAAATCAAGATCTTTATATAATTAAATGGATGAGGTAGTACAAGTTAATGATAATATTTTTTTAAATTAATGATAAGAAGCTAGTGAAAGCAAAATAAAAAAAAAAACAATCAAAGAGGCAAATAAACATTGATATACTAGACAAAGAAAATAAGTCACTGATGATTATTATAAAGATACCGCTTTAAAGTAGCGATGGGAATAGTATCTAAACTGGATCAAATGTTGTAATCGAAATGCCAAGGTCCTTATATAACTAAAACTATGTTACTAAAGGATAGGTTCCTTGCGGAAGACACTCAGTAATCTAGAAAAGGCGCTATATAAAACTATTACAGCCTTAAAGCCACTGCTCGCTCTTCCAGTAATGATAGTAATGATTAGAGCTAATATTTAAATTAACGGTAAATAGTAGATTACCCCTAAACTTATTATTTGAAAATTTATCGATTTTGATCTGAATTGTACATTACAGAAATTGATAAACATTTGAATTGCAGTGATTATAAGATAGTGAGCTTAGGTAGTTTAAAACAATTATAAACAAATGTAACGTAGGATCAGGGAGGGTGCTCTAAGTCGGGCAGGAATTGGCATATGAACTTGTCGCCCAGGAGTTGGCTTAGCGCATCGCAGCCGTTATAGAGTGATGGTGAAGGAAGTAGCCTGAGCTCTATGCGGTTATAGATTAGGGAGGGTGCTCTAAGTCGGGCAGGAATTGGCATATGAACTTGTCGCCCAGGAGTTGGCTTAGCGCATCGCAGCCGTTATAGGGTGATGGTGAAGGAAGTAGCCTGAACTCTATGCGGTTATAGATTAGGGAGGGTGCTCTAAGTCGGGCAGGAATTGGCATATGAACTTGTCGCCCAGGAGTTGGCTTACCGCATTGCAGCCGTTGTAGAGGGATGGTGAAGGAAGTAACCTGAACTCTATACGGTTATAGAATAGATTTAGGGAGGGTGCTCTAGGTCGGGCATGAATTGGCATATGAACTTGCCGCCCAGGAATGGCTTAGTGCATCGCAGCCGTTATAGAGGGACGGTGAAGGAAGTAGCCTGAACTCTATACGGTTATAGAATAGATTCAGGGAGGGTGCTCTAGGTCGGGCAGGATTTGGCATATGAACTTGCCGCCCAGGAATGGCTTAGTGCATCGCAGCCGTTATAGAGGGACGGTGAAGGAAGTAGCCTGAACTCTATACGGTTATAGAATAGATTCAGGGAGGGTGCTCTAGGTCGGGCAGGATTTGGCATATGAACTTGCCGCCCAGGAATGGCTTAGTGCATCGCAGCCGTTATAGAGGGACGGTGAAGGAAGTAGCCTGAACTCTATACGGTTATAGAATAGATTCAGGGAGGGTGCTCTAGGTCGGGCAGGATTTGGCATATGAACTTGCCGCCCAGGAATGGCTTAGTGCATCGCAGACGTTACAGAGGGAAAGTGAAGGAAGTAGCATGAACTCTGTATGGCTATTTATAATTTAAGCGAAGGATGTAACTTTGATAATAAGTAACTTTGACCATAACAAGACTTTGTACAAATTTGTGACGATGACAGAGATAATAATTATTTTGATTAATTGACGAATATGTATTATGTACTAGTTATAGTTTCTGATAGAGGTTTTGATTTTGATTAGAAATTTAGCAAATAACAATGATTCTCCATTTCATTATATAAATTTAATTTGTTTACTGGCTTAGTAAATAGGAACGAAGGGACTCGTTCATGGAGGATGGCCGACTGTAACACCAACATATTCATTCGTGCCTCAACCATATTTTATCTGTCATTCTGTTTTACGTACTTTCATGTTGTTGATGGTTTGAGTGTGTCTGTGGGTCAGCCGCCGCCATATTTTTAAAAAAAGACAGACAGTAACGAGTCGTCAAATCTAAGGTGCGTAATTTGTGTGAATATTGAAATAATTCTAACTTACATTATTTTATAAGTTTCATATTCAGCGTAATTGATATTGAAAAGTATTAGAGCATTATTAGTGATACTATATTGTAAATTTATGCGTAATGATTCAAGCGATTAATTTGTGGACGATATTGCAATAAATGGTCGAATTTGTGATTATGACTCGATTATTTTAATTTATTTAACCCTATCTGAGATGCATTTCACACTATGTACCTACTAAAATACAGAAATAATAATGAATGATTAATGTAGTTATTAAATTTTTTTTTTGGATTTTTTTTCCAATAAAAAAAAATCTGCTTATTTATTGCCATTAAGGCGGAACAAAGTTCGCCGGGTCAGCTAGTATTACACTAAAAATATGCATACTGTGTAACAATCAAAAGAACATTTAAATACACTACTCAACTATTCTAACATATCAATTCTTATATTTTATTTTACGGCCTGGAATCAAGTCATTTCAAATCATCCGACAGTCGACAGACAATTATCTTACGTTACCATAGACAATATTGTATAGTATTGTCTATGGTAACAAATTCTAATATTTTAAAATGCTAACATATATATTTAGTTTATTATTATTTATACATATTACAAAGAAGAAAATTAGAATCACTTATACCTTCATACGCTTAACCATACTACACGTACATAAATACTTAGATAGCAAAATCTAGTTACAATTTCTTTATTCAAGTAGGCCTACAAACGAGTATCGCAAAATAGCGATAAAACGGCAGACAGATCGTCGCCGAGACATCCACTCGTAAATTATAAAGGCCATAACTACATAAATAAACGCGAACAGGGAAAACGCCGAATGCGAAAAACAAACTACAACTTGGCGAAACTTACGTCGCAGCTCAAACAGAGGGTAGGCGCTTTTGTTTCGTAAACAATCACATTACGTGCGGCCGGCCCACTGCCCGGGGCTGCGAGCGGTCGCGGATAGACAGCTAATGAAGGCTTTGATTTTTCGATGTACGATTAACTATCTCTTTTAAAATAAAGTGAGTAACAAAAAAAATAATGGGTAGTACTCACTGTACAATACATTGTTATTGATATATTTACAATATATAATCATTAAAATTAGAAGAAAAAATTTACAAAAAAAATTTAACAAAAAATAGAACCGACTTAAAACGCACTAAAAAGTAAAAAATAACTGTGTCATTTAGTTGCTTTAATTTACTTAAGCATATCTAGGACTCGGTGCCACATGCATCCCACTCATCTTGAAGGAGGTTTCCAGACTTAACGTCACTGTTAACGGCATTTGGTGGATTATGAGAAAGAAATCATTCTGCATTTCTTTCTTCAAAAAATTGTGAGTAAAGTAGAAAAGTAAAGTTGAACTATAATTAAATTTTTGACCCAAGTCTCATACTAAACTACCTGGATATTTAATGCCACATAGGCTAACGAGGCAAAGGCTGTTGAAACTAACATACAGGATCGTAATAGTCAGCTAACAATTTAATTATTTCACGATTAGCTGACGCAAGTCAGGGTGCGCAACGAGTCGCACGCGTTGCATCGAGTTAACGCGCAATTATCCGTTATCTCAACTTTACCAGCAGATTCACACGGGGACGGTTTTTTAATGTAATTACAAATAATTAAACACAGCCTCGAAACCGCCATGCAACAATTGAGGAGGTTGTTTTAGGTTTCTTAGTCATACCTACTATGATTGAATGAGCCTAAATGAAGGGTAAGCCAGGCAAGTCTGCACCGTACAACGTTACGTTACGAATGAAGGAAAAAATAGTACTATTATTTTAACACAATTAGTTTTGGATTTAACACAATTATTTATATTTATTTATGTGAACAATGAAACTCATCATATTGAGAAGAGAGTTAAAACGTCGGAGTCAATTTCCCCGAGTCCTAATGATCCCTCCCCAAGGAGCGCAGTTTTAATTCACTAATGCTTCTTGCTTCACTTCGCGCTCGCGGTCCGGGGACCTGTTAACGAAATTATCATGTTCTAAAATAAACATAATGATTATATTTTAATAAAGCATATACTTTTTTTTTATCGACTACAAGTTGACCCTTGCCTGCTATCACACCTGTTAAGTGATGATGCAGTCTAAGAAGGAAGCGGGCTAACTTGTTAGAAGTGGGACGAAAATCCACACCCCTTTCGGTTTCTACACGACATCGTACCGGAATGCTAAATCGCTTGGCGATACGTCTTTGTCGGTAGGGTGGTAACAAGCCACGACGAAAGCCTCCCACCAGCCAGACCAAGACAAATTAAGAAAAATCTCAATCTGCCCCGCCGGGAATCGAACCCAGGACCTCCGTCTTATGAATCCACCGCGCATACCACTGCGCCACGGAGGTCATACTACATAAATATATGTTTCGTCTGAAAGCTATTTTCCTATACTTACTTGGGATTTTCATTATAAAATTTCAAAGATAAAGTTATAAAATCTACGGATCTGATGAATCTTTCTACAATAACGAGTTGACTATCAGAAATTCTTTCCTTCGTATTAGACACATGCGGATATCTTCGCTCATTGAAAGAACAACGAATCGTTATCCATTCGTTTAGAAGCTTATGATGCCATGGACAGACACGTCAAACTTTTAACATCCCTTTTGTTACGGGGGTTAAAATTAATAGGTTATATTATCATTTTGGTTACGCTAACAACGCGAACGCTTTACGTGATGAATCGTTGAACAGATAAACAAAACAAACACACATTTGCCTTTATTGTGTTAGTGGACATTGAATTGAAATAAAATTCTAGTTAATTTTTGTTTGTTGTCGAATAAATCACAATAAAAAACATTGTTTTTAACCGACGAAAAAAACGGAGGAGCTTCTTAAATCGACACGTATATATTTTTTTTTATGTATGACCACGCATAACTTTTTACACGGTTGTCCGATTTTGACAATTCTTTTTTTATTAGAAAGGGCACACTTCCAAGGTGGTCCCATAGTCATAATGTTAGGTGTCAGTCAAGGTTTCTTAAAGTAGAAACCTTGGCTGACACCTCATAGTATACGACGTTACCTAGAACTCACCGACCGAACCGAAATATTATGTCCGAGACAAACGTAGATGCAGTTAACGGTGTTAAGCGCTTAGAAAGTACCTTCTCGACTTAAATATTGAAAGTTGACGGTGGTAGGGAATCCATAAATTTGTAGTGCGAATAAGGAACGCAGAACCAAAACGTTGTGTACAAGTTCAATGAACATCGTCAACGTACGGACGCAGATTATTTTGATGTATGATAGTTGTGTGATAAAAAGGTAAAGGGGAAAAATGCTATACACAGATAGCGCAAAAAATAACATCACGCCGTTTGCTGTCATGGCATTGGAGTGGATTTTACTGGCGATAGATGTTTGACATCAAAAACAATATGCTACTAACAATAAAAGTAACGTGAAACTGGTTTTCACATCCCGAATTGAATAGTTGAGCAAATTTCAATGAAATCGAATGAAAATATTTGCAAAAATACGAACAATAACAAGTTCTGTGTATTGTATTGTTTTGTAAATTAATTAAACACGAAGCGTTGTTCTATAGCATTGTTTACACCAAAGCCTCTTGTTAGCTCCGCAACAAACCCTAATTATGAGCAATGTTGTACACGTCGCTGTAATTATTATTATTTATCAACGATAAAACTCGTCAAGGTTGTCTCTATACTCGTTTTATATTCTCCAGCTCGCAAAATTTTAGCTTGGAATGGAAATGCAATAGAAAAGAAGAAATACACATTAAAGATAAAAGCCTGTAAAAGGAAAAGATCAGGGGAAAACTTTTTACGAAGCTCTATCAAGTATCAGTTTTTGCGTGATCATTTTAAACATAATTTGTGAAACTAAATTTTAAATTTTATGGTATTTATATAAAAAAAGGAAATTTTCACGACTCACCTCTAGCAATTCCTTTTAATAATGTAGTTTAACAGAACATCACGCGCTTAGCAAAAGCTACCCCTCTCACCGCGAAGGGGTGGGGGGACAACTCCCGGTCTCGTTAGCATCTTCCCAATGCAACAATTATTACAAGATTTCGATCGCGGTCGGTTCGCTGCTCGCCGCGCATTTTCAATCCCTATTTTTACCCCCTCGCCCCCATTTTGCACCCTTTTCATCCGCTTTCACCCCCGTAACTTCTGTGCGATTGATTTAATAGCAGTTTCAGATTGTTCGCGATACTCAGAAATGCTTATATTTTATTTCATTCAGTAATGGTTCTGCAAATGAAGATGAATTTGAACAGTTCTAATATTGACTACGGTTCTTGATTCGCTATAACTTTTACCGTGGGGTTTTCTCAAGTCACATTGCGCCTTTACTATATGACTTTATTTTTTAATGTTTATTTATCATAAACATCTAATATTGGGCTTTAAATTTCAACTGGGATGAAACGGTGTCCGCAATTGACTTATAAGATCAGGCTAGGACGATTGACAATTCCTAATTGGTGTAGGTTTGGCTGATAAAAGCTTAGCGTGGCTAATCACCACCCTACCGACAAAGATGATGGCAAGCAAATGTTCCAGTACGACGTCGTGTAGAAATTGAAAAAGGATGGGCATTTCATGTTACTCCTAACAAGTTATCCCGCTTCTATCTTATATCTTATTGTCACCACCAGGAGCAGGTCATTGAAGTGAAGGGTTAACTTTTACTGAATAAAACATAAAAGTTTATATATATAAGTATCATGAGATTCCGGTTCTAGTGTTGGTTAAGCAAACGAGATTGTTGGGGGTTTAAAAAAAGTCAGTTGCAGCCCTGGGTTGAAATTTGGAGTTTTTATACCACCATGCTGAAAGCATATGGCTGTCCTAATTATTAGCACTATGGTATTTAAATTATTGTAGTTGCCCGCCAAGTACCAACTTATCGTGGTGGGAAAACAGTGTATACTCTCCTATAAGCAGTGAGAATTAATCTTGTAGTGGGCCATTAAAATTATTACTTATTCTTATTAGAATAACTCCATTAGAATTACTCTTCGCAGTAGAAGCCGAAAGTCCTAAGTTTATTACAAACAAACCAATTTAAACTGGTCCGCGTTTGACAAACATGTAACTAAAATTACAAAAAACAAAAATAATTTCTTTCTCTAAATTATAATAAATAGAATTTTCTCAGTGGACCGAAAATAAACAGGCATCGTATCTTTGACTGATTTAATTAGCGTGCTCAATAAACAATATCGTTGATTAATTGCCGTCGACCAATTTAAGTTCATCCCCATTGATCCCCCACCGGTCCCCGGGGATGAGGAGGGGTGTAACACGCGTCTGTCCGTCTGCCCTTGGGGAGGACTCTGTCTAGCTAATGTGGAGGTGATTCGACGTAACGTCACTCCTAATACGTCGATTGTCTTAGTGAGATACGAACAAAGTAAGGTGATTGACACTTCCCCGAACCAGTCTAAACTAGTCCCGCGCTGAAGCACCGTGGATGGTTCATGTTCTGTATTCACTCTCCTTTAAGGAAGAAAGTTTGGCTTTGTCTATATTATGACTAATAGGACCAATGAAATCTTAAAAATTAATAATTAAAAAAAAATCACCCAGCTGGGATAGAATAATGGGTTTTAAGTCCAAAACTTTTTTCATCGTAATAGAAAAATATCGACTCATTATAAACAGGCAAGGTAAGGCAAGAAATTTTCAACTACGTCAACTTTAAAAAAAATTAGTATAAAAACAAAAACCCGACTGCTTAGAAGTAATGAACTGAAAAGAGAAAAACAAATATAACTCTATGTATATAAAATTTTAAATACTTTATGGTGCTGAAGGCGGGGATAAACAGTACTTTTTACTACGAGCAAAGAAAGATCTACGTAAACTACGTTTGTTCCCGCCTGCAGCATCATAAATTATTTAAAATTTTATATAGATAGAATGATACTTGTTTTTTTATTTTCAGTTCATTACTTCTAAGCAGTTGGGTTTTTTGTTTTTATAATAATATATTTTTCGAGACTTTTTAGTTTTAGATTGTGGTATAGAAATGAGACGGCACACTTTTTGATATTCTTATGTTAAAACAATAATATAAATAATTATGATATGATATGTATATTTTAGAAATGGTCTTTTTACGACATTTCATATGATACCCATATTGTTATCATAGCAAAAAAATATACACATCCCCCTCTTTTTTCTCCACTTACAGCCGCCATTTTGAAAATTTATATAGCCCATATCACTACCACAATTCTGACGAATTCAACGACACCTCATGTTTCAAAATCCATCCAGCCGTTTAGGCTGTAGCGCGTGCCAACGAAATGGACATGCATACCCACATGCCCAGATACATAACTACATACATACATACGCTAGAAAAACATTACCATTCCTTCTGACGCAGTCGGGTAAAAAACAACGCAACCTATATATTCAAGGCCACAGACATACACACAGACGCACATCTAGACACGGCAAATATAAACAAAGCGAGGAATGTCTGTGAATGAAGTTGCTACAACCTGCTGTAATGAACAATGGGCGCGGATAATTAGCGCCCGAGGCGCCCGTAACTAATTTACTAAACATTGCAAACTTGTAACAGGTTTTTAGGGCTCCGCACCTTAAAACTTAAATATTTGGTATCATTTAATTCTAATTCGTAACTGTCACAATCTCTAACAAAGATGTTTCAAATCTGTCGGGTGTTCCGTTATGGCCAACTTTATTTTATAGTTTTAACTTACAGACCCAGTAGATATGTTTATCAGAACATTGGTTTAAAACTATTTTTTTAAACCAATTCCATATCTATGAAGTCGGTGCCAGCAAGTTTAAGAAACATTTATTTAACTTAGTAAAGCATTTTGTGGGTTACTCGTACTATACTGTCACAGTATATTATACTGCACTTGTAGCCAAAAAGCTACCGATACTTACACAAAAACCGAAATCGCTGCAAGTGTGCCTTTAAAATTTGAAGAGTTCCTTTAATTTTCCCATCATATCATCATTAGATCCTAACATGATGACAATGGGACCATCTTGGAAGTGCGCCCTTTGTAATAAAAAAAGAATTATCAAAATCAAAACTGTAAAAAGTTATGCGTGGTCATACATACATAAAAATATACGTGTCGAATTGAGAACCTTCTCCGTCGGTTAAAAAGAGCAACTGCTAAGTTTTTAGTCGACTCTTTTCAGCAGGGATCTGTCTTCAGTCAGTAGAGTCATTGCCAACAGTTGAATTTGACGGTTCAAAAGTGCTTGTAAACAAAGCAGACTCGAAATAAATGGATTTATAATCTTGATCTTTTTCAATTTCGATAGATATTGCCTCATATAGTAACGACAGCGGTAAAAATGCGACAAACTTCAGACTGAAACAGAAATGTTAGCGCTTGTCCACACTGAAAGCGCGGGGGCTGAGGCCTGAGGCGGGCGCGGCAAACGGAGGCGTGCGATGGCCACAGTGACGCGCGGGCACTTGTAGCGGTTCGACGTATATCAGGGGTTGTAAACCATGGACGAAGATTTCTTAATTTTACTTGACAGCCCAATCTTGAGATGGGAGGTGTTAAATACAAGAGATGGTGTACACGAACTAAATAAAAACCGAGAAATATGTGGTGAATATTATAATTTGTATGAAAAATTGAGATTATTTCCTATTAGATTTTTTGAGTACACTCGGATGACCGTGTCAACATTTGACTACATCCTTGGTTATATAGCACCTAAAATCACCAAAGAGGACACAAACTTTCGCAAGAGTATTAGTCCTGAAGAAAAATTGTTCATAACTCTGAGGTAAGAATGAAACAAAAATATATAGAAATGTAGTAAGTATTTATTATATAATAATCATATAAATAGTTAAGAAAAATATTAATAATTAGTGTAGTTGCCAGTAGAATATCCTCCATAACTTTGAGAAGAAAACTGCAACCTTTCTGCTTCATCTATTATAATTTGTGTTATTTTATTTCGAATACGCAGCTTTTGCAATTCACCAAATTGTTTCATTTGTGGCAGGAGACTCATGAAAAAATGATAATCGTCACATTTCTCTGACTGATCACTATTAGACACCATTTTCTGTTCTATTAGTAAAATTTTTTTTCTTTCGCATTCTATGAGCTCTTCTCTATAGTCTGCGGCCGTTTTTTTGCGCTTTAACGAGTTTGTGCTGGTGCTGCAGGTTGAACTTGGACTCATCACGTCAGGGATGTTTTGCTCAACGTGACAGGACTCATTGAGGGATTCTGAATCACTGTCATGCAAATTTCCCGACATTGGTTCCGGTGTGATATCGTCATTTATAAATTTCATTAGTGTAAAGTGCGGCCATGTGCTCTCTATTTCTTCGCCGCCGTCACCAGAGCGTGGAGTAGGAAATTTCTTTTTTTCTTTTCGATACTGATCCCGCAGATTCTTCCACTTCTTACGCAGTTGTTTCTCTATAACAATAATAATTATATTATGTTTATTTCAGGTTCCTGTCAACCGGGACTGGGTTTAGATCACTAGCACAAAGTTTTAGTATGGGCAAAAGCACAATTGCGTCTATAGTTCACGAAACATGCCGTGCGTTATGGACAGAGTTAGTTCCAATTCACATGCCAATACCAACAGAACAACGTTTGAAAGCTATTGCAGAAGACTTTGAAGCTACCTGGAATTTCCCACACTGCATCGGAGCGATTGACGGAAAACATTGCGAAATAAAAAAACCACCTAGATCTGGTTCGGCACATTGGTGCTATAAAAAAAGAAACAGCATTGTCATGCAAGCTGTGGCTGATGCAAAAAGGAGATTTATAACCGTCGAAGTAGGCGGGCGAGGCAAGCAAAGTGATGGTGGTACCTTTATGGCATCAACACTGTATAAGCTTATCGAAAAAAATAAATACAAAATTCCTGTGCCCAAGCATCTCCCAAATTCTGAAGTCATTGCTCCTTACGTACTAGTGGGTGACGAAGCATACCCGCTAAAATATTACTTAATGCGTCCCTATCCCGAGCGAGTACTTAATGCGGAAAAAAAATGTTTTAATATTAGATTGTCTACTGCCAGGCAAACAATCGAATGTGCATTTGGCATTTTATCAAGTAAATGGAGAATACTTCTAAAACCAATTGAGACAAACAGAAAAAATGCCGTGTCTATAATAAAAGCTGCATGTATATTGCACAATGTCGTTATGGATTTAAACGGTGAGCTTGACATGGATGTCCAGCGTGTGTTATCCAATCCGCCATTATATGAAAATTGTCACAGAAACCTCGGAGTTAATAATAACCCATCACGAATAGCAAAAAATGTTCGTATTAAATATACAAACTACTTCTGGGAACAGTATCGAAGAATGTTATAACAATTATAATAAAACTTACCTTCGCTTCCAGGAAATTGTTCTTTTATTTCACTCCATAACTTCCTTATAATTGTACGATTAGTATGATGTGGATGTTTGCTCTGCCATATTGCTGGTCTACATTGTATTTCACTAATAAACAATTCAGAATTTACCGCCATTTTTCGAGAAACAAAATACGAGACGCGCAAACGCCGAGCGACTAGACACAACTGGTTTGTTACCCCCGCCGCCCGCGCATTAACTCGCTTGCTGCCTAGGCTCCCAGTGCGGACAGGACGCGCGGATAGGAACGATTGAAATTGACGCGCACTATCTCGCTCAGTCCCGTCGCGCTAGGCTGCCGCCTTAGTCACTACAATATGGACACAAAGGCGCGTTTCTTATGTTTGATATTTCGCGCCCGCAGTCGCAACCGCGCTAGGCTCGCAGTGTGGACGTACACTTACTTAGCGACATGAGCAAAGCTGTAGTCGCTACTTGTTTCCACGTATTAGTAATTGATTGTTGGTTTGTTGTCCCTTTTTATGTCGGACATTTTGTAATATTTTCTTATAATTTTAGTTTTATAACTCAGAGAAATCTGCGTAAAAGTTTTTGTCATTGACGTTATTATTCCATACATTTTATTTTATTTGATGGCTTATGTATTTGTACCATTACGCTATACATAAAAAAATCAATATTTTTCAGCTCAGCATAGTTACAGCTGTTTAGTACTAAGAGTTAAAATAACGAAGTTCCTCACATACTTGTTTTAATTATAATATTTTGGTAAAGAGTTCAAGTTTATTAGCACCACTGTATACGAGGCTGGTTATTAGAGATTATTGATGTTTATTGTAAAATTATAAAGCCATTGTATTTTGAATTGTAATGTCATGGATTTAAAGTGCTTTTTGATATAACATTCAAAATTAGCCTTTTCAAGCCTCGAGATGTTTATTAGTTACCGTGAAGTTGTTAGTTAAACATTAAAGTTATTATTAATTTTGGAAATTTAAATTAACGACGAAGGGAATTACTTGGTTCTGTGTTAGGGGTTAAGTGGTTTTAGTACACGAGGTCCTGAATACGAAGTACAGCGTCCGGCTATGACATTATGACCTTTGTATGAACAACTTGATATCTCTATGCTTTTCTGAGATAAAAACTGAGAGACAGGGTGTTGGATTTATCGGTTTTTAAGTACGAAACACAGAGAAAATTAGTTTAATACAGATGGCAATATACAACAATGGTCACAAAATAAAGTCACAATAATAAAATCGTTATAATTGTTTTGATTGCGTCGGTATTTAAATGTTATATTTATTTGTTTTCACGGCGCGATGATCCGCATTTCAGCGGACGTTTCAATCGAGCCCACAATAAACGGTTAGCGATAAATAACCTGAAGCGAGTTTATTTGATCCGCCATATTGTAGCGATTATTCCGGCACATTCACATTGGTCTAGCGAGCAGGCCAGCACTGGACTAGCTTGACTGGACTCACTAATGGACTCGCATAGATCCTCATGCGTGGTGAAGCCAAAAAAGTTTTTGGCTTCTCCGATTTATTTTTCTATTATTTGCGGTATATATTATTTGAATTCCACAGTATGAGTTCTCATATGTGGGCGTTTTTTACTTTAGGAGGCATCTCAGCAGCACTCATTGACTAGATAGTCGGATGGGACAGGTCGATGGTAACTTGGTGTCATCATTATCTGCATTTAGTGGCCCATTACAAGGCCAAGCCTCCCCCCTTACAGGAGAAGGTACCTATATGGCGTTTAGACCATACTGCTCTAGTGCGGGTTGGTGGGCTTATGATGATAATGGTTGATTGTTTTCTTCTCCAACATACCAATCCCAAACCCAGGATCTCGTAATCTGAAGCTATGAGTATATAGGCTAAAAAGTGACTGAGCTCCGCAAACCATCACGCTTAATAAAATCAAATCAAACCAAATAAATAAATGTTAAAGATTTTGCGTACGTACATCAAAAATTTAGTTTATGTATCGAAACTCAATAAAAATTTGTTTTATTATTGTTGGTCTATATTACATTATATTCTATTATTTTAAACTACTAACGTATTTGCTAAATATAGACATACCTTAAATGTATTATTTTATTCATATTACATGAATATATCGTCACATTAACGGAATGATCTGAAATAATGATGATGTTTTAACCATTAATCGCAGTAAGCGCTGTCATCGTGTGGACCTGAGTCAATTCATTTAATATAATATTAATGGATTGTAATTATTCAACCGGAAACAATTAATTTGATATTTCATAACCACCTAAAACTAAATTACTGCGGGTTAAATTCAATTTCGATACCAAATATTTTCAGCTATCTCAACTAAAATAACTTTTCAATGATGTTGTGATGTTTGATTTCACAACTGTTGGGATTAACGGGATATTAATAATGCTTAATTTTAATAAACGTCGATCTCTATCCATTAAACTTCGCCTGTGTACAGATCAACAATCTGTTATATTGAACCCAGCAAGTGTAACATAAAACCTCAAGATTTTAATGCAATTACTGGTGTAACATAATTTGTTTTCATATGTGTTTAAGCTAAAATAAAGATTAAGCTGCATGGCCTACCCATCGCCATTTTTGCCTCGGAGAATATTAAAGAGCAACTTGGTTTTTTGACGAATGGTTGAACATCGTATTGTTAGATATTTTTAATTTTTTTTATCACACTTGTTTTGAAGGTTATGATTTTATTTTTTATCCGAAAAGTGTACTTCTTTTAAGATTACATTATTATAATATTATTATAATAATAGAAAGATGAATTACTACATTATTTTAGCAATATTGGCTATGGACGTTTTTATTTGTAACATTAAGTCATGTTTTCGCTGAAAATAGTAAAATAAACTTGTTATTTATTGTACAAGATATCGTTAGCTTGAAACAATAAATATTGGCAACGGATTGTTTCTTTTCATTTATTGCGCGGGTAAATTCCTTGTATGTTTATGCAAATTCATTATTTATGTTAACGTCGGGCGGCAATGCACTTTATGAATTACATAATTAACGTTCGTAATTACTGTGGTAATAGTGTGGTATAGCTGAACGTGATTTCGAATTCGAATTCGTGATTGAACAACAGATCATTAGAACATGAATATTTGCACTGGCTTTATAAAATGCTGGCTAAGTTTATTTCTTGTACAAGTTTCTTTACTAGAAAGATTCTTGGGAGCAATCGGCTTGTCTTTCTTCAAACAAGACAGAATAATATGAACTGTACATCATACGATATAAAATAACAATTGTAACAATAATAATAACATATGTCGAGCGTGTCATCAGCCTGGGGAATCCCTCAGACATATAGTTTCCGGGTGTTCTCATCTTGCTAATGGCGAATACTTGCACAGACATAATCAAGTAGCCAAGATAATCCACCAACAACTTGCTTTTCAGTATGGCCTTGTCGATTTTGAGGTGCCTTACTATAGGTACGACCCTGCGTCAGTTCTTGAAAATAGCAGTGCGTTGCTCTACTGGGATCGAACAATTATCACTGATAGGTATATTGTAGCCAATAGACCTGATATAGTGATAATTGATCGATTAACGCGCCGTGCAATGATTGTTGATATTACTGTTCCACATGACGATAATTTGGTGAAAGCTGAAAAGGAAAAGTATCAAAATACTTGGACCTTGCTCATGAGATTACCGCCATGTGGAATGTTGATTCAACAATGATTGTTCCTATAGTCGTTTCAGTCTTTCAACGGTCTTATAGCGAAAAGCTTTGACGAAAATCTTAAAAAGCTTTCGCTTAGTTGTTGGATCAAGGGTCGGATACAGAAGGCAGTAATTCTTGAAACGGCGCGCATTGTGAGGAGGTTCCTCACTCTGGAGCCCTGACCACCGGTTGCTTGGACCCCCGGGCCCCGCAGCAGGCGGAATGAATTTTTTTATAAATTTTTAATAGTGTTTTTTTTTTATAATTTTAGAAGCATTGTTAAAATTTTTTAAAATAATTGTAAATAAATAAATGAGTGTAAATATATTTCAACAGAGCAACTGCTGAGCCTTATACCGGTTTTACTCGGCTCAATTTGCCTGGTGGTAGAGTCATCACGCGCTGACAGACTTGATGTTTCAAAAGTACTTACTGTAACAGCTTACTTGAAATAAATGAATTTAAATTTACTTAAAACAAAAATGTAATTATTAAAATTTAGAGAGAGATAAGAAAAGTGTAAAATATTTCAATTTTTTTTTAAGTTTTTCTTTTTATATCTAGTTACCACGAAACCTTATATAGACTTTGTTGCGTTCTTAAATGTCATTGGAAAAAATCAGTTAATGATTGTTTGTTGACTCAAGAAAATGTTCGCTCAGAAAAGTTTGTATAATGTAAAATTTTTCTTTGTGTTTGTGCGTTGGAAACGTTTAAATTTTTTTTATTTACTGCAAGTTAAACCTGACTACAAACACATCTGATAGTAAGTGATAAACAATCTTAGATGGATTCGAACTAATTTGCTAGAAGTAGGGTGAAGTCCACACCGCTTACGGTTTCTATACCAGATCGTACCGGAATGTGAAATCTAACCTAAAATTGGCGGAACGTTTTTCGTGTAGGGTAATTCAGCAATGGCCGCAGACTTGAATCAATTAATCAATCGGTTCGGCCGGGAATCGAACCCAGAATCAACGTATTATAAATCCACCGTGCATAATTATGGCTGTCAAATCATTATATTTAAAAAATCAATATTATGTCAAATTAACGAATATTTTTGTTTTCTTTTGCAGGTAAGTCATCAATGTAGTTAGTAACGTAAGTACGAGTATTTTTGGCGAAACCCATAAAATAAAATATTGTACTTTAATGTGTGAACTAAAATTATTTAGGAGCTGTAACTCTTATCAATTCCTTCTTGTTAAACATACGATACATGTAACTAACCTGTGAATCAATTAGAAAACATTTATAACTCTACCTCTAACATCCAGAAGTACTGTGTTTTGCATTTTGTTAAAAAATTCGCAACATAAAATTTTTGCCGAAAAGTAACAAAAAATCAGAACAACATCAATCGTCAATCTGTCCTTAGCCTGAAAAGCTAAGCTGAACCATGTTATTATATAAGTTCCATAAGGTGATCTCATTATTCGTCAAGGCTGAGCTCGTCAGGTATCACAACGCGAGAGGGCGCGCGTGTCGCCGCCATCTTGTTTTTCTGTCTCTGAAAGTCTTCCCATTCATTAGACGGCGCCGAGCAAAAAATATACAATTTAATATTTAAAGCGCTTTACGTTTTTTCTTGTTGTTTTAATTAAAGCGATGGAGCGCCTGCAAGCGGCTTAGAGGTGAAATGTTCTGTCAAGACGAAAAATGATTTGGAGGGCGACGGAGGCTTTTATTCAAATAGGCCTTATGAAACATTCATCAACTATTTTTCACGTGAATACGTTTTAAATTGCTCACAACTGTCTCGTGGGCCCAGCGGTTAGCTTGGGTCACAGAGTGATCTTGAGTTGAACTATGAAATATTAGGTTTGTCTTTTTATATATGCCACTGTTTGTAAGCTATTTTTGACCTCTATAAAGGTAACGAAAATGAATGTAACTGGGAAACCAAAAGCGGTAAAAACAGTTAATACATTGATTAGTAGGATGTAGCTCTGCATGACAAAGCTCGTCTGGGGAATATTGATAAACTGTTAATTTCTGCCACCGAACAGTCTAGCTATTCTTCGGTCTGAATAATATAGATAACTAGCTGACCCGGCAAACGTTGTTTTGCATTAAACATAAAAAAAAATTTAGATGAAAATTAAATAGTAGCCGATTCTCAGACCTGCTGAATACGCATACAAAATTTGGTAAAAATCGGTAAAGCCGTTTCGGAGGAGTACGGTAACTAACATTGTGACAGGGAAATTTTATATATTAAATGTATACAGTACACGCACACCAGGCCTCATGTGTGTGTAATTTCACCTAATTTCATCTAGACACCTCTCCTGTTAAACCTTACCTGTGTCTCAGATTGACAGGTGTAGTAGTGCAGTACAGATATGGAGCGTACGCCCACCACGCTGCTCCAGTGCGGGTTTGCGAGCTAAGGTTGATAATGTTTCATTTACGATCACTATCAGATGTTGATGACAGTGACCGGGACCGACGGCTTAACGAGCTCTCCGAGGCACGGGGGTGTGACACCACCAACTTCCAGACTCCGAGCTTAGAATGTACCTATTGAACATTTCATAGAAGAATGAAAAAGCTCAGAATTATTTCATGACCCGACCCAGGAATCGAACCCAGGACCTCGTGACCGAAGCCACACAGGCTAACCACTAGACCAACGAGGTAGTCAAAAATAAATAATTTTGTTTATTTTCAGATATCCAAATTATAATAGACATATATTCAAATTCCTAGCACAGATCAACCACTAGTTACTCGCACTATAAAAATAAATTAATCGCGTTAACCCGCAAAATGTTCATCCCCTAAAATGCAAACTAAATTAATACCCCTCCAGGAGTTGGAGCTAAGAGTGGTTTAATTGCGTTATATGCTCTAAACATACCCCCCGGCCCCCGCCGCGCTCGTGCCACCCCCCGCTGGCCCGTCTCTAACAATTTGGGAAGCTTTTAGCCGCGAGATCCAAATTGAAATGATCGTGTGGCAGGTCGCACGGGCCGGGCCGCTTCGTGTGCAGATTTAGCTACTTTTTACCCGACTGCGTCAGAAGGAGAGTTATGTTTTTCGAGCGTATGTATGTATGTATGTCCATTTCTTCGGCACAAAAAATGGCAAAAAGTGTACTAAGTGTACCGTCTCATTTCTATACCATAAACTAAAATTAAAAAGTCTCAAATAAAATTATTATTGTAAAAACAAAAAACCCGACTGCTTAGAAGTTATGAACTGAAAAGAGAAAAACAAGGATCACTATATCTGTATAAAATTCAAAATACTTTATGGTGCTGCAGGCGGGGACAAATTTTGGTAGATCTTTCTTTCCCCGCAGGTTAAGGTATTTAGTCCCTGTTTGCAGCACCATAAAGTATTAAGAATTTTATATAATTTTTTTTTTATTTTGGTGAATTTTTTTACCATTTTTACTTTAAAGTAAAAAAAAAATTATTTTCTTCAGTTAGCATAATTAATGTTTCGATAATTTAACAACAAAATAAGCTTGGATCGGAGAATGGTTTCCAGCCGCTCATACTCCTGCATTTTTGCTACGCCCAATATTGAACCTGTGAATGTTATACTTTACTTAAATATCAAACTCACATTTCCGAAACTCAGGCGCCCCGACGCTGACGGGGAGGTTATGGCCCCCACCGACTTCGATGTTATGAAGTCGGGAACTGCCTGCTATCTTTACCACGGGCCCCAGACATTTCCCACAAGTCAGGGAGTCAAGTTCTTCTAGAGGTACATTAAAATAGTCATAAAAGAAGATTATCATCTTAAGCCCGCCAACCTACACTAGGACAGCATAGTGGGTCTAAGCTCCAGATATTTCCCAACAGTGAAGGTTCTTCTAGTGGGCCATTCCTTTCCAACAAAAAAAGAATCATTAAAATCGGTTTTTAAACGACGAAGTTATCCGCGAACACACATAAAAACATTTCCCTCTTTCTGACGCAGTCGGGTAAAAAAAAAGTGTGTAAGAACACTCCTCAGACTTTTTCCTATAAGAGTATGTTATTATATCGACAGACAGCAAGAATTTATGGCATTCCGCAGAAATGCAATTAATAAAACTTCAACAAACTAACTTGCTTTTATTCAATATAATCTCACTGTAAAAGAAAACTAAGCAATTCCATTGCATAAAGAAATCCTGTTAATACGTTCCCAGTTAGCAGCCGTGAGGCAGTAACTGCTGTAAATGGTGTAGTTAGTGCACTTGGGTTTAATTTATTACTCTCCCAGTTCCACATGCTGTGGAATTAGTTGTTACAGCTTTCATCGCGTGGTCACTGCAGCGTTTGGCGTCTTGCGTATGAATCTAACCAGCAATGTAGTGCACTTGGGTTTAATTTATGACTAACCCAGTTCCATATGCAGCTGAATTACTTGTTACAGTTTTCATCGCGCGGAAAATCCATAAACAGAGTAACACTTCACACGGTTTGTAAGAAAAACATCGTGTAACCTAAGCCGTTGACGTTAAATGGCATGAGTTTGCAACTGCACCGACAACCACGACCTTTAAACCGGAATGCAGCTCCTGAAGGCGGACCTTTTTTTTTTTTTTTTTTTATCGCTGGGAAATGCATTTACGCATCCCGGTCGAAGGCTGCGCAGGCAGAACTGTGCAGTCTTCGTCCGGGTATGTGGGACTCGCTGACTGGGAAGCAGCCAGAATACCCACTAAAACCCAGCGGTGCCGTCTGCGTCTCATTTGAAGCGCCAAAGGATCTGAAAATTAAGCCACTTTGACGTTTCAACGCGTACATCTGTGCACTCGCAAGTCGCAGTCTATGAGGACATAGACGCGTCCTCCCGCTCTAGGCTTCGCCTTTCACTGGCCCACTGCTGAGAACCAATTTCACCCTTAGTAGGAGGAGGAAAACAATTTTTGCTCCCCATGATGTGACCTGAAGGCAACTCCGCATCAAAACAGATGGCACAGCGAACAATGTCGGTGCAGCTTGCCGCCTTGTGCCCTATGACTCCACACCTGTAACAAAGTTTGCTCCTGTCTGTCTTCGAGGTGCACATGGACCCCGTATGACCCAAACCCATGCATCTAAAGCAGCGCAAGGGGCGCTGCTCCAGAGCCTCAACACCAGCTGAACTCCAGCCCACCAAAAGTCGTCCGGCTTCGCAGACCTTCTTTGCGACAACCACGGGGCAGTGTGCTGTGACCGACCCCACTCTGGCACCCTGCTTTACATCTCCAACTTTTATTGCAGTTGCTGGGCAACCCCCGAACTGGGCTATCGCTGCAGCCACCTTTTCAGCCGTTGCCGAGTCATCCAAACCAGTGATCCGAAGTGTCGCTTATTTGGACGGGCAGGTTACTTCCGCCAAACCGTCTAGAGCCATTCGTAATCGGCCAGCCAAGATCTCCGCCTGTTCCTGGGTTTTCTCACTAGGGAGCTCTAGGAGCCTAGCTCCTGTGGTAGCACGGCGGATTTTCACGCCCGTTCCAATACCCAACTCCTTTAAGTCAACCTTACGCTCAGCCTGCTCAAGGAGCCGAGCATAGGTTACCCCTTTTTTTGCCGCATCCGGAGCCAAGGTTATTACGACCGCAGCGCTTTTGGGAAGAGCCAGGCTGGCTTTCGAAGCAGCCGCGGGGGGGACCTTCTGTGTAGTCGTCGGGGTAATAGAAGCAGGCGCCGCTGAACGAGCCTTCTTCCTCTTTTTACCAGCAACAGCCGCCCAACTCTCAGTAACTGGTGAAGCTTCGCTAGGCCCTGCTGTAGACGGCGGAAATCCAGGGGAAGCCGTCGCTGCACCATCAGACTCTTTTGGCCTACTGATATCTTCTGCCCGGAGGGGGCGTGGAACCTTCTGAGGAAGGAGACGCTCCTCGATGCCTGCAAAACGGGCATCAAGCATAGCACCGACTGAAGCCACGATAGTGGCTTTGAGCTCCTCTAACACATCCTCGCTCAATGTGGAAACCGATGCGTTTTTCTTCGTTGCCCCTTTTTAAGCCTTCATTGCTGTCCGTATATCATGGAATTCAACGGCAGCGGCTTTCAACTCCTCCTTGACTTTCTTGATTTCCGCTCTCAGGCGCTTATTATCAGCTCTCAGCCTCCGCGTCTCGTTCCCCTCCGTCCGGGATGCTAGGACCTCCACTATAATTTGGAGCTCCGTGGCCGCCTCCTTTAAACGCAGTGCGTACACTTCTTTCAAGTTACCGGAGCGTGAAGCCATCTGCATGATGGCGGTAGCACTCCGGCCCGCTAAGGCCCGTAACTCTTCGGCCGTGAGTTGTAAGGGGTCCTCGTAGCATGAGGTCCCACTTACTGTCCCCTCATCTGGATCCAGAATCGGCTCAGTGAACTCCCGCTGTTTGGTTTGGTCCTTGATACGCCTATTGTATACATCCTCATGACCCTCCTTCCTATCGGTGTGCAACTCAGCTCTAGCAGCAGCAATTCCACTTAAGGATGAATCTCGTGAGCTAGGCGAGACAGACTCCTCCTGGCGCAAGTAACGCGGGGCTATCCCGGTGGCCAGGCGACGACTTCTTCGCACAGACGCCTTTTCAATACCCAATGACTGCTCATCGTCCATCTCCAAACATTCACCCGTCTGGCAAGCCAGGCGGGTCAACGTTAACAAGCTCCAGCAAACAAAACAACGAAAATAAATGAAAACAGGACAAAGAAAACTACAACAACTAGCTAACAATAATAGACTTATCCATCCAGCAACACAGGTGGGTCAAAAATTACCGACGGTTAATCAAAATTATTAATAAAACAAAATTAGTAACTACCTACACGGAAAAACAACAAAATTAACAATAGCAACGACGGTAATCAACTACGTAACAACAACAACGGCCCTGAAAAGGGCCTGTTATTTAAACTACTCTGAAAGAAAACAACACGACACAAAGTAACAAACAACTCCCAGTCTATTTATAGATGCACGCTTATCGCGTACGATCTAAAAAATGACTCAGCTCCGTACGCGTCCGTCTCCTGCGCCGACCCGACGCGCACTCTCCTGAAGGCGGACCTGCTCCAACTATAAACAAATGATTGTAAACAAAAGCAATCGTGCACACATTGGTGCAGATTACGTCCGTCCAAGTTACAGGGAAATCTTCTTGTCTTCTATGTTTCTCTTTCCCACTGCTACTGCCTCTTTTTTTTCCGGTGGGAAATGCATCTACGCATCCCTCCCGGAGGATAGAGAGTATGTGGTACTCACCGGACTGGAATACCCACTAAAACCCAGCGCAGCCTTCCGCGTTCGAATAAAAGTGACAACAGATCGTTGTGGGGCATTCTACGTTGCCGCTACGATGCATTCAACATTCATTCGTCAGCGCAATTCATTTTAATTGACAGGTGTGCAAACCTGCGCCGCCTGCTACACGTCCTTCTTCGACGCATCGGCGGTGCATCCGCTGCCAACTCTCTGATTCTCTTCACCGCCTCTTTAAGCCCCATTGTGACTGCAGACCACTTTGTCTCACTGCTGATCATTTTATCGACTACGTGCGCCAGAGAGATGTCAGCCCAAGCTACACACTCCACTAGTCTGGTGCACCGAATCCACGTACGCGTCACATTCCCAACATTTCGGAATAGATTTTCTCCTCGCTACTGCCTCGTTATTCTAGTGATTAGCGTGTATGGCTTCGATTACGTAATTCCTGGACACGAATCCTGGGTGAGCTATAGACTAATTCTGAAATTTTCGTTCTTTTAAAAACAATTGCCAACCTGCACCCAACCTGCACTGGAGCAGCGTGGTGGGTCTACGTTTCATGTACCTTCTCCAACAAAAAGGGAGGCCTGGCTCTGCAGTGTGCTGTTTATAGGCTGATAATGATGTTGAGATATTTCAAAGAATAAAAAATGAACACAACTCAAGGATCAATTCAACTGGTATTCACCAGAACCATCACCCTCAGAATATGTATTGTGTGAGCACGTGAATTTTTAAAAAGTGAGCACTTTTTTAAGCCTTCCCAAATATGAAGCCGAATATGTAAGCTGCAATAATTAGTTTCCTCGGTAAAAGTCCCCGCACTCCGCACCCCGCACCCCTCGACCTCACTCCGCACCGCCGCATGTACCTTGTCGTAATTTCAAACACACTACGCCATTTGCAGATCGTTGCAGTACACTCGAATACAAAACACTGGTTACTTTTTTTAGCACTAAAAGCTAAACATTTTGTTTTTAGTCACTTTCCGGGAATTTTACAATATTTTCCTGTTCGGTTGTAGTTTTTTCTTGCTACTATTGCGTTTATTTATAAAACAAAAGCAATATCAGTAGAAGGAGTTTTCTTATTTACGATAATCATTAACTTAGTGAAAGAATTTGAAAAGTTACCTAAGAATCTGCTAGTTATGCGCCACAGAAGAAATCTCAGAGTCACTGAGTGAGCGAAGAAGCGGAACATGCTTCAAGTTTATCTGCGTCAGATTAAAAATGAAAATGTCTGCAGAAGAATAACATCAGTCAATGATTCACAAAACAGACAATGGTGTGGTTGATATATACAAAACTCTTATGAAAGTTGAGTTTCAAGGTTCAAAAATGACCGACGACATTAAATGGGTTACCAATAGATTGAAAGAAGTAGAAACCCGTTATAACTAGTTGGAATTTTAAATAAATAAATATTGTAGGACAATTACACACATCGCTATATAGCCCCAAAGTAAGCGTATTCGTAAGTAGCTTGTGTTATGCGTGCTATGATAACTGATGAATATTTTTATATATATTATGCATAAATACTTATAATAATTATATAGATAAATACCCAGACACTGGAAAACATCCATGCTCATCACACAAACATTTTCCAGATGTGGGAATCGAACCCACAGCCTAGGACGCAGAAGCAGGGTCACTACCCACTGTGCCACTCGGCCGCCAAATCTTTATTTCAAATTTTCGTCTTACGAATGTTTATTTTAATCTTATGAAAGCTTTAATATAACAGTTGCAATCGATAAAAATATTATTTCGCATAACTCGTTAACATTTATTATAATGTTTCCTAGTTATCCAACAGTATGTGGGGCTATGTCCAACAAACGCGAAACTGTCACGGTGAAACATAAAACTTCTCAATAAAGTTCAAAAAGTTCAGCTGCAAATAAAAAGTTCCATCTCGCAGTCAGCGAGTTTGTGCGCGACTGTAAGTTTTGAAATTGTCAAAACCATTTTGCTTTAGTTCGTCGCTTGATGTTAATTCTGCCTTGGAGTCTCTACTCCACTCTCGAGTGTTTCTAATGTACGAGCTTGCGTTTTGCCTCCAAAATAGAAGTGTATTTAGTGTGGTAATGTTGTCACCCTGTTAGCATAATACTGCAGTATTGGGTGTTCTTGTTTTAGAATGCAAAATAACAGTTTTACCTACTCTCATAATATCATTCAGCTATCTATGGTGTGTGTTAGAAACCTGATGGATATACCTTAATGTACGAACGAGGAACATTTTGAGACCATATTACTTTGTACTCTATGGCTGGTTCTTGGATTAGTTTATTTATGGATCGGTATTTGGTGTAGTATGACAAACTCGCACATGAAAAAAGGGACCGTTTTTTGATAATGATTGAAGTTAATATCTAGAGAACTTTCACCGTGTATTTATCAAGACAGATTCAGGACTACATTTTGGGTCGGCCGGATAAGCCTAGTTGTAAAACTCTTATTATACAACAGCTTAAAAATGTTGGATCAAGGGTCGGATACAGAAGGCAAGTAATTCTTGAAACGACGCGTATTGTGAGGGAGTTTCTCACTCTGGAGCCCTAACCACCGGTTGCTTGGACCCCCGGGCCCTGCAGCAGACGGACTTGATTTAAAAAAAAAATTAATAGTGTTTTTTTTACTAATATATGTATTTAAGTTTATAAGCTGTTTGGAAAGCGTCGGTATATAATTATGTCTGTTTGATACTTTTGTGCGATACAGTTACCCACGTCTATCGAGTATTGTACCACCTCAGTACTTTCATTTAAAGACAATTCCAATTTGTTAAATATGTAACATACTTAATATATACATAATATTCTTGTTATGTTTTCGATACAACATAAAAGATGACTTCGCAATTGAGCACTGCAGACTCAACATCGCTTGAGAATGCTTTAGAAGTGAGATTTTTTGCAAAATAAGTAAATTATTAACATGAATATTTGTCAAATATAGATCTATTCCCATTAAAATAGTAACTGAAGTCAGTAACAATAAGACAGTAAAACACGCAGTAAATCATCCCGACAAACAAGTGAGAGCCAGCAAGTAAAAGTTGTGCTAATCTGGCTAAGTGCCGTAATCCGCCGCCGACTAAACCTCTCCTAACTTAACAGATTGCTCGCAGAGAACAGCTCGTATATCTTACTGGACGCAACTGTTATACAGTAACGGCTTTATGGCTCTATCGGCTGATGGATTGCCTGGACCTTGACTGGCTATGACATTGACACGTCCCTTTTTAAAATATCTCACTGATTACTGTTCATTTCTTTACTCACTTCAAGTTAGCCCTTGACTGCAATCGCACCTGATGGCAAGTGATGATGCAATCTAAGATGGAAGCGTGCTCACTTGTTACGAGTAGGATGAAATGGACACCGCTTTGTGTATTTACCCGTATTGTGCCGGAACTGTAGTACCACGCCACGTTTGTACTGACATTCCGTTCGCACATGAATGCGTTTGGATTTGGTGCAGTTACTAGATCTTATCTCAGCTAATTATTTCCTTTGAAATAATTATTAAAAATAGTAGTGCAACCCTGCTAAACACATGGACTCCCACCCCGACCCCTGTTCTCCCGCACCGGCCTGGCAGTTGTTGTCAAACCCATTAGTTTCAATTCTATGTGTATTTTTTAGCAGATAAATCTTCGAAATTTCCTTAAGTTCTAGTTCTAGTTTTCCTAAGTCCTATAAGTATTATTCTTAATTCAGCAGTAACAGTTCATAATATAGTTAACGTAGTCCTAAATAAAATCAATATGATATCGGTAACATGTTGACGCTGTTTTTGTTTTGTTAACCGACGAAAAAAAACGGAGGAAGTTCTCAATTCGACACGTATATTTTTTTACGCGTAACTAGGTATTTACAGAGTTTTCCGATTTTGTGTGTAAGTATCGGTAGCTTTTTGGCTACAAGTGCCGTATAATATACTATGACAGTATCGTACGAGTACGTTACGTGACGATAAATTACTAACAAGTAAAAAATAAAAATTTTTAACAAAAAATAGGACCGACTCAAAACGCCCTAAAAAGTAACTGTGTCATTTAGTTGCAAGCCAAAAAGCCAAACCCACAAACTGCTTTACAACGTTAAATAAACGTTCCTTAAACTTACTGGCACCGACTTCATAGATATGTTTAAGTAAATTAAAGCATATACTTTTTAGTGCGTTTTGAGTCGGTTCTATTTTTTGTTAAAAAATTTTATTATTTTAAATCCCATTTTATAAATCAGTGAACTTTTAACAAAGTAATATTAAAACTCCATTTCCATCCACATAAAAAGTCCGCTTGTATGGTTTGTATGGAGTTACAATGAATAATAAATAAAGCCGACGTTGTTCGCGAAGAGGGCTTACAGCAGGGGCACCATGTTAACAATCGCTAAATGTAGACACGGATGTGTGTCCGATCATGTCCGGATGATTTCTCTTTATTAACCGACGAAAAAACGGAGGAGGTTCTCAATTCAATGCGTTTTATTTTGTTTTCTTTTTATTTTTTTTACCGACCCCATAGATATGCTTAAGTAAATTTAAGCAACTAAATGGCGTAATTATTTTTACTTTTTAGTCGGTTTAATCTTTTTATTAACTTTTTTTTATGTTCTGTAATAGGTAGGTAATTATGGTCACTTGATAGTAACCTATGTCTTAATTTAGGTTTACAATTTGTAGAGAACCTAGAACAATTCAAGAAGAACACTATACTGTATGATGAGCCAGAAAGTTTTACGCAAAAGCTTGTAGAGCTAGGAGCTTTGCTCTCAATAACATCTGATAACTTTTTTACAGTGAAATATGAATTTATTACTGTAAATGAAAATGTTGTTGGTGAGAAAATTTTGTCTTAGTTAGTGCATATCTACGACACTAGCCGATGCCCGCGGGTTCTTCAATGTGAATTATAATTTTTACTATTCAACAAGCTGTTGTTAGTTTTCCAGTCTTGTATAAATTAGAAAAAATATTATTATAAAAAAAAACATTATTATAATATTTTTTTTGACACTTTTTAGTTTTAGTTTGAGTTATAGAAATGAGATGGTAATTTTTAGACATTTATTTGCATTTAAATTTGCATTTACATTTTAACACTTAACAGTAATGTAAACATGTTATGATAAATATACTGTTGAAATGGCCTTTTTACGACCTTTGATATGATACCCATATTATTAATATAATAATAAAAGTATACACATCCCCCTCATTTATCCCCACTTACAGCCGCCATTTTGAAAATTTGTATAGCCTATGTCATTATCACAATTCTGACGAATTTAACGACACCTCATGTGTCAAAATCCCTCCTGCCGTTTAGGCTGTAGCGCGTGCCAAATAAATGGACACACATACTCACATACCCACATATATATATACAAACATACGCTCGAAAAACATTACCCTCCTTCTGACTTCTGGTTAAAAAGTAACTTATATGTAGCGTGAAGTTGGTAAAGACGTACGACTAAGCGATGCAGTGTTCTGGTACGATGTCGTGTAGAACCCGAATTTCATCCAACTCCTAACAAGTTATCCTGCTGCCATTTTAGATTGTATCATCACTAACTATCAGGTATGGCTGCAGAAGCCATAGAAGTAAGTGATGATATTCTTCTTAATCTTAGCAAAATCCTTTTGAAGTTGCGGAATAAAGGAATAGCAAATATACACACCTAAACCTTTGTTATATTAACGTGATTTTAAACTAAACAAGCTATATAAGGACAGTTCCTATGAAATCCTATCACATGTGAACCCTTTTTTTTTTTTTTTTTTTTTTTTTTCCGCTGGGAAATGCATTTACGCATCCCTCCCGGAGGTACTAGGATAGGTCGCGGTACCTCCCGGAGGGTATGTGGGACTCGCTGACCGGAAAGCGGTCACAATACCCACTAAAACCCAGCGCTGCCCTCGGCATCATGAGTGAAGCACCAAAGGATCGAAGCGGACATTCTACCTTGGCACTTTGACGCAATCCTCGATGGTTTTAAAGTCTACACGGGAGGCATTAAGTGGGCCAACCTGCGTCTCCTGCCACCCGTCCTTCTTCTACGAATTTGTGGGGCATCTGCTGCCATCTCTCTTTCACGTTCAGCTGCTTCTTTGAGGCGTATTACTTCCTCGCAGAAAAAGACCATCTCCTGCCATTTACTTTCGTTGCTGATCATTAAGTCTATGATGTTCAGCAACGAAGTATCACCATTAAAAGCAGCCAGCAGTGAGTGCCGTTGCGGAGCCCAGGCCACGCACTCCACTAATGTGTGATATGCAGAGTCCTCCTGTGCGTCACACTCCCAACACCCCGGAGTAACTTCCCTCCTCGCTATTTTGTTCAAGTACTTACCAAAACATCCGTGATCTGTAAGTACCTGAACAAGACGATATGTCAGCGACCCGTGACGTCTCTTAAGCCACCGCTCCAGGTGTGGCTGAATTCCTTGCACCGTCCAAATACCCACAGTCGAGGTGTCTAAGTTTTCTTTCCACTTCTGGACTAAACTCGTTTCTGCGAGATTCCTTACTCTATGGATACTTGCCTGCACCACTAGCTCACCCCTTCTTCTCATGTCTGTTCTATATTTGTAAACTTGCGTAAGCACTTCTGCTTGCAACTCCCATGGCGGGTCTCCGGCTAAAAGAGTGGCTGCTGTCCACGAAATCGTACGGTACCCCCGAATCGCACGGATTGCAATTATACGCTGCGGTCTCCTCATCATACTCTTGTTACGAGGCGACAGTGCATTGATCCAAATAGGAGCCCCATATAATGCCATGCTCCTAATTACACTCATATACAGACGCCTGCAGGAAGAGGCAGGCCCTCCAACATTGGGCAACAATCTTCCAAGAGCAGCGGCAGCGCCAACCAGTCTGGGTCCTAGCTGCTTAAAGTGCTCGTTGAAGGTCCATCGTCCGTCCAAAATTAGTCCCAGGTATTTCATGTGACGTTTAACTTCTATCGAAACGCCATGAACATAAACTTGTGCCCCTCGGGGTGGACCTCTGTGTGGACCGTGAAAAAGAATGGCCTCTGTTTTCGCTGAAGAAATATGAAGACCTAATGCTCTTATTCGGTTAATTACTAATCCGCAACCGATACTCGCAAGACGTGCAGCCTCCTCAAAATTTGCCCCACTTGCAGTTATAAGGGTGTCGTCTGCATAACAAAGGATTCTCATTCCTGGAAGCAACGGACTACGCAGAAGCCAATCGTATCCAATGTTCCACAGAACAGGGCCCAGTACCGAGCCTTGTGGAACGCCACTGTGGACACTACGTCGAACAATCTGACCGTTACTCCCTTCCCAAGAAATTTTCCTATCTTGAAGATATGCCTCCAACAGTCTTTTCAAGTAGTGAGGTACCAAGTGATATTTTAGCGCCTCTAAAATTGTTTCGAAGGGAAGGCTGTTGAAGGCGTTGCGAACGTCGAGTGAAATAGCAAGAACAACCCTTCCTTTCTCGATTTCTTCAGCAGAAAAGCGTTTAAGTGTCTCTAAGGCGTCCAAAGTCGAGCGACCTACCCTAAACCCATACTGTACCTCTGAGAGTCTTGGTCCAACTGAATCAATGTGCTCAATCAACCGGTTGACAAGGATCTTTTCAAAGAGTTTTCCGGTCTCATTGAGCAAAATGATTGGTCTGTACGCAGACGAGGAGTCTAGCGGCCGACCTTCTTTCCTTATGAGACAAAGTTTGCCCTCTTTCCATTTTTTTGGAAAATGACCTGTGTGCAGGCATTTTTCGAATAGGGTCTGCAGATGTTCACCTATAATTTCCGCAGTTTCGGATAGTATTTTACCTGGGACGCCGTCTGGTCCTGGTGCCGTCCTTTTATTACGCAGGCGGCTGAAGGCCGTCTCCATTTCTTCCTCTGTGATTGGAGGAATTGCATCTTCGACTCTGTTGTCCAAATTTGTAGACATTGAAGGAGGAGAGTGGCCTCTCAAGTCTGGAAACAGCTCGTCTACTAATCGTATCAGTGAGTCTGGCCGCATGGTCTCAGTAACAGGCGCACCACGTGGACGAAGTTTATTTCGAGCGACGCGGTATGAGCGCCCCCAGGGGTCCCTGTTTAGGTCCTTCAACATCTCCTCACGTGCGAGCTCTTTAGCCTGATTAATGGCGGTCCGGAGCGCCTGTTTGGCTTGTCGGTACTCTTCATGTAATTGTTCCTCCAAAGTCGGATCAAGGCCATTTCTTCTACGGCATCGTACGAAAGCCCGTCGGGCCCTTATGCAGTTAACTCGAAGATCAGCAATTTCAGATGACCACCAGTAAACACACCTACGTCGGCTGTTTCCACGAGCTCTCGGCATAGAAGCATCGCAGACCATGGTCAGAGTATTGTGCACAGAGTGAGCGAGCTCCTCCACGCTAGCATCACTGTTTCTACCAGCAGAGGACCACCGTCGAAGAATAGCAGCTTCCTTTGCCAGCTCACGATCGAAACGGCTTATCACCCAGCGAGGGAACCGATTCGGGTTTCGTGTGGTTATGGTCGTAGTCAGGGAGGTGGAAATCTCGAAACGGATATAATTGTGATCCGAGAGTGTCTCCATATCCTCTTCTACCCTCCAATTAATGACTTTGTTTGCAACCGACGCTGTAGCGAATGACAGATCTACAATTGACCCTCCGTGTCCCCTCACGCAAGTGTACGTAGTCCCTCTATTCAGGAGGGAGAGGTTCTGAACAACGGCCCACTCCTGCAGGGTTCTGCCTCTAGCATCAGTCCTAGGATTTCCCCACATCCGCGATTTAGCATTGAAATCGCCAAGAACGATTATATTTCCAGGATGCCGGAGCATGGCTGCCCTTACGGAATCAAGAAACACCTCAAACTCGGCCAGACACCGGTTGGGTGAGAAATATATTCCGACGACTATATATTCCCCCCATTTCACAATAGCGTAGCCTGGACCTTTTTCTAAAGATTCGAGAGGGGGGCCTGAAGTATGCCCAGTCACAATCGCCACCAAGTTATCTGTGTCTCCTACCCAGTGAGGCAAAGGAGGAATATAATACGGCTCACTTACCACGACAAGGTCTATCTTCAACTCTGCTGTAGTTTGCATTAATAGATCTTGAGCCCCAGCAGAGTGGTTAATATTCGACTGGAGGAAGCTTATATTATTATGTCCCGTGTGATTCATGACGACATTTCAGCCTCATTTCCCGCCTGCTGTCGCCTATCGGTAGAATTAGACAACTGATTAAGTCTGCCCTTTGTGTAAGGAGGGTTGCAACTCTTTCCTCCTAAAATGTGATTTGTCGGAAGCCTAGAATCTCTGCAGACCGCGCAACAAATTGAACCCGAACATTGCGTAGACTTGTGACCATCACAACCGCACCGGAAGCACACGTTGCTTCGATCTACTGTCGAAGGGCATAGAGGTCTTGTGTGTCCTAGACCGAGACACTTAAAACAGCGTAGAGGGCGCTGATCAAGGATCTGGACTCTTGCAGAGCTCCAACCTACAAGTAGTTTTCCTGCATCACTCAAAGTTTTGGCAGTCTCGATAGGACAATGCACAGTTGTAGCACCCATACCCCTAGGGCCCATCTGAATATCACCTACTTTAACGTTATGAGCAAGACAATTTCCAACCCGAGTGATGGCAGTAACCACTTTTTCCGGCGTGACTGTGTCGTCTAGGTCTGTAATTCTGAGAGAAACTGACTTGGTAGGTCGAGTGACACTGGCCATACCGTCCAAGGCGGCCCGGAGCTTGTTTGCAAGGTGTTCCACCAGTTCTAATGTTTGCTCCTTCGGGAGCTCTAGTAATCTGGCTCCCGTGATAGCCCGGCGGATCTTAATCCCTTCGCCAATACCGAGCTCCTGTAAGTTAATTTTTTCTTCAGCTCGCTCTAGTATCTGAGCGTATGTAACGCCTTTATTTGCTGCCTCCGTATTCAGTGTGATCACTACCGCAGCCGTTTTAGGGGGTTCAAGCGTCGGAGGTTTCCGTTGGTTAGTAGCAACGGGAGTAGCCATAGGGACCGTCTGTGTTGTGGGGGGAGTGGTTTTCTTCGCCTTCTTCCCTCTTTTAACAACCGTAGACCAGTCTGCTTCCATATTCACATTATAGCTACTGGAGCTAGCCACTACGTCTGGTGACTCAGAGTAAGCTGCAAGCTCGTCACCGTCTTGCGTTGTCGACTTTTTTTGAGAGTTAGAAGAAGCTGATGGAACCCCCTGTTTACGACTATCCGATGACAAAGGTGGGCGGAGTACCTTTTCGGGAAGCAGTCTCTGTTCGATGCCCGCAAATCTAGCATCAAGCATGACACCCACAGAGGCAACGATGGAGGCCTTTAACTCTTCTACTACCTCATTATTAAAAGTGGTCGAAGATGCACCACTTGCCGCCATGCTTGATTTCATTTCAGAAAATTCCCGTCGGTGGGCTTTTAACTCCATCTTAAGTTTACCAACTTCCTTCCGGAGTCGTGCGTTATCAAGCCGCAACCGACGAGCCTCTTCAGATTCCGTCCTGCTAACGAGTGCATCTACGAAGCCTTGCAGTGCTGAAGCAGAGTCTTTAAGGCATCTTGCAAAGTTGCCTTTTAAATTCCCTGATTTTGAAGCAACATGGATAATTGCTGCCACTTTCTTACCCGCAGCCGCTCTTAGCTCCTCGGCATTGAGGTTGTTAGGGTCATCATCAATTGCCTCTGCGCTAAGGCTTTCTTCTGGGTCCGGTACGGCCTGAACTGTCTCTTTCCTGAAGATTCTATCTCGGAGTCGTTGGTTAAAAGCCTCTTCCCTTGCCTCTTCCGCGGCCTTTTTAAGTTCCGACCTGGCCCTGCCGATACCTGTCCCTCGCCCCATAGGGGTCGGGTCTCGAGAAGCCGACGACGCTCTAGAAGGCGATGTATCTCTAGAGCTTATGTAATCCGATTCGTTATTATTTGGAATTCGAAAAATTGGACTTCTATTTCGAAGGTCTTCCCTTGGGGTAGATGCCAGTTGGCGCCGTGTCCTACGAGCGATCCCCGCCTCCGGCTGCGACGACATGTCGTCGCTCATTTCTATGAGTCGACCTGCCGGACAAGCCAGGCAGGACGACTCTTATACTACACTAACAAAATAAAAACAACTAGTACAAAATTAGAACTTAATAGACAGACAACGAAGGAGTACGATATTTCGAACGAAAACCAATAATAAAACAAAAATTTTTTTCTGACACGACTACAATTTGGGAAGAAACGGCTAAATACAATATTTAAAACCAATACTTGAATATTCTCTCGAGCGCGTAAGCGCGTAGTGCAGGCGGCTAAAAGTAGGTCACGCGCCACACACACACGCGCGGCGGCGCTGCGAGCTCCGACTATACCAACCGAATAACACCTTAACAATTATTAAGATGTTACTTTGTTGATGCAACAATAAAAGAAAGAACACAAAAACAACATAAACTCTACAGACAATTCCTACTAACAAAAATCAAATTAAAACAATGTGTGTAATTCGACAAACACGAGAAGTAAGTAGCTGCGTGTCGCGAACGGAGCGTAATGCACGTGCGCTCGCTTCCACGCCTCAGCGCCGTCTCATCACATGTGAACCCTGCTGGTACTAAAACAGAGCGGAAGAGCAACCTTTTGTGTGTTCCCGTGCGAGCGCACAATTATAGGATTACGTCCGCGGCGCGAACAGTTGATGGGGATTTCAAAATCTATCAAAAATAAGCTGCATTGCATCGACGTGCTGCTACGTCTGTACTTGTACTTTGTGTATTGTCAATAGAACTGTAACCCTCTTCCATCTGAGATTGTAAGATTAGCAACCATCAGGTGTGATTGCAGACAAGGGTTAACTCGTGGCAACTTGTGGATGTAGAAGGTTTAGGAGCATAGTGTTTAGAAGACCTTAGAAGAGGCCTATGTCCATCCATGGAGGTCCATCGGCTGATAATATTGACAATGATATTTCGCTTTGTATTTTTTATTAAACTATTCGAAACGCCAGCATCGAACCTAGCTCCTGTTCAATTATCGCTCTTAAGGCGCTCTTAAGGCTTACACTATTTATTATTGTTGAAAAAAGAAAATGAATAAAGATTTTTAACCAAGAGCTGCTCTTATTGTGAAGGAGTCACTCGAGCCGTGTCCCCCCTCTCCGGCCGTCAACAACTCATCGAAGGGTCTCTTGACACACTGATACACACACATACACACACGCATACTCACATACACACACATATGTACACGTATATACACAAACTGCACCTCGCTGTCCTGTGGAATTTAAAAAATTTTACAGAATATTTTTTTTAGGGTTCCGCATCTATAAAGGAAAAAATGTGCAACCTTACTTTACTCACATCAGAGCAGCGTGGTGAGGTTATACTACACACACATACACGCACGCACACTCACATACACACACATATGTACACGTTATATACACAAACTGCACCTCGCTGTCCCGTAGATTTTTAAAATTTTTACAGAATATTTTTTAGAATATTTTTTTAGTGTTTAGCATCTATAAAGGAAAAAATGTGCAACCTTACTTAACTCACATCAGAGCAGCGTGGTGAGCTTATGCTCCATATCTCCTTTCCTAGGAGGAGAAAGGCCTGTCCATGTAGTAGGCCGTTGTTACAAGTTCATAATGATGAAATTATTCGTCATTATTAACCTTACCTTGATAAAGTAATAACTGTGGTCTGTGGTCATTAAGCACAGACCAATTTTTGTCATAAACATAATAGGAGTACGCGTGAGCGACTCGGCGCTAATTCGTCGTTGATTCATGGGCGACCATTAGCAGTATTAAGGTCCGCCGCGGCCCATAAAGCATCAATAACCTAAGTGGTTGTCACGGCGCGAAGATAATTGCCCATAAATCAGCGTCGGCGTAATAAGCGATTGATCGCCGCATCCGTCAGCGGACGAACGATGAATCAGCGCTGAGTGCCCGCGCCATGCCGCCGTACGTCGTGTGCCGTGGAGAACGCTGATTCGCGCTGATTCGTGACGTCGTGACTAGCTTGCTTTCACTCGCCTTCTCGTCGAAATACCGTACAGAAGTAACCAACATACACACTTACACAGAACCTTGTACTTGCGCGCAGCAAATTTTATTTATTTGTTTAGTTATTTCGATTTCTACTATTTTGGGCTACCCGCTTGAACCACGATGGTTCTCCGATCAATATTCTCTCCCCTACAAGTACGGAGGTCTGTCCCTGCTGGTCCACCGTTATTATGATTATGACAAAAGCATTAATTTATATAATAATCACCAAATCGTCATAATAGAAAATATCTTGTCAAAATACTTTCATTTATTAATATTTTTGTATTTTCATTGACTGTTTTCCTGATTTTTTATAGTTTTTAGGAATAAGCATAAATTTTTCCTCCTCTTCATATTATTTCTCGGAGATTAGAAAAATCTAGAAAAGCTCTCTCTCGCGACATCAATCTCAAGTTAATCTACCTGTGACAGCGCTCTCTAGCGCGACGCCGGCCATACAAAGCCTTCGACACACTTACGCGCACTATTAATTTTCCAAGTTTTTCTTTCTTCTTGGAAATTTTTAGTAAATTACCCCGAGCAAGGAAGTCGTCAACATCTGATAGTGGTCGTAAATGAATTAAACATTATCACTCTGAGCCCGCCTTCCTGCGTTGAATATAGTATCTAGTGCAGGTAGGCGGGCGGCGGCAGGTTAACGAGATAGGATAGGAGATTTATCAGGTTTTTAAAGTCTACTATTGAACATTTGGTCGTTAGTCCATGCGCGCCGATGGACAGCATTATAGACTTAACCCAAGTACTTACACGACTTTGTGTGGAATTACTGATCTCTATCAACTGCGACGGCCTCCGCGACGCAGATGTGCAGGGTGGATTTATAAGAGGGAGGTAATGGGTTCAATTCTCGACTGACCTGATTTGCTTAATTGGTTTACGAGTAGGTCTGTAGCTGGTGGAAGCTTTCGGTCGTGGTTAGTTACTACTCTATCGGCAAAGACGTCAAGCGATTTAGCGTTCAGGAATGATGTCGTGTAAAAAAGGAAAGTACGAATTTCATGCTATTCCTAGCAACTTAGCCCGCTGTGATCTTAGATAATCACTTAGCATCAACTGTGGTTGGAGTCAAAGGCTCTAGCTTCGAAGTTAGTTTTTACATTTTTCATAGACTTTCAACCTGTTTTTAACTCGATAAAAAATATCATAAAGTTGCTGTTTGTGTACTGAGTGCTGCTTCTAATAGAATGTAAAAAAAATATTTGGTAAATAAAAAAACTGCATAATAAAATATTGACGTTTCTGTTACAATACCGACTGACTGGACTGTTATAATAGAAATTATTTGTTACATAAATTTATATCTGTATTTTAAATTTCCAAGAATGTTGAACTGTAACTATTTTCTCAATAAAAAGTGCTGTACATATTTGCAGTTTAGTGATTACTTATGTAATGACAGATTAAGCGTATGCTAACTAAATAATTACGTAATAATTTTTTGAGATGATAGTTTTTAAAAATGCAAGCATGAAAGTCTAGCACTTGTAATAGCAGAAGTGGGGCAAAGTAGTTACGTAATATGTAATTATTAATTACCCGTGACCCGATCAACTGTACCAGCGTGCGAGGGCAGGGCACAAAGAAATGTAGGTTACATCTCGTCATACCTGCTCCCTGGAGACGCCCGTTGCTCGCAGCAATGGCAGCAGCTCTCTGAGTAAACTAACGTACGTACTGTTACTTGCTATCTAGAGGAACGCTGCATTTAATAAAGCAAATAGACTGTCTATTTGTCTATGTTATGGCATAGTCATTTGCGCTGATTTATCATTATTCTTTTTCTTAACTCCTGTCGTATAAAAGAGGGGTATTATAACTATAACGTGTCTAACATACATGTTATCGAGCGATTCACATGTCGAGAGATTTTCAACTACACTGAATTTGAAGTTGTACTATTTTATTTAAATAAAATATTGCTATTATTTATATTTATAAATAATAGCAATATTTCCATTTTCAACCAATTAATCGTAACTGTTAGGAGTGAGTACAACTATAATATATAACTTCTTCGAAGAACGGGGATCGAATCCTCGACCTCTCGGTGTCGAGACCGGCGTCTTGACCGTGGAGTGAGTCTTTTAAGGACAAAAATCCATGGAATGAAAAAATCCATGAAAAAATCTCGCACAAAACTATAGATAACATAATTCCTAATTTGTGTGAAATATCCTTCCGATAACTATTTCCTGCCGCCTGGTGAAATAAAGTAAATAATTATGCCTTGGAATATATTTCCTAGGTGTAATTTCAAAGTTTAATAAACTCCTACGGTGCTATTATATGTCTTCTGTTAATTCAATTCCATTAGCAATAGGCGCGCCAAGCGAGTCGTATTCGACCTAAGAACAATAACGTTCAAGTTTGAGCTACAACAACATTACAAGTTACAACATAGTTGTACAACAACAGCCTCCCAGCCTCCGTCCGACAACATCACGCGGCGCGCAAACATCTTAATATTTGTGCATAACATTCGAAACTTTAAAACTTTACGAATTAATTAAAATTTCCCCCGATCGGGGAAACTCGTCTCTCCCCGCGCTTTCCGCCCGCGCGGAACGCAAGAAAGTAATGAAATACTTTTAAAGTTTCGTATTAAATCACGAATTTAATTTGAGTTCGTAAACGAGTGCCGTATCTAGTCCTGCGAGTGGACAGAGATGTGATCATTTCACTGCGTTTGTGTCTGCTCCTTGAGTTTGTTACAGAGCTATTGCATCCAGATGTAGTAGTACTAACTTATTGGATACATAGAGTTTAGACTATCCCTACTGCTGCTTTGTATAATAATATAATGTATGAATTGTTACTGTTATGTGTAGTTGAGTTATTAACAATAAAATAAACTACAGAAAATAAATGAATAATTCTTGAAAATCTAAGACCATTTTTTCATACGACATGTGGATAGTGACACACGTTCACAGTATGTTAATTAGTTATATATACGGAGATATAATAAAATTTCTAATAACGCGAAAATGCCGCTATGGCGTCTAAATTTAGTTGACCTCCTTCGTGTTATATTATACGTACTGAATAGAGGTCAGGATTTTGGTACTGATATGCTTTCATGATCGAAACGTTAATACGGTGATGGATTTAGAATTTGATCTTTGTTCAAATATCTAAATAGTACACGGAAGAGTTTGTTCGTTTGTTTAAACGGGCTAATCTCTAGATCTGCGTGTCGGATTGTAAAAATTTTTTTTGTTTATTCTGAACGCTCAAGAGTGAAATATACTATTTAATATCAATTTATACCCATCAGCTTGCCATAAATATATATTGTTTATGTTAATGTACTGAAATGTCGTACAATATTTAACAAAAATGTAGATCTTTACTACACGGGACAGGACGGAGGATATTGCATCACGGGAAACTATAAAAAAATGAAATTGAGAGGTGGAGCGGGGAATGAGCACACTTTGTATGAAATTCTGTCTTTCAAATTAGCAGGGTACCTAAGAGGTTTTTACGCGGACGAAGTCGCGGGCGACTGCTAGTATTTTAACAATTATGAAAAATACTTGCGTATTCAAATTTTAATAGAGCACACATACATAAGCAAAACATCATTTACAGATCACGCGGTACTCATTTTGCGATGTAGACGCTTGCTAAGTATGGACTTCTCGATACTCTCACAGAAACCGAATCAACGCGGGTATAAACATTGGGCAGAGCTAAACACAAAACAATGTAATGTATCAACATGAGTATGATAACTAGAACATTTCTGTTTAATTACAGATGATCAGAAATAGGGCTCCTCAGTAGTGAGAGCAATATAAGCAACTATCTAATTGACAATCCGACCGTGACTCAGTTAATTGAAACTCCATCAGTGTAAGTGAATGAAGAGTGAACGAAGACATGATCAGACAGCCGGTCAGTCCAGTCTTCCGGTCAGCGAGCCGGTCAGCGAGTCTCTGCGGATGACGGGCCAACAATCAGATGCTTACTGTTGAAACAAATTACATTTCGCGGAGCGCTGCGCCAGGTGACAAGTGACAGCGTTTGTTGGATTTACTATTTAAACTTGTTTATTTTAATCACTAGTTGGAACTTTAGAAATGTTGGTTTGTAGGATAGTTGTAGCAGAATTTTTTTTTTTTGAAGGGGAATACCCGATTTCGCATTGGTTTAAAATGTATCCTCAGTGATTAGCGTCTCTAATGAACTGCTATACCGGTGCCTCTCTCGCGCTATGCCTCTTGGGTTCATCCACAGTGTAGCTGACCACCACTCTGATTGCTTGCCACTCCGATGTCCCTACTCAAGAGATACTGGATTTATCTCCTTCTTCTTTATAACTGATTCGCTGAAGGAGACTGCTGCCTGCCATGTTTTGTCCTCAGCCAGCATGACTGATATTAAAGCTGGAAGAGAGAGATCTCTTCCAACACACCTGACAAGTACTTTGCTGTCATCACAATGGTGACAGCGAGGCAGCGTTTCTCGGCCGATCCGACACAAATATTCGCCGAAGCGACCATGACCAGTGAGCACTTGGGTCAGTCGGAATGTGACAGAGCCACTTTTTCTCCCCAGCCAAGCATCAAAATGTGGCAAAATAGCTTTAATAATGCGTTGGCATGCGTTTTTTTTTATGTTTACCTGTTGGTAAGTGTGGTAGAATACCATTGGTTTAAAATTCAAGTACCAAAACATGCCAACTTAAACATTTTAGACTTATTTTTTGTATCTGAGGGTCTGCTAGTCTATAAGATGAATTTTGAATTGAAAAATTCTTTCAGTGTTTACATGGACAGTGGACATTGAAGTGGCGGCCATAGAATATATAACACGGCCTTCGTGGTGCTATGCGCGGTGGATTTACAAGACTGAGGTCCTTAGTTGAATCCATGGCTAGGCAAGTTTTCTTAATTGGTAAAGCTCTGGCTGTAGGGAGCCTTGGTCGTGAATAGTAACCACCCTTTTTATCGCTGGGAAATGCGTTTACGCATCTCTTCCGGAAGCAAAGCCGAAGATATCGAATCAACTTCCGGAAGGGTATGTGGGACTCCCCGGCTATACCGTAATACCGACTAAAACCCAGCGGACACGTCTGCGTATTTAGGTGGTACGCCACGGGATATAATTATGACGTACCGCGAATAGTAAGCGATTTAAATTTCCAGTACGATGTCGTATAGAAACCGAGAGGGGTGTGGATTTTCGTCCTACACTACACATGTTAGCCCGCTTCCATCTTAGATTGCATCATCACTTACCATCATCTATACTAATATTATAAAGAGGTAAAGTTTATAAGTTTGTAAGTTTGTATGTTTGTAAGCTTGTAAGTTTATAAATAAAGTTCTGTTGGGGCTAATCTTCGGAACTACTGATCCGATTTAAAAAAAACTTTCATCAGTAGAATGCTTCGTTATCGGTGAGTATCATAGGCTATATTTTATATTTGTATTGTATATATTAACCGAGTTATCACAGTATTTGTCGCGCAAGTCGGATCGCAAAAATCTGTTAAATTGGCTTTATGCGCGTACGCTGCCTTAACTATTGAGAATAATTGAAAGCAATGTATGGGAACATTTATGTATCTTAAAAAGTTCTACAAAAAAGTCCGGGACAGCACTTATCTATCTTTTATATTTTAACAGATATATAACTTTTAGTGTTTTAAAAAATCATTTAATTCATATGCTTACGTTTACGTCATCATTTATACAACTAAAATTAAAGCCTTATCAAAACAAATTATTTAGTAATCACAAGGATATTATAGATATAAGATTTGCCTTTTACAGTATGTTAATTATTATAGTTTCGGAGATATTACAAAATTTCTAAAAAGCGCGAAAATGCCGCTATGGCGTCTAAATTTATATAGCACACGGAAGAGTTTGTTCGTTTGCTTAAACGAGCTAATCTCTAGATCTGCGTGTCGGATTATAAAATTTTTTTTGTTTATTTTGAAGGCTTTGAAAATTGATATTAAATAGTATAAATTGATATAAATTTTTTACCCATCCGCTTGCCATAAATATATATTGTTAATGTTAATGTACTGGAATGTCGAATAATGTTAAACAAAAATGTAGATCTTTAGTACACGGGACGGGACGGAGGATATTGCTTTACGGGAAACTATAAAAAAATTAAATTGAGAGGGGGGAAAGGGGAATGAGCACACTTCGTTTGAAAGTCTGTCTTTAAAAGAAGAAGGGAAGAAGTTTTCACGCGAACGAAGTCACGGGCGACTGCTAGTATTGTATAAAATAATATATGTAATGAATAAAAAATAACAAATAAGGGACCGATAGTTTACATAATCGCTGTCGCTTGTGACTTAAACCGAGCGGAGATTAATAACAAAAGGTCCATTGAAACTAATTTGAGACGCGCGACGGGCTTTCGCAGAAAATCTGACAAAATACATCGGATCTATCCCCAGCTCTCCACGTGTCTCTGCTTATTATTTTCTTGTTACAAAAGATTGAACGATACAACGACCTATCATTACACGCTACACTCGCTCCGATTATTGTTATAAACAAAATATATTATGAGTTTTATTAGGTATTCCGCGACATGACGATAGCTTTTTGATGAAATGAATAGCTATTGATAAACAATGACAGTTGTTATTAAGTAAATAAAAGACTCTAAAAATGATTATTGTTATTTGGTAAACTTGACTTCTCTGTCGAAGATGATTTTTGTAAAATTGATTGCCAGTGCCACGTCACAAAAAGTCCATGTTAGTAAAACAAAGCTGAAACATCGTCTGAAAAAAAAATCCGTTATCAAATGTTTTGTTTACCGAAGTTACCTATCTATCGGGCTGTTTGTTGACGGACAGCTATAACTCTCGACATGGCTCTCTCTACGATCTCATAACTTAAGACAGCGAATGAGCGCAGCAAGGTTTGGTCATTTTCAATATAATATTTTGGTACTTTAAATATATTTTATTATGTTTTTATTGTACCACTATAGTTGATGTAACTAATATGCATATCCATGCTATAAGCAGATCTGGCTCAGCAGTAGGTCGTAAGGCTCATAATGATGAGTGGCTGGATCACTGGCTCCAGACACTCGATGTCTAAGCTAAACGAAATAGATGGCTTTAAAAATATTCGTAGTGCTTCCTCATTCCACTGGGAGCACAGTGATAGAGATAGATACACTGACTTAGAGCTACAGCCTGCAGTGGCCACACCTTTGCTATTTTATAAAGTCATTTTAAAAGCCAACGCTTTGTCAGGCCATGCTTCTATCTGAAACTACGTTAGGTTAGTACTCGTATGAGGATGCAAGTACGAGTATGCAACGCTTCGCCAACTTCGAAAGGTATTGATTGAGTGCAACTGGAGATGTTCCGAAAAAAAATACTTTTTTACGAGAACGATTGAAAGTTTCTACGAGTGCAAGTATTATCTACAGTATCATATCGAAACGCCTAATAGTTCGTTTTGGTGGAACTGCTATGTTTTCTACATTTTCTTCTAGTATTTTTGTTTGTTCTAGATATCTTACTGCTAATATCTCTAATCTACACATACTTTACGAGCAACTATTGTGAGTAACTTACAACTTGTATAAAACGACGAAGGTCTGGCCTGCACATTACAGAACGTGTTATACAAGCAACATTAACTCAGTCGCTGTTTCTAATTACCGGGCACATGCGAGTTGAGCTGAATGAATTTATAAAAGTGCAACAAATAGAAACAAATGCAGACAAATGCGGACAAATGGCAAATTAAACGCTTGTTCATACAAAAGATTAGTTCCTAGCGGCGCTGCGGCGCTGCGGGCGCGCCCGGAAATGAGGAAAATTATTCTTTTAATTATACGCCGGAGAAACTTGCGTTCAGCTGAGAGAATGGAAAACCAACTTGTGAGAGTCGGACTTGCGAGCCAAGGGTTCTGTATGTATTTTAAATAACTAAGCATGAAGAAGTTATAAAGTTATATAACTGCGATCTTGAAGCAATCGTTCCTTGTGTAGCACAGAATAGCGAGTCGGGTTAAACTTTAATTTCCCCTTTTTTGAAATAGGGATCGAATGCTGTTTGGAGCATGTATAGGTTGGAGTGTAATAGAGAATGTATTGAATACTATTCTAACACAAAGATGTACCCACTGTTTGAAATAAAATAATGTTAACGTCGAAAAACTATTGTTGTCACACGTTGAGATAACTCATAAATAGTTTAATTGGAGACAAAGTCGGAACAATTAAGTGATCACACAAGAATTTTCCGTTTTTACCGCTTAAGTACGGAACGCTATAAAAAATAAAAATTATATATATGTACCGCTTTATTTCACTTAAATGGTAAATATTTAAAAATGGATGTAAATAACTCGTCGTAATAAACACCGACAGCGGGACACGGGATTGCTTTTTTATTTTCATTTTTAAGGTTTTCCCGCCCACTGGATGAGAGAGGCCGTCACTGTCATCTTCGTGCTCAAAATTATTATTATTAATCAAGTAGCTTTTGACCTTCTATATAAATAATGCGTTAGCTTACTGAGTGTAAGTTTTCTGTTAATAACTTCCATTGCTAAGTACAGGTGGTATACCTACTTGTATCAAAATCTTTTTTTGTTGGCCCAACATTGGAACAAATATCGGCATCTGCAAACACTCAACGGAACGTAGTACATATATTACACTTAAAGCTATAAGAAAGAGTATTAATAAAATCATTAAGACTGGAAACTAATGCAACAGATCTAACAACTGAAATAAGTAATCTAAAATGCAAATGGGCAGTCATGTTTGTAGAATCAACCAAGAGTGATATCCAAGAGACGAGAAAAGATCAAGAAGAGGACAAAGAATTAAATTAAGCGATGATTTTGTTAAGATGTGGGGAGTAACATGGTCAAGACCTAGTGATTTAGCGTTCCGGTACGATGACATGTGGAGACCAAAAGAGATTTGGAAGTCATCCTACTCCTAAGAAGTTAGTCCGCTTCTATTTAACAATACATCATCATGAAGCATCAGTTGTGATGATTAATGATTGAAGCTTGTAATGAATAATAAAAAAATCGCAATGGTACGGATTAAGACGTAGGATAATCGAAACACGCTCCGAACTCAACATTTCAACAAACCTTACACAAACCGATTGATCTGTTCCGTTAACTGAGTAACAGAGCGGTCTTGTAACGCGGCACCGTGGCTGGTGATTGGCGAATGCTCAGCGCTCAGCACTCAGTGCTCAGGGCGGCTCAGGGCGGCTCAGTCGATGTGATTACTCAAGATTACGGCGAGTTCGGTGATTAGTGACGCACGGTGTTGCTACTTGTCGGGTATTCGAACAACTATTTGTGAAATCCTGCACTAGCGGTATTCTGCTACGATGTTTCTTTTATCTCTTTCTATCTAATGTATCATGTCAGAGAGAAATAAAAAGAGTTTAAAACTCACAAAGTGGAGTTTGCTACAAAATTGCTCTGCTTCTATGTTAAAATAATTAAGAAGTAAATTGCAATGTTGATTTTTGAAATCACTTCTAAAGAAGTCAGATTATTCGCTTTTCGGTTTTTACCGATCCACTAATATAGGCTCAGACCTTCCTTGCTATAGAAGAGAAGATATAAAGCCTGGCCCCGCCACACTGCGCCAATGCTAATTGGCGGGCTTCGGTGTTTAATATTTTCATTATCATAATCAGATGTCATAATGACAAAGACGCTTAATTTGTTCTTTGTCAACGAGGGTGTAACACCACCGCTTAATTGATCAGTATTATAAACTAGAATTATTCCAAATTTCGAACCTAGGGTCTCTTGAACCAACGAAGCAGACAGTTAAAGCTGTAGAGAGTGCTAAAGAATAAGATAAACATATGCTTGAACATGATAACCCTTTTTCTACAGCAGGTAATTAGTCACCCCGTAGCCCGCGGGGTTGTTAACACGGACCGGCGGTAAAACAATAGCTGGCTGAGCTTTATGAGGCGCAGTGCTCGGCGGGGCTCAGCGGGGCTCAGTTCGCTGTCGGCGATTAGTTCACTAAGTCACTAAGCCTCGCCGATCACTTAACCCTTGGTGTAGCGACCAAGGGGACAATATTCAATATTTTTTGGTAATATATCGACGTAAGATATTTTTTCAGAACGTCATGCTGCTCTACGATAATATCAACATATTTCGAGTATAGCTCTTTTCATCGCTAGATCAAAGTTCTCTTATGAGGCCCATACTTAATGACTAAACCATAAAACTTAACTCAGACTGGCGCAGAGGCGAATCGAAGCGTGCGTTATCATTTTTGTCAATAACAATCTCTATTTTCGCATCATTTAGTACAAAGTTGTATTATACAATAAATTAGGTAAAAAACTTGATGCTTCGCTTCCAGTCAATCCTATGTGATTCTCGACAATACGCACTTTCTCGAAATTTCCCGAACCTTTTAAATGTTATAAGCTGACAGTTAACTACAAAGAGTTTAGTTCTGACCATTCCAATGACATTTAAAAGACGGGGAGATTCAATCTCTTCAATGAGATAAGCTGTTACCTATCAGTTAATCAATTTAACAATATTGAAATGAAACATGTACAATGTACATATTCAGCGAGTTAATCATGTTATTAGTGTGCATCTGTGCTTTAATTAACGATCATAATCTTTATTAATCTCATTAGAGGCTTCCGCGGATCATTTTACGGTTCATTATCTCCGTAGCGTGGGGAGGCGTCAAATACAGCAGCGTACACTACACGTGTAAGGAAACATTACGAAATTATCCTCGTTATAATATCCTTCCGGCGAAGTAGGATGGTTGAAATACCTTGCTTGTGAGGCAAGGTAGGCATAGAGCCTAGTTACGATTTCCGGCTCGACTCAATTCAATAATTATCAGCCTATTAAGGGCACGCTACAGGACCTGAAAAGAGGTGATAAGGAGCATAGACGACGACCTTCGTGGCGCAGTGGTATGCGCGGTGGATTTATAAGACGGAGGTCCTGGGTTCGATTCCCGGCGGGGCAGATTGAGATTTTTCTTAATTTGTCTTGGTCTGGCTGGTGGGAGGCTTTCGCCGTGGCTAGTTACCACCCTACCGACAAAGACGTACCGCCAAGAGATTTAGCGTTCCGGTACGATGTCGTGTAGAAACCGATAGGGGTGTGGATTTTCGTCCCACTCCTAACAAGTTAGCCCGCTTCCATCTTAGACTGCATCATCAATTAACACCAGGTGTGATAGCAGTCAAGGGCCGACATGTAGTCGATAAAAAAATAAATAATAGTTTAAAAAAACTAAAAACACGCTTTTTATAGAAACCCAAACTAAAAAATAGAAAATAAATTTTAATAAATTTAAATTAAGAATAGTGTTAAAAATTTCATTAACTATAAATTAATAATAGTGTAAATAAAAAAAAATTATTTTATTTTAAAAAAAGCGTGGGGTGCATGGTGTCAATATAGTTATAAATATTTTATTGACAGATATGAGTAGAGTGATTATCATTTTGATAATATCTTAAAAAGCACCCCACGCTTTTTTTAAAATAAAATAATTTTTTTTTATTTACACTATTATTAATTTATAGTTAATGAAATTTTTAACACTATTCTTAATTTAAATTTATTAAAATTTATTTTCTATTTTTTAGTTTGGGTTTCTATAAAAACCGTGTTTTTAGTTTTTTTAAACTATTATTTATTTTTTACTTTTTAGTTTGTTTTATTTATAAAAGCGTGATTTTTTGGAACTTACGCATCAGCCTATTTTGGCCTAGACACGTGGGATTATTGAATCCCTCCTTATTTTGACTATTTACACTCTCATTACCTCTATATCGGCTGTGGCCGACTTACAATCTGTACCCGCATTTGCCTGTGCCCCACCCTTAGCACAGTGACCAAGGAAACCACAGAAACCTGGCCAGAGTACAGTCGGCACGGGAGCGAGCCTTGGAAGTCGCAGAAAAACTGCGACTGCCAGGTCTCGAACCCCTGAGCGACTGTTGTACGGGCAGTTTAGCACTTAAACCGCTCGGCCACACAGTCGCTAGTAATTTATTTATTAGTGAGAATAAAATAATTATTTATAAATATTATAAATACGGGGAATCAGAGTTCAATTTCGGAGAGGGAGCCTGAGAAACGGCTACCAGAACCAAGGAAGGCCGCAGGCGCGCAGATTACCCACGGAGAGTTACATACTGACATACTGACAAACTGACAAACTGACAAACTGACATACAAGTGAAGCTAATATAAAGCGTGTAAAAAAAGACCCATCTTGCTACTCCAATGTGTGTTGACGGACTCAGGGTGACAGTTTAATTCATTAATGATCTCTATCAGACATTGATGATAGTGACCGGGACTGACGGCTTGACGTGCTCTCCGAGGCACAGTTTCTAAATTTTTTTTTAAAGATAGTTGAACTTTTTTAAGGACCAGTTCCTGGACCAAATCTAAAACAATCTATACAAAGATAAGTCAAAACCCTTAACCAATAAACTAATATGGAGACAGGATTAACGTTACTGGAAGAAGCAAGTGAAACACAATCGTAGGGTCAAAAGGATACGATTTGTCCCATAAAGTCTAAAAAACATCTGGAAAAAGAACTAATTTTAAACGAAGTATATTTTAAAATCATTTTCCAAACTATTCCTAATTTCCTAATTTAACAAAGTAATTCAAACTTGTAAAGCTGTTATCGAGCTAATATTTTGTATTATAGTCTAGGCATTGAAGGCAAGGGCTCAATTTGCCACGGGCTTGTCCCGCAGCGGGCGCGTAACATCGTTTGAATCACAATGAAAGTAATTAAGCCAACCGACTGCAAGCAGCGCTCAAGTCTAGTAGTATACCTCACCTTAGTAATATTAGTTACCTACTTGTAGAAAATACTACCTACTACTTCTATTATGCTTTATTTTAATCCATGTTTCGTTACATATTTTTTTTTTGGTTAGTTTTAACAAACCTAAATGTTTCACATTTTTTGGGCGTTCCGGGACGACTAATTTTATAAATGCAAGCTTAAGAGCAACTTTAATATGTCAACAATATTTTTTTATTCTTTACAAGACTAAGGCAATCAAATCTGATGGTAAATTATGTAAACAGTCGAAGATTGAATTGGCTTAATTTGTTGTTTGTTATGGTAACTGGTCGAATCCTCCTACAAGCCAGATCTGGATTTAAGAAAATCTTAATCGGTTCAGCCGGTAATTGAACCCACGATCTTTGTCTTATAAATCTACTGTACACACCGCTGCGCCACTGAGGCCATCAAATTGCTTGTAAAACTCGCTTCGGAAAGCACACACTTAACGGTAATATTAAGACAAAAGCTAGCCGGCTGTATACACTGCTAAACACATTACCTCTCCTTGCAATCGCAGTCGAGCAACAACGCCCCGCTCCACGCGTGTAGGTATTAGGTGAAGTCTCGACGGGGCGCATTATTACGGGCATTAGCTCTAAAGGCTCTAATATCCCCATTTGCTCGTAAATAGCTCGCGTCTCGAGCTCATCGGCTCCCGGACCTGTGATACAGTAATTTATGTCTCGCCTGAAACTGTTATAACTTGTATAATGTAGCGTGGAAAAACGTAATGTGGCTCCTTACAATAATCGTTATAATGTTTAAAAAAAAATTTAACAAAAAATTCAATTTTTTGTTAAAATTCCGACTCAAAACGCACTAAAAAGTAAAAAATAACTGTGTCATTTTGTTGGTTTAATTTACTTAAAAAAAATTATTTCGAATCGCCACGTAACTTTCTGGAACATTTATTTAAAGTAGTTTGTGGGTTCTAGGTAAAAAGTACTGTCCTTAAAGAAGAACTCTTCGCTGGCACTGTCCTAGAAAATTTTATGCTTAAGTTAAAGGATATCACTTCAGATCCTAAATGACACAAAGAGACCATCTTGGAATGTGTCCTTTCTAATAAAAAAAGAGTTTTCAAAATCGGACAACAGTACAAGTTTTGGTTAAAATTTTAATTTTTTTGCTTTTTAGTGATTTATCGCCCAGTAACGTACTCGTACATATATTTGTCAAAGAATATCATATGGCAATTGTGGGTGAAAGGAATTTCAAAAATACGCTACCGATTACCGAGACCATAAAAACAGAAATCGAAAACTGTAAACGTACTCTCCAAAATATTTTTTAAGAGTTCCTTCAATTTCCACCAGGAAACGTGTCTTTAATAGTTATAATAAACCTTGATGAGAATTTGGACCACCTTGGAAATATACCCGATCTCATAAAAAATTAAAATATTTTAGCTGAACAGTAAAAAGTTTTGTCCAACTTTAAAAAAAACTATAATTCGTCTCGAATTTGAAGACCTCCTCCAGTGTTTTGCGCGTCGATTTAAAAGACCGAATACTTGTTCAGCGCGGGACAATATATTTTTTGAATGTCTTGGACTATTGTGGGAGGATTTCAGTTGTGTGTGAAAGCACTGTCAAAGACATACCGCCAACATTTAGGTTCCGGTCGATTCCTACCTGTACCGAAAAGTAGATTTCATACAACAAGAAAACTCGAATCATACTTAAAATCAGGTTTGATAGAGTTAAGGGCCAACTTGAAGTCAATATGAAATCCATTTTATTTAAAGTCTAATTAGATAGTTCACCTATATATATGTTGAATGCGGCAACTTCAAAACTTCGAAGATTGCAGATCTGAAAATTAGTAATGTCAACATTTTAACTCTACTTTCATAATCAATTAAATAATTATTAAACTCACTGACTTCACTGATTTTTTTTTAATAGGTCCTAAAAAATTGTGTAGAGAATAAGATCTATTAAACAAAGATTAATAGATCAGTTTTACTTTAAAATATGTAGTTCGTAACTCGATAGCGACTCTACTATTGCGGGGTTCCAAATCTCGCTAGAGGTTGGTGCGACAAGACAAATTAAATTTTTCAGTGTTCACGTCACAACGTGTTTGTTGTGTCGGGGTTGTCTCACCTCCCGCTAATAGGGGATGACATTTGTGTCAGGGGATGAAATGGCTCCGTTATACGCGTCTTATCTCATTACGTCGTGAAAGCTTGTAATTAGCGGTTTTCGAAATCCTTTGAAGACATTCTAGTATTTAATAGAATCTATCAAGGTAAATATAATAAATAAAAATCAGTTGCCAATCTTCAGTTATTATTTTTTATGATGTTTAGATAGATTTAACTGTAAAAAAAAAGACGTGTGGCACTCGGAGACTGCCGCGGTAAAGCTGTTGCATAGCATTTTTTATCAACTTATGTTTACCTACTTATTAAAAGTTCTGGTATTTATCGATAGATGGAAAAACTAAAAAGTAACCGTTTAGTTTTTCCATCTATCGATAAATACCAGAACTTTAATGACTTTTTGAAATATCACACTTGTGAAAAAAAATGACTTTTTGAAATATCACGCTTGAAAAAAAAATTCGGGATTCGAACCCGCGTCTCTCTGGCAATCCGGGCACGTAGAGCACTAGGCCACGGTCCCGATAACACCGATGTCGAAATTGTGCTTTTGATATTATGTTTTTGATATCCAGGGGGGGGTTTTTTACGGAATTTCTGAATTCGGTCTCCACGCTCAGGGCTGCGATAGAAGCTATGCAATAGCTTAATAACTTGGTTTTAAAATTCCTTATTCTCTAAAATAAACTTCATTTAATGAGGTTCATAAATAACACTCAAATATCAAAAACTCTTAATATGTATGTTGTTTTATACTTTGCGAATATTAACTATTCAATATGCAAATCCTCTTTATCTTTGTGGCAGTCGATAGTAGCACAAAAAGGTGTTTACAATCGTCTTCCTATAAACGGATAAAAGTATTTGATATCAGCTTATCGCCTTCTAAAAGAGTAAAAATCTTTCGTACGGTTGGGTGTAGATACTCTTTTTAAACCAAGAAAAAATAATTTAGGATTGGTCAATATATTGTTTAGGCCAACACAATTTTTAAATAATAAATTAATGATTTTATAAAAAAAATTAAAAAATTAATGATTTTTTTTAAATATAAAAATTGATGATTTTGATGAAAGATTCTGCCATTCATATTTATATTTGGTCTGATTTTTTTAATTGGTCTTGTTGGTGGGTAACTTTGACTGTGGCTAGTTACCACCCTGCTGGCAATATCGTACCACTATGCGATTTTACGTTCCGGTACAATGTCGTGTGGCTGACAAGTACTAGAAGTAGCAGGTGAGATGGCAGTCCAAGGCTAACTTGCAGAAAATTAAAAATATACTAGGAGGCTATACGATTAGCTACAGGAAGTTCAAATATTGTAAGGTTTTGTAAATATTTTTAAAAAGCAATTGCTCAATTTCTTGTCTGCTCTTCTGCGACGATTGTGCCTCCTAAACGGGTGGTAGAATCATAAGAAAAAGTAAAACGTGTCATTTCAAAAAAGATTGTATTCAACTTAGCATTCTCATGTAAAAATGAATCTAGAATTAGTATTTAGATTTCATAAATTCAACTTGATAATTCAAAGATTTTGCTCATTATTTCAAGTAAAATGGAAGCACTCTAAATAATAAGAACATTGCTCCAGAAACATCATAAAGGCTCGTTGAAAATTATGACGTGATTATACGCGCCCCCATTAAGCACTGTAAGGCGCTTAAAGCGCTGCGTAAAGTCGGACGTGATATTGTTATAACACGTTACAGCGACAATTTCGCTTTAATGGTTACCACAAGTCACACTGAATCGCACCAATTCGCGCCTTGCATACGCACCCAGCACTGCATGCGATCCCTGCTGAGGGAAATTGTAGCGTACGATACAAGTGATAAGGTCCACATTCGGCAGGCGGGCGTGTTGGACCCGTAAGGCAATTTGGCAAAGCGTTGACATGAAGTTACAAAGGCGTTCCGTGGTTATAATTTATTTGGTTTGTGTCTTACTTCGGTCTGGTCTCGCGGAATTTGTGATAAATTTGTTTGCCGAAATTCATGCTGATGTTTACATGGAAATATGCAAATGGGAATTTTTATTTATTGCGTACTTGAAGTTCTTCTTCTGACAGGCTTTTCATTATGCGTATGTCCTTCGGTGTACCTAGGGCCTTGTTAGATTACTGCCAGCCGAGCCAACTTTTCTATCACAGAATCTTAATAAAAAATTTTAACAAAAAATAGAACTGACTCAAAGCGCAGTAATAAGTAAAAAATAACTGTGTCATTTTAGTTGTTTTAATTTATTTAAGCATATCTAGTTTAAAGAACATTTAATTAACGTAGTTAAGCAGTTTGTGGGTTCTAGGTTCTTTTTAAAGTAGAAACCTTGGCTGGCACCGACTCCTAGATATGCTTAAGTAAATTAAAGCAACTAAATGACACTGTTATTTCTTACTCCGTTCTATTTTTTGTTAAAAATTTTTATTTTTTACTTTTTAGTGATTTATCGACACGTAACCTATCCGTACTATACTCTCATAGCATATTATATGGCACATGTAGCCAAAAAGCTAAAATTTGAAGAATTTCTTCAATTTTCCCGGGATATCATCATCAGATCCTAACATGATTACTATGGAACCATCTTGGAAGTGTGCACTTTCTAATAAAAAAAGAATTATCAAAATCTGACAAAACTAAAAAGTTATGCATACATAAAAAAAAAATATACGTGTCGAATTGAGAACCTCCTCCGTTATATCAAGACTTTCTTGATCGGTGAAATCCACATTACAGTTTGTTCAGTAGTTTTTGACGTTATCGCGATAAGACACACAAACAAACATCGCGTTTATTTGTAGGAGGGACTATAGTTTTATTAATATTGATAGTGATAATTACAATGGTATAGTGTTGTGTGTGCCGCTATCGACGCTATCGATAGGGTGAGGCACGCGAGGCACGCGAGGCTGTAATCGCGGGCCCATCGCTCAATCGTGTAAGTCATTAGACGCGCCGGAGTTTTATAGCGCCACATTACTCGCGCGCGTGCCGCTACGTGCCACAGGGCTACTGCTCACACGACAGTATCGATACCTGCTCGATAATAGTAACCGATGCTCGTTAGTTTCATTTTAGTGTATTTTTTTTAAAATAGCGTAAAAACACAACTTAATAGAAATTCTAGCTTTGCTCGTATCGCTTGTTACACATGAAAACGCGCAATATTAAAAAATATCAAAGAAAGAGAAAATACCTAATATTAATAATTTTAGTAACAAAAGTAGTGTGCACCTCTACATTATATATACCACGCTGTTAACCTTTATAAATCTATATATATAATATTTTTATATAATAAATATGTAGTGTACTTGCCGTAGCTGTATCTTTAAAATAAATAAATTGCGCTTTAAAATTTGGAACAACTTCTAAGTATCTTTATTTACAACTCTCAGAAACTATTTTTGTTAATTTTTTAATTGATTTAATCTGCAATGTGCTGACCATTCCCAACAGCCTTGTATTGGTCAATCGCTTCCTAATTTATGCAGGAGGCTTCCTGCATCGAACTAGTAAACAGTCGACCAATACTGCGCTTAAAAATAATGATAGTATGATTTTAAAATATCGATAATAGGTATCGATATGTTCGGCGGCTCCCTACGATCGCGTGGCACTATGTGCGGCGCTTTAGTGCGGAACTTTTATTGCGTAAGTTTGAGCACTTTGAGCCACTTCGCGCTTCCGCGGCGGAGTTATAGCGCGCGAGTTTTAAACGAAGAATTATTTCCTTAGCTCTCTTTCGCTTTTTTTGTTTTCCATTTTATAACACTTTAGTGAATAGAGTTTTAGACATGCCCATGCTTATGAGTTTTGGTCTTGGGGAAATTTTTATAGCTACAAGCCAGAAAGTATATTTCCTATATTTACTTCAAAATGCTACAATTGAAGTGACTTCTAAGCGCTATAATGTGAATTTTTTGTAAATTGTATTGTAGTATTAAAATCCGGCTGGTAATTAATTGTTGGCTTATTAACCTTAGACACATAGAGGGTGCTATGAGCAGGTAGCTCTCAAACTGATTTTTATTGTTATTATTTTACTATTCACTACTGGACAGTAGGCTTCATGTAACTTCTAAAAGCTTCTTCTTTTTTCGAAACAGTGGGGGTTTAGTGGGGTTTGCCATCTTCGAACTACATGCCTCGCCCATTGCCATTTCAGTTTTGCGATTCGTTCAGCAAGAACGGTAGCATTGGTTCTTTTGCGTAACTCTTCATGTTTGAATCGATCACGCAGAGACAGAGCTCTCACCAAACCACAAGTCTTGAATTCATAATGCATCGCTAGCAACAAGCATGGTTCAAATTTCACTTTAAAATTCATAAATATAAATATATCAACTAGTTTCACCTTCGATAAAGTTCCCACGGCTTGTGAAGGCGCCGCCTGCCGCGAGCTAACGAGATAAAATATGATCACACGGCGCCCATTCGCCTTAACGAGCGACACAAGTCACGGGAATTGCGCCAATTCGCACCTTGCATACGCACGGGGATGCAATCATCACCCGCTGCACGATTGTCGACCTCACGTCAGAGCACATAAGGTTGCAAATCGCAACTTTCAGTCACACGCGGAATGCAATCACCCGCTGTTTTATGACAATCGACTATATGCGTTGAGTGTAAGGTTGTAATTGCTCTGGCGTGGCTGCTATTGTGAATTTCTAAGGCAATTTGGCAAACCGCGTTGACATGAAGTTACAAAGGCGCCGCCCGCTCGCTAATTTATGTGGCCGTGTGTCTTATTTTGTGTTTTGTGCGAGATTTGTATGATAACTCTTGTAAATAGTTTGTTATTTACAATTTCGTTAACGTAATATAATTAATATCATCAACTTGTAGTACTATAAATTATTGCAAATTAAAAATATATATTGTTAATAGATAATAGAAAAGTCTATAATTAAAAATTTATAATTTTTATCATGAGAGACGCGGCGTTGAGTATATATAAATTAATTAATTATTGTTTAAATTTGTTTTAAGTGGGAAAAATGAAATTTTTTAAAAACTACTCGGACCAGCGCTCATTTTTTAGTTAGATACTTTACTTATTACTATTATATAATTTGTGACCGATTTGTAAAAAATGATTTTTTTTATTTCATAAAATTTGTTTTTTACCTGGGAGGATTGAATATTTAGAATTATCGCAGATTTCGGTTAATTGGTTTGGTTTGTAAATCAAAAAACTGAAATGAATGAAGTCTTCACGTTTGAAACTGAACAAAAATTATCAATCTATACAAATTAATAAAAATGGGCCGTGTAATTTTAAATTATTATCTCTTAATGCTTATGAAAGTATATAACTCACATTACAAAATCAATTTTAGAATTTTTGTATATCTATTTGTTTTACCGGCTAATGTTTGAACTACCAACCAGATTGCAAAAATTATTTTCATATATAATTCTATGATAAACAAGCAACAAGGTCGCTACATCATACATGAGACCTGCACATGCCATGCTAAGCACATCGCCTCACATGTAACATGTATGAGATGCCTCACTAATGTATTTTACTCTCTGTTTAGATACAGACGTCGACGAGATCTAGTGACAGGTTCAGTGACCTTGTGAAAGAAAAAAACTTTAATCGAAACAATTTATTTACAAAGACACCAAATACGATCAAAATGAAACAATCTTACGGTAATAACATAATTTACTTAAGGAGCGCTTAATTACAATTTTTCATTTTAACTAATGCTTATTATGCATTTATATGTAATTTATCATCATACGATACGTTTTTTTAACATTATAAATATAATACTGGCAAAAAAATTTAAGTAGAGCATCATTCTGTTCGTTCATGACAAGCAGCGACACAACCTACAATAGCCCATGTACACCGAGCCGTGGTCGACTCGAGACTGATGTTCGAACTGTACTCCCCGCACCCTTCGGTTTCCCCTCGCGACAAATAGTGGATAGTAAATTGAACTTACTATAGTCCTTATGCAGAGAAACAAATTTTCCATACATTGTTTCGTTATATCTCAAATAAATAAAGCAGCGTTATCGATGAAAGCTCCCAGGCGGCTAAGACTTCTCCAACTTGTCCAACATTTATCGTCATATTTCATCCAGTTTACATAAAATCTTAATAAATTATATACTAAAATCTTCTTCGGGAACCACACTATCTGTTGGTGAAAACCGATGACAGTCCGTCTTTGAGTTTATCGTGAACAGACAGACAAACAGACGCGGCGGGGGACTTTGTTTTATAATATATAAGGACTCCAAATTTTTCATTACTTTATTATAAACCATGAATATGCATGCATGAAACGCGCGCAAAATTAACTGGCAGCATAACTGCACACGAAGAGAACACACCGAATGATCAAGCACTTCACCATGTGAGCGTCTTTTTATAAAGCCCGTAACGCCATTTTTGCTACAGTTTCTAATCTATGCTTTTAAACGAGGTGCCACAATACTGCAAATACGGCATATAATCTGTGTTTTGCAGAGTATACAATGCTGCCAACACTAAATTAAGTAAAAAAATAAATTTTCTTTATATTGAGTTAAATTAAGGTATTAACCTTACGAATGCTAAACGAAACTAACTTTAACGTGTCCAATATTCTTTTACAAAGCAAAAAGTTTGTGATAGGCAATAGTTTAAAATAAATTTTCGTATTATATTCAGGCCTTAAGTTTATTTATTTTTGATTTTAATGCCTTTCAAGACTAGTCGGCACTGGAAAAATAATTTTAGATTTAACACTAATATTGCGACAAAAAGATTTAAGTGTGTGTATTTTTTAGTTATAAATAAATAAATAATAAATAAAAATAAAAATCTTTTATTTCAACCGTATTAACGGTCATAGCGTGTTAGTAAATACATTAATAAACTTAAAAACTAGGTGTTAGTGATACATTTATAACTACTTATCATTTCCGTCCGGTCAGTACATACCAATATGTTTCAAATACTGACAGTGCTAATTCTGTTGGAACTGGCCAACTCTTCGCAACTGTGCAATTACTCATGGTTGCATAGAAGCAATCCACACGAGCCGCGGCGAACATACCTGAAGCACTGCAAGCATAAATGCATTTGTGATAGGCTATATTTAACTTATTATCAATAAAAGTAGTCACTACGAACTGATCCGTGAAAAGGTTAAACGCTGTACGTATCTTCCTCGAGATGTCAAAAGATTCTTTTTGTGCGTTGCCGGATTTTGGCTCTTTTTATTACCCGACTGCGTTAGAAGGAGGGTTATGTTTTTCGAGCGTATGTATGTATGTATGTCCGTTTCTTCGGCACGCGCTACAGCCTAATGGCTTATTTTTGTGAGTGCTTTAATTTGTCAAAATTGTGCTAGTGACATGGCTGTATAAATTTTCAAAATGGCGCTGTAAATAAGATGTGTGTATTTTTTTCTGTAGTCGGCACTGGAAAAACAATTTCAAAAATATAAATATTTATCATGTTCATATTACGTTTTTAACAAAAAATGGTTTAAGTGTGTGTATTTTTTAGTTATTATCAATAAAAGGTATAAATAATTAAAGTCACACTACTGTAACTGATCTGATGAAAAGGGTAAACGCTACATATCTTCCATCAGATGTCAAAAGATCCTTTTTGTGCGTTGACGGATTTTGGCTCATGTTGGCATGGTAATCTACCTATGCATTGACGAAATATCGCAGTTAGTATGAAATTCTATGCTCATCTAATCTCAAAACTAATTCAGCGATACTCAAGATAAATTAATGGTTGAAATTCGCGCGACCGAAAGTAACTAATGAAATAGCTATCCAATTATACAACTCACATACTACTTCATACGAGTTGTAACTTCGCTCGGGCTGTGGCCGATGACGTCACTAGCAGACTGTTCCCAGACAGGTGAACACAACACACGACTTACAACCCTATTCGTTAATACATAAATGTTCTATTTGCAAAGCATCTTCAAACTCCAATAACTTAAACGTACAGACCTTTCGCTGGAATGAATATAATAAGTAATAACGCATTTTAGAGCAACCTTCGGAATATTTATTCTGTTGAAAGGATTTGTTAGAAGTCTTTGTGAATAACAGAGTTCATGGGGTATCAGATGTGATCGTCTCGGGACAATGAGAAACTAAATTTCTTATAGATCTCAAATATCATATTGTTGTTTTTATTCTTGGAATTCTATGTACCTAATAATGAAAATATTACTAAAATATCTTCTTTTGTAAAAAAGTTATAAGATCTCAAGGACATCATTACTAAACACTGTCTAATCTTTCCAAAAAAAATTAAATCTGTTTTCATTCAAATAATTTAAATTCTAATTTAAATTATTTGAATGCATATAAAACTTTATATGGTAAGTACTCACATTAAAAATCTATGTGTGAAGTTTTTGTCTATTCGTTTGTTCCTTGTGTCGGCAAATCTCTAAAACTACTTACAACAAATTTTCAGTAAACAACACCTTTATATGTTGATGGTTTTATACCTTCATGCCACAAAGAACATGGTAAGCCGTCGGAATTACTCTTTTACGGTTTATTCTCATTAACATAATTATTGAAAGAGTAAAAATGATCAAGTGGGCCTAAGTTCCATATACCTCTCCTGTAAGCAGAGAGGTCTGGCCCAGTAGTGGGCACTGTGGAGCTGCGGATACTTCAAGTTCATTCATTAATTCATTATATTAAATAGGTGACTGACTAGAGCTGGCAAGAAACACAACCGTTACTCTTTTAAAATTTTAATTCTTTACAATATTAATTCCAACAACTTTGGCGCATCGAATAAAAGAAATATTGAAAATTCTTACAGAGAAATCAAAATCTAAAAGTCCACTGTCGGGTGCACGGCGCATACATAATGTCCCCGCAAATACAGCCTCAAATAGAGCCTCAAATAAATTTGCGAGTGGACTTTTCGTTCACAACGATTTTCGACCAGTATCGGCAATTTATGCAAGCCCGCAATATATATCAGATGAATTATGGTCTAGCTGACTCGACGTGGACGTTGGGCGCTGGACGTTAGGGCGTGTCCACACTTGCGGGATGCGCCAAGTGCAGTGTTCAGTGCATTACAAGTGTTTGTGTGATGGCTACGGGCTACGGCACAGCTACGCGCTATGTACTACGAGCTACGCGCTACGAGGTGATACACGGCGCTGCAGAATTGATACGATACTTTTGTCAAGTTTCTTCTTCTTTTAAATTTAATTTAACAAAATGGAACAACGGCAACAAACCTTGACTGTATCCGTGGCATTGAGTTATGCACGTTGGACTTATAAGATATTGGGTTCAATATCTTTGGTCCAGATATAGCTAGTGGGAGGCTTCGTTTGCAGCTACAACCCAGCCGGCAAAGACTAAACATTTGAAAAATGTTAGTAAATAGTAATGCTAAACATTTTGTTTATGACGAGCCTTAGAAATGCCTAGGTACTCGCTAAACGCCAACCATATCTACATAAACATTTGAATACACACATATTGCTGAATTAGCAGTATCCACGCAGATTATTATTCGAAGGATATTCGGAACTTGGCGAATCCTGCATGCCTGGATACGCCTTTAGACGTGGACACAGGGCAATGGACGCAGCTTGTAACTGTATTGAATTGGACGTATTTTAGTTTGTTATTTTAGCATCCGTTTGCGTCCAATGTCTGCGTCCGTATTTGCTCACGAAGTTGCGAGTGAACGAGTTTTCACGGCTGAATTGACTGTTCTGTCAATGATTTCTACAATTATAATGTAAAATACTTTCTGAATCGGATTGATCTGAGTCCTCTGTTCGATTCCGTAATTGGATTTTTGTTTTACCCACTCTTAACAATGACGATCGGTCGCTTACGTTGTATGACATACGGATAAACCTTTACGTCTCTAAAACCATCAGTTTAAACTTTAAGCTGTGCGTTGACAGATGACAAAACCTTTTGCATGTACAGTATTCATTCAAATATATATAAGACGCCTCATGCAAATGTCGTTCATTGTAGTTTGTATTGCTTGTTTGTACACAAACGGCGCAATATAACGTCCTGCCGTTTGCTGTCACGGCATTTGAGTCATTTTAATGCCGAGGTGCCTTGGAGAGCACGTTAAGCCGTCAGTCACGGTCACTATTATCAACATCTGATAGTGATCGTTAATAAATTAAACATTATGACCCTAAGCCCGCCAACCCGCATTGGAGCAGCGTGGTGGGTGTACGCTCCATATCCCCTCTCCTCTAAGGACGGAGGCCTGGCCCTGTTGTAGGTCGTTAATAGGCTGATAATGATGATGATGATAAATGCCAAGGTCCGCTTATAAATGTTTAACATCGACAATAAAATAATAATGATCGCTTATTACATGGCTGTAACACTCGTAACGGATGTAGCTTGTTAACGAATATGAATGCTAAATGATTGCAGTAAGTAGTGAGTGCGAGTGCAGCGTGCGAGCAGAATGAGTGCAGTGTGAGTCACAATGAGTGCAATGTGAGTCACAATGAGTGCATGAGTGTAACTTTATGCAAATGCCGGTCCGACCGCGCTGTAACTCGCTAAATAATTATGTTTCGTACTTGTTGGACGGAAGCGACATTTTGTCATTGCGTATACAGTTGTGGCCAGGATTTTATGACATACGAGTGTTTCATTTTCTCCTTCAATTTCATTGAAACATATGTATCACTCTATTTAAATGATCACTACAGAACCATATATATTTCCATATAGGAGAGGAAACAATCATCATCATCTCTATTATTAGCCTATTAACGGTAAACTATAGGATACACTACAGAACCAGAGTTTATATTTCCTTATAGGTTATAATACTATAGAGATTTTAAATGACAATCATCATCATCTCCCAATATTAATTTTAGCCTATTAAAAATTAATAATTTTAAAAGAGCGGTAAATTCTGTAGGATAACAAATAGTCTAATTTGACGTTTCAAAAGTGCTTATAATTGGCTAAAATAATGTGATTTGATAAAAACTTTATTACAGAATAGCGTTACTGGTTACCATATAGCAAAGAGGATATTGAGTTTGATCTACCACGCTGCACCAATGTGAGTTGTTGGGTTGAGAGATTTTTAACTAACACTATAAGATGTTGATGATGGTGCCTTAACACGCTCTCCGAAGCATAAAGATGTACTAACTATAGCATTTTAAAATATTAGAATTTGTTACGATAGAAAACACTATACGATATTGTCTATGGTAACGTAAGCTAATTGTCTGTCGACTTACAGATGGATTTGAAAGGACATGGATTCCAGGCCGTAAAATAAAATATAAGAATTGACATGTTAGTACAGTCGAGTAGTGTATTTTACTGTTCTTTTGATTGTTATATAGTATGTATAATATATTAGTGTAATATAATTGAGTGTTTCTGTAATTAATTTAATAAAAAGAACATGTGTTGAGTTTATCTGCTCGCGTCTTTTCCTGTCACGGACTGCATTTTGCGACGTTGCGGTAGTTTATAAAAGAATAAACAATTTTGAAGACATCGGAACATTATTTCAGCACCTAAGTTTAATACAACTTTCCATCGTCAGAATATTAACTGAAAGTATCGTTTTGCAGCCTAATCTATTCGAACCTAGCATCTCATAATTCGCAAGTTAAATAAGCTAATCACTGGAGCAACGCGGCAGTATACCGCAAAACATTTCATTGCAATATCTAAGATATAAAATAAACAACAAAATGGAAGGTGCATGTATTGAAAAATAAACTATCGAGATGGGCATAGCGCCTGTCGACACTCCCGAGCGGTGTCGCAAGTGTCGCCGAGTGTCGCGAGTGTCGCCGACAGCGACAGCGACACCTGAGTGTTCTCTGCACTCAGGCATTTTAAAATTGTATCACCTGTATAATGTACAGGGTGTTTGCGCGGAGATTTGTGCGAGCTACAGATGCACTTATGGAATACTACTTACTATAAATAAAAGTAACTTACGACTGAATTGAGATTTAAAAGGCGAGAATTATATTACTATGACTGGATTTTTCTTGTTAAAATTATTATTTTAGTCTATTTTCAATGCACCATTAGCAAAGCGTAAGATTACTAAGGTTTACAATCTTTGAAACTATCACGACCACAATCAGTTATTAACAACTGCATTCTAGGACTTAACATGCACTCATAGAAATCAAATTGTAACTCCACCCACTACAACCTGTCTCCGAGCTGCTACTGATACGTTCTTCATCATTATCATTATAATGAGCCTAAACGAAAAAGAACTGACTCTGTAGTGGGCTGTTAAATCACCTCTTTGCTTTTGAGAGAACAAATATGTCGCATAGACTCCAGCTTATCATGTGGTAATGCGAGATTTTTTTTCATTTCCAGGCTTAGGATGATCGGGTTTTTTTGGCTCTTACAACGTGATCATAATAAGACTAAATAATATTGACATACTAAGAATGATTGACGGATGAACGTCCTCTTTGACGTTATTACTGAAAATTTCTTGTGAAAAGAAAAAGCTCCATCATAGCTCGACCTGGTACTCGAAAAGTACTTAATACCTTAGAATTCAAAACTTATCGAAAACGCCAGCGTTCCTCAAAAAATTCCGAGCAGGGGTAAACGAACCATCTTTTGAAACTATCGGCGCCCACAAATCGACAGGGCGGTACGAGGGGGTTAGAAAAAAACAAAAACCGATCGCCTAGCAACCTCCCTGAAAGGACACCCTTTAACACCCTGTAAAAAGTAGGAAGATTAGGCTGAGAGACCACCTATAAATCATTTGTATGACAAGTAAAATGATTGTTCGCTGGTTCTTAAGTAAGCTTACTGGAACGAATTTAAATTTGCTTAAAAATAACTGGGTGTCTGGTAAATAGGGGTAAATAAGCGTCTCGCACTGTAGTTGGTTTCATTCTTGAAGCTTGAATTCGTCCGTTATCGCAGATAATAGCAAAATAAATAATTAACAATTTTGATTCTGTTACAACGGTTCACGTGTTGTGGGTGCTATCTCTCACACTACATCGAGTCATCCCTTATTTCAGGTAAAGTGAAAAATTCCCGCCCGTCGACTGTTACAGTTTATTTAAAACAAATTCCAGCGCCGCTCTAAACACACTTGCGGCCGTGCGATCGGAATTCGTCGGGGGTGAGCTACCCCTACACTTGCGATAACAGTACAGCGTGGGAATGGCGGTAAACGATTTGGAAAACTGAGTATTTAGAAAAAATGTTGATATAGCCGATGAAATTCGGATAGGTTTTACTGATTTTTATCATCATCATGATAATTTTCATTCTTTTGATCACCGTCATTATTACTAGCTACTCATAGTTACATACATAGCGGATGAGCTAGCTCGTAGGGGCTCGGAGTCATCTTTCATCGGCCCAGAGCCATGTGTCGCACTTGCACCATGTGTGATAAATATGGCTCTGACATCGTATGCCGAGAAGATGACGATGGCAGAATGGGACAAAGTGGAAGGCCTAAGGCACTCAAAAAGTGCGTAACATAAAGGCAGCTTTTCTAGCGAAGGTAAGTCAACTGAGCAGGAAACAGCTACGGTATGATATAGCAGCGTAAACAGGCCATTATAGCACCTGGTCTATGCTCTGCAAAATGAGTATCTCTGAGGATCCCATTTGCAGGGCCTGCAACGAAGACACAGAGTCCATGGAACATATTTTGTGTGAATGTGACGGATTGGCTAGAAAGCGAATGGATCTCCTGGCCACTCCACCACTACCAGAGGACTACTGTGCCTCCATCCTGAAAGCGACCACCCAACTCTTAGAGTGGGTGTTTGTACTGATATAGGGGAGGTGAGGGCGGAGCGAGTACAAAAGATCCAAAAGGGTCGAAGTGCATCCGCTATGGCGGGCCTCACCATTATAATAATAATATAATAATAACTCCTAATAGTTAATCATTAAAATGCTAACTGGAAAGGTTTAGAGACGACGAAGGTCATACTCCTTGCAGGATTATAGAGAGTTCCAAATACCTCATATGGAGCTTAGCCCCACCATGCTGCATCAATGCGGGTAGATGAAGATTTTTAGCATCAGAATATATTGTTAGAAGAGAGAATGATTTACTTATTGAGTTAGCAATCCAGACATGCTCTGTTGTGTAAATTTAAAAAATCTGAAGTGCAAACTTGAATGTTTGCATTGATTCTCAAACTGTACTTCACATAGAAAAAGTAGTAATAATTTTAAAAAGTAATCAAAAATCTTCGTGCCTATATCCATATAATTTTCATTGCAATATTTCCAAAATCATATTCTAGCCTCAGAATTAGTCATAATCTCTGGCATAGAGCAGTATTGTCCCCAGCGAGAGGCAAATAAACCAACTGACATGCTCTTTAGCCACGTTAATCGACACACACGTAGTGTTAATTCAGTGGCTTTCAACTGGAATGTTATTTGTGCGACGTCTCTTTGTGTTGCTGCCGCCGATCGCTACAGTGTTGTCACGCGGTTTTGTTTTCAGTGTAATGCCAATAAACCTGTCTACTGGCTTACTGGTACTGAATCGACAGCTGGCTTGTTGCTGGTACAGTTATCTGTCATATATTCTTCAAAGGATTTTCTAAAGCTGAATCAGGAAAATATTTTAAGTTTATAAAAAAATTATTAAGTAATATAATGAAATACCAGAATAGACATAAAATGCATAATATGTAAATTAAATAATTTGATGTGATATTAAAGTGTCGTCTTTATCATGTTCGATATTTTGCTCGAAATGGCTTATCTTTTGACATGAATTTTCCGCAAGTTTTGTTAATTTATTAGGAATAATCCGCATGGGTCGCAGGTTGCACTCCTTTGGTTTTGAGATAGATCGATCTAAGGTTCGATCATATTTCACAATATCGCAAACTACTCCAGTGGCTTACAATCCGACATCGACATGACCTTCATCTTTTAAGTCTGCTTTATTCTATTCTCTTCCATGCCCACACCCCGAGTTACCTAAGAAAGAGTTTCTCATTTGTTGGTTCCAGTTCTTCACTTCCCTGCAGTCTACGTTCACAGAGTGACAATAAGCTAGAAATACCAACATACCGTAGCAACTACTACAGGTAATCATTTGAAATCAAATCTGTTAAACTCTAGATTGATCTACTGTAAGATATAAGGATCTCAAAAAACATCTTTATTTTTAAGAAACGTCTGAAAACTTATTAGTTTTACACTAACACAGTTAAATCAATAAATAAATAAATTGCAGTCTGATATAGCAACATTGGCCAATCTATCCCGATATTGTGGTTAAAACCGCAAGGCACAGGTAATATAAAATAAAAATAGTTCGTACAACTCCATGCCGCAGTCTCCGGTGTGCTCGGTAAACACAATGGCTTTTAAACCAGTAGCAGCAAGCAACAAAGAAGTTATTGTATGCTCTCTATGCAAGCTCCATGCGAGCTCTCCATGCGAGCTCTCCGTGCAAGCTCTCGCTGCACTTGTGATAAATTGCACCTGTTACTGCGCCGCGAGAAATGTAATTTGTCAGACAAATATTTGATGCTGACGGCTGAGAGTAAGCCGTGTACACACCTGACCAAATATTTTTGGATTTTGTATCCCAATACTCTATTTTCATATATTATACGATACAAAAAAATATAAAATATGCCTGGTTGCTTTAGTGCTTAGTCTAGGTGGCATTGATCAGGAGGTACTAGAATACAATCTTGGGTCGGGTTAAATGGAGTATAAATAAGAGGTTATCATATTTTTTATTCTAAAAATTTTTTAGTATATAGAATTGTTAGTCGTGTTATAACCCTGTGCCTCGGAGAGCACGTTAAGCCTTGCTCCCATGTTATTCACTACAGTCTACTTACTCGCATTGGTATGGTGAATATCCGCTCCATATCGCCTTTTACTACAACGCAGGAGGCTCTATAGTGGGCCTTTAATATGCTGACAATGATATATATCTGCAGCTAATCCATTAGCTGCTGAAAAGGTAGCGTCAGCGTCGGCCAATGTCGACCAATGTTGGTAAATGTCGGTGAACGTCGGTGAATATCGGTGAATGTCGGCGTGTTTGAATGCAAACGCTCATAATAGATTCAAGAAACAAAGAAACAAGCGCTGTATTATCCCTTTGTGCGGCCGGCGGCGCTTCAACCCGTTTCAAATGTAAATGAACCCCGGATTTGAATGGATTTTAAGGGAGTTGAAAATGGGAGTTCTCAATTTGAATGTTTGTTATTGCTATCGGGTTACTTTTAACCCCCGTCCATTAAGGGTTGTTGGATGGGTGACGTAGTTTGGTTTGCGGTGGGATTTGCGACATACATACATATATGGAGACAAGAAGTGACTCGTGTGGTGAAAGGTGATAAAGAAAAAATATCAATATACTTGGATCTTGCTCACGAGATTCCGCCATGTGGAATGTTGACTCAATCGTTATAGGCATTTTTGCGAAAAGTGTCCACGTAACGTAGAAGCTTTCGCTTGGCTGTTGGTTCAAGGGTCGGATTCTGAAGGCAATCCTTGTAACTGCGCGTATTATTGAGGTTCCTCTAGTTCCTCTAGTTCTGACTTCTGACTGACGCAGTTTGCATGAGCACTGAAAAGCTCGAGAGGGGCGGAGTTTTTAATATATTGTAGTCGACATTTTTGTAACTGTAAAGTCCAGGATCGATTCATGCTTGCGTAAAAAATATAAAAATAAATATTAAGGAAAATGTAAAATAAAATAATATTATGCGTAAATAGGTAATTAAGCTGAGAGCCCACACCCGAGTGGCGGCTGGCTGTTAAAAAATATGAAAAATAAATAAGTTGCAATTTGAGCCGCTCCCTGGGGGTAGAGAGGGGTGTTATACGTCGAGAGCTCATTTCTGTAAGAGGCGTTTGATGGCGGTACTTTTTATGGCAATTATAAAGCAGCTGAATGGTGAAATGTCGTAAAATCATGAGATTTTGAGAGTTCATCCAGGGACCTGCTACAGTTTATATCAATCGAAAAACAGCATTACTGTGTCGGATACAGTTAATTATAAACTTTCAAACAATTGTAGCTTAATGCTACAATTGTATACTATATTCTATACTGGTACCAGCGTCTCTACAAATAAATGAAAGTAACGTTTCAAAATCGCATACAAAGTAAACTCAAAAAACAAAATAGTAGCATTTTGAATTTTTCACCGACGAAAAAAAACGGAGGAGGTTCTCAATTCGACACGTATATATTTTTTTAAGCTATTGTATAGTTTTTATCGCGGGCCTTGAGCGTAGATACCGAATACAGAAATTCCGTAACGAAAAAACCTAACACCCCCTGAGTATTAAAAACATAATATCAAAAGCACAATTTCGGCAACGACGTCATCGGGGAACGTGGCTTAGCGGTAAGGCGCTCCAAGTGCCCGGATTGCCAGAGAGACACGGGTTCGAATCCCGTCGCTCTGGCAATCCGGGCACTTGGAGCGCCTTACCGCTAGGCCACGGTCTCGATGACGTCGATAGGTAAACATAAGTTGATAAAAATGCTATGCAATAGCTTTAGCGGCAGTCTCCGAGTGCCACACGTCTTTTTTTATGTATGATCACTCATAACTTTTTACAGAGTCATCCGATTTTGATAATTCTTTTTTTATTAGAAAGGGCACACTTGAAGAAACTCTTCAAATTTTATAAGCACACATTGCAGCGATTTCGGTTTTTGTGTGAGTATCGGTAGCTTTTTGGCTACTAGTAGCGTATACCGCACTATAAGAGGTTACGTGTCGATAAGTCACTAAAAAGAAAAAAATAATATATAAATGTCCTATAATATTTATTTCTTTATTATTATTATATAAATGACGCAGTTATTTTTTACTTTTTAGTGCGTTTTGAGTCGGTTTTATTTATTGTTAAAAAATTTTGTATAATTGAAAGTTCGATTATTGTATTTTAGATTGTATGTCTATGGCACATGCATGTATTTCTTTTTGTAGAAGTGAGGAAATCCTCGTAGATACCTCGATGAATTAGATATTGTCGAAGAACGCTGAACGCGTAACACAGAACTCTTTCTGTCTGCGGGCGTCTAAATCTAAATTATAAATTAAAGGATAAACCATCTATAAGATAAAATTAATTTTCAACAAACAACATTTTTGCTCGCTGAAAATAGATAAAGCCAAATAGCGGAACGATGAATTCCACCTAACGCGTTCCATTTAGCGGCTCGTAACAAACAAATATACAAACATACACGCGCGGATTTTGGCCCGTCTATGCAACGAGCGTTTCGAGCGATTAAACACTTTAATTAATACGAGCAAATAATTATGTAACAACGTGTTTGCAAATGAAAATGCCCGTCAGTGAAAACGGATGCGATTCACTCAGCTTAGTTATCAAATTGTGCGTTTAGCAAATCCAACAGAACATGTAATGACATGTCAATGAATCGCAAATATATTGTTTTGTATATTTACGCTTTATACAAGCTATGTTTGAAGACCTCCGTGGCGCAGTGGTATGCGCGGTGGATTTATAAGACAGAGGTCCTGGGTTCGATTCCCGGCGGGGCAGATTAAGATTTTTCTTGATCTGGCTGGTGGGAGGTTTTTGCCTTGGCTAGTTACCACCCTACCGATAAAGACGTACCGCCAAGCGATTTAGCGTTCCAGTACGATGTCGTGTAGAAACCGAAAGGGGTGTGGATTTCGTCCTACTCCTAACAAGTTAGCCCGCTTCCATCTTAGATTGCATCATCACTTAACATCAGGTGTGATAGCAGTCAAGAGCCAACTTGTAGCCAATAAAAGAAAGAAATGTTTTTTTTTATTAATTACAAGTTAGCCCTTGACTATAGTCCCAACTGATGGTTAGTGATGATGGAATATAAGATGGAAGCGGGATATTTTGTTAGGATTAGTATGAAATACATACCACTTCGGGCCGGTACGCTGAATCGCTTGCTGATACATATTTGCCAATAGGTTGGTAACTTGCAACGGCCGAAATCTACCACTTATAACTATACGAATAATAACTGGCATGTCGAAAGTTCTACTTGTTATTATTATAAGCAAATGCAATAACTTAACATTCTCACTGTAAATAACTAAGGAAAATTTTGTTATTTCTTAAATGAATTTTTATAGTTACTTAAGAAGCAGATGGTAACTAATGAAAATTTTTAACAAAAAATAGAACCGACTCAAAACGCACTAAAAAGTAAAAAATTAATGTGTCATTTAGTTGCTTTAATTTACTTCAGCATATCTAGGAGTCGGTTAAAAATCCATTGACAATGGACCTTCTCTCTTCGCACTGTTACAAGGAGTTGTCCATCAAGGTGATCGTGTGAATAGTTTCAATGACTATGCACCTCTTATATCCTTTCCCCAACATTCATCATCATCGTCATTATCAGCCTATTAACGGGCCACTACAGGGCCTTCCTCTTTATATGAGAGGGGATATGGAGCGTACACCCACCACGCTACTCCAACGCGCGTTGGCAGGCTTAAGGTGACAATGTTTCACTTAATAACGGTCACTATTAGATGTTGATTACAGTGACCGGGACCGACGGCTTGACGTGCTCTCTGTGTAACACCACCAACTTCCCAACTCAAAGCTTGGAATATACTAAGAATTTCAAAGAAGAATGGAAAACTTAGAATTATTCCGTGATCCGATCCAGAATTCGAACCCAACGGAGTAGTCCCCCAACATTACCTCTTTACAATTATAATTATTGCAGATCACTTAAAGATTATTCGAGAATCCATACCTCTTTATAACTTGTTCATTATCCACATGCATTAACAAAGTTGTGAGAACAAGTCAAGCGGCGGGTTGATCCTTTGTTGCAAAGTTTTTCGCGTTGATTACTTTCGACACTCGTGATATAAGAAGGGTTTTGAAGCGAGCGGCAACTTGTTCACGCACGAAACATTCGTCATAATAACGAATAAGTCGACTTTGTTGCTTTGTTGTGCCTTTTGACGGTCTCCGTATTGCAGTCGTATGCGGTGGTTTTTATTAGACGGACGACGTGGGTTCGACCACCGGCTGAGCTGATAGAGTTTTGGTTCAATTCTGGCTGGTGGGCGCTTCGACTGTGGCTAGCTAATCACCCTATCGGCGAAGATGTATTTCTGAACGAGTTAGTGTTCCAGTATGGTTTTTTTTTATCGACTACAAGTTGGCCCTTGACTGCTATCACACCTGATGTTAAGTGATGATGCAGTCTAAGATGGAAGCGGGCTAATTTATTAGGAGTGGTACAAAAATCCAGACCCGTTTTGGTTTCTACACTACATCGTATCGGAACGCTGAATCGCTTGGCGATACGTCTTTGTCGGTAGGGTTGTAACTAGCCACAGCGAAAGCCTCCCACCAGCCAGACCAAGACAAATTAAGAAAATCTCAATCTGCCCCGCCGAGAATCGAACCCAGGACCTTCGTCTTATAAATCCACCACGCATACCAATGCGCCACGGAGGTCGTCAAAATAGCTTCTATGTCAGATTGCATCATCAGGTGTGATTACTGTTAAGCTAACCTGTTGTAAATAAAAAGCAGTCCCAAATCCATAACAGAATATAATATTATCTAAACACATATGCTTAGTTATCAAACATTAATTGTTTGGCGAGTTACATCTCATTTCGGGTCAGTATTTTTCTTTTTAATGACTACAAGTTGGTCCTTGACAGCTGTGCTGCTATCTAAGATGGAAGCGAGCTAACCTGTTAGAAGTTTGATGAAAATCCACACTCCTATCGGTTTGTACACGACATCGTACCAGAACGCTAAATCGTTTGGTGGTACGTCTTTGTCGGTAGGGTGGTAACTAGCCGCAGCGAAAGCCTCCCATCAGATAGATAAATCCAATATTACGTTTGCATCTATTGTGTTAAAAAAATCCTCAAGTTAAACTTGCGGATACTTATTTAAAATCAAAAGACAATCAATATCGGTCTATTCGTACTAAAGTGAAGTGCATTCGGCAATTGTTTTTTATTCATGTAACATTTATTTTGCAATTCCATACTAAAATTGAAAAATAAATGTTTCAAAAAATATTCTGAATCAATATGAATTCGTAACACTTTAACAAAAATATTTTCAATGTTTGTTGCGCTGAAAACATTCAGTACTTTAGAAGATTGCGTTCCGTTTGACGTTGTTTACAAAAACACCATTCGGCGGATTTGAGCAGTTCCAGCCGATCAGTCGGATTTAGGCGGATATTCCGCGCCATCGTACAATTGTTTGTTGCAACATTCGATATTAGTTTTGACGTGATCTCATACAAGTTCGCTAGCGGATGATTAAAAACTATGCCCATAGTTCTACAGTCAAAGGGCATGATTCGAATTGTAAATGTCTAAGTTCTCCGGCTCTCGACTGCTGGTGGACCCATTCTTTATATAGATGATTTTTTGATATCATTATTGGGCCATATGTCACTTATTCCAGCAAATCAGAGTCATTTTAGGCGGATATTCCGCGCAAACAAAATTGTTTGTCGCACTTAGGATCAATTTAGGTTTCTACATTTTCTAATTTTCTTACATTAGCAAGCCTAAGACACGCATGGAAGGAATGTGACGTGTAGAAAAAGCGAGAAACGACGTCTGTCAACAAAAATATTGCTCTCTCTTTCGTTGCTATGGGTATAAGAGAGAGAGAGAGAGAGAGAGAGAGAGCTATATTTCCGATAAGGTCTACTCTAGTAGCATGCTTTAGTCGTAGCAAATTATCATCCTAATGGCAAAGACCGTTTACCATTTTAATAAGGATGTCGCTTAGTAGGGCTTGCAAAAACGTACAGCTTATAAGTCATTTACCATCGTCAACTGCATCATCACTTAACATCAGATAAGATAGTCAAGAACTTGTCATTGAATAAAAAAAGAAACCCTAAACGTGGTACCTAACAAAAATAAACATTTAAGCATTTTAAGCCATAAAGCACTCGACTGAACGGGCTCAAAGCAACACTCGACGCGTTCATTCGCTCCAACTTTGCGTGTTCCCAACATCTGTCGGTTTCGAAAAACATAAAAATATTTCAGAGTTTTTAAAAGGCTAATAAGCGAACTTCGAGCCTCCGATACACAGCTCGCAGTGGGCGGAATTTATGGGCGCGTCGGATTTTTTAATAAAAGCCGACAAATGTAGGAAATTTCTGAGCTTATCGATCTGTACAGCCTCCTGCATGCTGCGAGCGCGGCGGGGATTTAATATTCGTATTTCATTAAGCATTTTTGAGTAACTTTCGGAAAGTATTTTATTTCATTAAAATAATATAAATTATGGTTCGGTAATGTTAATATTAATTAAAATAAAATTAGTATCCATAGATATCGACAGGTTGAATTGAAACTTTTTTATCGGGGTTGGAAAAATTTAGTGTAACATTTTTTCATTATGCGTCACATTTTTCCGTTACGCGCCATCTTTGACTTATGGAAGTAACGTGATAAAAGAATATTATATCATAAGTAAACCTACTGAGGTACGAAAATTATATAAAAAAAACAGAATTATTATAATAACTAACTAATTAACTTAATTCTAAATTTTGCCCTTTTGGTAGGGTGCCCTAATTCTAAAAAAAGTAAGTTATTACATCTCTTTTTCTAATACTTAGGTGTAATTATGGTATTCAGTTTTTGATTGTATTTTTCAATACACTAACACGTGGGTGTAATTATAGTATCAATTTTTTCTAATACTTGAATGTTGATAAGTTAGTTAGTTAGTTTCACTTCTTACGAGTGTACGCTAGTACACGCGCACATTTTTTAATTCATCATCATCATTATCAGCTGGTGGACGACCACTGCTGGACATAGACGTTTTTAGGGATTTCCAAACACGACGATCCTGCGTCGCCTGGGACCAGGTGCTCAAAAATCAAGAAGGTTTAAAATTAGCGTACTAAAATTTTTGTAATATTTTAATTTGCTTGTGCTTAAAAATAAAATTTATAGATCTGCGCTCCTGAGAAAAATGGATCCTGACAAACGCAGATAAACTAATCTAATATAATCCAATAAAAATGATTTTTGTGTACAATCAGGACCCCTACACTGTAGAAAGTGCACACGCATTATGTTTACTTGTTAAATTATAAAATTGTGTTGTTTAAATCATAAAACAAAATATTTAATTGATGAGAATGGAAGAAGCGAGTGAAATAATATGCAAGGATTGTGGCAAGTGGAAGGATGCGATCTCTGCCTATGCTCCATGGGCATGGCGCGAGGTGGTGTGGAGGTACTCATACATAATTTTAGTATGTCAATATACTGCGCTAAACTAGATATACACCAGGCTTAAGTAATTTTTCTGCTGTTAGCATCAATAAGTCCCCGGTTCGATGTCGTTCACTCGGCGGGCGGGCGCGCACGTGTGGCGTTAAGTGTCCGCATTTGTCACGCGACGCCAACGGGCCGAGTACGATGATAAAGGCGTTTCGCCACCAGTATTGAAGACTCAATTTTAAACTGAGACTATCCGACTCTTCTAGACAAGTTGTAGTAGAGTCACTACAAAAAATCAATTATGTAATTAACAAGTTTAAAAAGTTTGTAATTAACAATTAGTTATTTGTATCGAAATTTACGAAGTTTGCAGCAAAGGCAACTATATAACTTATTTCAGGTTATCTTAGAAGATTTTTTCACAGCTTCAAGGGAACATGGATAATTTTAACTCAATACCTCTACGCGTTCCATTCTAAAGGATTTAATCCGACATACGGACGGACAATTTAATAACAGAACTGTTTTTTTCTTTTTGAGGCACGGAACACAAAAAAATAGCTACACTACGCGTTGGAACCCACCCTAGCTCCCGGGCGGTGGAGCGGGCCAAGTTCATGATATCAGTTATTTTTCTTTGCAAGTAACGAATGAATCAAAGTTCTCCCGGTCGCGCCATTACTCACTATAACTTACACTCTCGACTGGTTATCGAGACTGTTCCGAATTACTTGTACACTTCTACATTATTGTGTAACTTTTAACTATTTTGACAGCCTGGAAGGCTATTTACACTCGACTTAAAAAATTGAAGTGTTATTTTAAGTGTTTGTGGTACCAACCAATTAGGACGTAGTTTAAAGTTGAAAGCTTATTTGCTTTAATTTAATTACTTAATTTAACAGCAAACAAGTACATTTAACATTATCACCCTAAGCCCGCCAACCCGCATTGGAGCAGCGTGGTGGGTGTACGCACCATACCCCTCTCCTATAAAGGAGGGAGGCCTTTAATAGGCTGATAATGATGAAGTACATGGGAAGCATACAAAGTATATACATAGAAAATCAAAATACCCAGTAGAATAACAATCGATAACAAAAAATAGAACCGACTCAAAACGCACTAAAAAGTAAAAAATAACTGTGTCATTTAGTTGCTTTAATTTACTTAAGCATATCTATATCTGTAAGTCGGTGCCAGCAAGTTTCTGTTCTAGGTAATGTCCTTAAAGTAGAAACCTTGGCTGGCAGTGGCTGGCACCGACTCCTAGATATGCTTAAGTAAATTAAAGCAACTAAATGACACAGTTATTTTTTACTTTTTAGTGCGTTTTGAGTCGGTTCTATTTTTTGTTAAAAAAAATTATCTTTTACTTTTTAGTGATTTATCGCCGCGGTACTTGTAGCCAAAAAGCTACCGATACTTACACAAAAACCGAAATCGCTGCAAGTGTGTCTATAACATTTGAAGTGTTCCTTCAATTTTCCCGGAATATCATCTTCAGATCCTAATACCATGACAATGAGATCATTTTGGAAGTGTGCCCTTACTAATAAAAAAAGTATTATCCAAATCGGGAAACTCTGTAAAAAGTTATGCGTTGTCATACATAAATAAAAATATATATACGTGTCGAATTCAGAACCTCCTCCGTTTTTTTTCGTCGGTTTAAAAGAACAAACCAGGAAAACATTAAGCTTACATAGAAAAGTATAATGAATCTCTGACAGTATTAAATAAAATTGTCATTCAATATCCAGTGTTTCTTTTGTCAATAATTGAAGGGCCAACATCTACTTCTTACGAGTATGATTGAACATTTAGGTAAAGCCAAAACACACTGTATATAGTTACGTTATAAAGCATAGTCTTTTTTACATGTTTGTTCACATTACTCCCTGGAAATACCACTTGTAAAATAAAAATATTTTTATGTATGATAGTAACATAATTTTTTTTTATCGACTACAAGTTGGCCCTTGACTGCTATCACACCTGATGTTAAGTGATAATGCAATCGGAAGCGGACGAACTTGTAAGGAGTAGGATGGAAATCCACACACCTTGCGGTTTCTACACGACATCGTACCGGAACGCAAAATCGCTTGGCGGTACGTCTTTGTCGGTAGGGTGGTAACTAGCCATGACAAAAAGCCTCCCACCAGCCCGACCAAGACAAATTATGAGGCTTCATGAGAATAGTATTTCGCTAAATTCGTCAATTTACCTTAACCCTAGAAAGATAACGTGCGCCCCAAAGGCGCCCGTGAAACAGATATATCGCTGTATCTTTTCATCCAACGCGTGTACACGCTTGTGCTTTTAAGCCAACTCAGCCGTCGGTCAACACTACCGAGGGACGACCGCTGCTGTTCGGTAAGTACCTTAGTTTCGTTTCTATGACAACGCGTTGCGCTCGAGAGGCGCATGTTTATCTTCTGTGTAACTTTTATGTTTTTCTGTGTGATTTAGTTTTTGTTACTTTTTTTTTATTTACACATAAATAAAGTATGTGTACAATCAGGTTATTGTTATTAATTAGTTTTATTGTTTTTAGAAAATTTACTGTCCAAAATTTTGGACAAAAGAGAAATAAGTTCCTTAATGACCGGTACGTCTATGTTCTGTTTTCATGGACTTTCGACTCTACTATGATATAAGCTGAAGCCGTCGAAGATGGTGTATATGTTGTCCTCATGCAATTAAGGCGCTGTTATGCCTAAATCCTACAATTGGTAAACCTGAAATCATTACGTTCTTCAACAAAACATAAGGCGGCGTTGACACCTTTGACCAGATATGTTCTTTGATGTCTTGTTCTGGAAAGACTAACAGATGGCCAACTAATACATAATTCACATAAACAATGTTTTGTCTAAGCAAGAAAAACAACTAAACCGAAGAAAATATATGAAATAACTAAGTACTGAACTGTCTACACCATGGATGACATTGAAATTGGAAATCCCCACTTTGTCAAGGCGTTTGAGAGAAAATTTTGTGAATATCCTGCCACAAACAAACAAAGAAGCTTCTCATGAAGCTGAAGAGGAACCTCCTGCTAAAGTTCGCTGTTACTGTAGCCTATGTACAACAAAAAAGAAAATATGACATGTACAAAATGCAAAAAGACTGTGTGTGGTGAACATCAAAAAGATGTTTGCACCTACTGTCTATAATTTCATTTTTATTCATTATTATTTATAATTTGAGACTGAATATATAGTTAATTATTAGTTAGTAAGAAAAAAAAACCACAAATGTTAGTTATTTTTTAAAAAATTGTACTTTAGTATAAACACTTCTAATTTTTGTTACCTTTTGTTCAGCATTTATAAAACACTGAATAATTTTCTTAATACTAAAAATAATAATAAAAATTCGTATTTTATTATCTTCTTATTAACCTAAGAACTCATTGAAATTATAATAAAAATAATTCACTTTCAGTTTGTAAATAAATAGTCTATATTACTGTGTGGCGCCTCTGAGGCGTAAGTTTATCTTTTCAGTACAAAAAAATAACGTTATCTCTTTAGGGTTAAATGTTGATTCAGGTCAAAAAGTGAGAATAAAAATGCTTTCCAGCTGTAAAGGTTTTGTACGCGGGCGAAATCGCAGGCGTCTGCCAATTTACCAATAAAAAGCAACCTGTGTCTTTTAAAAGCAAAAATAAAATAAACACACAAATCGTTTAAATTTGACGAGAGCAGAGATTGTAGAGGCAAACGAAGCCGTGCGAGAGTATCGAATTTATAATGATATCTCGACGGGTTCGGGGCGGCCTCACTTGTTACAAAGCCTTTGATCGTCCCGCCGAGCGCTCACCCGGCGGGGTGGCGGGTGAAGACTGAATATCAAATAACCTGACAGGGCTTGAAACAATTACTTTTTGTTACACAAAATAAATGAAGAGTATTGAGTGTTGAGTATCTCAATGCGAGGATAACGTTCTTAAATATAATCTATTCGATAAAAAGTTAGTAACGGAGACGAGTCTTTCTAAGCGGTATTTTCTAATTTGCTCATTAGAGTTGTTATCAGCCTATTAGGACTAGATGCTAATCGGAGCTAAGATATGGAGCTTATTCCCACTATGCCGCTGCAATGCGAGGTGGCGAGCTTACTATCGTATAAAAAGTTTTAAATGTTTAGTTTTTTGTGTATTACATATTATTTTTCTCTCATTTAACTTTTCACTGATATAAATTCATAGAAAAGAATATGGTCCTTCGTTTGCGGGGCATTTGAGTGCTCAAATAACTGGCGATCTGGGCTTCGGAATGACGAATGTCCTCACAATACCTACGCGTCATTTCAAGAACAACCGCCTTTTGTATCCCCGACCCTTGATCATACAGCTAAAGCGAAAGCTTTTATACATATTTATTATTATCACCCTATCATCAGGTTATCTTTATGTTAATATAATTAGTTTGTTTTCCTATTTAAACAAATATTACTATTGTTATACAGCAATAGGTTCGTATGTTCGGCTCAGTAAGCGCCACAAGTCGGCGGAAATTGGAGCGGTTTACGCGATTGGGTCTGGATTTGACCGGATACAGTGGATACGGCGACTTCACGGCATCCACCGAGCGCGTTGTCTTTATAGCCACCAATAACAGATGAAGGCTTTGGAGATTTACTCAAATCACTGCAAACATACATTATTTCAATATTATGTCAGTCCTTTGAAGTTCGACAACAGTTTTATAACTGTTTCGATTCTGAGGTTAGGTCAATTTTAAGAGGTTTTATGTGCTAGGTGATAGGCGTCCCTTCTTATATTGAAGAAGACTTGGAACTTAGGCTCGTAAAGGAGATGGTCCAAAATTGTATGGAGCCCAGACTCACTTTCTGTACATAAGTTGAAAAAACTACATGTATTAATAATCTAGTTTTGATTAGCCAAATCTCTGAATTCACTTTTATTTAGGCGAAATATTATTCATTCTCTCCAAAACAATGCAACACTTTACGTATAATCATGGCGGATCTTAGATAAATTATATTATCTATGGTGGACATTCTCCAGGTGGCGGATTGATGGTGTTTTGACTTTTGCTGTCAGTGTTTATTGACGTATGGTCCATTTGATTTGATAGTTACTGGTTAGGTATAGGTACCTAACGGATTACTGAATAATCAGATTAATATATTGAGTTTTGTTCTCACTATAGCTGAGATGTCTATGTCTAAGCTAAAAACAAAGCTACGAAAGGAACACGGAAGAACTTGTCAAAAATGACATATTTTGAGTTTGACAAATCAATGTCACCTCATCTATATCACCTACAGACTAATATCAGAAAGACGCCATCTTTTAGCTCAAAAACTAGGAATTTCATTTTTAACCAACGTTTTATTTAGTTCGTTTCGTTCACTAATTTTATTTTTGATAAAATCCTTGTATTTTTTCCATTTTAATGGTATGTGGTACATGAGTGAAGCTAAAATGGACCATCTCTTTTACCTACTCCACTGTGGGTTGGTGGGCATAGGGTGATAACGTTTCATTTTGTAACGAGAATGCCTGCAGTTTCACCCGCGCAGTTCCCATTAACACGTTCGCTGCGGCACCAATTTTTGCATACTTTCCGTTCCTGCGGCACGAGGTATAATCGGCCCGTACCGTGACCAGACGTTAGGGCGACACGCGGTCTATTAGACCCCACCTCCTTTTACAGACTAAAATGCATTTTCTGGCGCGAAATCAAAGATAAATGAGAATTTTGGTCCTTATTGATATAGACAGTGAATTGATGAACCCTAATCCACCGTCGCCCCGGGATCTGATGGCTAGTTTAGGAATTATAAGCAAAACAAAATATGGGATCTTATACACCTCGTAACGCACTGAAATAGGGCAAATTTTCGCTGAGATTAGTGATGGGAAAAATAATATCGACGTTTTTAAACTGTCTTAACTACGCAACGACTTGACCGATTTTGATCAATTATATCTCATTAGATCGTTTCAAGGGCAAAACCTGGCAAAACAACACAAAGCTATCAAAGGACACATTTTTTTTTAATAATCTAAATTGTGCTTGAAGGCGCCATACAGAAAAAAAAACCGGCCAAGTGCGAGTCGGACTCGCGCACGAAGCATTCCATTCTATACCATTAAGAGGCACCTATTACAGACTTATTATTGGAAAATAATGGATCACGGTTTATGCATAAGGTTTATCTATCTATTTGTATATGAAAATCTTTATGCGGGTCACAGAATAGAAAAAAAAAGCAACCAGAAGTAGAAAAGAAACTGTCCTATTTATTCTGCCTCGGGCTCTGTTTCTGAGTTTTTTAAAATAAACTTCTTCCGACATCGTTTAAACATGTTCGGCGCTGTAAAAGGCCGTGCTCTCCAATCGACGTGATGCACAACACTGGTCGCGGGAAGCTCGCGTTGGGTGCGGTACGAGGTCAGGGGGGATATGGGACGTTTTAGCCTCGTTCCGCACTGCATTAAAATTATGTTAATTCAGTGCGGCACGAGGCCTAAGACATCCGGTACCAAGGTAGGTACACCACCGAGTACGGAACCATTAGGGCATCTCAAATATATATTTATCTCTTTCCTATACTGGACCAAACCAAAGCTATGCCATTCGCACGACAGAGAAACTCACGTTTTTCCTTGCCGCACCACAGGGAAGTTGCATTAGGGGTGATTTAGGCCTCGCTTCGCAGTGAACGTGTTAACACGTGTTTCAAATATCATTAAAACCCATTCAGTAGTTTTTGCTACAAAACAGCCATACTTTCATGCATACAAACTTTTGCTTTAATAACTACAAATTACTGACAATGACCACGATGGACGGCCTAACGTACTTTCTCAAGCACAGGAGTTAAAATTACCAATTTTCTAACTACTGGCTAAGTACTTGCTCAGAAATTTTCGGAAGAAATAAAACCTCAAAACTTAAACACAAAACATAGCTCAACCCAGAACATGAAGCTAAAATCTCTTGATCATCTACTGTTCCCACAAACACACCTAAATCTAAGAAGAAGCCCAAAACAATAACTTACCTTCGTATTATTTTCTTTAGCAATCATATTGACAAAATTTAATGAACCCTTACAAAATGGGATCATATCGAAAGAGAACAACAAACAAAGGAACACAAAAATGTATTTTCTCGTTAGGGAATATAACAGTCCCTTTTGAGGAGAGTCACTCAGTGAATCCAGTGCGTAGGAACATCTGTGCCCTCGTTATAGCGAGGTAAGCGAGCCAATTGTGTGCCATACAGTACACAGTTAGGGTAATGACTCATTGAAACCACCTGGCACCCAATCAGCAACACCTTATCTTGAACACTTAATATTTTTATATAGAGTACTAGCGTACGCTCGCGGTTGCCCCCACTTAGTTTTGCTGCACTAATGCAACTGATCATGTTAGCGAAACTCGCTATCGTTTTTACAATCCCACTGATAACTTAATTATTATTTTTAATTTATTTGAAATTAAATACTTGCAACAAAAAAAAGGTTTTTTAATGTAATTTAATTTAAAATTACAAACTGACAATACATTCATTATACAAGTAAATAAAATTACAGTGTCGATCACATGCTCGCTGTCCCTACACCCGCAGGGTGACTGAGTTCGGACTACGACCACTCAGAAAGCACTGTCGTATTTTGTTACAGGATAGCTACATAGATAGAAACGAAACGATCAAGTATGTGTTTCGAATACGTCTTCATATTTCACTGAGATCTCTGCAGTATCATGTTAGACAAAGAGGAACAGAGAATCTAGTTCAGGCAATGTTTGATTGTTAATATCGCAGCGGTTAGTACGTTATTATGTGCTCCAGGCTTACGCTTACTTCATCAGCTGCGGAGTTCTCTACCTTACTCTTCATTCGTTAGGAGGACATTTGTTGCTTGCAACCTCGCCAAGCAAGCGTCACCCACACGCTGTCTACAAATGGTTCTCGGTAGATCTTTTCATTGGACCCCGATGTTTACTGGTTAACGTCTCGAAATAAGTTCGTGGACCACTTGACGTTCACTGGTTGATACGTGACATTCCGCCGTAGCTACTAAGCAACATGGTGGAATTGATAAGGTGTCGGATGGGTTCAATGAGCTATCACCTTTATACCTTATACTCATACGTCCCTTCAAGGTTAGTCGCGTATTCGCGTAACAATGAAACGTTTTTATTACGGCGGCGCTTGTTGGAATGTTATTGTTATGTATTGTTATAGGAAAATGAGATTTTTGAGTACTTCTTTCAGATGTAAGACGTGTATTCTTGTTGTGAACTACATATTTTCTACAACATATTTTTCTAACCGTAATGTACCTAAGTAAAAATATATAATAGCCCGCCGAACTGCATTGGAGCAGCGAGGTGATTTTAAACTTCATATCCTGTCCAATGAAGAGAGAGGCCTGGTCATGACGTGGCCTTTATTATTATTATTTTATTTTAGCTATATATCACTTTCAAAGTCGATTTAATGTGAATTTTCGATTATATCGTCCTATTTTTATCATCAGGTTTATGGTCATTTCAAAAGTTTGAACTGTTACAATCAGTCAACTTATTTCTTACTTATACTATCACTCACATTTTAAATGAAGGGAGTTTTATTAGCGCCTTTCTTTGCTTTATAAAATAAGATTAGTTCTTAAAAACAAAAGGAGAATGCCAGACAATGTATAGGACTTTAACCCACTAATAAAAACATATTGTACAACAATGTATTATGCATAATATTGGTGCATTTGTTTTACTACGTAAAATAAATTATTTAAATGTAATTTAAATAATTTATTTTACGTAGCTCTAGAACTTGGAGTGTTTGTATCAAAAAAGCACGGTAACGCGTAAACTGAAATCTAACTACGCATTGGCCATGACACATAACAGACGCAAAGCTTCATTAAATACATTTTTAAACAGACTTACCGACTCTGGGTACTAACTAGACTTTTAGAGCCCATTTTGGATAAATACAATAAAAACGATTTAAAAGGCTAGAACCTAGTGCAACAATAAAGATTAAAAAATGCGTAAAGAGTGTAAATTAAAAGGAAATAGTTTAATTACTTTTTTTAACAGAATTTTATTCCAAAGTCCAACAGTAAAAAATTTTTTAACAAAAAATAGAACCGACTCAAAACGCACTAAAAAGTAAAAAATAACTGTGTCATTTAGTTGCTTTAATTTACTTAAGCATATCTATGAAGTCGGTGCCAGCCAAGTTTAAGGAACATTTATTTTACGTAGTAAAGAAGTTTGTGGGTTCTAGGTAACGTCCTTGAAAGTAGAAACCTTGGCTGGCACCGACTCCTAGATATGCTTAAGTAAATTAAAGCAACTAAATGACACAGTTATTTTTTACTTTTTAGTGCGTTTTGAGTCGGTTCTATTTTTTGTTAAAAAATTTTATTTCTTACTTTTTAGTGATTAATCGCCACATCACATACTCGTACTATACTGTCATAGTATATTATACGGCACTAGTATTCAAAAAGCAACCGATACTTATACAAAAACCGAAATCGCTGTAAGCGTGCCTCCAAAATTTGAAGAGTTCCTTCAATTTCCCCAGGATATCATCATCAGATCCTAACATGAGGACAATGGGACCACCTTGGATGTATGCCCTTTCTAATATAAAAAGAATTATCAAAATCGGACAACACTTTAAAAAGTTATGCGTGGTCATACATAACAAATATACGTGTCGAATTGAGAACCTCCTCCGTTTTTTTCGTCGGTTAAAAAAGGCTTAATGTAAAACATTTATATAAATAATAGGATATTTTTAGTATATTTATAATTTATGTTCTTCCTGGGTTAGGATTTGGCATTCTCCTTTGACAAGTTTCTCCTTCAGTATGGTTGTTATTCACAAATTATAACTCAAAAAAGTTCTCCATTTCGAGATCACACAAGGATACTCCAATGTTTTTATAATAGAACAGACAAACAGGTAACATAATGCGTGAGAATAAGGTTAACAAGATGGTGGGGAGAGGGGAGGCGGGGCGGGGGGAGGTTTGTTATGAGCGGGGGTTATGAGGACATGTCTGCAGTAGATCGATGTTATTATACTTTAATATTTTTCATTTATTTTAGTACCTAGTAGCAGTAACCTGATGAAAGACTATAGTTAGGTAGTATTGTTAAAATATTCGTATTTGGAAGTTTGTGAGGCTTTGGATTTATTTTAATAAGCAGTAGGTAGAGCTTTTAGTTGTCTCTTCTGAAAAAGTATCTACTACCTAGTTCTGCCGCCTAGAAGCAAGGCTGTGTTTTTGTCTAAAGGGCATCGTTGCAACAAAGATTTTGACGCGCTCTTTCCTGCTCCTGTGGCAGTGGATTCATAAGACGGAGGTTCAATTCCCGGAGGTCTTGGATTCCCGGCTTGACTGATTAAGATTTCTGAAAGTGGTCCAGGTCTTGTTGGTGGGAGGCTTTGTCTGTGGCTAGTTAGACGTAGCGCCAAGCTATATAGCGTTTTCGTACGTTGTCAAGTAAAAACCGAAAAGGGTGTGGATTTTATCGTACTCCTAAAACGCCTGCTTTTATGTTAGATTGCATAATCACTTATCATCAGGTGTAATTGCAGTCAAGGACTAACTTGTAATGAATAAAAATAAATATAACTAAAATCGATTTTAAGTAGCAAATAGCACAAATAAAATTCATTGTGCATTCATTGTTAGCACAGATTGAGATTCGTATTTGAACAAATAACAATATCGTTACCGTCGTCTCGTACCGTTACGCCGTTACCGTGACGGTAACGCGGCGGTAACGAGACGCAGGTGTCCGTTACGAGCAAATCCTTACACGGTAATCTCCGTCTCACGGTACCTTTTGTTGTGTTTAAGCTGACAGTTATATTTTTGTAATATCTGAATTATTTCTGCAGGTCCTACACATCTTGTGATTGTTTGTTGTCTATAAATGAACGCAAGATCTCATTATACTGAGTCTATCCACGGTGTGGCGATGACGTCGTATTAAAAATAATTAATTCAATAAATATGCAATTTATTTAGTTTTTCTAATCCTAAGCTTTAATTTAAAATCAGTAATTTGTTAGGAAGTTAGCTTGAATTGAGCTAATGATCTTAGTTTATTAAAATGAAATTATGAATCACTATAAACCATTTTTTAACTCTGTCACTATTTTGAAAGCATATTTCGCTGAAAAGAAACATCAAGAAAATCAGCATAACTTTATCTGTGCTTTACAACAGTAGATATATTTCACGAGTAGATATTATTGCAAAGTTTATAGACAGTATAAACTATACGCGTGGCGCCGGGGCGTGTAGTTAGTATCAGTATCCTGGGCACGAGCAAACAGCGCGCTCCCACCAATACAACAATTTGCAACAACAAACAAGCCAGGATTCCTCAACAAACAACAATTACTCCCGCAACAATCCGCGAAGAACCTTTAATTAAACTAAACATAGGAAAATATACCGCTGTTGGATCGCGGGCGCAAACTTCGCTAGTTCCTCACTAATATAATTAAGATCATCCCCCCTGCGTACCCCCTTTTTGTGCGCCGCTACGGTTAAATGGAACGTAGGCCGCGGTCACATTGTACCCATTGCATTTGTACATATTATGTAGGTATATCAACCAGTGCTCTATAAACTTAATCATGATTTTGTGACACAGTTACTGAACTAAAAGTGAGATTTAGTTCGGCTGGAAAAAGTTCGCAAGAAACTCAATGGAGTGTAGTTCCACCATGCTGTTCATTACCTGATAGTGATAGTTAAAAAATCGAACATTATCACGCTGAACCTGTCAACTCGCACAGAAACGGCGTGCTAAGTCTAAGCTACATAATATTTCTTCTCATATACGGAAGGAGGCCTGGCCCTGTAACAGGCCGTTAACTGGCTGATAAGGTTGCTAAATCCCCGATTCGTGTTATTATGCTGAAGTTGTTCCAAATCCCGGGAATAAATCCATACGTAAGCAAACAAAAGTACACGAGATAAACTTTTTATCCGTATTATTAAAACATCGACAAAACGGGACAATTCGATTGTTCTTAACAAAAGCGGTGGATTTCGTTCACAAAGAGCCGGCGCCGACTGACGGATAACAACGTCAATCTATATCAGTTACATATTCCGAGCGGTGCCTCTTTGAAGTGGCCCGACGTTTTGCTCGTTAGCAGTTAGATTTTTATGTCATGCCGTATTAGTTAATTTTTTTTATGTACCTGTGGATAGGTAATTGATTTTTGAACACATATAAACAAATACGTATACTGCCGTCATAAAGAAGAGTGCAATAACTAGGTTTTGACTACTTTCGAGATAATCGCGTTTAAAGATTTAATTTTTGTTTTGTGTATATCTTCGTAACTATTTAAGCTATATATTTCAAACTTTTACTAAACGACGGATAAAATAATGCTTAATCTTATGTCGTATATTATATTTGTACATGAGTTTATATACACACTAAAAACGCAATAATGTATTTATAATTAGGATATATAAATTGTTTTGATATAGCATTCCTAATAATAACTGTAATAACAACGCTACTTATTGCAGTTTCTGTTAGTAAGCCGACATATTGCTCTTTTGTGTAGCACAAACTATACAATGACCTATAGTTTCTTCCAACCATATGTGCAATAACTGTCCTAATTATTGCAGGTTTCCTTAGTGAAATATTTTAATTAGATAAAAGGTAGAGATGGTTTATTGCAAGAACATAATAAGTTTATAAGAAAATATATTAAAACAAAATAATTTGGTACCAGCAGTCGCCCGCGACTTCGTCCGCGTGAAAACCTCTTAGGTACCCTTTAAATTTTAAAGACAGGCTCTCATATAAAGTGTGCTCTATCCCCGCTACCCCTCCCAATTTATTTTTTTTATACTTTCCCGTGAAGCAATATCCTCCGTCCCGTCCCGTGTACTAATCCTATAAATAATGACGTAAACGTAAGCACATCAGTATCAATATCTAAGGCAGCGTACGCGTATAAAGTTAAATTTAATAAATTTCACGGTCCGACTCGCACGACAAAAACTGTAATATCGTAATATATACAATGCAAATATAAAATATAGCCTATGACACTCACCGATAACGTAGCATTCTACTGGTGAAAGAATTTTTTAAATCAGATCTGTAGTTCCGAAGATTAGCCCCGACAGAACTTTATTTACAAACTTACAAACTTTACCTCTTTATAATATTAGTATAGATGAAAATAAATATTTATTTATAAAGTTCAATTAAATGAAACTGTAAAAATCTAAACAAATGTTATCAATGAAATCACTAAGCGTCTTTTTACTTACATAATTATTACTTTCAAAAATAAAAAATGCAACTTAGAATTTCTGGTAGTTTCACATATTAATAGAAAAAATATTTTAAAAAAAACAACAAACTTCTCTTCTATTTCTTCTCTTTTACAAAATTTTTATCTTCTTCTTAATAATAAGAAAGAAAAAATCACCCATCTTTGAATCAGTCTTAATTGAATTAAAGTACTTAGATACCTACGTATTTATTTATTGCAGAAAATATTAAACTTAAAAAATTACCTCTCGAAAATAAAATCAATAAGTGTTTTCTTTCCTAATATAATAAACAGCTACTTAGGCCTATGTACACCAAGACTTCGGTTATCATAACCGATGTTTAACATAAGCTATTAAACTATTAGGTTACTATAAATTCACGACAACCCGTGTGCCGGTTAAGGACGTAAACCGGGCGTTTATCTTAACCGAGCTCGCATTCCCCGGTTATCCCTCGGTTACAGAGTTTGACAGATACATTTCTAATATATATTTTATTTGTAGTGATTTCCTAGCATTTGTTGTTTAGTCTATCTGCTTATTTTCTATGACATTCTTATATTTTTGTATCATTTATTTTATTTTTCTACTAACACTGGAAGTACGCTTTTTTGATGTAATATTATTTTAAAATAAAACTAACAGTGCAATAAACAATATAATTTTAAATTTTAGTATACCTATTACTTTACTTTTTCATTTACCACAAAATTTACCACCCACAGATACCAACGTAATAATGTGAATATCTATCTTCTTTGACAAATTAACATGCGGCCATAAAGGACTCGATTCCAGGCCTTTAAATTCATTAAAAACAAATGAATATGCACTAGAATGTGACAAACAGCAAATTGTGTCTACGAAATTTGTTACGATGCCAAATTGAGATTTCTTTGATATATAGGTACGTCCATTCTATTCAGAAGTAAAATACATTTGTTAAGTAATATTTTTCACAAATCGTTCATTCACCGTTCGTTCAAACTCTCGATTAACAAACCGAAGTTGGAATGCGTGTGATGAACAGTAAATAAACGCTGCTTGTTTATCGGCCGTTCACTTAACCGAAGTCTATGCACGCCACCCTAAATCAAATCAGAACTTAGAATCTGTGTTTACACATACTCGTATTAATACTCGTAGTAATAACAAACTAAACAATCTTTTTGAATATTTTCCCTTCGTTTACATAAAAGAACATTAGTACTTAATCTAATAAGGCACTTTATGAGATCATTCTTTAAATCAGTCTTATCACGATTGTAGTAAACTAATAGGTCGTTCGGAGTCATTTCGTTTTTCTTGTCAAAACTGTCTTTCATTTCCACATAAAAGAACGAAATGACTTTCCAAATAATATATCGCAACTTTAAAAGCATTGTTATTGTAATCTTATTTTAATCTATGTTTGACACTTTTAAGGATACTGGTATGTTAAACCAAAAACTCCTTCTCGTCTCTGCCATTAGAGGCAACAATTCTGACATTATTCTTTCTTTTCGATCTTTCGATGAAAACTAAACGGGCGCGTGTCTCCTTGCAATTATGCTGCTTCCCCTCGCACCCCTCGGGGTTTTTTTACTACTGGTAGCCGCAATAACTTCATGATAAATTGCGATTTTAATTGTATAAACAATTTGGAATCATCTGTTTTCCTTAACATAAGTGCAATAACTTTGCTTTAGTATAATACATTTAGTACGCTAGACATTTTAAATAAAAAGTTTCCTAATGATAACTGCAATTTCTCTTACTTGTTGCGCTTATGACTAGTAAATGTGCCAAAAATTAGTTAACGTACTAGTCATAAGTGCAATAAGTGGACTAATTGCGCTTATTTTATGTAATATTACAAAATATCAATAGCTATCCAAGTCATAACTCAAGATATTTCGGTTATAATTAGCTACTTACAAATCGTAATATTACATATTGCAGTTATGATAACCA